>CM066578.1:16580963-17180963 GCA_033816785.1 Picus viridis
TTAGAAGTTGTACTTCAGAGCCTGCTTACAGAGAATCCAGAATGGAGGTGAACATGATGCAGGATGAAGCATGTCAGTGAAATAGGAGGAGGAAGAAATTTGTTCTGCTTAGTTGTGTTCCAAGCCACAAGACACTCTTCCTGGAGGTTATTTTATATCCTTTCAAGTAAACAAATATAAAAGTGCTTACATAGTTGGCAAAGTTGAATTGTCTTGGATGGCTTTATTAACAAGCATAACTTTTATGAGCCCTAATTGTCAGGATAAAGAATGTGTAATGGATGTGGTATTCCTCTACTGTGACTACTGAAAAGTTGCTGACTCTGTCTTTTATGGCTGTTCATTCTTTATTCTCAGTTGATACCAGAAAGAGAGTTTATTCACCTTGAGCACTCCCTTTTCTCTTAAATGAAATTCCGTTCCTAATAGTTTGGGGTGATTTTCAAATTTTCAGTCTTTGAAGAACATAATTTTATCAAATGCTGTGATAAGGGGGTGTGGCATTTGTTTTTCAAATATCACTTGATTTGTTGGTTTTAAATATACCTCAGTGTTGAGAGACTTGATGCATAAAGCTGATCATAACTATACAGGTGCTATATAATGCTCTTTTCCTACCTGATAAAATGGGGCATGTATTTAAAGATAGAATTTACTTTTTTCCTCATAATTTAACCAGAAAACACAACATTATGATCACCCTCTGTGACTCTTTCTGTATATATTCTGCAGTAGCTTTCTCTGCTGGCAGTACAAGTAACTCATCCATGCAGATCAAGATAGCATTGTCCTAGTAATCCTCAAACTACTGGTGTGAAAGGATTACGGGGCAGGTATTACTGCTCTTATATCTGGTTCAATTTCTCCCAGCTGTTGAGTTATGAGGACCTATCACTTTGTCCATGTCTTCATCTCCAGAATAGTGGTTGAAATACCTATATACTGGCTTTACAGATGAAAGTACTAAGTGTTGACTGTGCTTGGTATGCGTGAGATTTTCCATTTATTTCAAATGCATCCTCCCAACAGCTCTTAACTGTCAGAATCCCTTCAGCTGAAATCCAGAGCTTATTTCTCTTCAAAAACCTGTCAACAGAATCAGTCCAGCCATCCACTACTGATAACTGAGAGAACCTAATTTAAAGCAGGTGGATTTCACTCCGAACTACCCCTTAGAAAAGCCTTGTTCACCCCCACTACCATAGCAGGAGTCTGCAGAAAGTGACCACCACCCTGGTCTAAGTTAGAATCTGTGTATATTCCTTAAACATTTAAGGAAATGCTCATATTTTTAATAGGTGTTGAATACCCAGGCATTTCCACTGACGTCAGAAGGAACTTCTGTTTTGCAGCTCTGAAAATCAGCCTGCTATTTTGGCACTCACAGAAAGGCTTAGCCATCTAGCATTAAGTGATACTTTTTTTTAAACTCCGTTTTATGTTTAATCTTGGCACCAGTGTGACTTTTCACTGCTGCAAGACTTAAGACAGTGAACTCTTCAGTATGAAGAAAATTGGTACTCAACTGCACTAAATACAAATTAAAAAATATACATAAATGATTGTGTAGCTCTGGGGTATTGTTTCACGTAAAGGAATTTTCCTAGGCTATGGAAATTTCTATAGTCCAAGTTCATTGTCAGCTGTATGCTGAAGTGTAGTTCCACCATGTTTTCTTTGGCAAAGCAGCTGACTACCTTTGCATCTCATGCATAGATTTTTCATTTGCTGGTGCAGTGATCTTTTGCTATATACCAGATAACTGCAAAAATCTGAAGCAACCCTCCCTTTTCTTACCACTCCTTAATCCCAAATAAGCCCCACAAGCAGCTACATTTGTACATATTTTGTATAACACACTTGTCATCCACCTGGCATTAATATTAAAAGACAGACAAAAGACCATACATGAGGCTGAAGTTTGCTTGGTTTCCTTCTTTTCTATAGCCTTAATTTCTGTGACCAAGCACAGGTCCCAGCATGGCTCCTGTTAACAGCAGATACACTATTAACAAAGAACTGGGTGTTTACCTGACAAATAGTTTGCTTATCACAAGCACTGTACTAAACCACTGGTGTTTATGCTTTCAGCCCTTACAGCCATCATTGATTGTTATTTACTCATCTGCTCTCTGCTAAGTGCTTGACAACACTTGATTACTAAGCTTGATTACTTAGTTAAATTTAATATTTGTATAGCATTGGGCCATCCAAATACCCTAAGTAATGTTTGGCTTTTTTCCCCAACTTTTTAAGAAAAGCTCAGTTATTTAGGAGCCCAAGCCTCACTAAAAATTATTTAGGAATTCCAGAACTTTTCTGAAAGTCTGCTGTCTTACAGAATATTTCAAATGTTCTAGAAAAATGTTACCCTTCAGCCAATGCCTAATAAAAAAAAAATAAATTAGCGCTTAAAAAAAAAATTGACCTAATATGTTTCATTAGTGCTTTTAACAGCAGAAGTTACCAAATTCTTTAAACACTAGATTCTGAAACCAAACACAATATCAAAATTGAATTATTATTTTTTTAATTGTCAGTTACAATAGTAATGAAATTAACATGGACAAATTATATGTCTTATGTACTGTAAATGTACTGTAAAACATTGTACTGAGTAGCCTGGCCTACATGCCACAGAGGAGCTCTTTGTTGCATAGCTGAAAATTAATACATGAGGTTTTAATTCCTCTGTAAGAATGTTAACCTTAGTTTAGATTACAAGTGAAACTAGATTTGGTGATCTTCAAATGTGCTACTTAACAAAGACATTTTCTGTGTGAACATCTTGGAGTCTGAGTTTTGAGAATACTTTTCCTGTCATTTATTGGTGTCGGGGACTTAAAGATCTGTGTGCTGGTATGTGTGGAATTGAAAAATCTTTGAAAATCTTTTAGCTTTTTCTGTCAGAAGATAGGCTTTTCTAATTATGGAAGTGTTTTAAAGAATGTGGATACATAGGAATATACATAGGAATTATCCCACACTCACTGACTGTATTGACCAATTTATCATGGATTTACTTACTCACCTGGCAATGTAGTACATAATTCCTGGATAAAGATAGCACTGTGAAGAAAATCAACAGAGAAAGCAAAGGAAAGACATTTTGAAATCCAGTCAACTAAATCCTGGATTAGCCTACTTTAATTAATCCTTCTATTCCCAGAGGGCATACCTTTAGTTCCATCCATACTATAATGTCTGAATGTTTCTTTTATGCCATCCTAAACAGTATTTGGTTATTTAAATACATGTTTGCTGAAACAAAAATGTTAGCCAGCACTGTCTGTGTTATCTGTGCTAGTTCAGGAGTTCTTGGGAAACCAGGAGGAGCACTGTAGGGTGCAGGTGATGAAAGGAGGACCCTTGGGGTCCTTCTGGAAAGGAGAATAGGAGAAACGATCTCTCCCTGAGAAGAAGGTTCATTTGGCACTGGTAAATTAGTGGTAATGTGTGTTCTTTGTTTAATAACTTGAGAGAGAGCCCCAGGCAGTATGAAAGGCACAGACTTCACCTTTAAAGCATGCCTGCATATTTTTCCCTTGAAGAACCACCACAGTATTGGAGACTTTTCAGATTACCTGTGCTTCATTTTTAACTCTGTGCAGGAAGAAGCAAATATAAGAGCAATTATTCCTTTATTCTGTCACAGGAAAAAAGTGGCCATCTGCAAAAGAATACAGAGGGAGGGAAAAAAAAACCCAGAAAAGTATCTGGTCTCAAACCTTTTACCACTGCAGAAAGTTCTCTCTAAAGCTGTTGGCATTTTTACTGTGAATCATTTTCTGAAGATGCCTTCTAGTTTGTTGATACTCTTGTGGAATAGAAATGCTGAACATGGAAGGTGATGTTCCAGAATCGATGACGCCTGAGCCATTTCTTTTGACCCTATAACTGTTCAAGTTGTCATAGGATATGTTGGTCCCATGACATACTAAATACCATGTTGTAGCCTTGTGTGTCTTAGTTTTTCAGTAGTTAGATTCAAAAAGTGTGCCTTATATATAGCTCTTTGTATAACTAGTGCTTACAGTGAGACATGCCACTTTGCTCAGCAGTGATACAGAAAACACTAGAATGCAAACAGCTCACGGTTCCATTAATTGTATCTTCAAAAGTGTCAGGAGTTTCCTTTATTTTATTCACCCAAGATCTTTATCTAAAAATGTGTAGAGAGCGAGAGACACAGGGTGCTTGAAAAGAGATGTTTAGGTGCATGCATCAGTACCCTGAAGTTTCTAACTGAGCCTACACACACCACACTTTGCAAGCTCTCTGCTTAAGTCCCAGGTATCCTACCTGATTGGCTGAAGAAGGGTATCTTTTGGACAGCATTTTGTAGATATTTATTTATATGTAAATACAAAGATGCCATCTTTATTGCATGGACGACAGAGTCCATTAAAGCCTTTTTAAAAATATGTACACCATTTCTTTGCTGCACTGAACTTTGTGCAGTGTAGTGGCAAATTTATTTTAATGCTCTGACAAATAAGCATGAACTGATTTATTTGTAGGCATGTCAGAATTGCTTGTGTTTACAGTGTAAATTCAAGCTCAGCAAAGTTCACTGTATTGGAATGGAGAATATTTGGCTAGTAAGCTCTAAAGTTAGGTGACCCTATTAGAGGAAAATACTGTTGTGCCTTGCAAATAGTTGACAGTCTTTAGAGGTTCAGTCTAGATGCTGTACACTCCCAGTCATGCTGTGTGGGAGGAATATATCTCAATCAAAAAGGCACAGGTTCTTGTAGGTGATGCTTCTCTCTTTCTGCAGATTTCAGCAGGAGATATTTTGAAAGACAAAATTTGTCAATGTTGCATGTGGAAAAAAAAATCTACCATGATCTGTCAATCTTTAAATTATTTAATGATAGAAACAACGTGACTTATGGAAAGAGATCAACATATCCATAAAGTTTTCCTTCAAGGGAAATACAGACCTAACATCTGGAAATAAAATACGTTAACCAAAACCAGATTATTTAAAACGTCATATTTATATGGTTCCATTAGTCTCTCTTTTGTTTGTTTTTAGTTTTATTTTAAAGCTTTGCTCCCATTTTAGAAGAGTGTTCTGAATATGCTTTTTTTTTTTTTTTTTTCCAGCAATATTTGTTTTTTGAGTCTTCTGGGAAAAAAAGTCTTTCACTTGCTACAGCATTTAAAATTTGCAAAATACAAGACTGGACAATACTGCACAATCACTCAATTTCAGAAATGAGCAGAGCCCTCCTAATTCTGCATTTAGAACCTTAGTCCATGGGGCATATCTACATTTCATCTCTATTGTGGGGTAAAGATTTTGGACATATGTATAAAGAGGTTTTACCACTTGAAAGAAGTTGTACAAAAAGCTGCAGAAGAGCAGGGACTCAGCAGCTGGGGTTTTACTCAGTGTATGTCTTTTCACTGTCATTAGAGAAAGCAATTTAATACAGGGCCTATTACAATGCATAAATTTGTTAGTCATTTAAGAACAATATATTTACTTCACACATTATATAATTTATTTATGATTTTGTAGAGCTGATCTTATATCTTGAGCATTTCAATGCGCTGAATAACAGTATGTAATAAAAAAATCAGATATATTAATTCTGTTATGACAAAGTATTAACATACCTGTTGTTTTACATAATAGGCAAAGATAGTTATCAGTAAAGTAGTATAGAACTGTAAATGATGCCAAGCATATTGTTATTGAAGTAGGAGGACGGATGAAGAGGTAAGAACATTGCAAACAGCACAGGATTGCTCCCCATTACTCCACTGAGCTAGCATGGATTGTCCAGGGCTGCTGTAAGATTGACCAGATGATGCTCAGAGAGTATTGTCTGGATTCTGTTTGTGACCATCTTTTTTCAAGGGTTCATTATATGATGTGAATGAACAAGCTATACTGCAAAAATAGTCATTCCTATTTAAGAGAAAGCTGACTTGCAAACCCTTAACCTTTGTCACCACTTAGCAAGGTGGTGACAGTATTAATTAAAAGCCTCAGTATTGCAAAGCCTTTCAAGCAGAATATTCTAATAGCTCCTATTCCCCAACACATGGTGAAAGATAACCTTGTACTGAAGATGGACTTTTAATTTGTTGGCTGGGAATGTGTGGCTGGGGGAACCTGCCACTTTTAGATCAGTGTTTTGAACCCAGGCCAGGTGAATAAGTGACAAGGTTGCTAACACATGCAGGGTGTTTGGTAATGTCTGTGAGGTGAGTTGTACTCTCAGTTTAGCTCTCAGGGAGACAGGTGTCCCTATCACTTAAACCACCAGAAATGGCAGCTTCATTGGAGGTGCCCAAAAATGACCTTATTAGTGAGAGGTAGGGACAGTGACTTTTCATCCTAGAGGTGAAAGCTAAAGCAATTTCTGTATATGAAAATGCTTTCTCAGATTGCATCTGTGGGGTTATTCACAGTCATTGCTATTCTTAACAGCTCCCCGAGAGACTTTTTTCTCCATACTTAAGTGGCTGGCACATTTCATAATTCACTAAGACTTTAAGGAGTAAAGGATAACTGGAAATGCAACTAGATTAGCAGTAGTAGGTAACCATTTTATGCTAAATAGCTAGCTTTGGTTTTTAAATGTGGAATTAACTGTGACTAAAAACAGGTGCTGAAGATGTTGATAATTGTTATGTCTTTTTTCATCTGTTCATAGTAGGTTCTGTTTTTTACTGATTTTACAGTTCTGCATTTGCAAGGTATTTATAGTTTTGACAGCTTTCTAATGTTTCTTGCTACTATTTCTTTATTTGACATTTTTTCATGGGAGTGTTTGAGCATCTCAAAGTAACAACGAATTCTTCCCCACAACAGAGCTGTGGGGTATGGAGTGTTTAACATTAGCATTATCCTTCAGTGCAGAAGTGTGACACTTGAAAGCACTAAGCTTTGGCTAATATTTGTTCATGTTGTTCATGTGAGGAGCAATGGGTCATAAACCAGTCATCATTTAGAACAATGTAAACATTGAAAAAATTCCTATCATAAATGACTTAAAAAATGGTGCAAAGTTGGGGAGCAAATGCAGGTGTCAATATTTTCTCTAGGATCACAATACAGACCTCAGGAAATGTGTGTACCCATAGAACAGTTCAGTGAACTCACTTTTATTGGGGAGCGGCGAGGGAAGACGGCAGCAATCAATATGATTGATAAGCACGCTTCAACTTTATTGCCCGGATACACAGCTTATATAGCATCTCAGTTAAATATGCACAAGCGTCACTATTCTATTGGTCTCTGACTGAAGGCAACATTATAATAGCCAACCCACCTGCAATTAGGTCTGTGTACAATATCAAAAGCTCTGCGTACAATCTCAGAAAACTCCTTTCTCACTAGCTCTTCCTTTCCCATCCTGTTATCTTACAAACACACAGCTGCAAGAACAGCTACAAGGCCACAGTGACCTCTCTGCCTCAGCATGCCAGCTAACTATGGGCAGTAAACAACAAGATGGAGTACGGCCTACACATTCTGCTCAAGTAGCTGTTCCACAGAGTCATGTCCCTTAGATTTAAGCCATTCTCCAACACACTTTCATTTTTATTTGGTTCATGTTTAATTGTCCTTGAACACTCTTCTGTCTATTGTTTTTGAATCATCTTTAACTCTATCCTTTTATATTCAGCTTCATTTCTTTATTGTTCACTGTCTTCACCCTCCTACTTTCTTTTTCTTCAGTATTCCTGACAGAACTCCTCCAATATTATATTTCTTTTTGGTAAGGGAAATTAGGAGGTCATATAAAAGAAGGAGAGACAAATGGAGATCACCACAGAAAGAATACCCTGACAGAAACAAAATTTGCAGCTGTTGCATGCCAAGTGCTTGGATTCCTCAAAGGGAGTTGTTTTCTGCTGAATGACTTCTTATTTTGTAGTCTTTGGATAACATATACCTGAGGTTTAGGGCTTTTCAGCCACAGAATCTGGAAGGAAAAAAAGTCTTCTTGCCTAGTCTCCCTTTTTAAGGCTGCAATGTAGATGTCAATTAGGATGTGAATCTTCTGTGAACATCTTAGAAAGTATGACTGGGAGAATCTGGGAAAGCATTTAGTCCATTCCTCTATTTTCAGGCAGAAGCAAATATGCTCATGGTGTTCTTGGCACATTTATCCAACTTAGAACCATAGAATCAATAAGGTTGGAAAAGACCTCAAAGATCATCATGTCCAACATGTCACCCAAGACCTCATGGCTACAAACCATGGCACCAAGTGCCACGTCCAATCCCCTCTTGAACACCTCCAGGGACGGTGACTCCACCAACCTCCCTGGGCAGCCCATTCCAATGGCTAACAACTCTGTCTGTGAAGAACTTTTTCCTCACCTTGAGCCTAAACTTCTCCTGGTGCAGTTTGAGACTGTGTCCTCTTGTTCTGGTGTTGATTGCCTGGGAGAAGAGACCAGCCTACTCCTGGCTACAACCACCCTTCTTGTTCGTGATGATGTCCAAGAATGATTCCACATTTACCCAGCCCATGTCTTCCAGTGTTTCACTGCTTCTGCAGTTAAAAAATAATCTAAATCTTCTTCCTTGTTGTTTAAAATCATGACTACCTATCTTGAAATCTCTTTGATGAACACAGAGAAGTAATCTGTTCTCTGTTGTAACTTCTTAAATGTTGAAACAAGTTTTACTTTCCTTTCAAAATTCTCACAATTGAACATGTCCAATGGTTCTATATTTGTCATTTTTTCCCCATTTTTTTTTTTTTTTGGCTTCCATGGCTATTTTGTGAATTCTTTCCAATCACTTTCCATCATGGTGGAGATGGTAGAAATACTTAAGATATTGCTACACAATTCCTCTGCTTATACATTCCAGTGTTTTATTTGCATTATGTAACAGTAAAATAGTTTCAAATCAGGGTAGGTTGTGATTCACTTTTATTTTCAGATCCTCTTCTTCAGTGCTACTGCCATGGCAGTTTTTCTCCATCCAGTTTTTGCAGTTATTTATTACTGGAGGAGGGCAGTACTTCAGACTTCTTGCTAATCTCCATCCAGTTTTCTTCAGGTCGTTTCACTGGTTTATCAAGATTAGTTTGAATTGTAGCTCTGTGATGAAATATGATTACAGCCCCATCATGTTGCTGTAATACTCAAATATTATAAATGTACACTCTGTATAAGTAAAGTCAGTATAGGAAATGGTTTAGGTCAGATTCCTACAGAAGTATTTTTAATAAGCCCTGCCACTTAATCATGAGCCATTACTTGCTATTAGCAAGAATAAACTCTTTGACATGTTAAACATGCTCATTTTTTTTTTTCTCTCATATGGTTTTGTGTTTAATTTTCCTCTTAGATAAATAGCTCTCTACTATTGCAATCAGCTTAGGTGCATGACTTTAAAAAGGTCTCCTGTAGAGTCTTGGCTTAATACTTTAGCTCAACTGGTGGGACTAGGATGAATGGCTAGACTTTAGATAGGCAAAATCATGAGGGAAGGACATGCATGTAAATGGGTGGAGACTTAGAAAAGTAGCACAATGTGAGGTTTTGCTTGCTCATATTTGGAAGTTGGGTTGTTTTTTTTTTTTTTTTCCTTCTTAAAACACAAGATTGGATCCTGTAAAAGCTGATACTACTTGCCTAGTGAAGTTTGCCACTTCTGCATAAATAAGTCAAACTTCTTATCACCCATTAGACCGTGTTTCTCCCTTTATTTGCTACATGTAAATTTACCACAGACCACTCTGGTCTCCTTAGTGACAAGAATGTGTTAAAAAATAGTCAGAATTAAAAGAATACAACAGAATTAGACAAAATATTTTTCCTTTGTCTTTCTAATTCCTTTACCTTAATAAATAGAGTAGGATGCAGTTGCACTGTAAAGATAAGAATGGACAAATATCTCTTGCAGGGTTTTCTTTAATGCAAGATAAAACCATGCACATGCTGCTTTTACTAAAGATTTTCATTGGATACTTGCCTCTTACTGCTGCATTATTTTTTGAAGCAGGGTTCTCTTATTTGAGTGATTCTTGAAATTCTGAAAATAAAGTGGCGACTAGAACTCTCCTACAGATCCTGAGCACTCTTTAGTTTCAAATGGGATTTTAATCTTTGCATATGCCCTGATTGAAAAAAACCATTTAAAATAGAATTATATTAAACTGATAAAAATGATAAAGCAGACAGCTCTCTGATGCTGCATGTATTCTGAGATTGTACAGATGCCTGCTGCTCTAAACTTTTATAAATGGATATCATCAACAGTAATGGAAAAGGAAGGAGTTTCCTTCAGGGAATAGATCTGTTATTGTACTGATGGTCCATCAAAGTCCTGAGTTGTCTAAAGGACTTAGGACTGATGCTTTTCTCTCACATGTGAAGATTGGTATATATGCCTGAAAACTTTTCTGACTTTTCCAGCTATCTCAGATAACACAATACAGATATTACCTGCCTGAAATACTTAAACCATTTTAGCCCTTCCAAAGATCTTGTGAAACCTCTTATCTTCCTTCCTGTTCTTCCCTCAGAAAAAACCAAAACCCAACCAACCAACAAAAATAAACCACAAAAAACCCTCCAAAGAACTACTAAACACATCCCAGAACCTAAACACACACACAAAACCCCAAAACCAGCCAACCAGAACAACCGAAAAACTGAAGTGAGGACAAGTGCATGCAGTGATCCTTACTGATTTTCCCACACATTTTGCTGCCTCCTAAGTTTTATGCCATTTTAGACCAGTGGGGCAGTATAACATTTCTCTGTTGTCGTCTTTGAAAGAAAGAAATAATGGCACTCAGTTTGTAACAAAAGGCTTAAAAATCTTCTCGACATTTCTTGGAGGTCAGCCTTGCCAAATTATTCTCTAAGGAATATTGACATGCTTAGGGTATTCTGTTAGTAGTGAGCACTGTAAAACAGATGTGCAGTTATTTGGTGCTGAGGGGGCTTGCATGTTTTGTGGGAAACCCTAGACTTGCGTAGGATTAGGCCACCTGCTTTGTAAAGACTGAGGTCTCTCCAGGTTCTTCCATGCAAGCAGAATGCAAAATGCAAGACGTGTGTGCTGAATTCACCCCTTTGAAGATGTCTCTTGTGAATAATATTAAAGAAACGGGAGTGAAGTTTCCTTAGGTGCTTGAGCAGATCTGCTGACAGTGCAGAGTGTGCTGGCATATCATGTCTGACACCATCTGTTCTGCTGGATGGATGGATGTGCTGGAGCAGGGAGGGCTTTCCCCAACTTTGGATTTAGGGACCTTGTGAAGGAGCTTCTACTATCTTCCCTTGTAAGACAGCTCTCTGGTATCCTTTCTGTTATCAAGAAATCGGCTTTGACATACTGCCTATGATTTAAGGGTTTCCTTTTAATGACCTTTTGAAACCTTAGCCTTCATGGCATCTTTCACTGTGCTTCATTTGAGTTGTTGTTGTGCTCTGGTGTATTTAGTGTTAAAAATCACATTGCCTGCTGAGTGCTTGATTGATTTGTACTGGTGAACCACTTCTCGTATTGTAGTTACTCTGATTGTTTTATTGGCTTCCACTGCAAGGGGAAATAAGAACAAGGGAAGAGTTAATAATAATGCAAATCAAGTAAGAGGTGAGTTTTATTTATTTTCAGTTCATCAAAACATACTCATGCACCTAGTATTCTAAAAGGATAGGTGATCTAGGTGTTCTAGAGACATCTAAAAGATACTATGTGTGGTCATTGGTTCCCATTAAATTAGTTTATAAAGGCTGTGAAACTTTCTGCAGTGTTTCACCTTAATGCTCCTTCTTTTGGGAGAAGAATTAAACAGTTAAAGAGAACCAGTGCAGACTGTATGCCAAGCCCAGAGAAAAGCCCTGATCCTGCAGTGGCTAGGACACTGTGGACACAGGATCTAGGAGATCATGTTGCAGGTTTGCAACTTACATTTTAGAACATGGTTAACAGACAGATGGGAAATTCTTCAAGGGGAAACCTCAGTCTGGCCTAGTGGGAATGTTCTGGCAGAGCTTTTTCTGCAACACCCTTGCCATGCTCTCAGAGCCCAGTAATGTTCCGTATAACTACAGAGTGAATCACTGCATCCCATTTAGCCTAGAAGTAATGAAGATCCTCAGCTAGCACAAGCAGAGGGGTAAACCACTTTTGAAGAAGGGCTATAAATCAGAGTTTTAAGAAACTACTGTATTACACATCAGGTGTTTTCTTCTGCTTTGGGTGCTAGAATTTTAAAGTCCACCTTAAATGAGTTGTGCTTCTGCTGTACTTGGCAAAGACAGGAAATATGAAGTTTCCTATCAATATGATCTTTTTCATAATTCATAGGTTATATTTGTCTGTACTTTCTTATGTAAATTTTACAGAAAGGCTAGAAACTCAAAAATCAAGTGACTCATGAGTCAGTAGCCTGTCTGGTAGGGGTAGACACAAGCAAACAAGTGCCTTTTAAAATTTTGTAAATATTATAGCAGTCAGAAATTGATTTGAGTTGGAGAGAGTGAAAGGCAGATTTAACCTTTGCTATGAGATATACATACGAAACAGGACTTGGACTGGGTCCATCTCTCAATTAATTAATACTCCCTGAACTTGTGGAGTGTGTGCCCTGTACACACTGTTGTGTTGAACTGTGTGTGTTCCCATGCAAGTTATGCTGCTGTTTGGGCAATGAACATTTTGGAGTCACTGTTGATGTCAAACTAGAATTTACCCTGTATCTTCAGCAGGTGGAAAAAGTTGTCTTGTGATTGATAGGTAACAGTATTGACATTGGGATGGCAAATGGTGCTTTCTCAATTCTCTTTATCCCTGTTATTGCATGCACATATGAAACTTCTTGTTACAGCATCTTGTTTTCTGGCTTTGAAGCACTATCAAAGGTAAGTTAACATTACACACATAAAAAAGATGCATGGGTTTTCTTAGGAGCCTTGGACAACAGCTTTCAGAGATACCACTTTGTCTATCAAAAGGCATCCTTCATTGTGCAGATATAAAAATATTTGCACAGACTGGATATACCCTATTAATCCTTGGCATTAGCTGTAATTGTTTGGTAATTGATTAGAGCTGTCACTAAGTGGTTGCAGTTCTGCTTCTCAAGGGCTTGTGAAATTAAGTGGCCTGAGAAAATTACCAGGTAAGTTGTTTTGTTTTTTGTTTTTCCCCTCAGGTACACACTTTGCTGTCACAGATCTACGAATCCAAATTGTGGAGAATATTCACAGTGAGGCTAGGTGGGCAGAGAACATAAACTGTGCTCCATTTTCTGGAATTAGCTTTTCAAAAAATAGACCTGTGACAGCAGGAGACAATTAATAGAGCATTAAGAGAACGTTTAGACTGCAAGTTTTTTGGCTTCCTGCCCTGCTTCCCCTCTTCTGTGGTTTGTCAGATCTAAGAATGTTAACAAAGTGTCTTCTGCAGTAACAAGTTTGGAAGTGAGGTTTATTTATTTATTTTTACCTTTGTGGAGCCACCTCTGGTAAATAAATTCTAAAAAGACTTATATAGTTTTCTAGGCATGCACTTGTATCCTTCCTGGTATTCGGCTTGGTGCCTTCAGTCCTGCCTTGTTTCTCTGAGCAATCCAATACTCTGAAATGTGCTGCACAGCTCAGCAGAAAAAGGGACTTGCTTTGTCTAAGTCATTTAATAGCTTTCAAATCCCGGTGGATTACAAATTTGCAGGGTACTATATGCTTCTGTATCTTGATCTCCAGGACTTAAACGTGCTTTGAATTGCTTCTTAATGACTATTAATAGAATAATTAGTTAAAGCCAAAGCAGTGAGAACAAGTAGTATCACAATAAGAACAGAAGGATGAGGGTTAAATAAAATGTGGACTGTGGAAACTGTTAAAATTTGCAAGTTTTGCAGTCACAGTCATCTGTGAATTGCATCACTGAAACAAAGTCAATGCTTCCTTAAGTAGCATTCCTATAACTGTGCTAAGTCTTAGGAAAATAAGACATTTGGAAGGCACCAGACTACAAAGCCACATGCCTGGAGTCTGCTATAACAATGCAGCAACACTTTTCATGAAGCACAAGATGACTGTCATAAGGTGATAGCTCCATTTAACACCCGGTGCACTGGTAAAACAGAAAACTTTGAGAAATGGTAGTTTAGGTAAAAGATATAAATCTCTTGTCCTAGATACAGAAGATAATAAAAAATATCTAGATACAAATAGTTTAAATAAAGAATCCACATGCAGTGAAGTGCTGCTACAGAATTTACCTCATGAGCAGAGGCTTTGTAGGTACTTCCAGGTTTATCCTTCAGAATGCTACAGTGTCAGTGACAAACCCCAATACTGCTGGAAAAAAAAAATTATAAATACCTTGGAGATACAAAAAGCCATAAAATCAGTGACTGTTATCAAACTACTTACTCAAAACAGTTTGACTCAGCAGCAATAGCATCTTTTCCTGGTTTATATCATAGCAACATCGGCTGCTTAGTGTCTTCATAAAATGAACAAAATTGAGAGGACAGTTTGACTCAGCAAATTTATTGACATAAAAATGTCTGTTTTCAGCAGAAAATAAATTATTTCAAAACTTTGGATACAACTTATGCTGTGTGTCTATCAGTGCAGCATGCAGTAAATTCAATCAGCTCTCATAGAAGACTACAGTGCCATTCAAGGTGGACAAAATGCGTGTGTGTGTATGTATATACATATTATGCACACACACTTGTGTATGCATATAAGACCTAAGACATGCCAAGTTCTATTTATTCTTAAGAAACTGAGAAGTAGCTTTCTTTACAGTAGAAGCCAGATTTGTATTTTAAGACTGCTTGACAGTAGTGTTGTTGCCATTAAATGCTTAATTAAATGAAAAAGGGGTAAAACTCATTTACTTGAGTGGCACAAGTTCGAAACATTCGCCATAAATGTCTAAAAGAAGAGATGGAAATGCCTGAGGTTTTAGTCCAAATGGTTCTTTGGGTTTAGCTTGATGTGCTTGGAATAATTCTTCAAACTGCAATGGCATCTGCAGATAAGCACTTGTCCATCACTTAAGCTTAATTCGTGAAAGTCTTGTTCATTTACTGGTTTGGCTTTCTAATATTTATTGCCACAGTGCCATACTATGTTCATGTGCATTTACACTTGGGAGATTTCAGATGTTTTTTCTATACCACCATAATATTGTTGCTTCCAAAGATGCTTGTTACAATTTTTAGCTATTTGCAAATGACTTAATGTGGTATTAAGCCTTTTTAGAGACATACCGTTAGAAGATAGTGCTTGAGGCAGACAAATTAGTCATGTAAACTAGATCCAAACCTTGTAATGATGCAAACCAAATATCATCCTAAGACTCCATCATGCCAAACCCTGAGGATAGAGGTGCCTGTTATTTCTGTTGTGATGTTTGATATACTCTGGTTTGAAGTCTCCCAAGAGTTCAGTAAAGCTTGGTTATCTTAAAATGAGGGAAGTTTATACCTTCCTGAATGATTGCCTTTCAAGCTAACACCCCATTATTAAAATAGACTTATTTGCAGAGATGTTCGGGTGCAGTCATGCTTACCTCTGTCTGCACACAGAGCAAATTTCTTAAGCCTCTACATGCAGCTCATCCTCTGCTGTTAAACAAGACCCCTGCCCAGAGCCACTTCCAATATTGTCTTATCTTTCCTGCTTTCTCTGAATATCTAGAATTAGAGATTTCACTGCACAGCATCCCCATATTCATAGCACTTCTTGCTTCTTCCTTTCAACTGTATAGAAGTCCATAAAACTAAAGCTTAGCAAGCTGTCCCTGTCACTATAGTTTAGAGGAAAGAGCCCAGCAAGGTGCTCATGAATTCTTCAAATAAATTGAGTCAAACCCAACAACCATCAAAATGTTTTTCTTTAACAGAAAATTGCATTTGTAAGTATAGAGAATTTTTGAAAATTCAATCCATATCTTCTTGAGGTATAAAATTTGTCTAGAATTCACAAGTTTCAGTGCAAGGGGAAATTTCTGCCTTCATCTACTGACCTTTCTTATTTCATTTCTGAGAGATCAGGAATTAGTCTCAAAAAACAGGCAGGAAAAAAGAAAGCCAAAAGACATTTCTTCTTGAGGTATGAAATCTGTCTAGAATTTACAGGTTTCAGTGCAAGGGGAAATATCTGCCTTCTACTGGCATTAGAGTCTCAATAAACAGGCAGGAGAAAAGAAAGCCAAAAGAGATTTCTTATGGACAATGTTTTTAAACTATGGTAATTTGAAACAGCAAGAGAAGGGAAATTCCAAATACCTGACAGTTTTAAGTAGCAGAAATCTAACTTAAATTGTCTGGCTGTGTTATATACCCAGAGTTAAATATCTGGTGAAATTCCTAGCAAATACAAACTTGCTTTATGTATCTTAACGGGCATTGAAAAGCAAGGAGAATTTGTCATAAGGCTGAGAAGTAAGGGACATTTATGTTAGTTCCCTGTATGTATTTCATTCATACAAAAGGTAATGTGTCTATGACCTCTGTAGATCAATGGAGTTAGTTCTGCTTTTCACCTCTGCAAGTAAAACCGGATTTCATTATTCTCCATGGAGAGAGAAGTGCTCGTGGTTGCTTTTGTGACCATTTTTGCCCTGCAGACTGAAATACCTGCATTTGTGTGCTACGGGAACTTGTAGTTTTCTGAAAATTATGTAATTTCAAACTAAAACCCATGGTAAGGCTGACAACATCTGCGGGGTCTGAAGGTGAAACTGCTGTGCTTGCATTATTGTAGTTTCAAAACCCATTCTAATTGTGCTTTCAAAAGATGTTTTATTTCTCACTGTAGCGACAAGTAGGAACAGATGCAGTTTTGCAGATATCCTTGCCTCTCTTCAGTTCTGTGATTTCTCTTCAACACTTCTGTGAGAACGCATGTTACTTGTCCCTGGCATAGATACTCTATTTAAGAACTATTTATTGTGGTATGAATTAATGTAGTAGAAGTAGTTGCTTCTGTGGTTGGTACTGCCTACATTTTACTGTTACACAGCTTCCTTTATAGCACATCAATCTTTCTTTTCAAGAAGAATGTGTAACAGACAAGTCCAAACATAAAATTGTGTGCTCGTAAAATGTTAAGTGTAGCAATAAATATTAGACAAATTTTGCCTTTATGTGCAGATATTTTTTGGGGAAACATTTGTGAGCAGACTCAAGTACAATATTACTTCTCATCAAACAGTTCTTTGCATCTTCATAAACATCTAGAATAAGAACTTTGAACTCAGCAACGTGTGTAAAATTAATAGGAGTTGGACCCCAGAATTTCTAAGGTAGTAATGACAATCTTGGATGTCGTGTTTACTCAGATGGATTGTTTGGGAAAATGTCTTGTTGATAAGTAATTTTTTTTTTTAATTTATGCTTTTTTAATTGCAATTACAGACGTTTACAGCCTGGTGCAATTCCCACCTCAGGAAAGCGGGCACTCAGATTGAGAACATTGAGGAGGACTTCAGAAACGGCCTCAAACTGATGCTGCTCTTGGAAGTTATTTCAGGTTGGCTAAAAAGCAGTTTGCTATGTATTTACAACATGCTAACTGAAACACTCTTAAAAGAACAAAAATGGTTAACATTTCAAAACAGTGACCACAACCTCTGAGTAGACTGAAACATACCATAAACCAAAACAAAACAGCAACCCAGGGGGAAAAAACCCTTTACTTTTTCCTTGGCTCCAAAAGATGGTTTGTGCTTGTGTTCCAGGATATCACCGATACCACAGTGTTGTTGGACAAACCACAAACACTGAGACCCGGTCTCAGCCTCTAACTGTTAAAAAGCCTTTACAGTTTGGTGACAAATCTATTGTATTCCATTTTTAGTATAAAGATTTTGCTTTTAATGATTTTATTGGATGGACCAATGCTTTCAAAAGTGAGTGCCCGAAGCAAAATTAGATCAGTATTTAGTAATGAGTAAATGGTCTAATTTTTCAGAGTGGTGGAACATCCAATAACTCCTTTTGACTAACTGATGTAAACTCACTATATTGCCCATTTTACGTGGTTTTCAGAAGGGTAGTTCCCAAGATACACCCAAAAGGCCCCCAAATGGGAAGGGAATAGCTTAAATTACAGATGCTCAATAAATATGAAATAGGACAAGAAGGTTTACAAGATGTTTTCATATACAAAAGACAGTTTACATTTTTGCTGAAGACTTCAGTGGGGAAAGAAGATCCTCAAATGATCAGTCTTCATGAAATGGGGAGTCATGTTTTCAGAAATTATTTTTCTTAGTGATCATTTGTAAAGATAAGTCCAATTAAGCACATCAGCCTACGCTGTGAAATTAATTGCTCTCCTGTCTTGGCTGAGGTTGTTAAAAGCCGTTGTTCTTGGTCAGGTGTGGAAGAATGCTATAGATAATCTGCTGGATAGGGTCCAGCCTCCCCTTGTAGTCTAGAAATTAAAGGTGATGAGCTCTGAGAACATCCTGCCTTCTTAGTGTTTGGCTACTCTAACACAGACAGTAGCAATGAACCAGGAGGAGTATGAAGCACTCATAAGTCTTCCAGATGTTTAGGGCAAACATAAAAATGATATTACTTCTATATCAGCAGGATCTAAGTAAGATGTTTCAACATTGGAATTTTCTCTTCTGCATTTTTTTTTTTATTTTAACCATTTGACATTCTTTCAGAAAAACATCTGTTGAAATAGCTGCTAATTTTTAGCCAGTGTTCAGGGCACATTCGTTCTGAAGTTCTAGTTCCTTGGATGCCTGTAGCCAGAGTTATGTAACAGTAAACACATTAAATCTCTTACTCTGCAGGGGAAAGACTACCGAAACCAGACAGAGGAAAGATGCGCTTCCATAAAATTGCTAATGTCAACAAAGCTCTGGATTATATCGCCAGCAAAGGAGTGAAACTTGTGTCAATTGGTGCAGAAGGTACGTGGCAGAGCTAGACAATGCACCTTACTTACATCCTAGGCATTCACATTGCACAGTAAGTCTGACACAGACTCTTGGCCAAATTGCGCAGGCTGTTCTCTAAGTATTAATGGGTGCCTGAACTGGGTACCTTAATATTGATTGCTGACCTCTATCTGTGAAAGGATAAGAGCTGGAAATTTGTGGACACATAGACAGGGATAGGGGTATAAATGGGCTCTGAGATTAGTTTTAACTCCAACGTTAAATCAAATCGTCTCCTTCAGTGGGTGTTCAGATAATGATTTCTTCTTTCAGGGCATTATGTTTTTCCTATACATTATTAACAATAAGGAACTGCTTTAGAAATCAACTGGCTCTCTAGGTTGTGCTTTATCCAATCTGGGATATTTTTTTATCTTTAAGAGATATTATTCAGGCAAGACTAAGTCTGACATCACTACCAGGTAACTGGGACCTACCCCCATTTTATTATGAGACAACTGTGTCTCTGGAATTCAAATGCTGAGTTAAGGGAATAATCAAAAGAAATTTTGTTAGCTGTAGAGAAACTGAACATATGAAGGAAGTGAAGCCAGTTGTTATTCAGTAAAGTTACTACTTTTTTATTGTTCTGTTGTTCAAGTTGTTACATAAGCATTTAGCTAGCCAGCTGCACTATTTTATGGATGTGAACTCTGAGCAAAAGAAGGGAGACTTTCATTGCAAGTGATCCTGTGTCTGCTATGATATTAAATTAATTGCTTAAAAAGAACGAATGTCTGTCTAGAACTAGCTGCTCCATGGAGATATTTGCATAATGTTTTGCATATCTGTTACCATACAAAGGAGTGATGTGGCTACTTTCGATTCCATATCTTCAGTTGTGTCTCTCCATTCTGAGGGCAACCTCTAACATGTCCCTTAAAGCAAAACTCTGGTTTTAACCTCAGTATCAGTGAGAATACTCTATTCACATTGCCAGGCCTTTAAAAATTGATCTGTAAGCCTTCTCTTCCTGTTTTCTGGTTTCTCCAGGCTTATGTATGTTTTTATTCTGGTTTCCAAACCTTGATCTCGGGAAGCTTACTGTAACTGTGCCTGGAGCAGGAAGGTTCATTAGATGGGATAAGGGCATCTCTAGAAGTAATGGAGGGATGCATCAGCATTCATTAATTTCACAATGGTTTGACCTACCCCGCTTGGTTCCTCAAGTATTGTTCACCAAATGTGTTCAGTGTCTAGATCTAGCTCTCCAAAATCCCAAGAAATGTGTGTTCTCTGGACAGAGCATTTGTTAGAACTGAACCTTTATTCATTTGAGACTGAACTAGATGTGTCATCTGAGTACAAATTCTATCTTTAGTCATGTAACAGAGACCTTTTGGGGGGAATATATCATCAGTGGGGAGAAACAGGCTATTCCCAAAGGCACTTCAGACCTCAGAAGAGGTCTACTTGCATTTCAGAGGTGCCTGGCTCTTTCCATCTGTTATATAGGCAGTCAAAGGCAGCTGGGCCCTTTGCTCAATTAGCTGAAGGGGAGTAGAAAAATATGCCACTACCTTAAACCTCTTCAGTTGTTCTGGGAGCGACATGGCATTGAATGGACAGCAGAGGGTACTGAAGAGACATTTTATATATGGAAATGAAAACTAAGAATATGGAAGCCTGTTTGATAGCTGGTGCAAAAATATTGAGAGTACAAAGGCAGGAGCAAATTAATGGTAGTTTCTATCATGTCTTGCTGGGACTTTGAGGCTTCCTGACCAAAAATAGGAGTGTAGCAAAAAGAGTATCTTGTGGGACAGGGTGGTTTTTCTCACTGATCAGTTTGCACAATGTACAGTTTTCACACCCAGATAGTTAGAACAAGGCTGGAGTATTTAAAGCAAGGTATCTCAGCTTTTATCTGCTCCTGAAAGGAGCAGACCAGTCCCCTGCACTCCCATCTCTCTCATTTTGCCTTGCTTATTGCTGCCTATTATTACCAGAGTGCACATACCAGGGAGCAGCACTTGAATACTTTTTATATCACCTGCAGGCAAAGCATCTGGGATAGCTCAGATCAGCTATTAAAAGCATTTAAACTAACCCTGCTGTTCTCCTTGGCAACAACTGACATGGGTTTAGGTGCCCTGTCATAACAGGCAATCCACTCCAGGAGGGAGGCAAGAACAAGAGGCAGTAACCTCTTCCAGCTTCTCATCTAGTTGCTGCAAGGTGATGTTTGTTCATGCATTCAGTATTTCTTTCTGCACGTAACAGCAGCTGTAGCTAGTAAGTCAGAAGATTATGATTATGCTCTCATCTGTGCTACAGGCTTCATTACTTGTTTCTGGAATTCTAATCTGTTAAATGGAAGGACTAGAAGCAAAAATTAATTTGTTAGCATGAAAAAAAAAAAGAGGTTTAAATTCTTGAATGGAAACACAGGAGAAAAAATCACTGCTACTGTCACAGCTTAGATGTAGTGAGGAACCTGTCATTGTAAGACATTGCACTATGTCAAGTATGGCTACACACATTAGATTACATCCATGTGGGCAGAAGCAGATAGATTCATGTGCCTTCCACTCCTACTCTAAAAGGGCTGAGCACAAAGCCAAGACCAGTCATGCTTAGTGCCCTGTTAAATTTACCACATCCCCCTACTAAATTTGTTATCTAAGGCACAATGCTGTGCTGATGCAGCAATGCAGTATCACATCTGACTGGGTATAATTTCGCACTGTGGGACCTTTGGCACCAGTATGTATTTAGAGTCCCTGTGCCCCCTTGTCCTGCGTGCTTGCTCCCACACTTCACAGCCCTACCCTATCATTTGGCCTGACAACTGTTTCTGTAACTATGCTGGAATCTATATCAGCAATATGATCTGATTTTAAAATGCATTTCACCTTTTTTTCTCTTTTGTTGTGTTTTCCAGCATTGTTGACTAGGCAGTCATTATAGTATGAAGATGGAATGAATGTCAGCAAAGAGGCTGAGCACAGGCTTCTTAAGCATGTGATGTTATCAAAGTGCTTAACCCCTTAACTTACTGACTCTCTGTGAGAGCATGGGGCATCTGGGCTCGTCTGCACCCATCTGTTTTGACATTCTCTGAATTACATAGCTGTTTGGAATACTTCTTAATTGCCGAAGCATGAAAGTTTTGTATCTAAATCTGACAAGGATCATGTTTTGTTATCTGACATGATGTGTGGTAAAGAGCACGTAGGTCTAAGGGGACCAATGGGTATTCAAAATGGAGCCTCAAAACAAAGATTAAACTCATGTGGAATATGAGTGCAAAGTTCAATTTAGAATTTTTAGGGGGCCAGGGATATTCTTTAAAGCCACCGTTACTATTCTGAAACTGACTTCCTTGGAATTTCTGTGTGAGCAGGTAATCACCTTTAACTGTGATGCTCTGCAGAAGCCAAGTTTAGGTACTCTGGTTTGTCTTATGGAAGAGTCTTTCTCTCCACTGGTGATGAAATGAGACTAAAGAGTCAGAAAGCTAAAGCAAAAGCTGTGAAAGTAGTCTTTTTGATCCATTAGCAGCCCATGAGTTTAAAGTTTTTTAAAAGTTCAGTAGCTCCATTTGCAAGGTAATTGCATCCTGAATGAAAAGATGCCGAAAATGACAAAAGATATCCAAGTATCCTCTTAGTAGGAAATACTTCTGTATTGCTTTTTAGGGGGTGGGAGAAATATTAAAGACCAGGAATCTGCTATAAGTAGGTGAGAACAAAATTAAATAAATAAAGCCAAAGCAGAGTTAAAAAAAAAAAAAAAAAAAAAAAAGGGGGGGGAATAATAAAGGAAACAAACCTTTGAGAACTTGCCACATTGCTTTCCTTAGCTTTTTCCCTAGACCATTTTAATTTTTCTTCCATTTCCTTTCTCTTCTTTCCTGTCCTCATAGGTCAGCAAGAACATTTTCTCCAGGAAGCTGTAGTTTTGCATATATGAGGTGTAGGAACTATGTTCCTCACAGAGTAAACCAGCAGTGTGAAGAAATAGTCTTCTGTTGACCTGTAGAGGAAAATTATAGGAATGAATTAGCATTTTTCCATACTGACTGGTACTTTTCAACATTTAGAAACTATGTTTTCCTTCTGTTAAGATATTTTTGCTTGTCTTTTAGATAAGTCCTTTTTTGGTATGTGTTTTATGCTAGCGATAGATAAGGAGAAACCAAAGCTGGCAAATCACTTGAAAATTCTCCTGAGGCACTACATAAAAATGTCCCTCTTGCTCTTTCATTCTGTCTGTGTGTACATAGGGATGTGTAAACCAAACCAATGATGTACTGATTATGCAAATCCATGAACTAATTGCTAGGCAATCAACAATGCCTCCTGAGTATTTAAATTCATTTATTTACATTTGAAGAAGTTCTTCTTTACTGCATATACGTATTAGAGTTTGGATCAAAATACAATTAAATACTTGACTGAGGAGGAGGAGGAGGGAGGAGGAGAGATAAGTAGCTGTGTGCCCTAATTGCCACTTGGTCTGGTTTTGAGTAAAAGAATTTAGTTTTCAGATTTGAAGAGACTTGATACCTTTTGGGGCCAGTGAAACAGTTATCATACATGGAAGGCAGGCAAAGTCAGGAATGAATTCTGGAAAATTAGTGTAGAACCCAAAGGAGAAAGCTGAAAAATAGCCATTCATATACAAACTTGGATTATCGTACTAACAAAGTATAGACTAATGTTGAGTGACATATTTTCTACCACATTTGTTAATTCCATAGATTCAAAGGACAGCTTCTGTCACATGCGGCTGCAGTTTAGCATGTGTCTCAAGTCTCAGAGCTGGCAGCTGCTTTGTTCTGTAAAAGTTGCCCCTGGATTCCAGCAACGTTTAAGCGGAGCTACTGCATTTTCTGCTGCCATCCCTATTGGCATTTGATGTTAAATTGAGGAAATTCCTCCTGCAGCAAGTGCCTCCTGCTCCTTTTCCAGAACACTAGTGAGTCCCCAGGCAGCCACTGTTGTGCCTCTCTTTGGGGAAGGCTGGAGGTGACTTTAAAAGTATGGGAGCAGCTCCACTGCTCTTTTGGTGGGAGGTGACTGGAGAGGCTGTTGGCAGTTCCCCTCTCTCATTATTCCACCTCTTCCCCTTCCAGTGCAGGACCCTTCTTAGAGTCTCACTATGTTCTTATGAATATCTCACCATACTTTTCAGACTGATATGACATTATTAACACACTTAAGTAGGCTGGCAGCACATTTTTTGGTGTTGAGAAATTTAAGTGGTATCAATGTTCCTATTACCGTGTGGGAGCACTGGATTCTAACTTGGCTTGTGGAAAGGACTCCCATGTATGTGTGAGAAAGGTTGGAGAAAGCACGTTTGTAGTGCCCTGTGTTGTAGGTAGAATCAAACAGTCTTCTAACAAATTGAATCCTCAGACTATTAAAAAAATAAAAATTAGATTAAAGATACTTAAACATGCATGGGCATCAGAGCTGTAAGACATTACAGCTTTGTGGCCATGTTTCCCAACTGCTTGGCAGGAAGCCACATGACTTAGTCTGTGTCTCTTGAGGTGTTCTTCATATCTAGTCTGTTCTGACACTAAAGGTAAATTTCTCAAAAAGGTCTAAACAGTACAGAGGAAATTCTGAGTACCATTTTATTAAAAATTAGTACTGTTAATGTTCAGTAGTTTCTTAAAATCTGGGGTAAGACCAAATATTTTTTCCCTCAGTTCCTTCGTATTTGAAAACAGTAAGGCTGATACTGTTCAATCTTTAAATAAGTATTTCCCCTCAGGCTCTCTCTAAAAAATTCAGCCTGAAAGTCAGTGTTTGAGACAGTTACAACTACCTGAAGAGAAACATTTTAGCATTGAAAGGCTGAAGTTAAGATTACTTAACCTTGGCAATCATCAGTCCTGATGCCAGTGTAGCACAAGCATAAGGTTGTTGAAAATTGAACCCAGATGAACTCTGTGTAGATAGAGAATTATGTTAGAAATAGAAACAATTTTGTACAATATATTCTTTATAGAAATAGATTATTAAAATAAAACAGAAACCACATTCTAAATACTACTATGCTTTTTTTCACCTTAGAAATTGTTGATGGCAATGTGAAAATGACGCTGGGTATGATCTGGACTATCATCCTTCGCTTTGCCATTCAGGATATTTCAGTGGAAGGTAATACTATTGCAACTATGTTAAACAGGAAATTTGTTAAAGAGTATTTTTCTATGAATTGTGCACAAGTTGGATGAGTGTTTAAAAAATGAATTACTTTTTCACAGTGAATTATACTGCAAGTTCCCTACCTAGTGAAAAAATCAATTTCTGGAGGGAAAAAGTAATTACTTTTATCCTGTCAGAGACCTCGAGCCACCTTGCTTAACACAGAAGTTCTGGGCATGTGTCTCAGTTATGGAGAGAGAAACATGCCTGTTTTTCAGAGCTTTGGTGGCCCAAAACTGTGCTGTACCCTGCATGGTGGTCCTATTTAAAACATACTTTTTTAGTCCCATCCATTTATCATATTCTTTGCAAATATTATCTGACTATCTCTTTCTTCTTTCTATTACTTTTTTTCCCCCACACTGCTTCAGATTTTATTCTTAACTCTCAGTTGGTAACTGTCTCCAGAAAGTATGTTGTAATTACAATACACTTTAAATTTGGTCTGTGTTCTGAAAAGTAGAATTCGAGAAACTAATCTCAATTTTCAATAAAAGTAAGCTCTGCATACTGCCCCACCTATAATTTGTGGGACATTAAATGTGTGCATAAGGAACTGTTTGATCTTTTCTGTCCTTTGCTTTTGCATTCAGATGCATTCAGGTGCACATAGAGTTCAGATAAGGAAAGTATTTCTTCAGCAAATGGACAGAGACTACAGCCCTGTTTCATGTAGTCACCAACACAATCTTTTATGCCTATTTCTATTCTGTTTGTATTGGATATTTTCCTCCAAATATATATTCTGCTATCCAACCAAATATACTTTCTTAATCTTCTAATATCCTAGAATTACTGTGCAGGCTGAGACTCTAGTCTTCAGTTGTTCCAGTTGAGCTACCCTCTGTGGCCTAAATGAGCCCCATTAGTCCTTTTGTATGAGTATCTTTTAGAATTAAATATTGGCTTATGCCAAGAAGTTTCAAGTTTTCAAGGTGGCTGACTACATTTACAAGGAAGAAAAAAAAAAAAAAAAAAAAAACAACTTGGGCACTTCCAACATTTTTCCTTTATTTTTTGCTACCTGATGTCTTTTACAGAGACCTCTGCCAAAGAAGGGCTGCTGCTGTGGTGTCAAAGGAAAACTGCTCCTTACAGAAATGTGAACATTCAGAACTTCCATCTTAGGTAAACTTCCATTATTTCAAAGGGTAGTAGCAGTCAGTAATATTTTAGGTCATTTTCCCCCACCATTGTGTAGGTATATATTTGACAGGAGCTTTTTACTCTTTACTGTTAACTAGATTTATTTTTTTTTTTTTTTTTTCAAATTCCCTTGCTCTGTCTTCAAAGTCTTATTTTGATTAACCTTTGGCATTATTTACCATGGCTTCTCCAGATACTATTTAACAGAAAAAGAATTGCTAGTACATGCAGAATGACCATATTGCACTATTAGAATTCTTGATATATGAGAATATATGAATAATGCAGCATAGTGACTTGGTGACTTGGCAAATGACTGCTTTCAAATGTGAGCCACTCTAGACTGTTCTTGGCAACAATACCAATGCGCTGAGCATGCAAATATATCATTATATGGAATCAGTCTTTATTGTTTTGCAAGATAACTATAAATAAGGAGTCAAAAAAGCACTCAATACACAACAGCAGCACTTTAAACACATTTGTTTTCAGAATCAGGATTGTTACTTAAAGGGGAAATTTTAGTGCAGCTCCCAGGCCATAGGCAGGCTGCCTGGTCTGCACATTTCACTGGGCTAGTTCCTGTAGCTCTGCCAGTGACACCCCACCACCACCACTAAACTACATGACTTGCCAATTACACTGTTTAAGCATGTGATCTTGCCTTCCTTGAAATCCTTATAATACTCAACAAGAGCTCCATGACAGTGTTTTGGTGTTCTAACTTAATTCTGAAGGTGCAGCACCTTAAGCACATGTAGTGATAGAAAAGATACAGATCACATATGCACCTGTGGATAAACAGAATGTTTGATTTGCAGTCCCTGTATTGCCTTTAAGAGATCTGAAATTCATTATGTGCTATTTTCCTTGAATATATAGAGAGATATTTCTATAGATCTTTATATGGATGCAGAGTATACTGTAAGTTAGGCTATTGAATCTTAGTGTGTATACATACATATGCTGGTCTGATACATGGTATGGGGAACACATCTTGAATGGAAGTACCTTGATTAATGTTTGAGTTCATCAACTCTTACTTTACAAAGGGTTGTCCAGATCGTTTTAGTCTATACCGTCTGGGAAAAAATGTTTTTGTTTGTTTCATGCTCATTTGTTTTCAGTTTTACCTTCTGGATGGTTTTATATTACATAATGTATGTATATTTCGCTTAATTGTATTACATTTTTATTGAAGATGATTCTGTTACTTGGAGGATCTACCTAGACATCTCAGTGACAGGGATTCTAGCAGCCTTAAAATGTTTAGTATCACACCATTACTGCACAGGATAAGACCTCAAACTCATAGTCACAGTGATTGCATAAAGTATCTTCCAGAATAATTGCTTCTGGCTGAAAGGAACCTCTCATAATCTCTCCAAATAGATGTTTTTAGTATCTCTGTTCATTATCTATTCTTGCCTAGAAAGGCAGAAGTGCTGAAGTCACACTGTGTATGTTTAGACTCAGACTGAAGCTGTCATACGTGTAAAGTGTTTTAAATAAACTAAGCTGATTTGTGACTTCTATGAGCACATGGTTGTATCAGTAAAGTTGTCTGAAATAACTGACATATAAAAAGCCAGCTGCTTCAGCAAATTCAAGTAATTGCAGGTTTGCTCTGCTTTTATATTTTCACAAACATGCTCTAAGTGTAATTGGAGATTTAACTCTGAGCTATCCTGAAACACTGCACAAATTAAATAGTTGAAGTCAGGGACTGTTGCACATAATGTACACTGCTTAGAAAATATGGATGCCTTGAGTGTGTTAACTGTAGAGTAAGATACATACTACATAAAAAAAAAAAAACACCACAAAGTACAGTAACAGAAAAGCTCAGAGGGCTGAGAGGTTGCAGAACATGTCAGGATTTGACAGGATTTTAAGGCTTGAGCAAGGATCAAACTGTAAAATGCCATGATTTTATTAACGCATTTTTTCCATTCTATTTTTTGTTGTAAAGCTGGAAAGATGGCCTTGGATTATGTGCACTTATCCACAGACACCGACCTGATCTTATTGACTACTCCAAGCTAAATAAGGTCATCAGTCTGGGGGTACAGCATGCTGTCCTGCAGTGATTTGGCTCACTTCTGGTTTGCTTAGCATGTTTTCTAAAAGGCAAGCTGAGGAGTGCATACTAATTCTGACTGGCTATCTAAGCTCCCTCCAAAAGACTGATACGTGTAGGAAGGGACCTCATGACTGTCCTGTGTCCTTCTTTCCATCCCGTTATGACGACTCCAGCATTTAACTGCAAATAATCTGGTCCTCAGCTGCCAGGTAGTAGATGAAGGTCTTTTATGCTGCCGCATATAGACATTAAATCAAATACATTGCAATTCCCCATTCACCACTGATAGTGTTGTACAGTCCATTCTGTTTTGTATGTGGTGTAAATGACAGTAGATTGCAGAGCAGTAAACAGTGATATGATGAATAACCTTGAAGTTCCTTATAACAAACATTATCCTTGTTAATTTATGTTATGCAGTAAATTACTAGTCTTACATAGAAAATATTCACCGACCATACTTCTACCTATACTTCCAGACAAGTAGAAACAAAGCTGTTGTCCTAATGTCCTTAGGTAGTGCCTCGAGGAGATTACAAAACTGTTTTATTACAGTGTGCTACTCATGGCAAAATGCACCTTTTCTAGAAGATACCACTTTGGTTTGAGAACGAGGAATAAGGAGCAAAGAATAATGTCAGAATTTCAGGGTTTCATTACTGAAGAATAAAACCTAGAAAGAAAATGGTGTGTTCTTATTATACATTAGCTCTCATTACATATGTACTATTGTCTGCTCTCTGGAACGAATGCATCTTGAGGCCTCATATAAACATCAGTGAAACAGAAAACTTAATCATGGTTTTAATTAATTGAGTGCAACTTCTTATTGATGTGAAGAGTTGGTAAACCATAGTTCCATTCCATAACTTTCCATTCCAAATTGATTTTACTAGTGGAATCAACTTCCATCAGAAAGCTATTGATGACAGGGAAAAGATAATTAGTTACATGAAAATATTTGAAAACTTCTATATATGTTAAATTTATGCTGGGGTCCCCAAGGTGTGCAGTGATGAAAATTAAATAAACTTATTCCTAAGCTCATAAGATTTTAATTTATGCAATTTTAAGACAACTGCAGATCTGAACCAAAGGGCAAAATACTAGTCATCAACACCAACTTGTTCTCTCATTCTATATACAAAGAGTCCTACGGATAAACTAATGGAATGACTAAGCTACCTGTTTCTGGGTACATGTACTTAAGCATGGCGTAAACAAGTTGGTTTGATTGAGTTTGTGCTTTGAGAAGTGCTACACAGTACTAAAGAACAGTATAATGCATATGGGCGTTGAGAAAAAGGAATAGAACAGCTTCAGCATTACTATTTCCCTCTTAGAGCTTTCCAAAATAAGAACAGGTCAGGTTTCACAAGGAGGCTCAGCTGTGGCACGTAAAGCACATGCAGAAAAAAACTAAAATAGATCTTGCTTTTCTGACCTGGCTGTGTTTGATTGACTGCTCATTTTGGTTACATTAACAGCTGCCTTGGTGTCTTGTTTCATGGTTTCTTATCTCCTGCATGTTGTCCTTTCCTTTCCCCACTAATGTGTTTTGTGTGAACTTATAGCTGGAAAAATGGCCTTGCTTTCAACGCCCTTATCCATAGACACAGGCCTGATCTTCTTGACTATGACAAGTTAGATGAGGTATTTCTTTAGCTGTAGCAGAGATTTTTAGTTACTGTAGTTTGTAGTTTTGTTTAAAAGGATGGATGATAAGCATGTCCAATTATTGAGAAGTTGCTATAATATTAAACGAATCCTTTATCAGTGAAACACTGTTTATTCATGTGCTCAATACCAAGCACACAAACAGGAGGTGCTCATCACTCATCCATAGGAAGTGTTTTAACTTAGTCAGTTGTTCTCATTTAGATTCAGTGCATTTTTGTTGCATTTCATTTCAGTCAGAGTTTTCATGTACGTATTTATTAAATGCTGTATTGCTCACAGTGTCTTGTGTAATAGCAAAAAGAAGTTGGTTTTTTTTAAATATTGTCTACATTTTAAGTTTCTCTTAGTGATGCACAAAACTGCTAAATGATGATAGAGTAAGAACCTCTGAATAGAGGCTTTGTATTCTATTATACCCAAATTGTTAGGCTTCAAAATTTACAGTGTTCTTCATAACATGTTTCATTGAACCTGCACCTTTTAAAGGAAAGGCTATCTGGTATGATATGTTTATAGGAAGACATGTCACAGGCATTACTACTTAATGATTCCTGGTATATGTAAGTGCATGAAGAGCAGAATTTGTGTCCTGTTTTCCCAACCTCTCTCTGTAGTCATTGATATTGTTCATAGTGGCTATGATCATCTAGCAGTTTTTGAATACATGAGAATAATAGTACCATTAATAGTGTGACCTGCCATTTCATACAGAGTTTTCTCTCCAAGCTGGTGTGGAAAGGCTGCTTTGAGGACAGTCCTAATCTGACAAGCTTTTGCATTGTCAACAGTAACTGCCTGTAGGGCAAGACATGAAATTGTGTGCTGCTTATCTGAACTGTGCTCATTGTTTGGTTTCTCTTTCCTTCTTGAATTTCCATATCTCTCAAGTTCAGTTTATAGAGACAAGTACATATTTGTCTGTCCAAGCCCAAACTGGGAATTTCTTGCTCCTTCTGGAGAAATGTCCATCTGTCTGTGCTTGTGCTTCTGACAAACAAAGAACTTGGTAGAAATCATATCCCTATATGTAATGCATAAGAGGTATAAAACCATGTAGGACTAGCTTTGTGATGATGCCCTAGTGTAAACCCACTGGACCAGTGGCCTTGACTATATGTATTACTGCTGTACTTAATTCAGAGTTACCTCAAATTTATGTGTACACTACACACATTGTCTATGCTCTGTCCAGAATATATTTGCAGCAGAGTCCTAATGGTACAGAATAGCTTACTACTGGTTTCTTTTGAAAGTAAGGTGGTAGATAGACCAAAAATTCATATACTTGTATTCTGCTTTTTGAAGAACAACAGTTGTGACTCTAGTTTACAGTTGTGAAAAACATTATAAGTTTTAGTGTACCTACTGTAGTCTTCCTTCAAGGAAAAGCTTCCATCTTTGACTAGTTGTATTTTCATCTTTAATGCAGGATGACCCCATAGGAAATATCAACCTTGCCATGGAAATTGCTGAGAAGCATTTGGATATCCCCAAGATGCTGGATGCAGAAGGTGAGAGTTGTGTCTTACTGCAGTTTGTGTTACTTGCAAACAGTAGACAGTATAACTTTTTTATTTTGCACCTAGCAAATTTTCAGCATTCCCTCTATATAAATCATGATGGAACAACCTGCGTTGCTTTCCTTCTTGTTCCCCATTTATCTGATAATTACACTCACTTCTGGCCTCATTCTTTATTGTTTGTTAAATGTTGTATTTATTATAGTACTTCGGGCCCTAACCTCAGCACAGGATCAGAAGATAATCCTTGCCTTTAAGAAATCAAAATCTAAGTCTAATAAAGGGAAATACAATGTCAGCAACTTAAAGCATATTCACTTCCTTAAAATGTTTAAATGAGAGAGCTAGAAATAGAAGTACAGAATTTTCAAAATATCCTAACAGCATGACCTGTATGGAAGAGAGCGAGGTTGAGGGAAGCATTTTGGGGGCTTATTGTAAACCTTTTGCAGTGATAGTTTTAACAAATGGTTTCATATTTAGTTCATACCAAAATCGTTAGAGCTTGCTGATAAATAACAAGGAAATATTCATTAAAGTTCCCTGAATTTCTTCAAGACAGCCAATACATTTTGTATTCCAGGCAAAAAATGGTGCCAAAATACTGGAATTTGCCTATATTAGTTGAAAGCATTCTTTTCCAAGTATTCAGAGAAGTTAGGCCAATGCAGGGTGATTTGGAAAATCCAGGCTGGAACCTTGCCATTGAGATGGTTTCTTGGTTTCATCTTTATACTCCAAAAGTAATTGTTTTCATTTTTTAGAATTGCACTTTCCCTTTCAAGCACTCTTTTATTATTTTACTCTGAAATACTGTGCAAGGAATAAACAGAAGTGCTACCTCCTTAGCAATGAACACCCCCTGCCATCATTCTCCTTTTCCCATTTTTTCTTTTCACATACCATGTAAGAAATCTTTTTCTTTCCTTACCAGATTTTCTGCACATTCTAGCCCTTATCTTATTATTCTTAATCTTGGCAGGTGAGGGTGACATGAAACTATACTTCTTCTATTACCTTCTCAGTATTCACCATTGCTTTTTACTCAGTTTACTGCCACTATGTTTGTTGTCAATAGAAACTTTGCAAAGTTTTGTTCACAACTCTGAAGCAGAAAAGCAGGAAGTACATTTGTCCTGAATTTAGAAATCTCACTCTTAATGTTGGAAATTGTTACCTCATTCCTTGGTCTTTTCACACCAGTATCTTCCCACTCTTTGCACCTTCTACTAGCATCATTCATCACTCATCTGTAATTGATGTAAACTCCCTTTTCCCGCCTTTCTGTTAGGTTTTGGGAAGGTCTATGTGTACCAATGTACTCATACCTTGATTGCACCCTCTCTATACTTTTAACTGCCATAATAGAGACAAAGCTATCTGCCTGCCAAGCCAAACTCTTATGTGATGTATGCTACTAACTAAAAAGGCAGACACTCAAAAAGGTTGCAAAACTGCTACTCTTCAAGATTTTCTCAACGCAAAATGTATTTTTGAAGGGCTGCAGGATTTCAACAGGTTGCCAATATATATCAATATCCTGCCAGTCACAGGGATCCTGTGCTAATGTACACTGCACTAACTCCTGTTTTGTGGCTATGCTTAACTCTGGAATAATTCTAGTTATTTAGATGAAGCTGCTTTGGAGTGGCAGTGAAGCTGAACCCAGCAGATCGGCTTGCCATGCCATCTGCTTGGAAGTTTTCACAAGCCAGAAGGTAGCAATAGCCTTCTGTGTAGTCTCAGCCTTCAGATGTTTTGTCATTTCAGAGAGTTATATCTTTTCCATTTATGCAGTCCCAACCTCAGGTAGTTTTGCACTGATATCAATAAACAGCTGCAGCCTGAATAATGCTGTATTTATTTTGAATCCTTACAGCACTGAGATGGCATAATCAAGCATAATCTGATTGAAGTACCTTGTGAGAATTTCTGAGCAGTTAACCCTCTTCTCTCTACACAGATGTAGTAAACACTGCCAGACCTGATGAAAGAGCCATTATGACTTATGTTTCCTGTTACTACCATGCATTTGCTGGTGCTCAGAAGGTGAGATTGTAGAAGACGGATCAGATCTCATCCTTCACCTTCTGTCTTGTTTCCTTCTGCAATTTTTCCTCTTCTGATCTTTTGCTCACTAGTTACTAGGATAGTATCTTAGAGCTGAGCTCATTTCCTGTTGCTTGATTTTTCTGGGAGCCACTTTCTTGATACAGTCAGTAGTCTGTTCATTTGTTCCATAGAAGCAAACCTCATCTTCTGCATATTTACTAATAATATCCAGTAGGTTTTAGGCATCTGGTTACTGAGTGGGATAGAGGACATTATTCTCTTTAATTAAACTTATGTTCATTCATTTAAATCACCTTTGAAAATTCAAGATGAATAAAAGCTTATAGTGAAAAGCCAATTTCAATAGCAGAGTGCCATCTTATTTTCTCCCTCCTGGATATTATTCTTGCTACAGATGTGAAAATCATCGTAACAGATGCTAAGAAAATAAACCCTTCTCTTATACTTTCAGGATTGTTTAAAAAAATGTTAAATGCTCAATGGTAAGTACAAACAGCAACATAAAACATTGCTACTATGCAAAATAGACACAGAAACATGCGCAGACATCTCAGACCAGCTCTGGAATTGTGTCCTAATGAAAAGAAGGAAAAATTTAAACAGCAAGGCAGTAGAGTTGGACATATTTCAGGTACTAATATAAAGACTCTGGTATATAATTGCTAAGGTTAAAGCTAACCTGTGTGCAGCTTCCAGAGAACATCTCTCCAGATCAAAATGCAGTCTTTCTTTCCCGTGTTTTAGTCAAAACCTCCCCACATACTAAGTCACCACACATATGTGTGCCAATTCTTTAGCAGATAGTCCTAGTAAAATTAAGGTCATTCCCCCTATGACAATACTGCAGGATCAAGTGTACTAAAAAATTCCACCTCTTTGTAACAGCTTATGTTAAATTTCCAGTGTACGTTTTATTCCGTCAGCACCCCTCAATGTAACACTACATTTATTGCAGGTTTATCTCTAGAATACAGAACTATGGACAAGATAACAATCAGAATGACACTGTGTTGTGCTTTTATTTATTCATCCTGTTTTCTACTCCTCGACTCTCTTTTTTTTGGGTTTGTTTTAATTTCTTCCCCCCTCTTGTAGATATTGTGAACACTCCTAAACCTGATGAGAGAGCTATCATGACATATGTGTCCTGCTTCTACCATGCTTTTGCTGGAGCAGAGCAGGTATTAATCGATTGTCCCTTCAGGTTGCTGTGTTTTTGACTGACTGTTTCATATTGCCACTAGTTTTTTAAAACCTCCCTAATTTAGTACTTTGTGGTTTTAATTAACAATAGCAAGTATTACTTGAGTACTAATACTTGTTTTTAACCAACACTTGAACCTGTTTTAGTCAAATGTTGTGTAGCAAGTTGAACTTCTTTAGTTCCAATGAACATTCCCATTTCTCATTTTGGGTCTTTATTTGCTGATTATAAAGACTATTTCAGAAAAAATATATTTGAAGATACTGTGAAATGGAGCTATTTGTTGGTACCTCAACATCTTACGTGTTTGCTACATAAAAAAATGCTTGAGTTTTGGGAATTGAGACTATTCTAGACTTAGGATGAGTAGTAGTAGTAGTTTAAGGTTAGATTTAGTAGTTTAAGGTTAGTATAAAAGGCAAGAAGAACATCAGCAAATCTATCATAAAAGATGAGATTATCACTTCCAAATGTGGCATTTCCCACTGTTCTTCTGCATACATTTCTAGCCTACAAGTGGACATAACCCAACTGATGTGTAAAAATAAACCCCAAACAAACAAAACCCAACTCTCAAAGTAGCTGATATTTTTCCTTCATTCTCACAATTTAATTTCCTTTCCTGTCTAGAAGGCCATATCACAGCATAGTTATGTTGTTGTGCCCTCTTGTTTCTGAGTAAGAGGAGGTTCCACGTACTCCGTGCAAGAGTCTATACATGTATCTATTTGATTAGATATATTCCAGGCTCACATTTGTATGGAATTATAGATCTGTGATGTCAACCTATTAATGTACATTTTAAACATGGCAAAGCTACACAGTGCCTTCACAATTAGATTTGTCAGGAGGATTTGCTGTCATTAGTTGAACTGCATATATTCTTAAGGGTATGTATATGTGGTGTGCAGATATATAAAGTGGTCTGGGACTTCTGAATTGCACAGGGCATCTTTCTGATGTGACTAACAAAACTAATGCTGCTTCTGGTGTGATTATAAAATACAAATAACCTAACAGGGTAACTCCGAAGAATTACTTAAGTCATCTTTGAAAAGAAAAGATTTATTAGACAATTAAAATGGCAGTGGGAAATTATTCCCCCTTGCATAATTAGGTTTCATTGTACAAAAAGGTGGCTTCTGAGCTGATCTGTGCCTTATTCAAGCCATTGGAATTTGTGACTACAGAAGGAAGGTAAATATATATCTAAGTAACCTAAGTGCATAAATCACCAACTATAAAATGATGTGAATTTTATTTGCAGCAGCACATTCTCCCTATTTCTCCAAGCCTGTACCTTTGTCAGGGTGTGTTTATGAATATGACCTGTTTATCTGTTGTGTTTTACAGGCTGAGACTGCAGCTAACCGGATCTGTAAGGTGCTTGCTGTGAATCAGGAAAATGAGAGGTTGATGGAAGAGTATGAGAGACTAGCAAGTGAGGTAAAACCAGCTATATCTGTGACACAGAGATAATTATGTTAGTGAAGAACTACAAGCTTAAAGATTCATGCACTCTCTGTAAGACAGCACAGTTGAGACACTATGAGGGTAACTCTTCACAGTGGTAGGATACAAAACTCAGTTGCCTAAGATGTCAAGGTTTGGGTGAATCCTTTGCCCCATTCTTCCTGTGTCACTTCTAGCAAGTCACTCAGTCTCATTCATTTGCCAAAAAGGGTGTTTTGAGGACTGTCATCTATTTGCCCCAAGGCCAAGCTTTCTTTCTCTGTAATCTCCAGATATAGCCATCTTTGACCATATGGAACATACATGATCCTGTCACTCCATGCAAGCGAGTTGGCTTTGTGTACTACAAAGCACACCTGGACAGGGCCTGTCAAGGTGTTCACAGCAGCAATTGAATGAAGAAGGGGGCATATTGTATGCTTTCCTGGTAAATGGAAAATTTGTTGAGTCAGGACTACAGGTGTGTAGTCCACAAGTGAGAGCTCTGGTCTTTAATGCATACCTGCATAAACATACTAGGATCATAGACACAAAGACATTAGTGCTATAGCGGCACTAAGGCACTTTTGAATGAAGATCTGTGTATGAACTGTGTTACTTGAGTGCTGTCTGTCCTGATCTTGTGACTACTTGAGACATCAAGACTAACACTTGTGAACATGGCAAGTGATTTGGGGTAACTCAAGTTTTGAGTAATTAGCTACAGACACCTTACATGTATGTTCATCTTTCTGAAAACCAGGATATCCCTAGAAATACCTAGAATTCCTGGGCAAATCAATTAACAAAGTATTGTTTGGCTTTGAAAATCTTGAGCTCACTTGCCACTAAGGCACTGGTACAGATTGTAGTCAATAATACTAAAATGGAGCAAACTTGGTTAGGATTGATGTATTCAATATAATCATTATTTGGTTGCTTTTCTGTTGCCTGTATTTCAATTGTGTGGGTTTGAAAGCTTTTAGAATGGATTCGCCGGACAATTCCTTGGCTGGAAAACAGGACCCCAGAAAAAACAATGCAGGCTATGCAGAAGAAATTGGAGGATTTCCGGGACTACCGCCGCAAACACAAACCTCCCAAAGTCCAAGAGAAATGTCAGCTGGAGATCAACTTCAACACCCTGCAGACAAAGCTGAGAATCAGCAATCGTCCAGCTTTCATGCCATCAGAGGGAAAAATGGTTTCAGTAAGTAAAGGAGGCATCAATATTCTCCTCTTTTTATCAGTGTTCTCAAAAAAAATTTCTACATGCAGGACTGAAATGCCATTTTAAGGCAGCCTCAGAAACTTCAGTTAGTTGCACTTTATCAGTATGAAACCGCTCATTTTACACATTCCCTTTCATTTTAAGATCTTGCTTTTACTGTAGCATGCTTCTGACTCTTTGAAGGCTTTCCCCAAGTGCAAATTGTCTTGAGACAATGAGATGACACAGAGCTTCCTTTGGGGGTGTGATCAATGCTTCTGTATCAGTGAGGCCAAATATTGTTTGTTTAAACAAAACTTGCAGTGCTTTCACTGATACATAGGTCATTAGACTTAGAGAAACAGATATTGCTCAATACAACTTTTTAACAATAGTTCTTTTTTTTTTTTTCTTATGTCTGTGAAGATAAGACTAATCAGTACCGAGAATGCTCATCTGTTAAGTGTTGTGAGTTTATTGTGGGTCACAACATTTCCTGTGGAATATAGGAAACCTGTTTTTGTACTCTGTTCTGTCATTGTATTTTGGCTGCTCAGATCTGATAAACAGATAACTGCACTGAAAAGGGCCATTGTTCACTCCCTATGGACAGAAAATAAGGGCTCTTCAGCTTCCTACTAATGCTTTGAGTTTCTGAGGTAGCTCACAAGACTCTGTGCACCACAGAAAGTTAAATTAATTTGTATTCCAGATACAACATGCACCAAATTGTCTTGATACTGTTTGTTGTCAGCTTCTGACAGCAAAGTACTTCTATTTTGATAACACAGGTGTAAGTATGTACAGTGGGAGGTAAAAGCAGTATATCATGAAGACACTAAACATGTAGCTATGCTTGGAAGCCATTTGTGTAGGGGTTCTTTTCATGAATCCACCTAAATAGGGTGCTCTATTAGGAGCAGATGTCTGGACTGCAATACTTCCTGAGCTGTCTGACCACGTTTTCCAGGATTCTGTGATTTTACAAAGTACAGACATAAAAAAATCTTCTTTGTGGAGAAAAATTATGAATGAGGCAGAAATCTGCACATTTGGATAAAAAAGAGATTGTAGTTTCATCCTCTCACATGTATTCTCGTCACAGGATATTGCCGGTGCTTGGCAGAGACTTGAACAAGCTGAGAAGGGCTATGAAGAGTGGCTGCTGAATGAAATACGAAGACTGGAAAGACTTGAACATTTGGCTGAAAAATTTAGGCAGAAGGCTTCCACGCATGAACAGTGGGCATATGGTAAGCAGAAATGGCTTTAACATTGTTTATGTTTTAACACTCAAAGTTAAACTGTTGGTGCTGAATATTTGCCAGCCAGAAACTCACTCATAAGCAGTTCAGACAGCTTTAGAAACCTAGAATGACAACAGACAAAACTGCAGGTTTTGTTCACTGTAGGATAGGATAGGATAGGATAGGATAGGATAGGATAGGATAGGATAGGATAGGATAGGATAGGATAGGATAGGATAGGATAGGATAGGATAGAATTAACCAGGTTGGAAAAGACCTTTGAGATCATTGAGTGCAACCTATCATCCAACACTATCTGATCAATTCAACCATGGCACCAAATGCCCCATCCAGTCCCTTCCTAAAGACCTCCAGGGATGGTGACTCCACTACCTCCCTGGGCAGCACATTCCAATGGCCAGTCTCTCTTCAGTGAAGAAATTTTTCGTAACATCCAGCCTAAACCTTCCCTGGCGCAGCTTGAGACTGTGTCCTCTTGTTCTGGTTGCCTGGGAGAAGAGACCAACCCCCACCTGGCTACAACCTCCCTTCAGGTAGTTGTAGAGACCAAATAAGGTCTCCCCTGAGCCTCCTCTTCTCCAATCTAAGCAACCCCAGCTCCCTCAGCCTCTCCTCATAGGGCTTGTGCTCCAAACCCCTCCCCAGCATTTTGCCCTTCTCTGGACACATTGCAGCAAGTCAACATCTTTCCTAAATGGTGGGGCCCAGAACTGGACACAGTACTCAAGGTGTGGCCTAACCAGTTCTGAGTACAGGGGCACAATGACTTACCTGCTGGCCACACTGTTCCTGATACAGGACTCCTACCTCTTGAGGTAGGAGTCAAACTTAATGGGAATATTCAGCAGAGGCCATTGCTGCGATTGGATTCCTATGTGTTTGTACATTAGCAATCCAACCAGGAACATAGTGACACCACTGGTTAAGTGTGAAATTATTAACAGAATTATTCTGAGTTGATTATTCTTTGTTCAACACAGTCTATATAAACTACATGATAAAAGACTCATTTCTTCTTTGTTTCATACCCTGGATTACACACTATTTATCATTCTGACTTTTAATGGTAGTCTAGTTTACATGTAGTTAAAACAGCTATAGGAGAATACACAGACATACAGTTTTGCTGGAGGCCATTAAACATAGATATGCTCTACAATCCTTTTGTTTGGCCTATCTTCCTGCTTCTGCCATGCTTCTGGCTTTTTCCAGCTAGAATATTTTCACGTTGTGAGAAAAAAACAGAGTCCATCCCGTAACACAGTTGCTAGAAGCATACCAGGCTGTAAATGGCTGCCAAGCAGATTCTAGAAGGGAAATTACAGTGTTTGTCAGCCCCCAGAGCCTGTTTTCTGTGCATAAGCTGCTCATGGTGACATGTTATGGCCATTATGCAGGGAAAACTTCACATAAGCCGGTATATAGCAAGAGAAACAATAGTACCATCTGGCTCTGGAGTTCACAGAGCTGTAGAATGCCATGCGGTGAGCTGCAGTTTTAGGAGTTGTCTGTATAGATTTAATCATTCAGCATGGGAGTATTTCAGTTTCTGACTTCCTCTAGATTTTTGTAAATACTTTGGTATTTTCCAGTTAAAATTCAGTGTTTGATACCAAAGAGAGTCATACATCTCAATTATTTTGTTGTTTTTTACATGCTGAAATGGATAATAAATTGCAGACAGAACGTGAAAAAAGAATAATAGATCGTTACTAAAAGTGAAGCTGAGCATAGCATTGTGATTTCTGGTTTTGCAGGTCGTCTACTCTGCAAAAGATTTATCACAATAATGTAGAGCTCCAGTTCTTGCCAATATATCATCTTAATGCCAATTCCTCAAGCAGTGTAATACTCACTATTTTAGGCCACTATAAACAGCCTATGCAAAAATAAAGGGATTATTGAGAGATCTTTAATGATACCTATTTCTTATTCACACTGTTGTACTGACAATTTGCTGCTGATTGCTGGGGAGGTGGTACTTCATCTCATAGATGTGATTTTCACCATGCTTCATTAAAAGAAGTTGTCTAAATTCAGAGTTGTTCTAACCAGTAGTAAAAAATGGCTAATATTTTACTTTCCTCTTCCAGGCAAAGAGCAGATCTTACTTCAGAAGGACTATGAATCTGCCTCTCTGACAGAAGTCCGCGCCATGTTGAGGAAACATGAAGCTTTTGAGAGCGATTTGGCTGCTCACCAGGACAGAGTGGAACAGATCGCTGCCATTGCCCAGGAGCTGAAGTATGTTCCATTTAAAGGCTTGCAGCTGCTGACATTTAACTTTGCGATAAACTCTTTCCAATGAATTTGATAGTGTCATAGGTACCAACATAAGAATTCCAGAGATAGCTTCATAAGTATATTATCTGAGCTGGTCACTGAGACCTTTCCCTCATCTCCCCCTTACCCCCAACCAAATATAGATATTCAACGGACCAAAATTATTTGAAAAGGAACGTGTTAACATTGACTTAACAGCAAACTTCTAGCATTGGCTTTACTGATGTTGATGGTAATCCTGGAGGTGTTTATTTCTCAGTTCACGTGGTCTGCTGAGAGGTACTGGCTATGAGCTGTTTAGCCTAGAAAGTAATTTCACTTAACACACATTGCAGATCAAGCATCTTCACTTTAACATCAAGTATTTTCCCAGAAGCATATTGGTTGTTTTGAAAGGCTTCACAGCCCTAAACTATCTCTGCAGTAGTGGGCAATGCATTGAGTTTTCTGATTATTTAATTATCTCTAGTATACTTATTTTCACAGTCTTTTTGTATTGTATTTGGAAGTGCTATTGTCTTAATTTCACAGGAAGGTAAGTGGGGCATATGGAAACTAAGTAAACTCAGGGCACACAAGCACACAAACTCTTCTATAGGAGACCCAGAGTTTCCACCCACAGTTCAATCAACTTAGCCACAGGTCCAGCTCTTGTTCACTCAGCATACTATACCCAGAGGAAACACAACCATAGCTGACAGCAGTAGGCTTCATCTGTATTTTTGGTATCAGCTGCATAGGTCAGAGGTTTGAAAAGTCAAGGCCCCTGACTGATAGAAGAATGGCAGCAAAACTCCTGAGTGTTGATGCAGTTACTCTATCAAAACTCTGTCTTTATGTTTGGACCTTGCTTTTGTTTGTGGAAAAGCTTTTAATTCACCTGTGTGAAGCACAATTTTGTTAGCAAAGCTCTGCCCACACTGACAAGACTGTAGTGTTACATACTGATGCCCCTATTCTGGTAGTCTAAAGCTAAGCTAAGCATATGTAATTTTATAATGTTATGCAGTTTTGTGCTGTAAATCAGTAGTGCTACTTCTGATCTTGGCAAATTGGCACATACAAAAATTCATTGCTCACCCACAGTATACATCTGTAAAGCCAACAGGAATTAATGTACACTAGTGTTCAAAACAGAACCCAAGATGAAACTGTCAGATTCCTGCCCTTGGCTTCAACTCCCCAATTTTCAGCTTCTCACCTTTTTGAATAGGCAAACCAGTCTTAAAACAGTGTTAAAACAGTCAAAAAAAACCCAAATGTTGAGAATGTGTCCTCTTTAGTATGGATCCACATTTGTTAGGAATTTAAAAATCAGAGTTTACTAAAAATGTAGTTCACAGCTGGTAACAGCAGCACTTGTAGTAACTGTATCCTTGAAATGGATCTAGAAGAAAAATCCTATTTGTCAAGATTATTTAAGGGAGTAGAAGTAAAGCATAGTATGCAGAGTAAACACTGGATTTAGTGTGAAAGTCTGAAAAACACTGAGAATGGAGATTTCACTGAGTATGTGAGCTTGTGAAACACCTTCTGGCATAGCTTGATCTCTGTTGTGGAGTTACTTGTTCCTCTTCAGTATAAAGAAAGTTTCTGAAACACCTAATCATTGTTAATTCAGTTTCAGCTTTACAAGTGATGAGAAACTTGGGGAATGTAGTATACATCTGTTTAGCAGCATTTTGAACCCTGTGTCTTTTACCTCTGGGGAAGCCAGTGAACACAGTATCCTGTCTATTTTAGGATTGTATCTTCTCAGCTGTGTAATTTGCTGTGTGAAGTTATTTGTGGCTGGGGCTGCAAAGGTGCTGAAATCCTATTGCTTAGAGATGCTCTACTTAGACTTCTTCATACAGGGGGGCTACCAGTGCCTGATTTTTCACTGAGACTCGGTAGCTCAGTTACACCTAATGCCCTTGGAGGGCACTGAATGAAAGGTCATAAAGATCAAATGTTATTATTAGCTGCAAACAAATGGGCAGCTTCTACTTAAATATTTATTGCAATTATTTATATGTAATTCCTCACACAATAAAATTAAGAAGGAAAACAATAATTTTTCTCCATTCATATTTTTAAAGAAGGATTGGCTGATGTCTGAATGTTAAGAAATGTGCATTGCCATCTGATTATAGCCTACTGAAGTCAGTGTGGGTATTTTTATTTAGTTTTATGTTTTCAAAGGATCAGGTCGTTATAGAAATCATTATTATTGTCTAAATTCCAAGTCAGTAGACCTCCATGTTTTGTTTTAGGCAATCTCTTTACTGTCTAGTGTTGCAGTTCCAAAGGAGAGCAGTTGCTGTGTGACCCTGAATTCTACCAGTTAGCATTTCCTGTCTATTGTGGTATTTTCTGCTGCAGCAGCTCTTGCATATCCATAATTTCTAGAATAGCAATTTATTCAGGCAGGAAGAGTGGAATGCTTTAACATTGATTTGGAGAGTCTTTTTGCTTCTAGAAACCTGGGCTCAAATTGTGCTTAGATGCCTGATTAATAAAAGTCTGGTTCTGAAGCAGTTCTAAAGTATATTACTCAGCAGATTATTTTTGTGACACTATCACCATTCCTAAAGTGAGCTCATACTTAAGCTTCTTTGGATCAGGACAAAACTGGAGTCAATTTTTCATTCTTTACAGATAAGACTGAATTTCTTGTAAGATCAGTAAGAACAGCTTGTAATGATTTTTACATTCTGAAAGCTGTAGATTTCAACTAACCAAAGAAATAGAAATTACCATTCTCTTAGCAGATCTGTAACACATGTACAGCAGTACTTTGTGTATTCATGATAAGCAAAATATCTTTTTACAAAATGTGAAGTCTGCTTTTCAGTGCTGAGAGAGATACAAGGCCCAGAAAGACAGTAGAGCACCACTGTTTAATGCCACTTGGTAATCTGACTTACAATTTTTGACCCATAGGTGCTGTTCTTTGAAGTTGTTTTGATAATATTATTCTCCTACCTATTTGTCCATAGTACATATACCTGGAAGAAACAGGATAGCAGAGATTTTATGGGGAATGACTGAGCCTCCCTGGCAGAGCTGGTGGAGGAATCTTCCACATTACCTTCCAGAACTTTGACTAGCGCTGGTACAATCAGTTCCTTACTTTCATGGAAGAACATCTGCCCTTATCCTAATCAACAAAAGCAGATAAGTGATCCATTTAAGCAAAACCAAAATTTACAGTACTCTCAGGGATATGACCTGGAGTAGCTGGAAAAATACCCTGTCCATACATTAGATTTGGTATGCAAAAAGAGACTGGAATACAAATCTACACATCCCATCCACTTAGCTCACAGTTGACACAGGAGCATCATTTTATAATCTCATATGCTATAATGAAAAAAACCCATCTTTCAGCTGGAAGCTCATGGTGGCAAAATATATCTCAGCCTGTTTAATCCAAAGCTCTGTGATTCTGACAAAGTTTTACAAAAGACAGATGGCTTTTGTTGCATCCCTTGAAGTCTAACGAAAAGGCTTGCTCCAAAGGAGGAAAGAAGTCTTCAAGTTCAGGAATCCTTATATAGTATGATTTGCAGGCAGCTTTCTACTTACATGTAGCAGTTCTACTTCCACAATTTTGGGTTGGTTTTGTTATTTAAAAAAAAGTCATAGTAGTTTACTTTCACTTGTTTTACTTCAATTTCAACTTTTGAACAATTGCAGCATATATGAAGCCCTTTTAAACCTATACTTATACTATACCTATACATATATTTCTCAATGTCACCCTGAACCAGGTTGCTCTGAGTTTATAGGAGGAAGCATGAACACTGCTTCTGGCCTGCAGTATAGCTTCACACATGAAAGCTGCCTCTGTTCTTTTTTCGTCCTTTGCAAGGGCTGAAGCACCTCTGCTATGAGGATAGGCTGAGGGAGCTGGGACTGTTCAGCCTGGAGAAGAGAAGACTCTAGGGGGACCTTATAGCTGCCTTCCAATACCTGAAGGGAGCATACAGGAAGGCTGGAGAGGGACTTTTCTTTAGGGTATCTAGCAATAGGACAGGGGGCGATGGTTTAAACTGAGGGAGAGTAGGTTTAGACTGGATCTTGGGAAGAAGTTCTTCAGTACAAGGCGGGTGAGACTCTGAAATAGGCTGCCCAGGAAGGTTATGGGTGCCTCCTCCCTACAGATGTTCAAGGCCAGGTTGAATGAGGCCTTGAGCAGCTGAGTCCATTTGTGAAGTGTTCTTGCCCATAGTGGGGAGGTTGGAGTAGATGATCTCTGAAGTGCTTTCCAACCTAAGCCATTCTATGATTCTGAAATTCTCTAACTTACTGGCAGAGTGATCTGTAAGTTCCTCTTGCCAGTTGCCTAGAAGAATGTTCAAAAGAAGGGAACAAATTCTACCTGCATGTAATGTCTTATTCAAGCCTTAAATCTTATGTTCACTGCAACGGGCTGCCCAGGGAGGTTGTGGAGTCTCCTTCTCTGGAGACTTTCAAAACCCACCTGGATGCATTCCTGTGTACACTACCCTAAGTGATCCTGCTTTGGCAGGGGGTTGGACCTGATGATCTCTTGAGGTCCCTTCCAACCTCTAATATACTGTGATATAGCCATGCTGTCATATAATCACAGTCTTTGCAATATTTAGTACAGGGCAAAGTGTCCTCAAGGAGAAGCTAAGTGCTAAATTCAGTGATACACCTATAAAAGTGAGCTTCCAGAGTGCCAAACACATGTATTTTCATTGTGGTCATGATGGCTGCAAGAGAACCAAGGGGATTATCTACCCCTGAGATAAAAAATTCAATTTGAATCAGAGTCAGTGCAGAATCTAAGTACAGAGCCTTCAGAAGTTATTTCAGCCTTAGGCAGAATAGTAAGTTGCTTTATGTCAGGAAAATATGAGAACATTTAACAAGCAAAAGAAGCGATGGCTACTGCTACATGCACTTATTCATGCTGGTGGCATACATGGGTCTGGAGATCCCTGTTCTCTGAACCAGCCAGTTCTAGAGTAGATCTGAGAAGATCCTGAAGAGGAAGATGAAAATTGTTCTCTGTGCCCCAGATATGAGCAGCCCCTATTCGTGTTATCAGGCCTGTGACAAAGAGATTATGCTTTAAATGCAACTTGGTGTCTGTTTCTCAGTTAGTTTCAGAGCATATGAAGCTGGAACTGATAATTGGGTTATTTTAAACAAAATGTGTATTTCAGGCCAATTAATTTAAAACTATACCAATCTTCAAAAACTTGACTAGGCTGAAGCATTCTGGTTTTGAGGAGGTCAAATTGCTTGTGTCACAGGAGTAGGTGAGACAATGATGGTCAGACATTTTAATTACCTGTGACACCTCCTATGGAGGTTCCTGTGCTGTGCTGCTTGAAATGCTGAATGTCTAGATCACACGTGCCTATACTGCAAGTCTTGCTTACCTGGAGGAGAAATCTTGCGAAAAGGAGGGGAGGAGTTACTGAGGGCCAGTGGAAGACTCTGGACAATGTAACTGCTCATGTCTATCAGAAAGTCACACAGTTTTGTCTTCACTCTTTCTTAGTGAACTGGACTACCATGATGCTGCAAGTGTCAATGATAGATGCCAAAAGATATGTGACCAATGGGACAGTCTGGGAACACTTACTCAGAAAAGGAGAGAGGCACTGGAGGTAAACCATTTAACAGTGAGCTGTAGCTCAGGTGGACCAGTGAGGGGAATATACCATTTGTTTCAGATCTGGAAACAGTCACTGGGCGTTCACTTTGGAATCTAAAGAACAATAAACCCTTTCCTCACATCTCCATTTTATTTTGGCATGGCTTCATTTGCAAGCAGACTGAACTTCTCAGGGTAGACTTGACAGCACTCAGCTGCCAAGAGCAGTACTAAAGTAGTAACAAATGGTATGTGATTTATAGCATTATTCTTTGGGAATTTGATGTCTAGCAAGATAACAAAAAACATAAGAGGCTTACATTTTCATGCTTGCTTTAGATTAATCAGGGTAGTAGCCAGCACTGAATTAGTTTTCTTGGTAGTAAATATTCCAAAGCACTGAAATAGTTTCCAAAATCTTGTTTCTTAAGAGGTCATGTATACCAAGGTGAAAACTGTATGACCAACTCTTCCTTTTTATCCTAACAAAAAAATTACTAAAACAAGATTAGCAAATTTTAATTGATTTGTAGATAGATGGATCTATCCAAACCCAAAAATACTTAAAGTATCAGTATTAAAAAGTAGTTTTTACCTGTTGTCCTTCAAAGACATGTAGTCCATTTAACATGTTGGGTATGAGAGTATCTTCACTACAGTCAGTGAGTCTGCACTTAGTGGGAATCCTTAATGCAGGTGGTGAAATCAGTCAACAACAAAATCAATGGCTTTTGACAAGATGAGGCATGACTTTGTGCATGGGTGGGTATGTGTGGGGAGCTAGGTCTTGCCCTAGTAACAAAGGAATGTACCTTTCCTAACCTCTACAGAGAACGGAGAAATTGCTTGAAACAATTGATCAGCTTCACCTGGAGTTTGCCAAAAGGGCTGCTCCTTTCAACAACTGGATGGAAGGTGCTATGGAAGACCTACAGGACATGTTTATTGTTCATAGCATAGAGGAAATTCAGGTAAATGTCACCTGTTTTTTTTGGCTTTCAGTCACAGGGGAAACAAGAAAGGAAGTTGTTTTTGTCCTTACAGAGTAGAACACTAGTAAAAAAACAAACACCTATAGTTGTCTTGACATTTTCTTGGTGATAGACAGTGTATGCTCTACTATAAATAGGGTTTTGCATTGATATGAAAGCATATTCTAGAGATCATAAAAGTAGCAATGGAGAAGAGAAGGCTTCGGGGAGACCATGTAACTACATTGCAATATCTGAAGGCGACCTACAGAAAGGCTGTTTAGAAGGGCTTGTAGTGATAGGATATGAGGCAATGGTCTTAAACTGGAGCAGGGTAGATTTTGGTTGGAGATAAGGAGGAAGTTCTTTACAATGACAGTGGTAAAATACTGCAACAGGTTGCCCAGGGCGTGGTTGAGGTGCCATCGCTGGAGACATACAAGATCAGAGCTGATGTGGCTCTGGGCAGTCTGATCTAGTTGGAGGTGTCCCTGCTTACTGCAGGGTTGTTGGGCAATATGATCTTTGAGGATCCCTTGCAACCCAATGCAATCTGTGAATCTGTAAGCGTTTCATTAATGTATCTACATGTGCTGTTTCCTCTCTGTACATGTTGACAGGGTGTTGGAGAGCCTGAGAGAGGATCTTACAGGTGTTGAGCCATACATTAAAGTGTCCACGCTTTCCTTCTCTGTTTCTGATTTTAGAGTTTAATCTCTGCACATGATCAGTTTAAAGCTACTTTGCCAGAGGCAGATGGTGAAAGACAGGCCATACTGTCAATCCAGAACGAGGTTGAAAAAGTTATTCAGAGTTACAGCATGAGAGTAAGCGCAAGTAATCCTTACAGCACTGTTACTGTGGAAGAGATTCGTAGCAAGTGGGAAAAGGTAATGTATGCTCCATATATAAAAGACAGTGTAACATACCATTCTAGTTTAAGAATACTGAAAATATTCAGAGTACATTACAATTCGTCTGTAAATTATTCGTGATCATCAGATGCCACAATGAACTTTCTACAGCATCTTATGCCCTTACTCTAGTCTTGCTTCACAATGTGCTGTTACTCAGCATTACTTAACATCCTTTTTGGCTTTTTGGCAGAGCAAAAGAAGCATGTGTTCGGGCTAGTGCAGAGTTGGTGGCCAGCTGATGGGCCAGGGGTGCCATCAAAAGAACAGGACAGAAGATGACTAATTTTTTTTCTGTACAAAAAGCAGTGTCTCTTCTACCCAGCTGCTGCTTTTCATTAATGTTGTACAAAAATTAGCATCTTTGGGACAACTAATGTTGTGTCCAATTAGACTGAAATTGACAATTACCTTAAATTACTTTTAAAAATTACTAGGGAGGGATTAAAGAGAGGCTTCTAGAGCAAACACACAAACTTTATTTAACTAGGAACCAAGATACAATATGCCAAAAGTAAATCATTGCACAGAATGTGTGAAATCACCAAATACATAAATTTAGATGGACAAGAACACACCCTCAGTGGGTTGTAAAAACCAAGCAATAAGGACTAATTTCAGACTCTCCCAGGGCAATCCAGAAGGGTAAGACAAAAAGAGTATTTGCAGCATATTAGAGACCTTCAGGTATACAGGATGAATAGCATATGTCTCCTGTATCTTGTTGTAATGGCTGTACTTGAATAAAATGCTTTCCACAGACTGTTCTTAGAACAGTTACTTAGAGATTGAAAAATCACCTGTGTTTCAAAACAAAAACAAAGTAATTGCTCTAATTGCAGTTCAAGTTAAATAATTGTCTGGCACTTAAATCCAGACAGTGGTCAGGTTTTTTTTCTCTGTCCATGTCAGTTTCTCTGGTCATGCTGCCCAAGTAAATGTATTAACTGTAGATGTGTTTGTTCCATTTGTTTTAAAACTATTCATTGGTGCCTGCTTACACTTAGTGCTTTCCCACTGTAACAGGTGAAGCAGCTGGTGCCTCAGAGGGATCAGTCCTTGCAGGAGGAACTAGCCCGGCAGCATGCCAACGAGCGCCTACGTCGCCAGTTTGCTGCTCAGGCCAATGTCATTGGGCCATGGATCCAGACCAAGATGGAGGTGAGTGTCAAACCTTCACCCAGAAGCTGATGAGCAAAGTGGTTTGTAATCATTTTATCTCTGCTTTATACACAAACAGCAATCTCCTTGATATTTCACCAGCTGTTTTATCTGGAGATTTTAGCACCTTTTAAGAGGATTTTTAAAACTGTGAATGCTTGTAAAAGTTGTTTCTTGGTGGTGAGCTGAGATACAGCTTTGAAAAATTGCTCACTAAACAATTACAATTTAGCTGCTGTTCTCTATAAAGGAAAGATGCCAGGATCACTGGGGTCACCATACTAACTATAGAAATGCACGTCCTGCATTTCTTCTGCAATGTGTTTTCTACAAAATTCCTTGTCTGTGCTGTGTGAAGATTTTATTGCTGTTGCTTCTTAGTATGAAAATATTACTGTTTTATGTGAAAGTTGGTCAAATTAGCAAATCCAAAGCTTAATTTTGTGGGGTGGGGGTGTGTTTTTGTTTCTTTCAACAGGAAATTGCCCGCAGCTCAATTGAAATGACAGGGCCTTTAGAGGACCAGATGAATCAGCTGAAGCAATATGAACACAATATCATTAATTATAAACACAATATTGACAAACTGGAAGGAGATCATCAGCTTATACAAGAAGCCCTGGTGTTTGACAACAAGCACACCAACTATACGATGGAGGTAGCCATTTATTCCCTTTTGTACTTGTTTATTCTGCCCTCTTCTGCCATATAACTACTGTTCCTGATCTGAAGAAGCTACAAAAGAGGATGGGATGCGGCAGACTTTCTGATAATCTCACAAGACTTGTTTTGTTTTCATTTATTTTTACTTTTAATGAAGTAACTGTTACATATTTTCCTGAGGGTGATTTGTATTTTTAATACTGGTCATAATATCGAGTTGGTGGTATGGAAAAGGTATCACAAATATTTAGAGGTTATTTTTTGCTTATCATACTTGTTATAGTCTTAGAGAAATGTATTTGATACTTTATTAAATCAGTATTTTCTTTCTCACAGCACATCCGTGTTGGATGGGAGCTCCTACTTACCACCATTGCTCGAACTATCAATGAGGTTGAGACTCAGATCCTCACCAGAGATGCCAAGGGTATCACCCAGGAACAAATGAATGACTTCAGAGCATCATTCAATCATTTTGACAGGGTACAGTACTCCTGGTTTTTGTTGTTTTTGTTTTTTTTCTCAGTTAGCAATGTTTATTGTTCCCAAAAGAAATTTTCTTCTCATTCCACATGTAAGCCTTTTTTAAAAACTGCAAATGCAGTATCAATAGGCTCTGTTAAAAACATTCCTTAAGGAATCATAGCATTGTATGGATATGTTATAGATTGATTTTTATTCTTGAAATGCAATGCAAAATTATAGTTCTGCTAATATGGTTGAGTATTTGTTTAAATAACAGGCAGAACTGGGTAAATCTCTGTGTTTTGGAAGATGACATGCACCTTTACTTTGAGGCAGTGCAGCATGTTCTATGTACTTGCCAGCAGCTACCATTTCATTGAATTTAGCTGTAATCTATACAGGTTGTTTTTTGTTTGTGTGTTTATTTTGTTTTGTTTTGTTTAAAATTTGAATCACGACTTGTCCCCCTAGAAGCAGATTTGTAGGGAATGTAGCTGGTGCACTGATAGCTGTTGAGGAAAATCCTTTATTTTTCTGGCTCTATGTGGAAAATAAGAGGCTGGTTTTTTCAGATATCTAATCATGGATGATCAAAAAAGTAGGAATAAAAATAGTATCATGAAGAAATTTAACTCATTCTTTGAGTTACACAGTATTCATGGATACTTATGAATGGACACAATAGGAAACTACATGCAGAAAGGGATCTGACACTCCCAGTTGGGGAATAATCTGCACATAAGTTAGCTCTGCTGGCACTGTGGTCACAGGAACCCATCTTCACAGCAAAGTTCACATTTCAAATGCTTAAAAAAGATTACCATCAAGCAGCACCAGCAAGCTGTCTTTTTCCCGGTACAGATTTGTGTAGTTAGCAGACTGTGCTTAACTCCCTACAGTTATCACATGAGTGGGCTTCTCCAAATCATTTTGGGCTATAGCAAAATACTCCTTTCTTTTCACTAACATCCTGCCTGTCCAACTTGACTCAAAATGGTTACCCAGGCATGGACTTATACTTGATGTGCATTGGATGCCAATAGTCACAGTTTGGTAAATATTCTTTAGAATATCCATAATTGTTTAGAAAGAAAAGCAGAATTGCCAAATTTCTGCTTTCTGAAGAAACACACAAGCATAGTATGGTTAGCTACACAGAAACCAGGAAGAGATTTCACAGAAAATCTTAATTTTAAGGAAGCAGAAGATAGCTTCACAGAAGCAGAGATAAATTTCCTGGGGTGTAAGGAGGTATCATACTAAATGGCTTTCCCAATATACCGGAGCAGAGAATTGAGCTATTAAAAACAGACTGAGTCCCAGGCCTGGATAAATTACACACCAGTATTTGAGACCAAATTAAGGGAAACCAGCTACTTTGATCAAAGATTTGATGGCTCCCTAAAGATAAGGAAGCAAGGTGACTGAGCCCTACTATACCTTACACTAGAAGGCCATTTCTGGCATCCCTTATCTTTGTAGTTTATAGGTGAGTTCTCTGGCAAGCCTGTGTCATGGCTGGTTCAGTGGCTGAGGAGATATGGACATCTCTTGATGCCTCAGTAGGTTTCAAAGGGAGAAGATAAATCCTACACCAGCCAACCCTATTGTTACAGATCTTTAGATTTTGCAGATACAGCAGGACTTTGAGAATAAGGACTTGGGAAAGGTTGTGTTGGCCTGGAAGAGGGCACTTATGTCACACTGTTGCAGGCAGATTGGAGATGAGCTGTGACAACATGCAACTTAAGTGCTTCCCAGCTCCTAGGACCTTGCCTCTCCTTTGTTGTCTCCTTTTTTCCCAAGTTATAATGGCTTCGGGTAGCGTCCATTCTGCCTTTATTTCTGTTGCAGGAAGCCTGAGTGTTCAGGTCAGAGGCTGAAGGAGACAGATACTTCATTAGTTTCTATAGCCTCAACAACCTGGGCCTGGAAGGCAAATTCAGATCCAGATCTTACCTTCTGCCATGACATATATATGTCTGAAGGCCTTAAAAAGGAGGTATAGAAGGATCATGTTGAGGGAAGGACCATTTTGCATATGTGAACCCTTACATCAGACATGGGAAATCAGTCTAGGTAGATTTTTGCACTGACAGAGTGCAAAAGTTATGTTCTTAGTAGCACAATGCAAGTTAAAGAAATGAAGAAAGTGAGTTCTAAAGCCACTCAATCATTAACACAGGCTTTCTGCATGGGACTGGAGAAGCTTATACTGACTAAATTACACTGTAGTTTGATGGGCAGATGTGACTCAATCTACACAGACTAGGAGACATTGAAAAAACATGCTTGAGAGAAGCAGGCGTTTTTATATCCTTCCTGTGTGTCCTTGCATATTCAGATATTTAGTGTTGGTGAATAAAGGGTCCTTCAGAGTACACAAAATAAGGATGATTCTAAATTTGGAATTTAGATAGAGATGGCAGTAAAGGTTTCTTTTATGGTCTTGATCACCTTAAAGAGAAATGCAGATGAAACTGGATCATCTGAGCCTAAGCAGTCACATAAAAAATACTGGCTTATCCATGTCAGATGAATTAGCAGTATATGTAAGAATTTTGTTGTGCTTAGCAACATTTCTGAATACCTGCCATAGCTGAAAAAAATACACTGAAAGAGGTGGACTGCTGTTCACAATGCTGAACAGCCAGAAGAGATTAAGAAACTTAATACTCTCCCTGGTGAGTGGGCTTTAAATACCTAAGCATAAAAGAATCATTTATGCATGCTGTAGTTCTGGCTTCTGTGGCATTTCTCCATTTTAAGATACATCTTAATGTTTGACTCTTAGTGTGTGTTGAGGATGTTAGCAAAGTGGAAATACACGGAGTAGCTCCCGTAACCCATTTCAAATAATGTATTTTGGTTCACATAAACTTAACAACTTTCTATGGTGTGCTTCTAGAAACAACATTTCTCACTTATAATAGGAACCCCCATCTTCCTCACGAGGAAGAATATATGAAAAATGAAATATCTTACAGCTCATAATCCATTATGGGTCTTAATTCTGGAATTGTTAGTCTTTTGAAAAAAGGGTTAAATAATTGGGTGAAGCCATTTAAAATGTCTTGAATATGTGAAAGGAAATTGTCCAGTATTTTACAAGGCTTTTGGAGAGGGCTACATGCGCTTGGCCCTCAAACTGCAGTAAGTGGGCACCATGCTTATATGAATTACAAATGCAGGAAGAATTTGCGTTTCTTTCAGTGCATCTACCAGTTGGAGATATGCTAGGACAGGAAGTGTTAGAAGTCACCCTTCTTGAAGGCAAATGGTAAATAGGTTAGCTCCCTTGAGGCAAGAGGGCACTCCTCTGGGCTCTTGCATTTCCAACAGGCATGTACACATGCTGGTACCCCAGTGGTTATTCCTGATGCTGCTACTTACCCACTACTCCTTGCTGGAGGCTGTGCCAGAAGGCACAGTCTAGTTGTAGGTATAAAAATAAATCTTTAGCAGTTCTGGTATATTCTCTTCCTTTATGTGACTCCACAGAGAGAAAAAGAGAAAGTGGGACACAATGTAGGCATCACGGAAGCAGTTTAGAAGTGCTTGGAATGGTGTATAGCTGACTTACAGTGTGCGCAGATTGGGACACCAACAGAGATACCTTGTTAGTCACTGATTTTGATGTCTTTTTATGCAGGGATTTTTATTTTTTTCTTAATTCACTACATTTAGTAAATTTTAAATAAGATTATAAAATATGTGATTAAATATCTGCAGCTGCTCTGCATGTAATATCCTAATGCCTGTTAACATATTCTTCTATTGATTTTTTGTGCAACCTACAGATTTTAAGCAGGAACTTTGCATGCAAGGTGATAGCATCATGCCACCCTAATATTTTACTAACAGGAAAGCAACATCTCTCTGTTCAAAGGAGCAAGTCAGCTAGCATTCAGGAAACTGAAGGACATATTTAAGAATAGATTACTTTGATTCAGAAGCTCAATTGTTTTGTAGGACATAGATCACAAAGAGGAAGAAATAGATTTCTGAGGACTAATAATGAAACATGCAGGGAGATCTTAGTGTTTGTCTTTGTATTGGCAGGATTTTATGAACAAAGTTATTCATATGATAAAAAAAAAATTTTCAGTGATTAATGGTCTCCAAACAATAAAGATAAATACAAAGAACCATTTTGCAATGAGAAAGCCCTCGCATGGGCTTGATTAATTGCAATATACCGTTGTATTCCGTGAAAGTCTGATACACTGCAAAGGCAAAGATACCTTTTTTAGGCTGTACATAATGCAAATTAAAAATTAATGGTTGTGGGAATGTGAGAACCTGCTACAGCACGTTCCAAATATTTGGACTCTCACTGAGAGATAACAGTTGTGAGCTCCAGCAAAATCATTGTACTCCTCTCCTAAAGAGAATGGTTTGTTGGTAGATGTGCTGGTCTCCCTCACTCCCTTCTGACATTTGCTACCTATTGCATAACTGCCATATTATGTACTGGTGAGGGAGTTCATGCACATGCTGACCACCCACCCCTATAGTGTAATCAGGTACCTAATAGTGCTGTACCAGCACCTGGTAGAGGAAGTGGAGGGACAGAGTTTGGCTCTTAGCTCCTGTTTTTATATATTTTTTGTTTGCAGTCACACATTAATATCTTTGGCTTTAGAAATAAAGTAAAATGAGCTGCTTTACTTCACTGCTGTAGCCTGTTTCCAGGATGATTTTTGAGAGTTTTAAGATAGACCAGATTAACATTTTCAGAATGATAAAATAAACCATTTTGAATGCTTTATAGCAAGAATCATCCTATAAAATGGAAATATTAAAGGAAAAAAAACCCCAACACTTCACTGTGATTATGGCTTTTGACTAAATGCTGCCACAGGTTTGCATCTTTGCTTTATCTCTCAGCATTGACTTCCCGCTGCTATTTTTCATCTTCCCTTTATGTAGCTGGTGGAGGTTGATGCAGATGGAGTCAATATAATAGCAGCAGGATATGTCGAGAATGCATGCTGTTCTGAAGCTAATAAAGCACCACTTCATTCTATTAATATAATAAATATTCCCAGTGCCTTTTTTAAAACTCCTGTAATTTTAGTTGTGCATAACTATATGAAAATTTTCAGAAAGAAATTATTCATCTAGCAGGCAAATGCATAGCAGACAGAAATCCTTGGATCTTCTCCACATTGTCACTCTGTAAAATCAGGGTAATAATTTTTCCCCTTAGAACTTCTCTTCAGTTGTGTTCATGTTAACTCAATCTGGAATACACCTCTGACAGGACACATTTTGTACGAACAGGAAGATGAGGACGAGGCTGCCTGTCTTTTAAGAAGTTAATGGGAATTTCTTGACCTGCAGAAAGGAAAAATGTATTAGGTCAAAAGAGTGATTCAGTTTGATGTGGTGTTACTAAGGAGCAATTTAACCCACAGTTCAGTGGGGCTTTTTTTTAAGTCAGTTTTCGAAGCAAAGCCTTACTGTGTAGGTTATTAAGACAGACAGATAATGGAAAATAATTTGACAGTTATGAATGTATTTTTTGATCGAGACAAGAAATCAACTGTTTTGTACTTCTCTCTTTTGAGATATGCGTATTCAGTACTTAAGTAATATTATCAAATCAAGAGTTAAGTAACAAGGAATGGGGAAAAAATGTTTGGTGATCTGAAGGAAGCAAATGGGAGTTCAAGCTGCCTTATCAGCAAAAATGTTAAAAAACCACCTGTAGAGGAAGCACAGTTTTAACTTTGTAGTTGAAGGACCCTCTTCCATTCAGAGAGAACCTAAAGCATGAAACTGCAAAAGTGGTGCACTTTTTAGGAAATTCATTGCAGAATGCTGACAGTGAATTTCCATGAACTTCTGTAAAAATGTGGCTACTAGTACAAGAACAGAAATTTCTTTACTAACCAACTAACCTGATTTGTCGTTTTTTTTTTTTGTTTCCTTTCACCTTCCCAAATGCATGACCTGTGATGGGATGCTAGGATGAATCTGATAATCTGCATTCTGATGAATTTAAAGCCTGCCTCATCAGTCTAGGACAGGTTGGAAATGACCTGCAGGTAGAGGAAATTGATATTGTTCTGTTTTCAGATATTTAAATATAATGTAACAACCAAAGAGATTGTGGATTTAAATTCCAGTGTTTTGATCGTAATGCTTTGAAAAGATCCTGCCTCTGGGAACACAACTGGATTAGATGGACTGTCAGCATCAGTTTCTATGCATTTGTCAAAGTTTTTTCAGGTTGTTTCTTTTACTTGGTTTGAGGCATTTTTTCTAGGACTTTACTAGATAACTATGGGGAGCTCCCATGATTCTTGTATTCAGGCTATTTTTTTTGTTGTTAATTTTCCTTTCCTTGGACTCAATACAAGCTCTCTACTGCTCTCTCCTGATTTAGGATGACACAATTCTCTCCAAACTGCTACACTGTATCACAACACAGAGCGAATTATTGTTTACTTTCTTACTGTCATGCCATTTCATGTTTACTCATCTTTGAGTCAGGAATGCCACAGGTGTGATACTGCCTGGAAAATGAGAAACCTCCTTTTATACAAGGTCATCAACTGACAACCTTCTAAGTCTTGCAGGTCTCATCCTTGAAGCCAGTATGTACATCTGATGCTATTGCTTTGCTCTAGTCCAGATCTTGACAGCCTGCAGACAGAAGGAAAAATCCCTGTACCTGTTTCCTATATGTCATCAGACAGCTCTCACAGTGTGCCTTAGCTTTGGAGTGGAGTATTTGAAATAGCCAGTGATACACTATTTTTAGACTGGTTTTAAGAATACGTTTTAGTCACTGGCTCACCCCATGCACAACCTTTCAAAGACATTTCATATCAGGGACACAACTTGAGCATCTCTTGTTTGACTAGTTTAGTAACAAACTTTTCTCCTTCCCCTTTGTATTCTCTGTGTTCTTTGTATTCTTGTCTCATTCACCTCCTCTTCTCCCTTATCTCTCCCCTGACCTTTCCTGATGTTACTTTCTGTGGTGAAAATGTCTGTTTACTGTCTGTAATATGTTAGTTACTTCTTTCTCCTTTGAAACGTGATGACTCTGGGCAACATCAATGAATACTGTTAACACTGGATCCAATATGTCAATGGTCTCAACTCATCATCTCTCTGGAAACTACCTGGGATGCTTCAAACCTTCATTTTTATATTCCTTATGTTGTTTTGGTCAATAGAGGAAGAATGGATTGATGGACCACGATGATTTCAGAGCTTGCTTAATTTCAATGGGTTATGATTTGGTATGACTTGTAAGAAATTATGGCAATTGATTGTGCTTACAACTTACAACATTAACCACAGCAACAGTAAAGCTTATTGAAGTTGACAGAATACTACTAATATATTTTACACTAGTGATGCTAATTTCTTGCTTCTTTGCTTTTTCTCTATTTTCAAATGATTACAAGGGAAGTAAAAATGAAAACTAGACACTTGAAAACCATATTCTGTGGTCCTCTGAAGTGCTCTTTGAACTAACTAAACCTTAAAAGTTGAAATTAACAGTTCTTAAATTACATATTTTTTTTCTTTTTCCTTTTTTATCTGCATGAGAAAGAATGAGTTTGATGCTGTTTAATTCAGAGGCCATTTAAGAGGCTTTGCATTTTCTTTCCTTCACTTATTTATTCTGAATATTTATCTCCAAATTCACCCTTTTTAGTGGGAAAAAGGTTTAGCCATAGTGGAACCATCCTGTACTGGGCATGACATTTTCAGAATTGTTTCCCTTATTTATTAGTTCTGTGGGTCTGTGAGTACTCTGCTGCTCAGGCTGCTGTGTCACCACGGTACCTAAATTACAGTGGTTTAAGGACAGATTGTAAAATGAAGTGTTGAGTTAAAACAAGTTACATAGGTGTTGTGGGAGGGTAGGAGGGGGAAAAGTTGCAGCAGGTTGATCAAAAGGTATATACTATGCATTTAGGACAAAGAATACATTTTGCAAAAGCACAGAGTCCCTGTACAAAAAAGAGTGGTGGGCATTTAAAACCCCAAATTTTATTGACTTTGACAGTTATGTTCTTAAGTCAGGAAGATGCTTTAAGGTGCTTTTAAAACTTTGTTATCACTGATCCCTACTGGTTCATAAGAGACAAGTGCAACTCGTATTACAGTGACCATTTTTGTTTTGCTTTGGATTCTGTGAAAGGGTGAAGCTGAGTTTGCCCGGATCATGTCTCTGGTTGACCCCAATGGGCAAGGAACCGTCACTTTCCAGTCCTTCATTGACTTCATGACCAGAGAAACAGCAGACACCGACACAGCTGAGCAAGTCATAGCTTCCTTCAGAATCCTGGCTTCAGATAAGGTCAGTCATCATCCTGCTGGCTGTAAAGATTCAACAGCTCTCCTATTTAGCCTTTCTTTGCTAAAAGTCTTACACAAGCCTTTTAGTAATAGTGAAGCTTTGTTTTCAGTTTGTAAGATTTCAGAGAAAGCTCTTGCCTTTTCTTCTTGTTTGGAACCAAGCCTCTCAGCTGAAATTAGTGCAGAATTCAAGGCTTAGTCTGTACACCCTCATATCATAAAGAGCCAACACAGAAATTAGGTATCTTGGACAAGATTTAGACACTTTGTTAGTATAATGGATATATTGTACATCAGGTTATTTTTGCACAACAGCTTTGATTAGAGGGGAATCCTACAGACCCCTACAGAACTCCTGTTATTTGGATGTTCCAGTGCAGCGTTAGACCCTCTGGAACACAGCCTAGGTCAGCTGCAATTGTGTCCCAATGGCGTGACCTTACAGTTCGTCCAGCATGGTGACACAGTGTGGTTTACCCCTGTCCTAGGAGGAGTCAGAGGAGGAGGCCTCTTCTAATTAATGAATTGGTGGAGTAAGATCCTGAATTTGGCATGCTTTCCTCTCCACAACCAGATCCACTTGTGTATGAGTGTTGTATGAAAATGAAAGGAAGTATAATGGCAACACAAGAGCTTCTGGAGCAGTCAGGGTCATAAACAGTGCTGCTAGGAAACTAATCCTGTGCTGTGGAGAAAGGAGAGATCACAGCTGTATAGCTCTCTTTGCCCAGGCTCGCTCTATTGATTTTCTCATTCTGGCTGTTTGTATTGATTTTGTGATCTCAGTTACTTGGACCACATTTTGAATTCCAGACATGTTCTCAGTAGGAATTAATGTGGAAGATAAAAGCCAAGGTCTCAGGAAAAAATGGGTTTCATTGTGTTGCTATTTTAAACACTGTCAAGTATGTTAATAGAGTTAACAGACATTCGTATCACAACATTCATATCATAAATGCAAACCATTAAGAGCAATAATGCATCTTACCTTAGGACCTTGAAACTATACTGGATCTAAACTGAAAATGTGTCTGTCCTGTCACTGCTGAGGGGGCAGTATTGTGCTTTAGAGATACTGAGTAGCTACCTGTGGAGAAGCTGTAAGAGTAGCAGTCTCAGATGATAAAACAGTCACATATCCTGAGACTGAGTTTTGACCTAATCAGTTTGTGGGCAGGATTGTCCTCTTCAACTCTTCTTTAGGGATGGAAATTACCAAGGAGAATATTTGGTCTCAGAAAAATAGACAGGATATCCAAGTTTACCAGTCACAGCTACAGAAAATCAATATGTTTTGTGACTTTGAAGAACACATACTGAATTTGTCAATCCATTCCCCCTTTCCAGCCTTATATCCTGGCAGATGAGTTACGTCGAGAGCTCCCTCCTGAGCAGGCTCAGTACTGCATCAAGAGAATGCCTCCGTACACCGGCCCGGGTTCTGTTCCTGGGGCTCTGGATTACACCTCTTTTTCATCAGCACTGTATGGAGAGAGTGACCTCTGATTCTGTAATTGGCTGTACTCGTGGTAGACACTAAAGATATCCACACTAGTGCCCAGATTGCTTCTCAAAAGCTTTGACAAGCTGATTTTAAAATGAGTTTTACAAATACAGTAGGTACCATCAGTGTAAAGTGCTAGTAACTAGTGTATATTAGAGTGTGTGGCACACTAGATTTTGGCATTGTTGGTTTTATGTTGTCTGTCCCGTTCATGCTAGAGAATATATATATCTAAAAAGAAAAAAGTAATTTAAAAAAAATTTGCAAGGCACTAACTTTGGAAACCTCAATTTGGAAAGCAGTGCAAGACCTAAGAGCATCGACACTCACAAAATACTTCTCCTTTTTTCAGAACGCTTCAATGCCATATGCGCGTCTCTTACGATGTTCCTAGCACAGTGTCAGAAGTCATGCTTTTTTCTTTCGTGGAGCAATAATGTTTTCCTCTATTGATTTCTGATTTTATATTCTTGTACTGCATGGAATTTAGTCAAATACTAAAATGCAGTTTTTCAGGGAATAAATACATATGCCAAGTAAACTACTTAAGTATGAAAGTCATCCAAAATGTTATGCTTTTTTCTCTTATAGATGGTTTTATTTTATCACAAAGAGTTGTAATATAGGGGGAAAAGCTGATTAAATTGCAGGTATAGAGTCCTGTAAGTGGTACTTTTAGGTTTTTAATTTTTACAGCTGAGGGATTATAACTTTTATAATCAGAAATAATAAGGAAGCTAATTTCACATGAGCTGCTTTTGTTTTGAAATGCTCATTCTTGTCCGTGTTGGACAATCTTTGTTTCTCAGTATGAGAAAGCCAGCTCCTTGTTACATTTGTGGGAAACATTCATCTCTATCCTGCATAATGCAAAATCCCATCTGAGCAAATGTAGTGTACTTGTCCTGCAGCTTTAACCGTTCAGTGCTCACATATCAGTTTGTCTTGACTTCTACTGCATCGCAGGCAGTACTGTCTGTATTATACTCCTGTGTGCTAGCTGTTGATTGTTTTGTGTTTTCCATCTTGAGAACTGATAAAGAAATGAAAGCAGTAACTTTTTTACTTGAATTCTACTGACACTGAGGAAATGCAATGTAACCAAACAAAACCATTTACAAATGGTGAAGTGAACTGTGCAGCCCAATGCTATTAAAGCAATTATGTGCCTATTAAATAAAGTCTGCTTTTCAAAATCTCATGAGGCTCTGTCATTCCCTCCAAGAACTAGAAACCTTTCTGAATATTGAAGGTGGTTTCAGTCTACTGAAAGCAGAAGTGCAAAACGGTATGTCACACATTTCTATACAGAGTGTTTGCATGAACAACAGTCACTACGTGCTGGGGGGACAGGTACAATTGCGTGCAGTGAGTTTGAGCTCAGAATAAATGGGACAGATTTTCTCTTTGAGACCCCTGAGCACAGATGTCCATAGCTTGTTAGGCTCCTAGCTTTGATTTCTGTGAGGCTTAGATACTAATGCTTTTGAAGATATTTGCCTTAACTTTTCTGTAGCTCTTTGTCCTCATGTTCAGAAAAGCAGATGTTAAGTATGCAGTGATGCTTTCACTGGCCTTTGCTTTGAAATCTATGAAAATCATTATGAAAATCTATGAAATCATTAAAAATGTGTGTGTAATTTCAGCCCTAAAGCAGATATCTTGCAGGTAAGGTGCATATATATGGTGGGAGCAACTTCAAAACAATCCCAGACAAGATAGACAATGACCAAATACCTCTTTCCCCTCCGCCTTGTGTACCAAGGCCAGTAGAGGAGTTGAAGAAATACTAGGGCTAGAATCATGTCTCCCATGTCATGTCTCCCATGTGGCCTTGCACACAGCCAGAAGCTGCTACTGCTGCTACTGACATAGTGCAGTGCTGCCTTTTTTGTTATGATAGGGCCCATACAAACTAAGTCGGGAAGCTCTACCTTAAAGCAGTGGTATTTCCAGCTAAATAACTGCTGGGCAGGCTGAATACTATTAAAAAATATATCTGTATGTATCCCATTCTCACAGTTTAATGCAACTGGAAGAACAAAATGTTGCACTTTCAAACATGGCACAAAAGTGTTCAGTGCTGCAGTCACGATTATGCTAAAAAATTTGCACAGATTATATCTGACACCTTTATTAAGTGTTACTCATTCTCCACCTGCTAATTTTTATATTGTGATAGCCTTCCTATTTTTAATAGTATGGAAAAGAACTTCTAAACTTCTCTTTTAGCTAAATGTTCTGTTGCTTGAAGCATGTGAGAAATAACATTTTTGTTGGCAAGAGAAAGAGACTTTTGCAAAGCAATTTTTTAATTCCCATATCAGCTTTCTAATTTCTAAAGCAGAGTGAACAGAACCAGTGGCAGAAGGCTGCAGGGATTAATTACCTATCTGTACTTGCCTTAAAATGTTATACTGTATTTATTGCTTTAGTATGTCTTTCATGCAAAAAAATTCAAATATGTATCATAAAGTTATTATTTTTAGGGTAATTACATTACATAAGTAAGCTGTATCATTTTACCCTGAAAAGGGTAACATTCAAGGTTGCTTAAACATTCAAGGTTGTTTGGCCTGCATCAGGAACAGTGTTGGCCTGCGTCAGGACCAGTATGGCCAGCAGGAGCAGGGAGGTGATTCTCCCCTGTACACTGCACTGGTTAGGCCACACCTTGAGTCCTGTGTCCAGTTCTGGGCCCTTCAGTTTAGGAAGGATGTTGACTTGCTGGAGCGTGTCCAGAGAAGGGTAACAAAGTTGGTGAGGGGTTTGGAACACAAGCCCTATAAGGAGAGGCTGAGGGAGCTGGGGTTGCTTAGCCTGGAGAAGAGGAGGCTCAGGGGTGACCTTGTTGCTCTCTACAACTACCTTAAGGGAGGTTGTAGACAGGCAGAGGTTGGTCTCTTCTCCCAGACAAGCAGCACTAGAACAAGCTGCACCAGGGGAGGTTTAGGCTGGATGTTAGGAAGAAGTTCTACATAGAGAGAGTGATTGGCCATTGGGATGGGCTGCCCGGGGAGGTGGTGGAGTCACCATCATTGGAGGTGTTCAGGAGGAGACTTGATGGGGTGTTTGGTTGCATGGTTTAGTTGATTAGGTGGTGGTGGATGATAGGTTGGATGCAATGATCTTGAAGGTCTCTTCCAACCTGGTTTATAATATTCTATTCTATTCTATTCTATTCTATTCTATTCTATTCTATTCTAAAATATTCTGTGGTTGAGGTCCAGGGCTACAGATTTAATAGAGGAATTTCCTTTTGCTCCAAGGCTCCATTTTTAGTAGGTGACATTAGTATTTTTCTGTAGAACCACTCTGTTGACATTGGGAATCAATGCAGTGGTATTTCTTCTCTAAGCAATTCTGGCAGCAGACTAGATTTACTGTTAAAAAAAACTGACATGGTAACTGAGCCCAAAGTAATAAACTTGCCAATCACAGGGGTCAGCTCAAGGTTCAACAGGTGAGAATACAGCATTGTGTTGATTATTATATCAATGAACATTATAGAATTAAATTATTTTTTTAAAAAACAGTAAGATCTCAGTTGCTTTAATAACTGCAATATACATATACCTTCTGTGACTTTATAGGGATATAACAGTACCCTGAAAAAACTTCCTGCCAAGAAGATCCTGATTTTCATAGTTAGTATCTTCAGAAAGTTGCTGATGTAGATATAATAGAGTGTTGTCAACTGTGTGCTAACTTCATACCTCCTTTCTTCATATACAGAGTTTCTGGAACTTTTCATACCTACAGGCTTTTCATACCTACAGCAGAATGAGAGCTACATTAAATGACAAGCCCAGGCTTTTCCATATATAAGCTTGACTAGGATTTCATATTCTAAGCTTCAAAATAAATTCCTTCATATATGTGCTTCTGGCTGTCCTGTTTCAAAACCTGGCTGTTTTATTTGTGCTTTGTTCATGGGAACTTTATTCCCTTTGAGATACCTTTTAATGCTTTCCTTCTCAGAGTGATTATCACATGTGCTCTCCTGAGCTGGAGACTTCCATCTGTGTAATAGCTACTTGTGTCACAAGCTCAGGCATAGAAGAGCCCTAGTGTCAGATCACAAACACAGAGGGTCCTGTTTCAGGTTTTATCTGGTCTGTTGGCATAAGTTGACAGCATGTCTTGCCGTGATTTGGACTAAAGCATCAATATAAAAATAAATCACAATAGGAAAGCAGATAATGGCGATAGCAAACATCTTGTTCAGACTTGTATCCTGGCTCTGACAGTTACCAACAGCAGGCACAACAGAAAAGTATGAAAGTGAGGCAGCAGGTGGCCGTGTGTGCCCAGAAGAGTTTCTGAGCTACCAGTAATGTGTGAGTCAGGAACTTGTGAAACACTGTGCACTGATGCAGAAAAATTTAGTCTGTTTTTCTGCTAAAGCAGTATCTTCTCTGAGAGCTCTTTTTGTATTCCTCTCAGTAGAATCTACTGTCCCTATAAATTCTCCAGCAGGCTACTGTATATATTTGGGGAAAAAAAAAGTTTAGTGGCTGTTCTTTTATCTTTTGGAAACTATTCTTCCAAATCTTTTTGGTTTATGCTTAACTGGCTAGAATTTATAATCCTGGTTTCCTTGTATGGACATGATGCTAGCTTGCAAACTGTAGGCAATACAAGAGAAAAGAAATCCTACCTCCTGTGAGATAAATACCCCAACAAACAAACAACAACAAAACCTCCAAACAACCCAGTCATAGTTTTAACAAAGTCTTTAGCAAACTTGATTATTACATGAAAACCAGACACCCAGTAATGTCTGATGGATGCCTGAGTGAGCCTGATGAATATGTAGGGCAGACAACACTGTCATGTACTACATCTTTGAGGTCCCATCTACTGACACAGTGATTAAAGACACAGAATTTAATATTGGACAGCATGCTGAATAAGTCTTGCTGTTATCTGTGCATCATTTAGGGACAATGCTCCATGACAGTTCTAACTTTTGGCCTGATTGCCAGCATCAAAATATAGGTTCTTGCAGTGGGTTGAGCTCTGTACAGCAAAGAGAGGAGAGGAGCATTAAGCCCCCAGCTCAGATCCTCTTTGTACCCTCTAGGTGGCTTTGCAGCTCCCAATGTCCTTTGTATGCATGTAGAAGTGCAGGTAGGAGAGAAGAAAAGGGGAGGGTAATACAAAGTATTTTAATGTGTCAGAATAGACAAGGAGACTCAGATCCACTTTCTCTTGCAGCCCTCTAATGGCATTTACAAGCTCAAGTTGTTGACATAGTCTATTACACAAGAGGCTGTACGCCATGTAGACTGTTCCTGATCTAAGGAACAGTTGGGAAATGTACATGGAAAATGTTAATGAGATGTAGCAATGCTAAGACAGACGTCTTAGATTAGATTCCTTAACACATTTTAGGCTTTACAAGTGTTAAGGCACAAAAGTAAGGCTTTTTGTTTCACAAGACTGAAAGACACTCCCAAAAATGTCAAAGCAAATTATTGTAGACCACAGGCTACAGAAAAAACTTTTCACTTCTGTGTTGAAAACTAGCAAAAGAATAAAGACTGATTGGTGTAAATAACTGCCGGGTGGAAATATTAGGCCTTTAGAGTGACAAAGTACACTCTGGGCGTGCTTAATGTAAATTTATACTACTGATACCTAAAGAAGGGCAGAACAGTGACAGTTCCCTGTCTGTGTCTCTTGTTCATGCTGTCACTACTGTTTGCAAATGCAAGATGCTTCCTCTTCTTCACAATTTAATTTCTGAAGCCTGGGCAAGATTTAGAACCAACATGATCTGTGAATATTTCTTATCATAGTATCAGTCAGGGTTGGAAGGGACCACAAGGATCATCTAGTTCCAACCCCCTGCCATGGGCAGGGATACCCCACACTAGATCAGGCTGGCCAGAGCCTCATCCAGCCTGGTCTTAAACACTTCCAGGGACGGGGCCTCAACCACCTCCCTGAATAACCCATTCCAGGGCTTCACCACTCTCATGGTGAAGAACTTCTTCCTCACATCTAGCCTGAATCTCCCCACCTCCAGCTTCATTCCATTCCCCCTAGTCCTATCACTACTTGAGATCCTGAGAAGTCCCTCCCCAGCCTGGAAGGCCACAATGAGGTCACCTCGGAGCCTTCTCCAGACTGAACAGCCCCAACTCCTTCAGTCTGTCCTCATAGGAGAGGTGCTCCAGCCCTCTGATCATCCTCGTGGCCCTTCTCTGGACACGGTCCAGCACGTCCATATCCCTCCTGTAATAGGGGCTCCAGAACTGGACGCAGTACTCCAGGTGGGGTCTCACCAGAGCTGAGTAGAGGGGAAGAAGCACCTCCCTTGACCTGCTGGTCACACTTCTCCTGATGCAGCCCAGGATCTGATTGGCCTTTTGGGCTGCAAGTGCACATTGAGAGCTCATGTTGAGCTTGTGGTCCACCAGCACCCCCAAGTCTCTCTCCTCAGGGCTGCTCTCCAGCCAGTCCCTGCCCAGCCTGTATTTGTCCCTGGGATTGCCTCGACCCAGATGCAGGACCCTGCACTTGGTCTTGTTGAAGCTCATGAGGTTGGCTTGTGCCCACCTCTCCAGCCTGTCCAGGTCCCTCTGGATGGCATCCCTTCCCTCCAGCGTGTCCACTGCACCACACGCCACATCTTAAGAGACAGAAGACTTTCAGCATTAATGTTCTTTTCTGTTTGGTAAAGTTATACAACTTGCATATTTCTTTCATTTGATATTTTGATTTCAAAACCAATTTTCTTTATTCACAGTTAATATTTATAGCTAAACCAGTTCTATAGAGGGTTCATATTTCTGGAGCTGGTCCTTAAATTTGTTTCTTAGCTCATGTCTGGGACTCAAGTCCTTACCCCATCTCCTTGGTCTCATCAGCTTCCTGCTCTTTCTGCTATTCTAGCCAAAGTGAACTGAACACCAGAGGGGATAGCAGTGCTTGAACCACTCTGAAGAAAGAGGAGATTGCAACTGCTGTATAAAGGATAGAGAAAATGTTACTGCTGTGTCTGCAATCATAAGGAGTTTCCACAAAGGGTTGAAACCTAGTGAGTTGGGCTTTAAAACAAATTGAATGAACCATGCAGTTTCAAAGTCCTTTAAAGGAAAGAGAATTGTCTGTAAAACGTGCTTTTCTAACAGATAGTTGGTAACATGCAGCATTTTTTGCATGTAAGTCAGAGAAAGGGAAGTAGAGCACTGGTCTTTAATCTTTTTTACACAGAAAGATTCCCTGTACCCTTGCAAAAAAATGTAAACAGGTTTGCTGTGATGTGAAAGAAAGCTGTATTCATAGAGGCTGCTCAATCCCCAGAATAGAGTCACGATTGACAGACAGACTAGAGGGGAGGAGAACCTCCTTAGATGTGCTGGACACACTCTTCTTAATGCACCCCAGAATACCATTTGCCTTCTTGGCCTCAAGGGCACATTGTTGTCCCACGGATAACTTCTTGTCCACCAGGACTCCTAAGTCCTTCTCCACAGGGCTGCTCCCCAGCAGATCACCTCCCAACATAGAATCAATAAAGTTGGAAAAGACCTCAAAGATCATCAAGCCCAACCTGTCACCCAAGACCTCATGACTACGAGACCAAGTGCCACATCCAATCCCCTCTTGAACACCTCCAGGGACGGTGATTCCACCACCTCCCTGGGCAGCCCATTCCAATGTCTAACAACTTTCTCTGTGAAGAACTTTCTCCTCTCCTCAAGCCTAAACTTCCCCTGGTGCAGTTTGAGACTGTGTCCTCTTGTTCTGGGGCTGATTGCCTGGGAGAAGAGACCAACCCCCTCCTGGCTACAACCACCCTTCAGGTAGTTGTAGACAGCAATAAGGTTTCCCCTGAGCCTCCTCTTCTCCAGGCTAAACAACCCCAGCTCCCTCAGCCTCTCCTCACAGGGCTTGTGCTCGAGGCCCCTCACCAGCCTCATTACCCTTCTCTGGACACGTTCAAGAGTCTCAATGTCCTTCTTAAACTGAGGGGCCCAGAACTGGACACAGTACTCAAGGTGTGGCCTAACCAGTGCTGAGTACAGGGGCAGAATGACTTCCCTGCTCCTGCTGGCCACACTATTCTTGATGCAGGCCAGGATGCCATTGGCCTTCTTGGCCCCCTGGGCACACTGCTGGCCAATGTTCCACCAGCTGTCAATCAGCACCCCCAGGTCCCTCTCTGTTTGGGAGCTCTCCAGCCACTCCAGCCCCAGCCTGTAGCACTGCATGGGGTTGTTGTGGCCAAAGTGCAGCACCCGGCACTTGGACTTGTTGAATGTCATCATGTTGGACTCTGCCCATCTCTCCAGCCGGTCAAGATCCCTCTGGAGATCCCTTCTACCTTCTAACTGATCAACATCTGCTTCCAACTTGGTGTCACCTGCAAATTTACTGGCGGCTGACTCAGTCCCCTCATCCAGATCACCAGTAAAGGTATTGAACAGGATGGGGCCCAGAACTGATCCGTGGGGGACACCACTAGTGACTGGCCTCCAGCTGGATGTGGCACCATTCACCACCACTCTCTGGGCACGGCCCTTCAGCCAGTTCCTAATCCAGCACAGAATGCTGCTGTTGAAGACATGGGCTGTCAGCTTGGCAGCAGTTTATTATTGGTGCAGTTTATTATTCTTTCCCAGATGCAGGACTCTCTACTTACCTCTTTTGAACCTCATTAGGTTCCTCTTTGCCCAGCTCTCCAGCCTGTTCAAGTCTTGCTGAATGGCTGCACAGCCTTCAAGTGTATCAGCTAAGCCTCCCAATTTCATATTGTCAGCAAACTTGCTTAGAGGACACTATCCCCTCATCAATGTAATTGATAAAGATGTTGTACTGTTCTATGTTGTTCATCCTCTTTTTCCTATGAATTTGATGTAGATGCCTGAAGGTCCATATTGAAAGTTTTTAAAATGCTGCAGCATTTCATAATCATATGAAGCCTGTAACAAACTGTAAACGGTTGACACAGTTTGACTTGTGCAGCAGTATGGATGAAATGTAAGATTACACAAACTATTGAATTCTCAGTCCTCTTCATGCTTGCACTTCAGACCTTCTAGACATTTGATAAGTTTTTTTGATCAAGACAGGTTCTCTAAAGAAATGCAAAAGGTTATGTTCAGGTCACTTTAGTGTGTTTGTTTTCACTGCAATGGAGACTTTGGGCTTTTTTAAAAGTAGTGAAGTCTAAAATCTTTTCTATGGTAAGTGGAATAATTTTGTTGATATTCATTTAAGCTGCATACATTTAGTAGGCTATTTTGGCATTTGAAGTGTGCTAAAAATGAAGTTCTGTGCTGACACTCCTTTGTAGGATAATCTGGTTTCATAACTGCTACCCTTAACCCCTCGTTCCTCTCTTCCCTTTGCCTTCTGGAGTGTATCTTGCCTTGGCTGTGCTCATTCAGTTGTCTGTACAACTCCAGTTTCTCAAGCAGATTAAATGCAGTCTGGGGCTGGACAGCTGCTACCTTCTCTTCCTGCTGCTGTTCCTATGTCTGGTCCTATACCAGCTCTGGAGACTGTTCACCTGCAAACAATTGGATCAGAGACCTGTTCCCACTGAAAACTGACCTTTAAGGAAGAATTGTGTTTGAGAGCTAGCAGCCACACAAGGAAAGGCATGGACATAGGAGGATGGCACAGGGTGGAGTTTGGAACTTACGTTTCACAGCACTGCAGAGTTAAACTGGCTCAAACTGGATGTGAAACTGAGGACTGCATGGCATATGTGAAATGATCCTTTTCAAAAGCACCTTCAAATTTTCAGCCTTTCTATCCCTACCCACCTCCTTTTTTTTTTTTCTTCTTCTTTTTTCTTTTTACTTTTTTTTTCTCCCCCCACTGACCTACTTTGCAGCAGTTACACAAACAACTGCATCAGCACATGCAGGGACTTTCTGAGCTGTGGTACAAAGATCTGTTGCCACAAAGTAGCTGTGGAGACAGAGAACTTTTAAACCTGAATTACTGCCAGAGAAAATTTTCATAGTGTTATGTGGCACAACAGAGATTGGAAGTTGTCCAAAACTCAAGCATGTAAATGTACACCCTAAAATCTCTTAATGAACAGTTCTTAAAGCATTGATCATCTCTATAGTATATGCAAGTTATGTATAAAAGGGATAAATTTAAACTGTACCTGACTTTTGTTTAGTGTATTCCAATTCTATTGTTAGGCTTTTAATGTTTATGAGTTTCCATACCATAGCATCTTACACTGGAATTTGGGGACACATTTTTGCAGTGGGAACCTGGATTGACCACTGCAAGGTCTGCTCTCCAATACTGTCTCCTGGCATGCAGAACTGGAGCATGGCCCCTACAATTCAAGTTGGACTACTGTCTAATTCATTGGTATGCTGTTTTTTTCCTTCTGCAGGTGAATTAGCCATATACTTTATTTATTCTACATTTTTACATGTACTTGCATCACCATTAACCAAGGTGACAGTTGATTATGAAAGTTCCTAGGTTACAATGGACTCAAAAGATTTGTACCTCTGGTTTTGCATCTGAAAAGAAAATTCAGAAATAAATATTTAATCTCCACTAATAATCAGTGCTAATGGCTTTTAACTCATGTTGGGTTCCCTAAAAATTTTCCAGGGAAAATGCAGAAGCTATTAAGTACAGCACATGTAGCAACCCATACTCTTAGCTGATAAAAGGCTTTCTTGTTGCCACATAGAGCTGAGGCCCAGGTGCCTGAAGGAGGGAAGAAAACTCAGCTCATTCCTGATAACACAGAACCAGCAACTGCTGCATCTTCACTATCTGCTTTGCTTGCTGAAGTTATTGAACCAGACCAAAAAACCCCCAACCGACCAACCAAACGAAAAAACAAACCAACAAAACAACCAACAAAACACAAACCAGGAAAGACTGGTCAATAATCCATTTTACACATTTCCTTCTTCTTACCATATTTTGAACCCTGAACTACTTTAAATGACAATGATATTTGTCTTTAATTCTGGCATCTGAATTACTAACACTGTTAATAAGACCAGCTGCTATTCCTGAGATGTTGTGCCTCCTGGCAAGCGAGTGCTGTTCTGTACCTTGAACAGGCAAGTTCTTTCTTTAAAAGTATGAGTCCTCTGATACAACATTGAGAGGGTGTGTCATTGTAAGTGAAACTCTTGAGTCACAGAATCACAGAAACATTCAGGTTGGAAAAGACCCTCAGGATCACCAAGTCTGACTGATAACCCTACTCTACAAGGATCACCCCTAAACCATATCCCCAAGCACCACATCCAAATGACCTTTAAACACATCCAGGATTGGTGACTCAATTACATCCCTGGGCAGCCCATTCCAATGTCTGACCACTATTTCCATGCAAAAATGTTTCCTAATATCCAGTCTAAACCTGCCCAGTCACAGCTTGAGGCCATTCCCTCCTGTTCTATCACTAATTACCTGGGAGAAGAGACCAGCACCAACCTCTCCATAATGTTCTTTCAGGTATTTGTAGAGAGCAATGAGGTCTCCCTTCAGCTGCCTCTTTTTCAAACTAAACAGCCTCAGTTCCTTCAGTGGCTCTTCATAAAATTTGTTCTCCAGGCCCTTCCCCAGCTTTGCTGCACTCCTCTGCAGTCACTCCAGCACCTCCACTTCTCTCTTGTATTGAGGTGCCCCAAACTGAAAACAGCACTCAAGGTGTGACCTCAGCAGAGCTGAGTACAGGGGACAATCACCTCCCTACTCCTGCTGGACACAGCATTTCTAATACAAGCCAGGATGCCATTGGCTTTCTTAGCCACCTGGGCACACCGTTTGCTCATATTCAGTTGCTTGTCAAATAGAACCCCCAAGTCCCTTTCTGCCAGACAGCTTTCCAGCCACACTTCCCCAAGCCTGTAGCCTTGCTTGGAGTTATTGTGACCCAAGTGCAGGGCCTGGCATTTGGCCTTGTTGAAGCTCATCCTATTAATGCTGGCCCATGGATCCAAACTATCCAAGTCCCTCTGTAGAGCTTCCCTACCCTTATGAACATCAACACTGCCACCCAACTTGGTGTCATCTGTGAACTTACTGATGACACACACACTGTCTTCATTAAGATCATCAGTAAAGATATTCAACAGAAGTGGTCCCAACACTGAGTCCTGAGGAACACCACCTGAGACCAGCTGCCAGTTGGATTTAACTCCACTGACCACCAGTCTTGGGGCCCTTTTGCCCAGCTGATGATTTATCCAGCAGTGTGCATGCTCATCCAAGCCATGAGCAGCCAGTAACGTGCATGATGTATATAGATACACATCACTGGAAGTCTGATCTCCAGTTTATGCAATGTGTGTTTACATCCGTTTGCTCTCAACACGGTCTTCAACTGCAAAGTGTTGCCGGTATTTGAAACACTGAACTTTCCCCGACCTCTACATCAGCTGAGGGCAGCCTCATTTTGTTTGGCTCTGCCTAGAGCAGATACAGGGGCATGTAACGCTGAGAAAGTTTGTTATAGGGCCAGGCTTTGCTTTCCCCACCCGGCCCTAAGTTTAAGAGCTGCTGTCGTCAGGCTGGAAAGGGAGAGCAAACTCACTCCCCGGGTGAGTTTTCAGCCCACTCCACGGAAAGCCGCGCACCAACACCCGCCCTATGAGGGGCCAGCCACCGCTTCCTGCCCGCGCTGTGGGCGGAGCTGCTGCGTACGGGGATGACGCGCCAGCCCTGCTGCTCGTGCTCGCCTCACAGGTTGCGCGCCGGCTGCCTGGCTGCGCAGCACGAGCGGCGGTGACGTCTCGGCAGCATGGCACCCACCGACTTGCCAGGTAACGGGAACTAGCGCTGACGTGGAGCGGGGGCTGGTGTAGGGGAAGGTGGCGCACCCCGGCGCGGGCGGCAACAACGGGCCAGGGTCCGGGACTCGCCACGTGCCGCTGTTATGGCGGCGGGCCGGGCTGGGGCGGGGCGTGGGGCCGGGGCCTCGCTTAGCTCCGATGTCGTTTCCACTGCCGTGATCGGTGGTCGCTGCGGTCTTGTTCCTTCGTGTGAGGGGGTGGCAAGCTCGCCTTCCCCTGGGCCTCTGGTGTTTGCCCGCGGCTGGGCACCGGTGCGGTCGCAGCCTCAGTTATTCGTCGTTCTTAACTTTTGTAAAAACCGCGTCAAGAGGCCGGTCCTGCATTTAAACGGGTGGCGCCGAGACGATAGTGCGGTGTTGTAGGAGCCCCCGCCGCTCCAGTGCAGAGCTGGTCCCTCGGGGTAGGCTTCGCTCAATCTAAAAGGGGTCCTGAGCGTACCAGGACACCCACACTGCCCTGTCGGACACAAACCGGCAAAATACATAACTACTGCCTGAGAAGCTGCAGCATGGTGGTAGGGATTGGATGTGCTCTAGCTCCTTCGGGGTTCTAAACCAAAAATGCCGTTTTGTGAGTTAAACAGAAGTCGTTGGAAGGGGAGAAATAAAATTAGCTGCGAATGGGCATTGTCGATATTTTTAAACGGACACTTCTGGCAGTGGCTGTGTTCAATAGGGCTGCTACCTTCCCCTTTTAATATTTCTGAGGGAATGCCTGCTGATGAGCCTGTCTTCCCGCTTGGGTTTGTATCCCCTGGTTTACTACTAGCCTGCAGACCTCCTTGCTGCAGAGGATGTGTGGCACTGACTCCATAATCAGCTTTTGTGGTCAGAGTTTTTTCAAGGTTCTTCTGGCAAAGATGATGTTGACCTGCCCTGCCCTTTCTCATCTGCCCTTTGGGCCAAGGCATGGCTAGTAACTGTCCGGCTACTGCAGAACTCCATGCGTTTGGCTGAAATGGGAGTCATGGGAGGGTGTTTCAGCACCAGCTTGAGAAGTGATGGTAATTAGAGAAAACTTCTGCTTCGGGAGAAGCAAAAATTGTGTACCAGGGATGTTTGTGAAGTCCAGCTGAACAGCAGAAGGCAGTAGAGGATGGTCTGTACATCTGACAGTGATGCCAAGGGCCTGGATTCAAGTACAGGCCATTTGGGAAACTGAGCAAAGTGCTTTTCAGTGGCAGTGCATGCCACAAAGCAAAACTGCTGGTCTGGAGGTTGGTTTGTTTCCCCATAGCTCCTGTTATAAATATCTAATCTGTTGCAAACGGTTTACTGTCAGAAGATGAGTTATGGTTACCACGCTGAAAGCTTTCTGAGCCTTTGATTTGCATTTTTAGCTAGAGACAATGGACACAACTAATGAGGCTCTTCTTACTCTCAGTGACTTTTGAGATTGTGGTTTGCCTTTCAAGCTAACAACTTTGTTAAATGCATTGGCTACACGGTTACCTGTCTTGTCTGTTGTGGAAGATCTGAATGGTTCTTAAGATGTGCTGACATGGAAAATGTCATGAAGGTACGCATGTATGCAAGGTGAAGGAAGATCCAATGCTCCACTCTTTGGATAGGCAGGATGACAGATAACTTAGCAATAGGGTGCTGCTGCCTGCTGTTGTAGAAGACCTGTCTATTGTCCGTTGATACAGTTCATTAAACTCTTAATGCTGCCAGAGGGCATCCAGTTGAAGAAGAGATGCCTTTGCCAGTCTGATTGCAGGAACATGTTTTCTAGGTACTGTTGTAATTTTTGTGTGCTGCAAAACAATTTTTTGAAGAAGCTTGTGCTTGGAGCTGGCGTAGGGAAGAGCTGATTTGCTGAATTGGGATGAGTAAATGTTGAGTGCCCCTGTGGCCTGAAGGTGCGACCTGGTCAACCTAGGAAATGGACTGTAAGTGCCTACAGCTACTTGTAGTTCTCCAATTTGTGTTCTTTCACATTAATGTGGTGAAAATACTGTAATACTGTCACATCTGGGTTGGTCCTTCATTAAAAGCTTTGGAAGCAACTTGCAATCCTTTATTCCCCTCCAAGTACTTATATGCCAGACATTTATCCTAAGAATAAATTTTGAATAGAAGTGCAGAAATAACAAAAATCACCTTTTAAGAATCATTGCAGGCTTCAGAAAAATGTGGTTTTAAGCACATTTAAGCAAGCTTTGATGTGCTGTTTCTCATGGACAAGCATTTATCCTTTCAATTCTGCACATATGGCCTTTATGGGGATAGGGTTAAGGAGATGGAAGAACTTATCTCAACTTGTCCCCTGAGCTGTTTAGTTGCCACAGTGTGAAAATGGAACATTACAGTTAAACAAAGTTTATAATTATTAGTGGTAGAATGTCTATAGGGGTGAACAGCTCTACCAGAGACGCCTTGTGTGCCATGCCAGCTTACTTGAAAACACCTGGAAAGGGTAAAAGCTGTAACTGATAAAATTTCTCCTTTCTAGACTAGTAATTCCCTTCTTTATGCCAGAGTGTTTACCTTGGGAAGTGAAGTAGGATTATTATGATTTTTCATTCTGCGTCCCATTGATTTATTTGTGTTTTGTAAGCCAACACTGATGAGTTGCTTTTGCTGAGTCTTGGTATGGGCTGCTGAACTAGTTCTGACCCTAGAACACTGAGCTTTACATTTAAAGTGGAGTGTAAAATCAAGGTAATTGCGCCTGGGTGCAGTTACCACTGCTGGTTTGTTACTATTTCTTTTATAGCTGTAGAATCTGGACCCTTCTGTTTCCCCAAGCTTACCAGTGATCTTTATAAAACATTTTTTTAACTGGCTTCTGGCATGGAAGTGGTAGGGGCAGGGTTTGTAAACCGTAACAAACAAACAAGCTGACTCGAGTTGTTTTTTATTATTTTGTAACAAACTCTTGCACCTTGTCTGTGCTGGAGGATGTCTACCTTTAGCCTGTATCTGGGGCTAAACTGTAGCAGTTGCTCTGTCACCACATAACCTTTCCTCAGCAGAGGAGACTCAAGCAGGCATGTGAGTTAAAATGAAAACAGATTTAATGAACTGACAAAACTGATACTAATGCCAGGATAAAGTTATACGTGGTTCAGCAAAGGTACAGTGGTCACATTACACAGGAAGGCAATCATCAAGTGCAGGACACAGAAAAGCAAGAGCCCGAGCCAAAAGCCTCTTGCCCTCAGCAAACTTCCACCTTTATACTGAGCGTGACCTTTATGGTAGGGGATACACTTTTGAGCCTACTCAAGTCAGCCATCATGATTGACTCAGAACTGCAAACAGCCTGCAACCCATGGCTGACCTAGGGTTCTGTCTCAGTGAAACCAAGACAGAGTGGGGAACTGTGTGAGTTGAATGCTGAATTAAGGTGATGGTACTTGTCCAGCAGAGCTGACTTCCAGCTTCCTCCCTGCTTTTCTGCCTAGGGCAAAGTTTGGTACTTTATAGTATGGCTTTATGAATTTATTCCCTCTAATTTTGTGGGGTCTTTTTGGACCTGTCTACTTTGTTTGCAACCTGAAAATGGCATCATTGGTGTGCTAGAGCACAGATTGTAGTAGTACAGGCTCGTAATGGAAGAATAGTCAAGTGCTATTGACAGCAAGGACAGGTATTGGGTTTTGGCGGACTGAGTGCTATGACATGCATCTGTCTAATATAAAGTCTCTGTGCCAGCCACTTTCATGATTCCCACTCAAGTTCCTGCAGCTGTTTGAGATGCTCCTGAAGAAGCACTGATTTTGAAAGCCTCTTCACAGGAGACATTCAAAACCCACTTGAACGTGTTGTTGTGTGACCTAGTGTAGGTAATCCTGCTCTGTCAGGAGGGTTGGACTAGATGATCTTTCGCGGTCCCTTCCAACCCCTAACGTTCTGTGATTCTATAAGGCTCTCGCAGACCTTGGAGCAGAGATGAGGCAGATATCTGCTGCTGTGAGCAGAAAACCGTACACTGAAGTGTCATCTGTTCAGTGAGGCAAGATGTAGAGGAAAATTTTTTTTATGCAAAGCCTTTGACACTGTCCCACATGACATCCTGGACACAGATTTGTTGGTTGTCCACTCAGTGGATAAGGAGTTGGCTAGAATGCCACTCTGAGTTGCGATCAGTGGCTCAATGTCCAAATGGAGACCTGTGATGAGTGGCGTCCCTCAGGGATTGGTACTGAGGCTGCTGCTGTTTAACATCTCCATTGGTGAGATGGACAGTGGCATCATGTACTCCCTCAGCAAATTTGCTGATGATACCAAGGTGTGTGGTGTGGTTGACACCTGGAGGGATGTGATGCCATCCAGAGGGACCTCCAGGACCTCTATGTCTTTCTTATTCTGTGGCACCCAGAACTGAACACAGTACTCAAGCTGTGCCCTCACCAGTGCAGAATACAGGGGCATGATCACCTCCCTGCTCCTGCTGGACATGCTGCTCTTGATACAGGCAAGGATACCATTGGCCTTCTTGGCTGCCTGGGCACACTGTTGGCTCATGTTCAGCTGGCTGTCCACCAGCACCCCCAGGTCTCCTTTTCCACTGTGTTGCTTTCCAGCCACTCTTCTCCAAGCCTATAGTGTTGTTTGGGGTTGTTGTAACCGAAGTGCAGGACCTGGCACTTTGATATGATAATGATATATCATATGATGATAGGTCTGAAATTTGTACCGGTTTCTGTTTCAGTGATTTTTTAGACTTAACCCTGGTTTGTTTTCATCTGGCATTGTTGCAGAGCGAGAAAAGATCTTACTGCATTTGTGCAAAAGAAAACCCAGGTTTTTATCTCTTGGAGTATCTTGGTGTTTGCTCACCAAGAGACATGCAAAAACCTGGTTTACTTCTCTAATTCTAGAAAGAGGTGAATTCAGGAAATTCGGGATTCAGTTGACGAATAGTTTTGCTTTTCTCTATCATAATGACACAGGCAATTAAAAGTAGATCTTAAAAAAATATTTTATTTTGAATTAAACTTAGTAGTGTCTGATTTGTGCTCATGTTCTGCTTGCAGTATGGTGTCTGGTACCAACAGACAGCTCTGTGTTGCTGTACAGATGTTGCTATGGTGGAAATTAGCACCTTTTTGGTATTGGAGGCTAGTTTATGTAGATGTATGTTGATGTATGCTATTGTGAACTTTTGCTACTCTTTTTTTGATACTCTTTTTCTGCATCTGACTCTGTATATTTGATTATACTTAGGTGAAGGACAAATTGAATGTAAATATATATAGACAGATGCAGCTGGGGATTAGGGTTTTTTCTGTTTTTTTAAATAGGAGTTTAAGTTGCACAAATGTATAGATAGAGAATTTCAAAGCTGCCTAAATAGTGTGTTTATTTTCTCACTGCAGATCACCAGAAAAACATGGCAGATGAAATTGAATCAGTTCTGCAGGAGCGGATAATGATCTTGGATGGAGGTATGGGTACCATGATCCAGCAACGTGCCCTATCAGAAGAGGATTTCCGAGGGCATGAATTTAAAGATCATTCAAGGCCTTTGAAAGGCAATAATGACCTTCTCAGTGTAACTCAACCAGATATAATCTGTGACATACACAAGGTAGGTGATTCCGATTTCTATATCGTGACAAGAGAAGGAAGGTGAATTTTGCCTCTCTGATCCTCTTTTCCATGCCACAGGCTACTGGCTCTCTCTCTCTCTCTCTCTCTCTCTCTCTTTTGGGGGTAGGGAAGAGCATGGTAGGTAGCCGTGCAAAAAGAATGAGCAGATATGACTGTTCTGGTTATGTGAGCACAGCACTCATGTTTTGGTTCCTAATGTTACCCAAGCACTGTTGGTTTTAAATCCCATTTTGACTTACATCCCTGATGCATTTCTGTTACTTGTAGGTTCTTATTTATTTCATTTTCTTTCTGAAGGGAGGTTGTAGGCACGTAGGGGTTGGTCTTTTCTCCCAGGCAACCTGTGATAGAACAAGAGGACACAGTCTCAAGCTGCACCAGGGGAGGTTTAGGCTGTATGTTAGGAAGAAGTTCTTCACAGAAAGAGTGATTACCCATTGGAATGGGCTGTCCAGGGAGGTGGTGGAGTCACCATCACTGGAGGTGTTTAGGAAGAGACTGGATGAGGTGCTTATTGCCATGGTTTAGTTGATTAGATAGTGTTGGATGATAGGTTGGACTCGATCTCAAAGGTCTTTTCCAACCTGGTCTGGTCTATTCTATTCTATTCTCTCCTTTTCATATGGCTATTTATAGATATTTCCATATATATCACAAGGAATTCAGAGAAGATGTATTAGTTTGCACAAGACACATTTTAAAGCCAATTTAATTATTTTCTGCTGCTATTTGGATCAAGAAATTATTTGCTCTGTTGAATCTGCTGAGCTCATCTGTTTCTGATAGGAAAATCTTAGTGGTTTATATGTAATGGCCCCATCAGTATTTTTTATTTCCTAGCATTTCAGATATCTTAATTTCTTTGAATATGCAGGGGTCAACTAAGGGTTAACCTGATCAAAAAGAGGAGTTAGGGAGGAGGGCAACCAATAGAGGTTATAAAAATGCAGACTAGAGTCTGTAAAAGTATTTCAGTTTGAATTAATTTCAGTTTACTTACAGTGGAAATTAGACAGTGAAAATGGAGCAGAAGGCGCAATTGTTTTGTGAATCTGGACCATTATTTAGAAAGTTAATGTATATATTTATAAATTTTATATTTAATATTTCCTGGTGGTGTTATCTTCAAACACTGCTGGAACTTATTTACAAAGTATATTTACTGGTTCTATTTTTCAGTTGTGGGTATTACATGCCACATATGAAGACAGTTAAATGATTAAAACACAGATCTAATAATTGCCAATACAGCCATTCAAGTTGGAAATAAAGATGCTGTGATCTGCAGTTTCCCACAAATGGGATTCTGTAGCAGATTAGCCAGGTACTCATGACTTGCTCCTCTATCTGGTATTTTCCTAGATGCTGTGATTATATTTCAAGCATCTCTTGGTTTGGAGAGGGCTAGGGAGCCTCTCTCTCATGTGCTTTGTCACTGGACTTTAGCCTTTCTATGGCTCTTCTGAAATTAATTTCTCTTGAGGCTTTTCTCCTTTCTGCTCTGGTGCTGGGCTCTTGGAGTGTTGGTTGCCTTGGCCCAGGTGTAGTTGGCCTGCTAGGGTGGGCTCTTCAGCTGCTACTCCAGCAGCATTTGGCTTCTGTTGAACAAAAGGACAAGACAAGGCAAATTGCCTACCTACTTGGCCGGTTTAAGTACTGTCCCAAGATAATTAATGCCCTTTGATAACAGAGAAACCTGATAACTGAGCCTATAGGATAGGGCATATCCAAACATGGCCAGTGGCACACCCAGTTCACAGGTGTGTTACAAAGTTAATTACACATGCTACAGATTTGCCTGGACCATCTGGACCCCAGAAGTGTCCAGATTTGCACATTCATAGGTGCTTAACCAATTGTCTAGGTTAAGGCATGTTTTGGGGTTTGACCCTTCAGGACACATCTGCACAAAACATAATTCTCCTAAGACTGTGTTCTGTCCCAGTATGCTCTTGTGCTGTATAGCATCCTTAATAATGTTTAAATTTTCTAATCCTCTGTTGTTTAATCAATGCCTTTGCTAAGTCTGCCCATAGCAGCCCTTGCTTGCTGATGGCAATTGGACTACATCCACACGTCCCTGTGAAAAAATCTAGAATGTGCTCCAGCTGCTGGACTTCATGGCAGAGGTCACTCTATAAATCTCAACTGTTGACAGAAAGTGTGACTGACATGAAAACTCCAAAAACTGGTTACATGGAACACTTCTATTGCTTTGACCACTGTGCCTTCGAATAAGGCGTTCAGAGTTTGCTTTGCATTAGGTGATTTGTGACTTGCTGAGTGAGACAAAGTAGTTGGGTTGCTTTCCATATCTTGGTTCTAGAGCCTTTGGAGGATTTTTGTTGTTTGTGTCTTGCAGGAGTATTTGCTGTCAGGCGCTGACATCATTGAAACCAACACTTTCAGCAGTACCCGAGTTGCACAAGCTGACTATGGTCTTGAACATTTGGTAAGAATGCTAAATTATCTTTGCAGCCAAGATTAGCTTAGTCCCAAAGTCCATTGGTATTGTGTTTATAGATTGCACTGCACTTCTTCAGCCAGTGGTGGGGTAGTAGTTCGTTTCCACTGCTGTGGACAGTTGTATTTGCCATGTGTGACAATCATCGTGTGCCTCTTGATGAAGGCATACGCAATAATAATTTGTCTTAGATTTTCTTTGAGTATTCTCAGGGTGTCTCACTTCTGTGAACAGGGATGTTTTGCTTCAGTCCTTCCAACTTGCCAAATGCCACAACAGAACTGCATTTTTCCTGGATGATGTTTGTGTTGTTTGTGCCAGTGTGTGTAGAAGTCCTTTCAGGCTTGCATTTGTCATACCTATTTTCTGTTACATGTTGTTTTGAGAATTTGAGAAATTGGTGAAGAAAATACTTGAAAATACACTACTTGAACAAAAAGTCAGTTTAAGAGTAGGTTAATTTTATCCTCAAAGTCCTCTTCTTCAGTAGGATTTAATTAGTACCTTAGAGAAATTTTGTGATTAGCAAGTGTAGGCTGGAGTATATATGGGGTGAGACCTGTCATCTCATATTAATGAGATATTAATCAGATAACTAGCTGTCAAAGGTGAAAGTTTTTGACAGGTTCTGAAGAAGTAACCAATAATTCTTGTGCCTTCAGAGAAAATAAAAAGAATACTCCTACCATGGGGAAATACATTACTTGAGAAGTTTATAAATTAGTGATAAAATAAATGGTAGTCAACACAAAGCTGTTGCTGAGATATGTAGAGCTGTTCCTTTTGAATTTTTGTAATAGTGCCTGTATGTGTTTGTATGGCTTAGGGAGCCTTCAGAGTGTGCTGCAAGATACTGAATGCAAGTGTAGTGTTTTTGTGAGGATGAGTTATGCTGTATGGAACTAAAGGTTACCCAGTGATTTTCTGTGATTGTTCTAGGCATATCAGTTAAACAGAATCTCTGCACAGGTGGCAAGAAAAGCAGCAGATTATGTAACTGCTCAGACAGGTAAGCAATATTTACTTTAATTTCTTAGTCATTTGTGGTTTTGACTGTATTGCTTTTGTCTTTGAAATGTTGCTAACTAGAGAATAGCTTGATAGTTTATATCACAAGGACATAAATTGCAGACAACCACAATCTTCTTTTTAGATACAGTACCAATTTCTTACCTCTATTCATACTACACTGATTTCAGCATGTTTGTAGGATGTGTATGTGTTCTTGTAATGAAGTAGGTTATTCATTTATTAATTACAAAAGTATTAATATTATTAATATTCAAAATTATTAATAACAGTTTATCAATATTTGTGTAGATTCTAGTGCACAATTGTAGACATATCCCATAAACTGGCACAGTTAAACAATTTGAACCCAATTACAAAAAAGTCTACTCAAAATTACAAGAAAGTCTACTCAGTTAAGAACCGAGGGTGCAATTCCGCCGCTTGTCCACCAGATGACGACTCGACAAGAGACTTGGCAGCTGCTAGCTCTCTAGAGAGGCCAGGGGAAAGCCACGCCGCTCCGCCCCGCCCCCATGCTCTCTAGCAGCTGCAGAAGGGAGCCACCTGAGCCTGTGAGGGGAAGCTGCCTGATAGGCGCAAGTCTATGCCTCCGTCAGTGCTGCTGTTATCCAGATAAAATGTTACTGATGTGATTGATAGTATGCAATAAAATTGTGAGATTTGAAATAGCTTTAAAAAGTGAGATTATTAATGAACACATACCAGAGTGGTCCAATCAGACTATATAGTGAAAAATACCAGGACAAATCTGTGCTATCTGTTTAAAGTGATGCAATGAAGCTTCCTGTGTCAGAGACATATGACCCTTAGAAGAAAAATTAAGCCAGTTATCTTTGTTATAGATGTTCTTCTGTTTTGTGTGTGCAATGAACTACATCTTAGAAAATTTAGCTTTGCTGTGTAATCTTGTGCTTGTCAAACTCTTGATTTGAGACAGGAGTTTTCTATTTTCTAGTCCCTCCATCTCTGAATGTCTTGATGTTTACATTCAAATGGCTATCATTGTAAAAACAGAGATAAATTGTGTTGTGGTGTTATATTTTTAAATTATTTTTTTCTTTCTGTGCCTTTGTTTAGGAATTAAGAAATATGTTGCTGGAGCCATGGGCCCAACAAACAGAACACTCTCTGTGTCACCATCTGTGGAGAGACCAGATTACAGGAACATAAGTATTTATAAACATTATTTAACTTGAGTGATAATCTTGATAGAGATACCTCCAAATGAAATTAACATCATTCCTGTTCTACAGCTTTTGATGAACTGGTTGAAGCCTATAAGGAACAAGCCAAAGGACTTTTGGATGGAGGAGTTGATATCTTGTTAGTGGAAACTGTATTTGATACAGCTAATGCTAAGGTGAGACTCTTGGGGAAAAAAAAGATACTCGGTGTACTGCCTAAGGGAATTCATTGTAGTATTTGTAAGAGCTATCAGCTACTGCTTATTATATATCTGAAAAGACTTTTCATTTGAGAGCAAACAGGTTAAATGTGAGGAGAAGGTTTTTAATCAACCTTTTCCAGAGTATTTCCTTTGCCTTTAAACATGTGCCATTAGTATCTTTCTGGCTGTCTCTGCCAGCTGTCTTCTATTCCCAGAAGCTCTGCTGTGTTGCAAAACACCTCCAAATGTATCTGTTTTTATTTTCCAGTTAAATATGTCTGCCCAAAGGATGCTTGAGATCCACACTGGAGAGGAAATATCCACTGTCTCTGATTGCAGCCTTGAGAAGGCTTGTGAGGCAGTCCTATTGAAGTGTGGGAGTTCTGGGAACTCAGCTTTGAAAAGAGCAATTGGGAGTAGAGGATTCAAAGGTTTAATGTAGACGGAATAAAATATTGAAATATGCCACAATTCCTGTGATTTTTGATGTCTCTATCAAATAATTGCTCAGTGCAGATGGTGGAATTATTAGGGCACTTAGAACTGTCTTGCAGTTTTGCGTGGAAAAGTCTGGCTGGATATTCACACAGCATTTCTTTAGGTTTTTGTCATGGGCTGATTTAATGTGTGCAGTGGCATGACTTGCCCTTTGCAGATTTGACCAGTTATGATGGAGGCTTGGCTAAGATCCTATCAGCTTAACATGGTGCTGAGCTCATGTTTGCATGTAACTTTCTTAGTGTAAGGAAGCAAGTAATTTTTAGGACCTTACAAGCATTCACTGCAGTTCTTTGAAAAATTTGTGGTGGTTAGAATCCTTTGCAGGACTTCTAAATAGATTCAAAGGCAGTGAATGTGTACTCAGAATGCTATATAAAACCATCTTTGGAGTGGCAGTTGTGGTGCTTTAGGGAGAAGTACATGCTGACGTGACTTGAATTTCAGAGTAGTCTTGATTGTGTTTGGTTACCCCATAGTACTTCCTTTGCACTTGTTACCAAAATGTGTTTTGGAACATCTGGAAGATGTTACTGGTAAGGGTGAAATTTCTTGAGAGTAGTTAAGTTGTCTCTGGTCATTTGAGGTAGCAAGTTGAATATTTACCTATAAATGTATTAATATAAATAGCAACAACAAAACCATTAATATAAATAGCAACAACAAAGCCACCAAAGAAACAAACCAACCAACCCAAACCAGGAAACCCACAGAAACAAATAACCACAAAAATTAACATCTGAAACCTCCATTAATATTTTGCAACTGATTCTTCTATAGGCAGCTCTTTATGCACTCCAGACTTTGTTTGAGGAAGATTATGCTCCCCGACCCATATTTGTAAGTATTATTTATTTAATACGTTGCATGCATTTAAGCTCGACATGTGAACTGGCTGAGATGACACTGGGTTAAAGTGTTTTGAAATCAAAGAAATTAGTGTCTTGGAAATGTGCTTTTTTCATGTGATTGTGAAAGGAAGAACTCTTATGTGAAGAGCTCTATGAAATCTGCCTTGTGTTGTTCTGTCCAGTTTATCAATCTGAAGACTAAGGAATAACTTAATTCCAGCGTGTGTTCATTCATTTCCACAAGAAAAGGATTTTTTGTTTTCAGGCTTGCTGTCTTGATGGTAGAAAGAACCAGTGCTTTAAGGATGAAAATGGGCAAATTCTGCCATATTTTAGAGTAAAATATGAGTGGCTGTTTGAAGTCAAAAAAGAGCTATTGAACTCCATATTTGTTCTCTGACTTTTTTGTTTTGACAGTCATGTATGTGTAGAAATGAGTATAGAAAAAGAATAAGCTTGTTTTGAAAGTTCTAATACATTGTTACAGTTTTCTGCAGATTGCAGCCCTGTCTTTCTGGTCTGCAGTTTCTATCTGTTCATAGCCTTTTGTTGTATGTGTTTACTCCTTCCTTGAACTGATGTTTAAACCTTTGTGGGACCCAGGTATCCACACAATGATGTGCCAGTAATTTTGGCAGCTTATGAATGCACTGGTTTGAAAGTTTGCTTACTTTTGGACATTCCAACCAATAGCTTCTTTTATGTCTTGCTATTTTTCTCTTTGAAGTGACACTAAGCAGGTGTTTCATGTCCCCTTTGCTGCTGCATAGTCATGGCATTTATAGTCCTCTGTGAGAGCTTTCTTTAGCTTCATCCACAAGAATCCTTGCCTATTTGGCTGCTCTACATCACTCATTTGTTATTCTTGCCACCTTTTTGTTTTCCACTTCCTTAAGTTAGAAGGGAATTAGAATAACATAGAGCAGTCAAGGTGGAGACATCAGGGATTCCTATGATAGCCTAGTGATGTTCCCTGCTGTGTCCATTTCTGTCTTTGGAGTGTCTGATGATTTACTGCCAGTAAGCTTTGAAATTGCATTCATAAAACTTCCTTTTGTTACTCAGATTAGTTTCCTAATCAGTAAAGACTGGATGAGGGGTGTCAGTATGTAGAATTTGTCCTTTGTTCAGTCTTGTACTGGATCAGTGATAAGTTTCATCATTCAGATCAGTTAACACTGGAGAGTTTTCTGATTACTTAGATTTGACTTTCTGTCTTCACTGTCCTGAACATTTGGGTCAGTAAGCTTGGTTGCCTCATTCTCTGCTCCCTTTACAGTACAGTTATGTTGAGAAGTGCAATCCTTAGCACATCTCTTTGTAGGATTTCCCTGGTCACTGTCCTCAAATCACAGAATTGCAGTATATTAGGGGCCAGAAGGGACCTCAAAAGATCATCTAGTCCAACCACTCTGCTAGAGCAGGATGACCTGTAACAGATCACACAGGAATGCATTCAGGCACATCTTGAATATCTCCAGGGAGGGAGACTCCACAAGCCCCCTGGGCAGCCTGTTCCAGTGTTCTGTCACCCTCACAGTGAAAATGTTTTCTTCATGTTTCCATGGAGCTTTCTATGCTTCAACTTCCACCCATTGCCCCTTGTGTGGTCATTGGGCATCACTGAGAAGAGCCTGATTTCACCTTCTTGGCATTCACCCTTTACATATTTGTAAACATTAATGAGGTCACCCCTTAGTCTCCTCCTCTCCAAGCTGAAGAGCCCCAGCTCCCTCAGTCTCTCCTCATAAGGAAGGTGTTTCACTCCCTTATTAATTTTTGTGTCTTTGCACTAGACTCTTTCAAGCAGTTCCCTGTCCTTCTTGACCTGAGGGGCCCAGAGCTTGACACAATATTAGAGATGCAGCCTCACGAGGGCAGAGTAGAGGGGCAGGAGAACCCCTCTCAACCTGCTAATCCACCCCAGAATGGCACTGGCCTTCTTGGCCACAAGAGCACACTGATGGCTCATGGTCAACCTTCCCTCCGCTAGGCCTTACCAAAGAGGATGGAGAGCAGTCTGGCAGTGACGGAGAGCAGTCTGTCAATGACCTCCACCAGCTCCCTCAGCAACTGTGGGACCCATGGATTTATGGATGTTCAGACTACTTAACTGTTCCCTAACCCAGTCCTCATCAACCCAGGAAAACTCATCCTTTGCCATGTCTTCCTCTGGGGCCTCAGGGGTCTGGGACTCCTGAGGACAGTCTCCAGCAGTATTAGATGGAGACAAAGAAGGCATTTAGTAACTCCTCCTTCTTTGTATCCTCTGTCACCAAGGTACCCATCTCATTCAGCAGTGGGCCTATATTGCCTCTGGTGTTAGTTTTTCCTTCAGTGTATTTGAAGAAGCCCTTTCTGTTGTCCGTGACCTCCCTTGCAAGGTTGAATTCCAAGGAGGCCTTAGCCTTCCTAATTGCCTCCCTACATCCTCTGACAACAATCTTATGCTCCTCCCAAGTGGCCAGCCCCTCCTTCCATGATCTGTAGACTCTCTTCTTCCACTTGAGCTTGCTCAGCAGTTCCCTACTTAGCCATGCAGGTCTTCTGGCTCCCTTTTTCGATTTCCTGTTTATTGAAATGCTGTGATCTTGAGCTTGGGAGAAGTGGTCCTTGAATATTAACCAACTATTATGGGCCCCTTTGCCTTCGAGTACCCTGTCCCATGAGTTTTCCCGTAGCAATTGCTCAAAAAAGCCAAAGTTGGCCCTGCTGAAGTCCAAGGTCCTGATCCTGCTTGATATTCTGTTCCTACCACACAAGATCCTGAGCTCCACCATATCATGATCACTACAGCCAAGGCTGCCCTTAACCTTCACCACCTCAGCAGTAGCTTGAAGGAAAGTAGCAGCAATACTAAAGCATGGTTTAGAGTGACTAATGGATTTGCCATGGAGTTTTCTAAACTCATTCCATCTTCTGGAAAAAAAAAATCTGTAAACTCAAGAAGGCTTTCCTGGTTCATTCAAATGCTTCCAGACTTCTCAACTTTGTAGCTGTTAGTTGGGGTCAAGACATCAATATTTTCACATCTCTCTGTGTTGTAATATGAACGAGGTATGATTACACTGGTTAAGACTTCTATCTCCACTATGAAGTTGCAACTCTGATGTTCCCTTATGGCAAAAGGAATAACTTGCTTTAAGGCCAGCCCTTCTTTTCCCACCTCCCCAGCAACCACCACCAAATAACTTAATAGCAGTTCTGAGACTTCAAATAACATAAGGGAGGAGGCAGGGAGGATGAGAATAGGAGAAGGAGCTGTGACTGCTGATAGCTGCCTGAACAGGTAACCACTGCACATTGTTTCAGAGGCCATTGTCAAAGCAATAGTGTGTTACTAATGCTATCTTGCTGCTGAATGGTTTGTGATAGTTTTCTTTCCTCCCCACCCCCTCCTTTTAAATGTTTTTTAATCCTGAGGTGGGGAGTGAGAAAGAAAGATGAGTGGTCAAAGGTTTGCCTTTCCCTGGACTAACTATTTAAATGTTTATAGGGAGGAAAGGGATTAATTTTTCCTCTAAGTTGTGCCTCATCACTTGGGTGGAGCACAGGTCTCTCTTCTTTGGCTATAGGCAGTTCAGCCATTTAAATTAGTTTTATTGTTAATTTAGTTCTTTCTCTATTCAATTGATATTTAGGTTTCTGGAACCATTGTGGATAAGAGTGGGCGTACCCTCTCAGGCCAGACAGGAGAGGCATTTGTCATTAGTGTTTCCCACAGCAAGCCACTTTGGTAAGGAAATGTATCTTTCTTTTAGTAAGTTATCTGTAGATTTTGATTCTTTTCTATTTTAAAGCCTTGCATGCAGCTAAATGAAAGTTGTACTAACTGGAATCATGTGATCACTTAATCACATGTCTTGCTAACATGTTCTGCTAGCATTCCTTTAGCAGAAATTTTGTTTCCAGAGAAGCTGAATTTTTAAAATGGTGCTCTATATAATCTATAGTTTTGTATTTGCAACGGCCACTGAAATCACAATTTGGTCAAAGCATTAAAAAAATACAAAGAATTCTGAAGTTGTAGTTTGCCATCTTCTACTGTCTCGGAGCCTGCAAGGAACTAATTCCTGGTGTGGGCAGAGCTTGCATCTTTCTTAGAGGGAAACAGTGCTAGGTCAGAATGTTTCAGGGTGGCTTGAAAGAGCAAATCCTAAGATTTTGTTCCAGTGTGCTTTTTAATGAACTCTTACGAAACTGTAGATATTCCCTGAGTGTTTTTCTCAAGGATGTGAATTGTTGTGTTGGGAGGTCCTGATGCCTCCATTTATTTGCATTCTTTTCTGTTCATGCAGAAAAGTTGAAAGAAGTATGAACTGAAGATCTGTGAAAGTTCATAATGTAGCAGATTGAGCAAGGTTTTGAATGTTAATTTGAGTACCCTATTCTACATCCTTGTCTCCTTTTCCCTTCTTACCATTTCTTCTTTTGGGTTGATTCTTCATGCTAGAACTTATGCAGGAAATTGATGGCTCTTCCTAAAATATTCTAACATAAACCATTTAATTTGTAATTAGCAGTGCATGCCATGCACGTTGTGGTGAGCCATTGCTTGTTTTTACAACAAAATTCCAGCTAAATCAGGCAATCTGTCATCTTGGTGGCACAAAAACAGAAGACTGCATTCACAGTTTTCCTGACTGCCCTTGAGGCTCCACTTTCCCAGACCAGACGGTGCTCCAGAAGTGACATATGGAGCCTTTTGGAACAGGGTAGTAGTTGACGACTTCTCTCAGCATCCCAGCCTAGTGATCCATATTTGGCATGAGTCTAAGATAATCTTGCTTTTAACTCTCTTTCCTCTGAAGAGGAGAGAAGGGCACTGGAGCAGAAATCAAGAATTTAGTAAACCATGTTTCACAAAAGCTGTCTTATGGTTCTGAATGCTCGGGGCTTGTTTCTCATCTGTGCAAAGGCTACTATACAGCACTGTGGCAGAAGGGTTTTAGTTGTGGAGCAGATTACATTTAATGTTATTTCTGCTGCCAAATTGGTACAAAGTGGCTGACTTCAGGGTTGTGAAAAAGCTGTTAAGTAGCAGTTTCCTAGGGATCATGTTATATGTGTTCCTATGTTTCTATTTGGTTTTGTATGTCCCGTTCAGAATGATGGGGTGCCCTTAAGTCGGTTCAGTTTGAATCTCTCCCCTAAAAAGTTTGTGCTCTGTGTCCTGTTGATTGTAGCTGAGAAACTCATATCTGTGTGCTTGTAAGTGCAGAAAGACGTGTGGCAGGCTGCTTGCTATGAAAGATACTTAGATATGACTGAATGCCCTTCATGTTATTTTGTATCCTGCCATTGTTTCTACTGTGGTAGTATTAAGAAGACATATGCTGAGTTTAGGGCTCTAACATGGTGTTTTTTCTGGTCCCAAGGGCACTCTGCAGCCTTAGCTTTCACAAGAACTGATGTGTGATTGTTGTGAAGAAATGAGCAAGGGAGAGAGGTCGTGTTTAAAATGAGAATGTGACAGCTATTACACTAGGGTAGCAGAGATAGCATACCAGCAATTTGATTCAAGGCTTCTGGCTACTTGCCACAGAGGCTGCTTTTTGTTTCTGAATGAGTCTGCATTTCTGTGCTTTGTTTGACATGGCAGATTTGAAACAGGGAATGCTTGGATCCTGTCATGCTCATGGATATATTTCATGGAGTCATAGAACTATAGAATGGTATGAGTTGGAAGGAACCCTAAATATCATCTAGTTCCAACCCTACTTCCATGGGATGCCTTCTGCTGGAGCAGGTTGCCCAAAGACCTATCCAGCCTGGCCTTGAGGACTTCCAGGAAGGCAGCATCTGCAGCTTCTTTGGGCAACCTATTCCAGTGCTTCACGAGCCTCACAGTAAAGAACTTCTTCCTAATATCTAATCTAAATCTACCCCTCTTTCAGTCTGAAACTGTTACCTCTTGTCCTATCACTATGCTCTCTATTACTAACAACAGGTAATCATTCCAACAATCTGGATCGCCAGTACCCAGTAAGTCAAGGCAGAACTACAAGAAGTACTTTTTTGTTTGGTATGCAGGCTGTTTTAACAGTATTTTTCTGGTAAGGGAAGGTAAAGAGAGTGGCAGGTCAGTTTGTACTGAGAAGTGAATACAGGTGGATATTAAATATGGAAAGGAAAGACAAAACTGCCCAATGTAGGAAAGAGCTTAAAAAGGTATGGGGAGTGTGAGGTGGAAGCTTGTAAACTGAATGACTTCCAGTAGGAAATACATTATATTCATCTGTATTTGACAAGGACAGTCTCATTTACCATTCTTACCTTGCCCTGCTTAGAAAATCCTGGGGGATGAGCCCATCTTGTCTGAGACAGCTTTTCCAGGAAAGCTGAAAGTTTCTTCTGGCAGCACTGTGAGCACCCTTTGAGTTTCATAGTGCTCATAAGACAGTTTCTAGAGTGGTGAAGAGAGATCAGAGAACTTATGTATGAGATGTCTTACAAACTTTCCAAAAGAGAGAAATTTCCCTTTTTAATTTCAGTGTAGACATTTTGAGTGCAGGCCACATTTGTGTATCTGTCATTGAACAACAGAAAACATGATTGTACCTCACATACTGACAAAATTGCTTCAGAAGCTTATTCATATAAAAATAATTCTGCTCTAATGCTGTCTTAGTTACTAAGATATAGCAGGTTCAGTTGCCCAAGCTTAGTGCTGCCATGAGGCATCTTGGAGGAGACACTTGATTTCTTCCAAGGTTGACATAATTTATGTACCATTGAAAAATGGTTAATGGCTTGATGCATGTCTTGCTTTTTTCAGCCTTTTCTTATAGTTCTTGTAGCGCAAGGCTCCTTTCCTGTTTGTTGTTCTCATTCCACTTGTTCTCTCTCTTATCTAGAATATCCAAAGCTGTCACGTTGCTGCAGTTGCTGTCAAAATGCTGCCACTTCCCTCCTGGATTTTGAAATGAAATCTTGATTTACTGTTCCCTGTTCAATTCAGTCCAGCCCCCTTCCTCCTTGCATTTTTCTTGCACCCAAGAGTTCTCTTTTTGCACAGTCTTGCTGTGTTGATGATTAAACAAATTGGAGATCAGGTTGGTTTTGTTGTAGATGATGGTGGGTATTAGCAGTTGCCAGCGCTAGCATTTGTCTGGTTTGTCTGTAAAAGGTGTTTTTTACCTCAAAATAACTTTTGTAAATTTCTTTTTCAGTATTGGCTTAAATTGTGCTTTAGGGGCAGTGGAGATGCGGCCATTCATTGAAACAATTGGCAAGTGTACAACGGCCTACGTCATCTGTTACCCCAATGCAGGTGTGTGGGTGAACGTCTCCCTCTGCTTATAGGTAGATGAAATGTAACTAAACCATCACAGCCCATTAGCAGTAGTAGGGTTGAAATACCTTAAAAAGAGGTGGGGGGTTTTTTGTTTGTTTTTTTACTGTTAGAAAAAGATTTTTTTAAACTGCTGAAAGTGTTTTTGTTGTTCTGTGACAGCACACAATGCTTGTTAGCCTAATTAATATTCTATTGAGCAATGATTGCAAAGGTGACAAAGCATTTTAGTCCTCATACAAGTGTAGCTACTTTAAATATGTATTTTATTGTGGGAAGAGGGTTGTTTTCAGATGGCTGTAGAAGAATATAGGGAAGATTTCCCTTTGCTTGAGTTAGAGAAAGCTATGTTTTGTCTTTGACTCTGAGAGTAATGCAAACACCTTGTAACTGAAGGAGAGAAGCTGGGCAGAATTTGGTTGGATGTGTTAAAATATTGTTTTGTTATTTTGACCTATTGTATGCCTTAATTACACGTATGCCAGTAGAAAATGACTAATTGAGATATGACACACGTGCCTTCTGATAGACTTTGCTGTATAACATAATACACGTCTTTGCCTGCTTACATCTGGTCCTGAAAGCATTGGTCGAGGCGAATCTGACATCTGTCAAACATCTATACTTTTACATTTTATGGAATTTAGTTCTGTTCTTGTGGGCTATAAACAGATTGTAATACTAGAAAAAAAAAATTATGTTTCAAGGCCTTCCCAATACTTTTGGTGGTTATGATGAAACTCCAGAAGTGACTGCCAAGCATATAAAGGTATGAAGTATTCGTTGTGTGTCGTGTCTGGCATATTAGTAGACTCGAATTCTTTGTTTGTGTTTTATGCACAGTTACAGTGGTGTATTAATTTGTTATTCATTAGGTGGTTCCATATGTTATTTGGATTGTTTATAAGCAATTTGCTGAATGATACTGATTTGAGATAGCAAGTTAGGGAAAAAACTAGGAAACTTTGCAAATCTTCATTATCTTCATGTTTCCCTGCTTGATCTGTGGATGTTACTCATTTGCACTTCTGGGTTCATACCTTTACGTTCTAGAATTATTAAAAAAGGTGAGTGGATTTTATGAACTTAACAGAATTTTACAGATTTATGTGTGCAGGAATCAGCTATAATGGTAGTGTTCTAGTGGAGGGTGTCCTTCAACATGCCACTTGATTTATGCAAGACAAAGAAGTATGTGGCTAGATCTGCAGTTTGTCAGTGAGAATGCAGTAGCTGATGCATGTTAATTCCTTCTTATAATACAGTATGACTTTTCTTCGATACTCACCCAAGTTTTCATCTGGGACTTCAGTATAAAGTAGGCCAGTTTAAAATGTAATTTCCTAAAAAGTAGGTGTTGAAATTGCTGGTTAGCCTTGGGAATCCGCATCTCAAGACAAATCCATGAGGGAAGACATAGTAAAATAGTACTGATTGGTTTTTTCCTTGTGATCCTCCTGATTGCTTAGCATATGGAGGGGGAAAAAACCAAAAAAACTAGAATAGCCTAAAGATATCTTCTGTTTGGTTTTGTTTGTTGGTTTGGGTTTTTGGTTTTGTTTTTGTGTCGTGTGTCGTCCCCCCCCCCCCAATGTATATCTTTATTAAGTTAAAACAAAATTCTTTTTCCCTTACTTGTGCAGAGTTTTGCTTTGGATGGTTTGGTCAACATAGTTGGAGGTTGCTGTGGTACTACACCAGCGCATATCAGGTACCTCATGAGCTACAACTTTAGGTGCACTGGGAAGCAGATTAAGTGCTGCTTCTGTGGAGTAATACTCTGTAGCGTGTCTTGGAGTTTCCTGAAAAGGTGGATCACACAAATACCAGTGGCAGTGAATGGCAAGTGCCATGTGTGGAGTAGAAATAACCTGGCTTTCATCGGCATGTGTAATGTGAAATGAGAATGGGTAAAGGCGTGGTTCAAACCAGGGTTATACCTTTGCTGTTTTGTTATCTCAAATTGTTTTGGAATGATTCCTCCCTTTATACCATTGGATATAATAGACTTCCCATTTCTGCTGCTGTAGACATACATTCTTCTTTCTGGTGCTCCTTGCCAAAAGGTGAAACCTCAGGTTTCCTTTGCTGGTAGAAGAAAGGAAGGAGTGAGGGTGTTGGGGGAGACATGTTGGGAAACACCTAGAGTGGTGCTGGTGCTAGTCCTGGCCAGTTAGAAGGAGCATTTGATCTTTGTCACTGAAAGCAGGTCAGTGGGAAAATCTCTGTTTTTCATCTGGGCTTGGAAGAGAAGGAGCCCTTGTGGTCTTTTTGCAGACTGGGAAGTGGTGGTATGTGAACATGTAGATGACACTGTGCTTTGCTCCTGACTGGGGCAAGGAGAAAATGAACACTCTGAGTCATTCCAGCATCTGAGAAACAGATCTCAGCACTTTTATTCTTGCTGTGGTCATCATCAGTTGCTCAACTCAGCAAATGATGACTAAGGTAAGAGCCCATGTGGTTGAGGAATGTTTCTGATACCCATCAAGTATCCCATTGGCATAGTATCTCACATTCTGTATTTGCTTTGTGCATTCCCTACAAAGAGCTATGATAGTCTTCTGGGAGCATATTTTTGCTTTGGATACAGAAAAACTATCTAATTAGTCTTGTCAGCTACAGGGCTAAATTTGAGATGTAGGTCTATGTCTAGTGTATTCTGTTTGAGTCTTTTCTGGAATGGTTTAATTTCAACAAAAAAACTTTGCTCTCTACTTTCTGTAACTCAGGAAAATTGCTGAAGCTGTGAAATTTTGTAAGCCTCGTGTTCCACCCTCTCACTCTCAAGGATTCATGCTGCTGTCAGGTAAAACAGTGTAACAGTTTGAACTTTATAACTCATGCAGTGTTCCTTTATAAATTTATTTGCAGTTTTCTCCTGATCAGAATGGCACTATGAGTTTCTTGTTCTACCTAAATCCAGCAAGGTTATGGATGTGTAACCAGACCTAAATCTTACTGTCTTGACCAAAGTATTAATAGAGCATTTTACTACAGTCTTCTATAATACAGCCATGCCAGCATATTTTATCCTGCAGTCTTAGGCATTTTCTAATGGTGAGTGACTTTACCTTCACTTTGCAACAGGAGAAGGGTCAAGCACAGAGAGATCAGGTAATTTGACTGTTGATGACAGAGCAGGAATGAGATCCTAGTTCACCTGCTGTGAGAGAGCTGTCTTGTGTTGCCTCAGATGCAGTCCAGTTGTACTGGGACAGTGTTCCAACAATATATCCAGGTTTAGAATGTCTTTTTACTTTAGCAAAGTCTAGATCTGTGTGTTCCTCAAGCAGGCCTTCTTTAAGACTTTGAGCCATCTATCCAAATAAAATAGTACCACCTTTTGGGTCTGGTACTGTAATCTTAAAGTCAAACGACTTTAGCATAAATTCAATAAATCATGGCTGGTCTGTGTTTTCATGCATTTGCTTAGTCTGTTCTGTAAAGTGCATTTGCCTCTCAGTAGCCTAATATGCTAGGGTTCCTCTTAGCTTGTTTCCCTGAATGTGGGTATATGGTTAGGAGCTGTCTGTCTTTGTTGGTCAATTCAGTGGGCTTCTCTGGTGATGGTAGAGTGATGAGATAATGTGGAAGCTGAGAGAAGGTATGTCTGTGCATGCACATAGATGCTTGAAGAATTGTAGCATCATTCAATTTTTTGTAGGTCAGGTAAATTATTGACTGTCCTTGAGGAAAGACAGAAACCTTTGTCATGTATGTTGGAATTTGTTTCATTGCATTCTTTGCTAGTTGCTCACTAGATTTGTGCACATCATGATGTGCTGAGAAATTGCTCCTCTTAAAGAGAAAGGAACCTCTTCCCACAGTTTAGAAAAGGGATTATGTCTTTCTTAAACAGTTTTGTTTCTTTTTTTGCTTCTCTGCTTTTACAAATATGTTAAAAATTATCTTTTTAAGGTCTGGAGCCATTCAGGATCGGCCCATACACCAACTTTGTTAATATTGGCGAACGCTGCAATGTTGCAGGCTCACGGAAGTTTGCTAAGCTCATCATGGCAGGCAACTATGAAGTAAATATTTTAACAATAGTCTTTATAACTGATGCTCTGATTTTTCATCAATCCACTGCACTGTGTTATTAGTTTGGTGGTTTCTTTTTTAACAAGTGTTACAGGAAACATAATTTTTCATTTTGCATTAAGTTACAGAGCTGATGATAGTTAAGAAAATGCTCTGGTCTGTGCTGTATCTAGTCATGATTTTACAAAGGAGGGAGAAGGGAATGTAATCCCTCCTTTCCCTCTCTTCTCCAATCCTGGTTAGCCTTATGGTTGCATCTGATCTTTATATATTTGATCAGTGGCTCCAGCATGCTACATGGGAGTTGCTACAGAAAAGGGTGCTTAGAAGGTAACTGCTTTCTTCAAACAGCTGCAAGGAAGAAATGAAAAGGCTGGAAGGCTCATTCTTCTGTAAATTCTTACTATAATATTCAAAGAAATAGTAGAGTGATATTTCTTGAGAGCTGAGACTCTGTCCCAGAGAATCAGCTGCTGTTATAGTTGATGCAAATAAATGTGCCTTTGTTGTTTTAGAAAGTCTGACTCTTAACCTCTTAGAAACCACGAAGCAAGTTAGGCCTGTTAAATAATGAGATCTTTAAGCACAGGTGGTTAGGGACTGTGAGCAGCTAAAAAGCTCAGTCTGCAGATTGACAATAAAGAGAAAGCAAACAGACTTGGGTGTTCAGATAATTATGTAGGATGGATAGAAAGCTTTAGTGTTTCCTTCTTAGCACTTGGTGATTATTCTACACCTGGGGGGAAAAAAAAGTCAAACACCCTGCAAAAATTAAGTACTCTGTGTTATTAAACAGCAGATCTTGTGTTACAAGACCCTTATGTCACACCATCACAAAGACTGTTTTCCTGTGACCTTGTGCTGTCAGAAGTCCTTGTTACTAGGCAAATCTTTAAACCATTCAATTAAATGTAAGACCAACTGTCTAAAATCAACAACACTACCTGCACATCAGGTCTCTGGTGTCATATTTTTGTAAACGGATCAATTATCAGTTGTGCCATGCTAACAACTATTTTATGATGTTATATATCTCTGATCATTTCCTTATTTTCTTATGGGATGTCTGATAAATGTAAAGTTTTTTGTCTGAATGCTTATTTTGAAGTGAAATGTTATCCTGAGAATGGCTAGGTTTTTTTCTACTGAATGGTACTTTGTTGTTTTGCTTTCTTCTTTAGGAAGCCTTGAGTGTAGCCAAATTGCAAGTTGAAATGGGGGCCCAGGTTCTTGACATCAATATGGATGATGGGATGCTGGATGGCCCTGCTGCAATGACCAGATTTTGTAACTTGATTTCTTCAGAACCTGATATTGCAAAGGTTGTTATTGAGTCACTCCACTTTTTATTGAGTTGGGAAATTTTCAGAAATTTTTGGTACTGATTTATTAAGTAACCAGTTTAGATGCTTAATGAGCAGATGTAGGTGTTCCTCGAGAGGAAATGGTACTGTAATAGGTAAGGTGCTTGGGGAAGCAGAGGTTTTAACATCATCTGCCTTATTTCAGCTAAATAGATGCCTGTTATTTTCATTGGCTAGAAAAGATGATTGCAGGTTCCTTTTGCAGCAGTTACGAGCTGTAATCTATATATTAACTGTGCATAATGTTGTTAGTTTCCATGAACTTAAAATTGCTCTGGGCATAGGATGGGTACTGCAATGTGCATTGTCTAAAAAGGAGCAATTCAAAACCACCAGACAATACAGGAAGAAGTATAGGTCCCTATATGATAGGTGATGGATATGCCATAGAAGCTCTTGAATTACATTTGTTCTGAATTTTGCATTTAAAGCAAAGTGAATCTACAAATACCATATGGAAACTTTCTGTTCATAAGTATTGATTCAGGTTTGTACATTTTTGTGTCCAAATGGATGAACAGCATGTGGAACTCTAATTCACAGCTTGTATGTATTCCCTTGGCTTACTCCTCTGTTATTTACAGGTGCCGTTATGCATCGACTCCTCAAATTTTTCAGTGATTGAAGCAGGTTTGAAATGTTGCCAGGGGAAATGCATTGTTAACAGCATCAGTCTGAAGGAGGGTGAGGAGGACTTTCTGGAGAAAGCAAGGAAAATTAAGTTGTATGGAGCAGCTGTGGTTGTCATGGCTTTTGATGAAAAGGGGCAGGTAAGCATTGCTTTAAAGGAGAGTTGTTTTTCTTCTGGAGTGTGAGCCTTTTTTACTCTTGTGCCAGACAAAGTTGTTTCATTGACATGGATGACTCAGAGGTGTGTATAGTCTTAGCACTGGTTTCAGCTCTGATGTAAGCAGTATAAGAAATACTTACACATTTGAGGAATCCAAGTACTACTGTAAGTATAGTTCTGCTAGCACAAGAGTGTGTTTCTTGCTATTCAACCATGCAGAACTCTTCCTTCCTAGAAGGTTTTTCTAGTTCAGGAACTTAGTTTTGCATGAGACCAGAATCTTTGCTGATCAGTTTAATTATGTCAAAACCCACTTACTAAACTTTGCACAGGATGATGAAATGTTGGGGAACAAAACACATAGCTCTTTGTCCAGTGATGTAGTCACTCCATCATATAAAGTCACTAGATTGTTCAGACAGGACTTGACCTTGGTAAACCTATCCTCCCTGTCCTCCACATGTCTTGGCACAGCTTCTGGGATGGTTTGTTCCATGATCTTCCAAGTCATGGGAAGCGAGTCGCTCTTGAATCACTGCAGCCATAAATGATTTCTGGGGAGCTGATTTTTTTGGTGTTGTCTGTAAGTTTCATGTCAGAATTCTTTCTCTTCACTAGGCAACAGAAACAGAAACCAAGATTGCAATCTGTTCCAGAGCATATCACCTCCTTGTGGAAAAAGTGCAGTTCAATCCAAATGATATAATATTTGATCCTAATATTTTGACCATAGGAACTGGAATGGAAGAACATAACCTGTATGCCATTAATTTTATCAATGCTACCAAAACCATTAAAGTGAGTTGTAATCTTCTTTTAACTTGAAGTATTTTGCTGAGACTATTTAAAACCCAAACTACCACAAAACAGATAAACACTCCCCACCCCCAAACACCACCACCACACTGCTGCAAAATACACATTTTAAATCAGCAAGAGGAACTGTCTGTGAAGTACAGCCATTCCCCAAAGCAGCTGTATTTTCAATAAACTTCCAGTAGTTCATAAATTTATTTCAATATATTATCTCTACTGTAAATATACATTAGAGACAACAGTCATATTCATATTTGAGCTAAAAGGACCTTTTTGAAGGTCCTTTTTAAGCTGCCTTTTTCAGTTACTGAAACTTCTGTTACTGTGAAAGGGATTTTTTTTTATGTAGCTAAAATGTTTGCAAGGAAGTACAGCAGTGAAGTGCATCATCTGAATAAAGCCGAGGAAGCTGCACTGTTTTTTTTCCCAAGGCGACTTGATTGGTCTGGAAGTGCTCTGTCAGTATAAGTCTGGGTTTTGAACGCACCACAGGCTATTTTGTCACCATGGGGATTCTGGAAGGCAGGCTGCACCCTTCGGGTTAGCTGCTCAGCTACAGCCTGATCCTGAGATAAGCAAGTAGGTGGGTTGGCTCCTCCTATTTCCAGAAGAGCTGGGGATGGAAGAGCCATAAATGGGTCTGCGTGGGGGATAATGTGGAATGCCACTGTGGGAGGAGTGATAGTAGCACCTATGACTATGGAACTCATAATAGCTGCTTACAGATCATTATGCTTTTTTTTTCCCCCTTGTGTGTTTTTCTACAGAGATTTGATTTGCTTTTTATGAGTAGCTAGAAGGATCTGGAACAGGGAAGAGAGAACGAGTGCATAGCCAATGCACTATAGCCCAGCTGCCAAGTGTTTTATGGATGAAGTGCTTTGTTTAGGTTTCCTTTTTGGAAAACAGTTTTCTAAAACTCTATGTCCAATTCCTGTAGGAGACACTGCCAGGAGCCAGGATAAGTGGAGGACTTTCCAATCTGTCTTTCTCCTTTCGAGGAATGGATGCCATTCGAGAAGCAATGCATGGGGTGTTCCTTTACCATGCAATTAAGGTATGATGTACTTTGGGCTTCCATATGTTTGCACTTGGCAGATGTGCCTTGGTTGGAGGACTCTGTGATTTTATTTTGTTTGTTTGTTTGTTTTTCAGCATGGCATGGACATGGGAATTGTGAATGCTGGGAGTCTGCCAGTGTATGATGATATCCACAAGGAATTGCTACAGCTGTGTGAGAATCTCATCTGGAACAAAGATCCTGATGCGACAGAGAAACTTTTACATTATGCTCAGGTAACTTTTAAGCTCTGAATAGTATTTAGCTTAGCACCTGGTCTTTAACACCTCCTGCTGATGACAGGTAGAACAACCTATAGAGCGCATGCATGAATCTAACACTGGGTGTTAGAAGTTACTAATGCTGCTACAAATGGTTCAGTTGTTAATACAGAACAAAATGTGAATTCTGTGACAGACTGAGCCTCTCTGAATTCATCTGTGCCTTGAAAAATCTTTCAAAGATCAAGATTCTTCAGGAGACCAAGCTGTATAGGCATTCTTTTTAAAAAAAGACAAACCCCAAACCAATAAGAAGCAACCCAACCGAATTCCCTCTCCAAACAAACAAACAGAAAACCAAAACAGCCTCACAAACCAACCAAACACACACAACAAAATAAAAAACAAACAAAACCAAAACAAAACACTAAAAAAAACCCCAAACCTCAGAAAAGGCCAACCCACTACCAAAGGAAGTCTTTGTGCTGAAGCTTAAATGACAGGTGCAGTGTGTGAGAGAGTAAACCCTTCTCTTTGGTAATAATGGTTTACTTCAAGTGTATGTAAAAATAGTTGCTTGTGGTTCGTGGCTGTGCCAGTGTATGTAACTGATGCCAAAAGTGAGGATCAGCTGTTTAGTGTTTTTCAGGTGGTGATAAAAGCCAAAGATTACACATCTTAAATTTTCCAGATCATCAGCTATGATTAGTATCTTTCTGAGTTAAGTTGTTCTTCGATTTTAGTGTGTAAGTAGGTTTGCATGCATGTTTTGTAGCTCTTGTAGATACTACTTCTGCACACAGCTTCTTTTGGTTTGTAGTTTACACCGTGGTGGTGTGTTTTCAGGAGTAATGGCAAATTGTTGAAAACTGATACAGGAGGACTCTCCCTATCCCTTGTACATAGACTATTTTAGATGATGCTCTTAGTGCCTAAGCAATTCATCTGGGAGTGATCTTGTCTATAAAAGCAGAGTTTTGCCATTAGGGTATTCAGTGTTGCATAAAGAAGAAGGAAAAAAAGAATGGGAATTAGGGATTGCTTAAGCAGTGTTCTGCAGAAGGCAGAACATGAATTGAAATGGGGCATGAAAAGAAGAAATGGAAGCGGGTGATGACTCCTTCTGGGTCTAAAAGTTTGGGCAGTCATTGTTGGTATCTCTACTCTTATTCATGGTGGTGGTTTTACTATGGGATTAAATCAGCTCCCAGTTGCAAAAAAGACACTCTTGATTCAGTACATCTTTAAAAGCTCTGTTAAAATTTAACAGAAGATAACTACAACTTCTAGGTTTTCACTGGAAGTAATCATCCTGATTTGAGTTTCGTCTTCATTCTGGAAAAGTGTGAGTCCAAATAGACACTTATTGCCAATGAGAAGGATTATTACATGAAGTTTTGGAATTTGAGGCATATTTCAAAATACTTATTCTGACCTTCCACTAATGTAGTGGAACTGAATGGCTCTAAGTTCTTTCATATAAAGGTGTTGGGTTTTTAAATGCAAAATGTGTATTCTTTGGTCAGTAAGTGCATATGTTCTTTTTATTTGAAATTACTGCAGTTTATTTTGCACAACAAACAGCAGAATATTCAGTCCCGTTTCAATTTTCACACCCCTAAGAGAGCACCACTGAAGTTTCTTCCTTGCCAGTTGCTTCAGTGCTAGGCCTGTGGGGGAAAAATGAGGAATATAATACTTGCAGATTTAAGAGATCAGCCTTCATTTGAACTTTGAGGTAAAAAACCCACCAGCCTACAGCATTTTCCATAAAGTGTATAGCTGCACACTTTCTCAAAATGAAACTTTATCCCATTAAAGGCAAAGGGAGTTCTTCCAGAGGCTGTTTATTTCATCCTCTGCATGCACTATAATCACCTTGTTTTTAAAGATCACAGACTCATCGAATGGTTTTGATCGGAAAGGACCTTAAAGATCATCTAGTTCCTGCCATGGCCAGGGACACCACCTACTAGAGCAGGTCGCTCAAGGCCCAGTCCAACCTGACTTTTAACAATTTCAGGCTTGGAGCCTTCACAACTTCTCTGGGCAACCTGTTCCAGTGCCCCCACCACCCTTGTGAGGAAAAATTTCCTTCTGATGTCTAATCTAAAGCAAATGTATTCCTGTCTGAAGCCATTACCACTCACCCTATCACTACATGCCTTTGTAAAAAGTCCCTTTCCAGTTCTTCTGTAAGCCTCTTCAGGTATTGGAAGGCTGCTCTCCCTGGAGCCTTCTCTTCTTCAGGCTGAACAACCCCGATTCTCTCAGTCTGTCTTCATAAGAGAGGTACTCCAGCCATCTGATCATCTCTGTAGCCCTCCTCTGGACCCACCCTAACAGTTCCATGTCTTTCTTGTGTTGGGGGCTCTAGAGCTGGACACAATACTCCAGGTAGGATCTCAGCAAGTGGAGCGTAGAGTGGAGCGTAGCGGGAAAATCTCCTCCCTCAGTCTTCTGGCCACACTGCTGTTGATACAGCCAAGGATACATTTGCACTTACGTTTCATGATGTTACCCTAAATATTTGCTTTCCTGTTGTTCTGCTAAGAAAAGGTAGCCTGAGTATGTGTTTGGAGTGGAACAATAGGCTTTTCAACTCGACTTTTCAGAAAAAATTTTGTAAATATGAAAATTGTTTCCAAGGGGGCAGCTGCAGAGCTCAGCAATAGACACACCTCTCAGAGTGCCAGTTCAACCCTCATCTCATGAATGATTTGCCCCTTTTTTTTTTTTTTTTTTTTTTTTCTCCAAAAATCATTTAAGAGGGAAAACTAGCAGGGCCTCTATTTTACAAGGCACTGCACAGTCACAAAGTGAGTGACAAATCCTCCCTAAAAGAACTTACAGTCTAAAGGACTAGAGAATATGAGCAGAAAAAAAAAAAAAAAAAAAGGGGGAATGAGGTAGCAATCAATAGGAAAGAAAGCAGCTTTAAATACCCAGTACCAGTATTTATGACTCATTCCTTGCATAACCATGGTGGGTTGTTGTGTTGAAGTAAGTTTTCTGTATGTATTATGGCATAGATGAGCTCTCTCTGAAGAATAATCTGGTAGCTCTATGTAGTAGTTCCCACTGTGATCTGTGCATGCATACCCTACAGCTTCATGGGCTATTTAGGTTGGAATAGTTCCCTTGCTAACGTTGCTGGCCAGATATTGAGGAGCATTTGGTGCGCTCAGAAGTATAGGAGGTTCATAAGGACTGAAAGATACCTGATTATGTAGAATGACTGAGGAAAGATAATGACTTGCCCAATTTGTAGTGGTTAAAGTAATGGATGGAATGCCCATTTAGGAGTCTTCCTGGGGTCGATGCTTACGAACTTTCTTGCATTTTGAAGCCCATGCTTAGTAAAAGGGAATGGGTGTGAGGCAAAGAGTATATAGGAGGGTTTGGGACAACCTCTGTGCATGAGAAATGATAGTTCTGTAGGACAATGATTGAAAACACATCTACAGTATAGAATTCTGTAAAGTATTCCATCAGAAACTGAAATAGTGCCAAATTAATGAGAAATTTAAAATGCAATGTAGTGTATGGGGCAGGAATCAAATGATGTTCCCCAAAGTAAAACCCTTAAGATTAGTCATTTTGTCAATTATTAAATTGATCTTTCTTTCTTTCTTTCTTTGGACATTTTCACTGAGGTATAAACTTTTTTGGATGCAGACCTCACTAAGTGTCTGTATGTCTATAATATATAATACACCATGGATGTTTGCAGTATGATTTGCATGTACCTTTTGAATAATCTAAATTATTTTATGGGTCAGTATGTGAGATTATGTTCACTTATCTAAAAGTAAAGTTTTTAGTTGTACTTCTCTACACTTCTGTTGATGTCTTTTCAGAATCATGCTCAAGGAGAAAAAAAGTTGTGCAGACTGATGAGTGGCGGCAAAGCTCTGTGGAGAAAAGGCTGGAATATGCTCTCATAAAGGTGAATCTCTGCAGAAAACTGTCCTATCCATCAGTTCAGAGACTTGATCTTAGCTCAGACTTCAAGGGAAACTTCTGGCTTAAAAAATTTTCCAACTACCATTCTTTTAAAAGCTATTAATTAATATATTTAATTAATTTTAATAACAGGGGAATTTGTGGTGATTTCACCACAAATTTCCCAAATTGAAGTCTTTGACCTTTAATTTCTGTCTTGGTAGCAACATACTGGTTTTACTTTGTAGCATAACTGATTGTATTTTCTAGGGTTTGGTGGTTTGTTTGGGTTTTTTTTTGTCTTTCAACAGTGCTGCACTAAGTGGCACTTGTGTTGGAGGCAGACTATAAATGTTTGTTTTTCCTTATGACATGGTTAAGAAAAACACAGGAAACCTGTTAATGCTGGGGACTCTTGTTTTGGTTGTATGCCTAAGAACTACAGTGTTTTGCTTCCTGAGAAAACTTATTTGAAATACACGTTTGAGGTATTCTTAAAGACTAGCACCATTTGAAGTGCACTCTCTGTGCTTTCATTGTGATTCTTCTGGAGGAGAGGGCAACTAAGCAGAAGCTGTATTTCTTGCAAGTTCAAAAGCTTCTCTGTGTTTTTTTTAATCCAGGGTGTTGAGAAGTATGTCACTGCAGATACAGAAGAAGCAAGATTAAATCAGGAGAAATATCCTAGACCTTTAAACATAATTGAAGGGCCTTTAATGAATGGCATGAAAGTCGTTGGTGATCTCTTTGGTGCTGGAAAGATGTTTCTGCCTCAGGTAATAAGAAAATTATTTCCTATGTTTTCCCATTTTGCCAAATCTAGCATTTTAAAATATAACCGAAACATTCTATGCTGACTGTTTTGGGGTTTTTTCAGATATAGCACATGAATTGTGAAAATCCAGTTACTGCTGAGAAGCACCAGTATTCTGTCTTTGGAACTTTATGTAGTTTTACATGTTTGATTTGTTTTTTCCTGTGTCTTTTTGCTTTATTTGAAATGCAGTTTTTAATCTGGGCCTGGGACAAAGAGCAAGCACAAAAAAACCATTCGATTAAAAATCACAGCGTTTAGGCCTGATGTAGCTTTCAATTCTGTTGTGAGTGGTCTAAGAGATTGCATTGTAAAAGCAAGCAGACTGCTACCACAGAAAAGTCTGCAAAGCTGGAATCTGGTTTTGCGAATCACAGAAACATTCAGGTTGGAAAAGACCTGTGCGATCATCAAGTCCAACTGACAACCCTACTCTACAAGGTTCATCTCTAAACCATATCCCCAAGCACCACATCTAAACAACCTTCAAAAATGTCCAGGGTTGGTGACTAAACCACCTTCCAATGCTTGATCACACTTTCTGTGACAGAATTTTTCCTAATGTCCAGTCTAAACCTACTGAGTCACAGCTCGAGGCCATTCCCTCTTGTTCTATCACTAATTACCTGTGAGAAGAGACCAGCACCAACCTGAAGTTTTGTTTGAATGGGTATAGAAGAAAACTAAGAGAAATCATAGTCTTGAATGTTTATTTTGCCACCTTTTACTTATGCAGGTGATAAAGTCTGCTCGAGTTATGAAGAAAGCAGTTGGCCACCTTATTCCCTATATGGAAAAAGAAAGAGAGGAAAGGAGAGCCCAGCAAGGCAGCACAGAGGAAGAGGCAAGACAAAGTCCTGTGTGCTGTAACTTTTTCATAGCATGCCATGACAAAAATGTGAATTATTTTCTGCTAATGGCAGTTATTCAGCTTTGATGAAAGAGAGTTGATGCAGTCATATGGAAACGGAGATAATTTGAAGTAGGATTGAAATTCGAATGTAGATTTTGCGGAAGATGTTATAAGTTTCCTGAAGTATACCATAAGCCTTTGTAAACCCTTGATACCAGTGTTACTTATTTATGTTTCTGTAGACATTTAGTTAGTGTTATTTATTCACAGTACTTCTAACTTTGTGCCAAATTTTGCCTTTTGCTTCTACAACTTCTGCCCTCAGTGAGCTCTGAAGCTAAGCTGCCTTTGGTGTGCTCAAAGACTGTTACCATATTTCTGTGTATTCAACTCTTCCCTTTCCTCTATCCTTGACCATTCTCTCAGCTAAATAAACCAAATTTTTTCATCTTTTTTCCTCATTGATTGTGACTTCAAGACCTCTTGTTATGACAGAATAGAATGCTCACTGCATTTGTAGCCATGAGAAAGTTGCAGGGGATAAGTGTTTATGGAAACAAGGTCTGAACAGAATTGTCTTTGTATATGTGCAGTTTTCAGTAGTTTCTGAAGACTATTTTGTATGTAATAAATAGAGTATATATAACTGAAAAAATGCAGTGATTTTCAGCTCCTTGCGGGCCTTTCCTTTGTGGCATTTGCTGTTTCACAGCCAGTGGTTGGTGATGCCTGAGAGTAGTTTTATCAGCATCTTTGATATACTTGAAAAATTGATATGCTTGGAAAAATTCTTCCAAATTTTGTTAATGGAATATATGATAGGAGCACTGGGAAACATAGGATCTCCCTTGTCCCTTCATACTGGCAAGATTCTGTTCAGTAGAAAAGAGAGTTCAGATTGTGGTAGTTTCAGGCTATGCCTTTAAAATTTTTCACAGATCTTGAACAGAAAGTAGTAAAATGTAAATAAATCACTATTAAGTGTAAAAAGGAAAACAATAATAGTTCTAAACAATCCCATTGGAGAGCTGCCTACCATAAGATTTAGTTTGCAAAACACTTTTGCTCTCTTCTCACCTCTTTGCTCTGAGAGATAGTAACTTTGTGCTTCTGCTTGACCTTGGCTGCATTGTTTTGGCCAAGTTCTAACTTGCCTGCTCTGTCTCTTGTTCCTTTTGTGTACAGGGAGTAAGGGGGAGGCAGGGAGGGAGAAGCTATTAGTAGCTCTCCTAATCTTTGGCCATGGGGGTCTTTGTGCTGTTCGTTAATTGTAAATACCTGTCAATGTTGTAAATACTGTGTATATTTCATACATATTGCATTTCATTGTAGACTGTAGTTTTGCTTGTAAATACAGCTTTCATTTGTTTCTAACTGAGCTGGCCTGGCAAATTTAATGTTGGGGGAACTTCCAACCCACCACATTATAAAATTAGGCAGAATGCTCTTTTAAATACTCATGTCTACTGCTTCCTGCTATATTTACAATGTGATACTTGGTTTAGTATTTTTCTTGTTTTCTTGTCTGACTACCAAATTTAGGTTTGATGTACATTTACTTTTCTTTAGTCATATAGAAGCTTACATTGTCTTCATAACTTCTCAGATGTAAAGGCTGTTACCACAAATCTGGTATATAATGCATGTTAAAAAGGAAGAATAGCAGAATTTCTCTAAACCATATATTTCCTTTGGTTACCCTTCTATGGATTTTGAATGGTTCATAATGCTTCCCTTGTAATTTTATGCTGTATATTTCCATTTACTGTGGATCTGTTGTGCGATTATCCAGAATAAGTGTAATGCATACAGCAAATAATTTAGAAGGAAAAATAACCCAATGATCAAACCTGATTAATCTTAATAGTAGGAGAACACCTAGTCTCTTTTCCCACGCTCTTTCTGGATGTGAAGTTGTCTTCTCTGCAGTATCTCGAGTAGATCTTTTCTGGCTGTTGTGAGTCACCTTTCTGTCATCTCTCCTCGTGCTGTTCCTTTTGATTTTAATTCAGATAACCCTGTCAGTGTTATCTGACGCCTTCTGATGTGTTCTGATGCTGTTTGCTTCCAAGAGCACTGGATTAGGTTCTATTGTGAACTTACTGGCACTTAATTCTCTGGTTAAAAAGAAACAAAGTGGAATTTGACAGGTTCTTAAAAACACAGCAAACACTCTGAAGAGACTGTGTGAGATTCTGTGTGTGAGGAGAGCAGGAGGGGGGGAAAAGTAGGGCTTCTGTCCTCCTGCTTCCTCTATATTCTGCTGGACAAGGGATGTGGTGCCTTCTTCTTAAAAAAAATGTCACTGTCTGGAGAATTGGTGAGAGAATTAAAATCTGATGCATCTATCTCCAAAATTAGGTGCTGACTTGAAGGAGAATGATATGCAGACTGTGGTAGCTGATCCATCTGATGTTACCCAGGCTAGTGTAACCTGCAGGGCAGTTTTAGTCACAGGCAGGAGCAGGGAGGTCATTCTGCCCCTGTACAGTGCACTGGTTAGGCTGCACCTTGAGTACTGTGTCCAGTTCTGGGCCCCTCAGTTTAGGAAGGATGTTGTCTTGCTGGAACGTGTCCAGAGAAGGGCAACAAAGCTGGTGAGGGGTTTGGAACACAAGCCCTATGAGGAAAGGCTGAGGGAGCTGAGGTTGCTTAGCCTGGAGAAGAGGAGACTGAGGGGTGACCTTATTGCTCTCTACAACTATCTGAAGGGAGGTTGTAGCCAGGCAGAGGTTGGTCTCTTCTCCCAGGCAGCCAGTACCAGAACAAGAGGACACAGTCTCAGGCTGTGCCAGGGCAGGTTTAGGCTGGATGTTAGGAAGAAGTTCTATACAGAGAGAGTGATTGCCCATTGGAATGGGCTGCCCGTGGAGGTGGTGGAGTCACCTTCATTGGAGGTGTTCAGGAGACTTGATGGGGTGCTTGGCTGCATGGTTTAGTTGTTTAGGTGGGTTGGATTGGTTGATGGGTTGGACGCGATGATCTTGAAGGTCTCTTTCAACCTGGTGTATTGTATTATTATTGAAATGCAAAGCTTTGATAAGTTACATTTGAGGATACAAAGTTGTGGCTGTGGATCTCTACCAAGACTGAAAAGAAGCAGCCTTTTGGATGTGTGCCTAGCACTTGAGGGCCTCTTTGCTTGAGACAACTGAAATCTTAGTGTGCCCTATATAGAGTTTATTTTAAATGGTGTGTGCTCTGGTCCATGTGTTTGCTTCCCAGCACAGATTTTCCTTCTTGTGCAAATCTATTTTTTTTTTTTTCCCTAGGACATCAATCACTAGTGAAATCATCAGTAGTTAATTGGTATAATCATAGAATGCTTTGGGTTGGAAGGGACCTCTGGAGATCACCTAGTCCAACCCTCCTGCTAAAGGAAGTTCAGCTAGATCAGTCTAGTCTAGTAAATCATCCACATTGATGAAGCATTGTTTCCAGGCTTTACAATTACTTGTACTACAATAGGACTCTTGGTCATGGATTAGGATTGCACTGTTGAAAGATCTGGGCAAAAACATACTGAGGCTTCCATGCAAATTAACTCTTATGTTATTTGTTTGACTTCCAGGATCCTTACCAAGGTACAATAGTGCTAGCAACTGTGAAAGGAGATGTGCATGACATTGGCAAGAACATCGTGGGAGTTGTTCTGGGCTGCAACAACTTCAGGTAGACAGTACATAGCTGGGAACTAGCTAGCTGATTAATATATTATGCTAACTGTAACTCTGGTGACAAGAGGTGGGCATTTCTTGGGCACTGTCCTCTGTTGCAGTTGGGAATGCAGATCATGAGCTGTTACTAATGGGAAGGCAAGAGGGAGTATAGCTTCCTCCTTTAATTTTTTTTGTTTCCTAATAAATAGGCATAATGTCTGAAAAGTTCAGATACGACAACTGCAGTAGGCAGGACTACGTGTGGATTGTGTATGTTGGGAAAAAGGAAGTTTAAGATTTGATTGTACCTTGTATTTTGTGTTTCAAGATGTTCTTTAACTGAGATTTTAAAAACTGGATGGGGTGTGTTTTGTTAAATGAGAGATGAGATTGTCATCCTGTTTCTGAATTTGAAAAGATAGAGCTTTAAGAAAAGGCAGCTCTCTTGGGCATGAGAGTTGGCAACAGTGTTGTTGCACTTGAATTTTCTTATCTACTATATCATATGAAAGTCTGATATATTGAAAATTTTGCCAGACCTAGATGTATTTTCTATATTAAAATTCCTGCCATAGGTCTTAAGAGAAATAGGCAAACAAAATTCTCGATTTTAATTCTAGGTCAGTCATTTACAGTAAGAGCAGTGTATTTGCCCTTTAGCAGAAATTTGACCTGTTTTTTGAACAATCTTGTGTCATATCACTTCTTTTCACAGAGTTATTGATTTAGGAGTCATGACTCCATGTGATAAGATATTGAGAGCTGCTATTGAGAACAAAGCAGGTATAGAGAGATTTAATCAGTACTCCTGAATTGTTTGATTTTAAACCCCACTCACTTTTTATTAATGCTACTCTTGCATTCCTATGCTGTCTATGATTTGGTCAGACTGTCTTCAGATAAACTGAAACTTCTGCATTAGCAATAATAATTATTCAGTATTTGGCTGTTCTCTGAAACTTAGCCCAAGGAATTGAAACACTGTATCAGGACAACTCTAAGAGAGATGTAGTTGTTTTACAGTTGGAGACTTGGAAAGGTTAAATGACTTTGTGCTGGGTCTTAAATCATTAAGAATTTGGCTTTCAGCCTGCCAGATCAGTGAGTGTGAAATTGGGAATAAATTGTTCTAATAAATAATGGAGCTTCTGAAACAAGTTACAGTTGCTTTGAAATAGTCCAGTGCATCTTGGAAAAGATGAATTGTCTGTAACATAGGTGGTGAAGTCTGAAAGCATTTGCTGTTTCTAAGAGCTGAGCTTATAATTATTTTGTCTTATTTCCATCCTCAGTGCTGAACTTCTGAGGTTTGAAGCTTGCTAATCACAAGTACTGTATATTTATTGCTGAAACTAGAGCAGTAGGTGTTCAGCTGTGAAGACTGAAAAATATCTTACACTGTGGATTTGGAATCGCTTTCATTCTTAGGAAGCTTTCACTTTCTAATTAGGTCAAACCCTATTTCTAGACTAGCAACTACCCAGCATTTTTATCTCACTATTTTCTGATGTACAAAAGAAACCTTTCTGTAGTAATTCCTGTGTTTTTCTAGAGTGGATTTGATGAACCTTTTATGTATTTATGTTTGTAAATTTACAATAGATATAATTGGCCTGTCTGGTCTCATCACCCCTTCTTTGGATGAAATGATTTTTGTCGCCAAGGAAATGGAGAGATTGGCAATAAAGATTCCTTTGCTGATTGGAGGAGCAACTACTTCTAAGTAAGATGTCTCAGTTGGGAAGATGGAGAATGTGTATAAAAATAGTGTTTAACAGGGAAAAAGAACAAGTGTAGCTGTTTCTCTCTACATTTCCCTCAGGTAATTTCTTGCATAACTAAAAGAAACACTGCTCGCAGCTTCATCAAAGCAGCACAAACTGTAGCATTGTATTCTGTATTTTTTGCCTTAGCAAATCACCCCATAATTTTAGGGACAGTGAAGAGAGAGTCACCTGTATGCAAGGTTAGCTGTATCCTTTTATCTTTCTCCATACATCTCTTTTCCTGTGGCCGTGATACTGTGAAAAGTATGCAAAGTTTTTTTGTTTCAGAAAAAGTGGGTAATGGTGTGGAAGATTGCTTCCTGGCCTCTGATATAAATTAATTTGCAAAATTATATTTGAACTTAAGAAAGAGAACTGTGCCTTGGGGTTGGGTCTTTGGTAACTGTTGGACTTGATGTTGAAAGTCTTTTCCGACCGTAGTGATTCTGCGGTTCCTGTACTTTATTGCACAGTTTGCCAAGACTCTGAGCAACAGGGGCAGTCAGCTGCATTTCACATGACAGTTTGGGACTTTAAACTTTAGTTTGATTAACAAATAGTACTGTAATACAGCAGTGATTCTTCATTATGTGCTGAATTATTTCAATACGGACTGGAATATGTATAAGTGCTAAATAATTGGATGAATTGTGAATGTTTTATGTGAATTATTTGACCGACAAAGCTGGTGCAAGTTTGTAATAGTTACTGACCGCTGGCAGAATTCCTTCATCGGGTGAGTAGTGGGGTTGTGCTTCCAGTTGTGAAGTAGAACATCATAGAAATGGAATAACCATCACTGAAATATGTTAATGCTAAACCGTAGACACAGAAACTACCATGTGGGAGGGAAAATGTAAGATAAGCAAAGAAGACTTCAAAAATTTTGGTAGTTCTTGTTAGAGACTTAGTTTGGAACATTCTCACTGAGATTTTCTGAAACTCAAACTAATGAGTTGCCAATTTTCAGCCAGCTGGTAAGAGAGAGAATGAAGCAGTGTGATACTGTTTGAAGGGTTTCTGTACCTCATAGTAAAATCTGCATTTAATCATCCTTGCATAGCAGAAGGATGAATTACTTTCTACTTTGAAGCTGTGGTCTGTGCATTAAAGCAGGATTTATGTTACTGGGTATGTTGTCTGGGTTAGGGTTTTTTGCTGTCTCAGTTTTGAAATGCTCACTCTTTTTCTTTTTCATTGAAGAACACATACAGCTGTTAAAATTGCCCCACGATATAGTGCACCTGTAATTCACGTCCTGGATGCGTCCAAGAGTGTTGTGGTTGTAAGTTCTAAATTACGGTTTCTCATCCATGCAAAAATGCCTCTTGTTCTTCCCCTGAGGCTAGTGTTATGGCAGAAAATTGAAAAGGCACGACAGAGTTTCTGAACTACTGCTCTTTCAGTTATTTTTTGCTCCCACACGGTTCTCTTATCTGCCTTTTGTTAATTATTGTCACTGGAGACCTTTATATGTATATCTATTTCTCTAGTAAGGGTGACATGATTTACTCTGAGTCCTTGGCTGTAGTTATGAGATGTTTTATGGTGAAGAGTGATAGCATTAGATTTGAACTATTGGTCTCTCCATTTTGGATGTATTTCTGAGGTTAGTGATATGGCAACATTAGTACTATGAAATGTGTATGGAGTTTTCTGGGATGGATACTCAGACAAATGGGTAGTCTTAGCTGGAAAATAGCTTCTGGGAAGAAGCAGGCCAAGCTATGTGTTGTTTCTATAACTATTCAATCTCTAAAGTCTTGGAGTAGTCTCCTTTCAGGTCTTCACAAAGCCAGGCTTGGCTCTGGTAATACTGTCTGTGTACTAGGGGAGTGCTTTCAGTGACAACTAAGTTCTGAAATAGATTTTTAATCTAGTTTGCAGACTAGTGATAAAGCTTAGTATGATGGGAAGGCAGTCCGAAAAGAAAGATATCTTAGGCTGAAGTTCGTACTCCACCCTTGCTATAGTATATTACAGTATGTAATTAGTGCATTCTTTTTCCTTTTTTTCAGTGCTCCCAGCTCTTAGATGAAAGTGTAAAGGATGATTTCTTTGAAGAAGTACTAGAAGAATATGAAGAGATTAGAAAAGAGCACTATGAGTCTCTCAAGGTACAAATGTAATTGATGTAGCAACGGCAACTTCTCTTGTTTGAAGTGATTGGTACTTGCCTCTTTACTAACTCTTGACTCCATATGAAGACCTTCAGGTATATTTGTTCTGATTTAAAACATGCAGTAGTGCTGATGGGAAAAACTTCCAGAAGTGTTTATGAATGCAAAAAACTCCCAACTTACAGGACACCAATGCTCTACCGGAAAGGGGGCACTATGTTGGAGTAATTAAAATGGCACTGGTTGATTTTTTTGTTGGCACTAAACCATAGTCTATTGGATATTTTACACCACCATGCTTTCCTGATGTGTTTGTATTATTTAGGTTATGGATCCGAGCAGTCTCAGAGCTCAGGTTGCCATTTTAGGAAAGTGAAGAGAAGGACACAATGAAATACTGTACAAATTAGCAGTAAGAAGCAGATAACATCTGACTCCTCTGAGGCCATCCTTGTAAATAAACATAGAAACAAGCTGAAAGTTGTCTGGCTGGTTTCTGGTCTCTTGATCAGGAAAGATAAATCTTGAGGAATCCTGCTGAGGGTGTTTGGCTTGCCAAGTATAAGAATGTCTTTGCACAAGTAACCAGTGATTGCAGCCGCTTCCTTTAAGCAGAGATCAACAGTGAATTAATGGGCCTTACAGAAGTTGCTTTAAATTTCATGTGCCTTTCAGAAGAGCCAGTCATTTGCCCAGAGACATGCTGAAGTCGCTGATGATGATGTCACTGCAGTTCTAAGCTTTTTTGCAGGCAGTAGGAGAATATCTTGCTGTACCTGTATTTTCATGTATTTTGAAGTTATACAGGAACTTCTGATGTAGTTCAGAGGAGCTGGAAGTCTTGTTGGCCAGTCTCATTAAAAGCATAGAGGCAAAAAGAGCATATGATTGTCATGTAATCTTACTTTACAGTTCTGAAGTGGGAGTTGTTGGAACTGAAATTACCTATTGTCAGATTTGTCCTGAAGACTGTTTTCAGTAAGACTCTGCCACCAAATCAACAGATTGTGTTTTGAAGATGGCTGGCTTTGTGAAATTAACCCTTTTGTCCATACAGGAACGAAGATACTTGTCTCTACATCAAGCTAGAAGAAAAGGTTTCCATAATGACTGGGTATCAGGACGTAAACCAGGTCAGTTTAAATATTATTTTTATTATGCCTTTCATTTTTGTATGTATTTTAGACATAGTTTAGTTAGATTATGTTTTATTAAAATTCATTATATAGTACTCTAACAACTTGAGCAAATTGGTGACTGCCCAAGCAGAGAAATTTTTTGGCATAAATTTGAGAATCCTGTTTTTACTTCATATTTTTTGCAGTGTATTCAATGAATAAACTTATAGTTAATTTAAAAAATAAAGTACAAACCAGTGAGTTACCTATAACACCGTATCATAGAATCAATAAGGGTGGAAAAGACCTCAAAGTCCAACCTGTCACCCAAGACCTAATGACCACTAAACCATGGCACCAAGTGCCACATCCAATCCCCTCTTGAACACCTCCAGGGATGGTGACTCCAGCACCTCCCTGGGCAGCACATTCCAATGGCTATCGATTCTCTCAGTGAAGAGCTTTCTCCTCACCTCAAGCCTAAACTTCCCCTGGTGCAGCTTGAGACACTGTCCTCTTGTTCTGGTGCTGATTGCCTGGGAGAAGAGACCAACCCCCTCCTGGCTACAACCTCCCTTCAGGTAGTTGTAGACAGCAATAAGGTCTCCCCTGAGCCTCCTCTTCTTCAGGCTAAACAATCCCAGTTCCCTCAGCCTCTCCTTGTAGGGCTTGTGCTCGAGGCCTCTCACCAGCCTCGTTGCCCTTCTCTGGACACATTCAAGTGTCTCAATGTCCTTCTTAAACTGAGGGGCCCAGAACTGGACACAGTACTCAAGGTGTGGCCTAACCAGTGCTGAGTACAGGGGCAGAATGACTTCCCTGCTCCTCCTGGTTACACTCTTTCTGATGCAGGCCAGGATGCCATTGGCCTTCTTGGCCACCTGGGCACACTGCTGGCCAATGTTCAGCTGGCTCTCAATCAATACCCTTAGGTCCCTTTCTGCCTGGCTGCTCTCCAGCCGCTCTAACCCCCTCCTGTAGCTCTGCATGGGGTTGTTGTGGCCAAAGTGCAGCACCCGGCACTTGGACTTGTTGAATGTCATCGTGTTGGACTCTGCCCATCTGTCCAGCTGGTCACGGTCCCTCTGGAGAGCTCTTCTACCCTCTAACAGGTCAACAATGTCAGATAGCTCATTATATTGCAAAGCTTTCTGTACCATATTTAGGGAACACACATTGTGATATGGCATTTTTTTCTTATATCCCTTCTTATACTCTTCCCACATCAGTTTTTGAACCAGTTTTGGTCTCTCTCATTAGAGACTAGAAGTATACACAGTCTCTTTTCCCAGGCAACCTGTGACAGAACAAGAGGACACAGTCTTCAAGCTGCACCAGGGGAGGTTTAGGCTGGATGTTAGGAAGAAGTTCTTCACGGAAAGAGTGATTTGCCATTGGAATGGGCTGTCCAGGGAGGAGGTGGTCACCATCACTGGAGATGTTTAGGAAGAGACTGGATGGGGTGCTTGGTGCCATGTTTGAGTTGATTAGATAGTGTTGAATGATAGGTTGGACTCGGTGATCTCAGAGGTCTTTTCCAACCTGGTTAATTCTATTCTATTCTATTATACAAGAATTGGATCCTGCAGTGATGTTAACCCTTCGCTATGTTCTGTCATTTCATTTACAAGACTGAAGAAGCTGCTAAATATTCAGTCCCTTATCTTATTAAAGTTTGTGTTACAAAGTATTGAACAGCACAGACAAGTGCAAAGCTTGTGGCCATATCATAACCATTATAACATAGATCCATCCTTCTTGTTGCTTGCGCATATACATCTGAACACGTGTGGTGATTGCAAAAGTTCTTTGGGGATTTGTAAATATTAAAGGTATATGCCCATAAGATACTAGGTATTGGTAAGTTGTGTAGGGTTTTGTGGTCTTCTATTTTGTCCAATGTTACGTCCAATGAATGAAGTTCAGAAGTCCAACAGCTAATAATTGTTGATTAATATGAAATAACAAAAGATCTTAATTTTTAAGATTTTCTCTTTCAACTTTATGCCTTTTAAAAAATTTTATCACATTGTAACTGTAGAGTAAGGTATGAGTTGCAATATGACAGTAAGAACTCTAAGACAGTTTACTTTGGAAGAGGTCATTTACAGTGGTTTGAGCTAGTGAGCAGCAGCTGCACTGCACATGTAAGATCAATATTAGATTGTTTTCCTCATGTCAGATTGTACTTCCGATTCCTACAGCTAAACCAAAATTCATTGGCACAAAAGTCTTTGAAGATTATGACCTGAACAGGCTGGTAGAATACATTGACTGGAAGCCTTTCTTTGATGTCTGGCAGCTCAGAGGAAAGTACCCCAACCGGGGTTTCCCTAAGGTTTTTAATGATAAGATCGTAGGTGAGTACTAAAATTGCATGTACTGTGTGTAAATCACCCTAACAGACCTGCCATGCTGCATTAAGATTCTGAACAGTTTGAAATGCATAGGAATAGTGGAAACCTTGTGTCACTGAAGTAATTTGTTTAAAGTAACACTTAGTGAACAGGCATTGGCATGTGAGTCTGAAAAATTAATGAGTAAAAATGCCCAATCATTTTATTTAGAATTCACCCACCAAACACAGGGAGGAATTTTAATGGCAGAAAATGGCAGCAGAGCACTTAATGTATTATCTGTGTCCCTGTTGTGTGAGAAGATGGCCCTGTTTCATTGTGAAACTATTCAGTAGGCCTTGAAAACCTTGCTGAAAATGCAAGGGTAACACTGAAATCCATGTTTCTGAGTCTGCTGCACTGTGATAATGTAGGTGCACAGACATACTTTCTGTGGCTCATTCTGTACACTTTGCCCCTACCGGAATGGTACTGGCTGAAATGTTGGTGTTTGGGGGTTTTTTTGTTTGTTTGTGTAGTGGGTTGAGGCAGACCCTCCTCCCCACTATGGGCAGAAATAACGACTCTGACAAACAGATTGCAAAAGTGATGGAAAGTTTAAATGGGAAAGCAGTGAATGTGTACAGAGAGCCAGAAGCACAGTGAGAAAAGAAATCCCAAAACAGACCCAGAAACATCCCATCCCCACCTGGGGGTACATCCAAGACCCTCAGGGCTCCTTCCTTCTTCTCCCCCGCAGCTAGGCTTGTCTCAGCTGGCCAGATCTGAGACTGCCCATCCCCCGTGGCCTTGGGCTTAGCCAGGCCCATGGCCGGGAGGCATCTCCCCCAGTTACCGGGTGACGGCAAGGAAGAAAGAGGAAGTGTTAGACCCCACACTGGATCTTATAGTGGTGCAGAGAATTATGGTAGGAAATACTAATTTCCTGTCTCCACCCCTCTGGGCTGGACTTCTGGACACAGAAAGTAAACACAGCAGAGGGCACCCAGCCCAAACTGCTACAGTTTGTTTTGTTTTTATTTTTGAGATATATGTTACATCTGTATAGGTATAATCATACTGCTTCTCTGTTTGCTGTAGCTGACAGATTGTCACATCAGAAAATTATATGGAAAATGAACCTGTCTTCAGCAATTCTTAAACACATTTAGCCAGTGGTGAAAGCATGCCTTTTCTAAAGGTTTCTCTTTTTTTGATAGGTGAAGAAGCAAAGAGAGTTTATAATGATGCTCAAAATCTACTGAAAACATTAATCGATCAGAAGAAATTACAAGCCAGAGGTGTGGTTGGGTTCTGGCCAGCTCAAAGTGTTCAAGATGATATCCATTTATATGCTCTAGAAGAGGCAGTGGGATCTTCGGAACCAATAGCAAAATTTTATGGCTTGAGGCAGCAGGTACAATAACAGCAGTTGTTGAAATTCAGGGAGAAAAAAAAACCTGTTTTATTTAAGAATGTAACAAAAGTGTCCTATTAAATTCTGTACAGAAAATGGTTGTCATAATCTGTCTGCAACCATTGTGCTGCCACTTCTTCAGTAACAAGACCTTGTTAGTCGTGACCCAAGTGTTTGTATTGTAGCGTTTTTAGTATTTTACATTGTAGTAGTGCAAAATGCTACAAAATGCTGTGTATGTTTGCCATCTTCAGATATGACATGTATTTTCTGTCTACACTTTAGAATATGCTATCACACTGTGCTGTAGAAATTTATCACACAGATCCTGTCTGCTAAATTAGAACCTAATGAACCTTAATTCTCTGATATCCCTGAAATCTGCTTTAGATGAGTAATTCTGCTTGAATGAGTTAAAGGCTGTAAACAGCTATAATTAAAATCCCTAGAAAATAAAATTCACTGGAGATACATGTTCTCGACAGTCTTAGGGGTTTTTTAATGAAAAATTCGGCATATGAAGAGGCAGTTTAGAGTTACTTGTCTGCTAATTCAGAGTTTCAAGATGTCCTGCCTCTCTGTTTTCCCCTACCTTCTGACTTAGTTCACGTATTCAGTCATCAAACATGGCAAAAAAACCCAACAACAAGGTAACCACTACCTGAATTTCTGGAGTACAGTATTCTGTGAGGATAGTCCTGTGTCAATATTGGGGAATTGTACTAAGAAATACATCGCTTTAAGTTTAGTTACACTAAATCCATCCAGGGAACTGAATCTTGATAGTCCGTGGCAGATCTTTATATAAACTTTTGTCACAAGCATTCAGGCAGGGCTGTTCCAAGGCCTTCTTACTTAATTAAACATTTTGATGTCCCATGTATATCAAGTTTACTCCAGTGCCTTTTCCTGGCCTTTTCCTATGGTTCTCCCAGAGAGAATATCTGATTTGATGTTCTTTTTATAATCGTTTTTACTATTGGAAGACTGTTATTTTCCATAGTCTGCTTGTCTTAAATATCCCAAATTCATTCAGCCTTTCCTCAAAAGTTAAGGCCATGAAACTGTGCTGTTGTGGGTACTGTTCTTCTGGACTGCTGCATCTCCTTCAATCTGGTGTACATAGTAGTTCATCAGAGGCATCACCAGAGCCTCTTTCAGTTTCTTTCAGTACACAGAATTCTCTCTATGATATTGACGCTACTAAGGATGTGACATAAATCTAAAAGTTGGAGTATTTAGTATTTACCTTAACTGTAATCACTACAAACAAAATTAAAATTAACATAGATCTCACTTGTTTGGGAAAAGGATATTTCTTTAGCTTTATGGTCCTTTCTGTAATCTTGTAGGTTACAGAAACTAGGGAAACAGTTGACCATTTGTCTGTTTGTGGTGGCATGTTCTTTTAGTTGTTTTATAAACTGTGGCTGAGAGTGGGTGGAAAGCATTGTTAAAATAAGTTGTAGAAAAAGAAACTTTGGAGAGAAATCTTTAGCAAAGTAATAGCCATAAAATAACTGCTACTTCTGTAAGTTGGGTAGATTTACAAGAGCTGTGCCACTTTTTAAATAGTAATCATGTTTCCACAATGAATTGGTTGGATTTGGTGATCTCAAGGGTCTTTTCCAACCTGAAGGTTTCTGTGGTTCCATGAATATACTGATATGATCCTCAACGGTAAAACTTCATGCTAGGTGCTGTGGCTAGCATTCAGTCTCCTCTTTCTGTTCCCTTTTTTGCATTTTGGGAGAAGGAGCCAGTGGGCAGGATATTTCCTATTTCTGTTAACCCACTTAAACTTTGCTTGAGATTCAACTTTTCCGAAGTGATAGATCCATTTTGTTTGTATTTTGTGTGTAGCACTTTTTTTGGTCTGAATTACTGACTGCGTACTTTATAGCGTAAGCAGCTGGCAGTGTTTATAACTCTCACAGCCAATGTAAAGTGGGAGTTGATGAAGAATTCTGCAATTGGCATAATGGATACAAGCCGTCACTTTTCATAAGAAATGTGCAATCTGAGTGCTGGAGATGGAAAGTTTCTCCTCCAGGAGTTGGTACAAGGGTGTTCCTTATTTTCATAATAGTTTGTCTGCAGAGTAAGCTGTTAAATCTTGCTGGTTGTAAATAGAAGCAAAGCATCTCTATATGTGTGTTTTAGCACAGCATCTCTTCTCTTTGATGTTTTGGTTTTGGGTGATCCAAACACCCTCAGAGTGAGAGATGTTTTTCTCCTAATTCAAGTACAAGGTGGTGGAGTCACCGTCATTGGAGGTGTTCGGGAGGAGACTTGATGGCATGCTTGGTGACATGGTCCAGTTGTTTGATGGGTTGGACGTGATGATCTTGAAGGTCTCTTCCAACCTGGTTTATTATTGTATTGTATTTACATGGCTAAATGACTAGCTAGATGTTTGTCTGAAATGCCTTCAGCCTTAAATGCAGTGGTCTTCAGATTAATAGTGCACTAATAGTATATTTTAAAATGTTTTGATTTATGGCATTGTTTTTACTGCTTTAGGCTGAAAAGGACTCTGCCTGCACAGATCCATATTACTGCCTCTCTGACTTCATAGCACCATTGGATTCTGGCATTTGTGACTACTTAGGCCTGTTTGCTGTGGCCTGCTTTGGTGTAGATGAGTTATGCAATCAATTTAGGAAACAGGATGATGAATACAACATCATAATGGTAAAGGCTCTTGGCGATCGATTGGCAGAGGTATGAGGGTTTATCTCATGTTTCCCTTGCAGATTTTATCACTGTGTAATTAGATTTGCTTGACAAGTTACTGTTGTAAGTTTTAGCTTAAATTTAGGCTGTTGCCTGTAATGTATGCTCTTCATTAAATCCGAAAGTGAAATGGTTCTACTGAAATTGTCTTGAGAGAAGAGTTCTTTTCTGAACCAATGAGAACTCTCCTGTCATATGTCACATCTGTAAAAGTGTCTCTGTGCTCTTTATGAGGGTTTTGGTGATTGCTAGAGTTTAGGATTTAGTAGTTTTAAACCAAGTTTGTTTAAAAAGCTCTATGTTGTTTTATCTACATGAGAACATGTTTGGACCCAAAAGCACCCCACTGGTTATATTCTTGAATTGCAGATATGCCTTCTGCTTTTAATGGTGACCATAGAGATGTATCCAAGGCCTTCTGACTTAATATGTCTTGAGCTTAGACAAACATGCTCTTAATTCTCTGAAGTGTTTTAGAAAATGCCAACCCTTCCCTCCTACCCCTCTATCCCACTCAGCCTGCCCCTACACTTACACCCAAGTAACCATGTTAAAGCTTAGAGTAACCTCAGGGCAATGTAAGTGGAGTTAGCTCTAGTTGTGTATTTTAAGCTGCAGAGTTTCAGAAATTATTTTAAAATGCTGTCTAAAAATACTGAAGTGGAAACTTCTCTGGAAGATGCCAATTGCTGGCAAAATTGTGTAAGCTGTAAGAGCTATTCAGGAAAGCTGTTGCCCACTTGCAGCTAAAGGAAAGGTTCTCTGCTAGAGAGAGCAGCAGCACTTACTTAACATCTGATACTAGCACTGATATAAGAATGATCTGGCCTTCCATAACTAGACCTGATCAAGATACCTCAACAGTCATAACATAATAACTTCAGTGCTACTTCTTTTCTGGTTACTTGTGTAGATCTTTACCTCTTTCAGTATGTAGGATTTTAAAACAGGACAACCAAGAAACACTGTCTGCCAGTAAGAGAGAAAACTAAAATACTTGAATTATCAAAAATAAGTATTGTATGTGAACTTTAATGCTCTCAAATGTCTCACCTATAATAAGAACTCACTTTAAAATGGGAATGGGGAGAAAGCCTCTATCAGTGATTGTCTTCATCAAGTAGGTGTTGCATCAGTCTGCACAAATAAAAAAAAAATAATTTAAAGTCTTTCCATTCTATTCCAAGGCATTTGCTGAGGAGCTCCATGAAAGGGTTCGAAGGGAATACTGGGCTTACTCTAGTTCTGAGCAGCTGGATCTTTCTGACCTGCGCAGGATTAAGTATGAGGGAATTCGCCCTGCTCCCGGATACCCAAGCCAGCCTGACCATACAGAAAAACTCACCATGTGGAAACTTGCAAACATTAAGGAAACAACAGGTAACTCTGCCTCCTTTTACTGAGGTTCTTAAACTGGTTTTAGGCAGGTGAAAGATTGAAATACCAGCAAAACAGTGAATAGAATAGTACAGAGCTATATAAGAAAACCAAACTGAAGCAATTCTGGAAGTCGCTATCTTAACCTTTTCATTGTCTCTTATTTTGCCTCATTCAAAGCAGAATTTGCAAACTACTGCTAGCACTTTTTGTGAGGGAGTTATGTCCCTAATTAGCAGACTGCATGCAAATGGAGTTCTGCTGTACAGAGAAAAATTCTAGCATCCTTATGGTTGCAAGAAGGCATTCCAGATATAAACAGGAAAAAAGCCAATTCAGCAGTGTATTTCCTGATCTGCAGAAATTTTGAGATAATAACTCTTCAAGGCATTAATTACATTTTCTTTCCTCTGAGTTTTTGCATGCCAGACATTTCACTGCTGCTTCCACAGTTCTGTGTTTCAAAGCCTCTGGTTGCCCATTTCATTTGCCAAAATGTCTAAATTTTTTTTCCTTCTTACTATATTGTTACTCTACAGTAATACTGTGATGGAAGTCACAGTGCCACAGTGCATTAGAGATTGGAAGGGACCTTGAGATCATCAGGTCCAACCCCCCTGCCAGAGCAGGATCACTTAGAGTAGTCTGCTTAGGGATGCATCCAGGTGGGTTTTGAAAGTCTCCGTGGAAGGAGACTCCACAGCCTCTCTGGGCAGCCTGCTCCAGTGCTCTGTAACCCTCACTGTAAAGCAGTTTCTCCTCATGTTGAGGTGAAATCTTCTATGTCCAAGCTTGAACATCTTGTTTCTTGTCTTATTAGTGTGCACCACCGAAAAGAACTTGGACCCCTCTACTTGACATCCACCCCTCAGATATTGCAATTTATTTAACGCTATGTGTATTTTGTTAATAGATAACAAGCGGGAAATTATTTTGGTTTCAGTTCATCTGAAAGCTTCTTGGTTTTCAACTTTTGCTTGAAACTGTCCAACAGAAAAAGGTTCTGAATTCGTTCTCATTACCAATTCAAAGAATAATAAAATTCTCAATCTCTTTTCCAGGCATTGGTTTGACTGAATCACTAGCAATGATACCTGCTTCTGCAGTTTCAGGCCTCTACTTCTCCAATCCCAAATCCAAATATTTTTCCGTTGGCAAGATATGTAAAGATCAGGTAACCGAACACTGTTCATTCTGGTAGCTGTTACAGCATTCAAAACCACCTTGTGAGCAGATGTCTCAAAATTTTTGTATGGGAATTTCGAAATCTTCATCACATTTTGTGGTCCCTTTGCAGGTTGAAGATTATGCACTAAGAAAAAAATCATCCGTGGCAGAGGTTGAGAAATGGCTGGGACCCATTTTGGGATATGATACTGAATAACTGTGACACCTGTGGACAGACATATCTTACAATGGTCTATTCACCAGAAGGAACAAGAAAATTCTTCCCACCCTCAACACCCATCCATCCTAATAGCTTCTCTGATTGTTTTTATTTTTGATCAAGAAACTTCACGTTTCAAACCTGCCCTGTTCACTTGGCTCAGCACCATGAATGCATTGCAGACCTCAGTCACAGCAGCATACTTTTATTTATTTTTAGTTCTTTCACAAATACTCTAGCTGAGCAGCTAGAGTATCCCATTAGTTAGCTGTGGATATATGTAGAACACAGTATTACTCCTGTTATTTGAATATATTTTAGCAAGTCCAGGTATGGAAATATGATGTGATTTTTCTGTAAAGTCCCAAATGCTTCGTACCAAGTGATCAAGAACAAACTGAAGTATAACAGTTTGTAGGGGGTTGAGGCAGCCCCTTCCCCACCACAGGCAAAATCACAACTCTGAAAAACGGATTGCAAGAGTGATGGAAAAGTTTAAATAGAAAAGGGTGAGTGTGCACAAAGAACCAGAAACAGTGACAGAAGAAACCCGAAAACAGACACGAAAGCACCCCATCCCCACCTGAGGGTGGGCCCAAGACCCCCAGGGCTCGTTCTTCCCCCCACCCCGCTAGGCTAGTCTCAGCTGGCCAGGCCTGAGACCGCCCATCCCCCTGGCCTTGGGCCTAGCCAGGCCCAAGGCCGGGAGATGTCTCCCTCAGTTACCGGGTGCTGGCGAGGGAAGAAAGAGAGCCATGGCGGACCCCATGCTAGGTTTTATAGCGGTGCAGGGGATTGTGGTAGGAGATACCTGGTTTCCTGTGTCCACCCACTGGGCTGGACTTCTGGACACAGGAAGTACACCATGCAGCAGAGGGCACCCAGCCCAAACCACCACACAGTTCTCCTTTTTAAAAATCTCTCTGCTCCATGCTTAGGCCATTGTGATTGGGACATATGCTGTTCTCTCAGAAAAATCATCAGGATCTTAAATTACTTAGTGATTAGGATTGCAGTTAGAAATATCAACATAATATAATGTGCACTGTGAAGCAACATTAGAGATACATGAAAGAGGATGACTGACCCCATGGATTGTCCACCTCATGCTTCCCCTTTCAGTAAGGCACAATCTGTTTCTACTCTGTGTAAAACATAATGGCACTTCCTACATTATGTTGTGAGGTTTAATTTGTATTTAAACAATCTTTTGTATATGAAAAATGTGAGAGAAGCATTAACTGTTACTATAGACAGACTGAAAGCTTGGAGCTGACTTCAGTATTTTACAAACTCTTTAAGCTTCCAGGTACCTGGATTTTAAAAGCAAGCAGTAGGAATATTATGATAAGTAACAGCTAATACTGTAGGCTTGTTCCTCAGAGTAAGCTCTGAGTGAGCTAATTATTCATAGCTTTTAATAATCTCTGAAAAGTGCCTCAGATATTATTTAAGTGCTGTTTTAGCAAAATGTTATGACAGAGCCCCCTCACTTTTCTGGGGCCTAGTTGTAAAGAAAAGACCAATGTTATAACGAGAGGGTTCTTTTAAATAGTTTGTCTGTAATCTAATAATAGCTATATAATTTTTGTAATGTCTTCATCAGACTTCATGGCCAAAGAATCATCTTGAATCAACAGTTTAATAAAGGTTAAGCTGTCAACGGTTTTATCCTATTAGAATAATTTAGATGGCAGCAATAAAACGTGTGCAATATTCTGAATAGATAATGTCAAAATTAATATGTACATTGCACCATGAGTCTGAAATTACTAAAGCTGCTTTGGGGTTTTAAAGTGGCTGTGTGTGTTCTTAACTGAATGTTTTAGGATGTCTCATCCTGTAATGACTTACAAAAATAATTTCTAAATGGAACTCTCCCTCCCCCCACTGATGTCAGGGGACTTGAAACATGCCCTTGTACATCAGCTGATTCTTACTGCTATGGCAGTTCCTCAATAGAAAACACTCTTATAGACTGCAAAAAACATTCTCAATATAAAGGGAAATTTGTTTGTGAAACAAGTAGCCTGTAAAAATAGAAATCCTCTCCACTTTCTTTTTGATACTTGCACTTCTGCAAATCAGTTTAATGTTTGGAATATCTCCTCACCACCACTCTTCTGTGTTCTTGTATTTGGAAGAGGAGTGCCTTATTGGTCTGAATTGTTAATTCAGTGAATTAGGTGAAAGTTTGACTTGTGCAGTGGTTTGTTTATGCATTTATTTATTTTGTTGAATCAGTAGCATGTACTTCAGGCAGTGCAGCTTTACCACAATCAGAGTGACCACAGTAGGTGCACTGCTGTGTAACCTTGGTGGTGTTACATTATGTACAAGCCAAGGTTTTGAAGTGCTGTGCAATTGCTTTATCCCTTCACACATGGCATTATACACTGAGAAAGATCATCTCTGCCTGCAAAATTTGTCATTGTGAGAACCTGTTTGGAAGAGCTACTCATTGTTATTATGCAGATGGTTTTACCACGGACAATTTCTTTAAAAAGAATTTATTTGAAAAAGACAAATCTTCATTCTTCTCTCCAGAAAAAAAGGTAAATTGTGGAGGGAAAGAGTCTCATAGTTCTACCAGGTAAGACTGTTTTACTTCCATGAAACTATATTGAAAAACCATGGTAACAATGTGTATCTTTGAAGTCATGAAATAGAGTGGAGGAAGACTGACAGGTTTAGAGTGCATGAAAGGGGAGACCTTATTGCTGTCTACAACTACCTGAAGGGAGGTTGTAGCCAGGAGGGTGTTGGTCTCTTCTCCCAGGCAACAAGCACCAGAACAAGAGGACACAGTCTCAAGCTGCGCCAGGGGAAGTTTAGGCTCGAGGTGAGGAGAAAGCTCTTCACTGAGAGAGTCGTTAGCCATTGGAATGTGCTGCTCAGGGAGGTGGTGGAATCACTGTCCCTGGAGGTGTTCAAGAGGGGATTGGACGTGGCACTTGGTGCCATGATTTAGTCATGAGGTCTGTGGTGACAGGTTGGACTTGATGATCTTTGAGGTCTCTTCCAACCTTGGTGATTCTGTGAATAATTTAGTTTAGATACTGATTTTTAAAAAACTTTTTACTTTTTTCTTCATACTCCACCCTCCCCCACCACCACTAAGCTGGACTGGCAACCTGGAGATTCAATTAAGTTTTGAGGCACATATCTTAATTTGTGAGTGTCAGAAGGGAATGCCATCCCTAAACTTGCCCCTTTATTAAAAAGTTGATTTCAGTGCTGCTGTTACTCCTGAGATAATTTTAGTGCAGTTTATTTTGGGGTGAGAGTGCTACCACAGATCAGGCCATTCCTCAAGAAAACTCACATTTATTTTTTTGTATGCCTGTTTAGGCATATTTTGGGAATCTTCTGCTTTCTAGTTCAACTACATGAACCTCATGAAGCCTTTAATTTCTTCTTCTGAAAACACAAGTGATGTCCAGAAAATAAGGGGAATAGTGAGAATTCTTTGAGGGCCTTGCCTTTTAGAAAGGAGCTAGTTTACTAGTAACTCATTGGGTTTCATGAAATGCTTTTTGAAATCTTTGGTTTACTTCAACATGCCATGAAAAAGTGTATTCAATGTCCTAAAACAGTTTGAAGAGCGGGGAAAATAAGAAATTTCACTACTTAGTTCAGGAGTTCCATAAAGAAACAGCAGCATGTGTTCTCAGTCACTGGAGAAATAATTCCTGTGCCCTCAATTATTCCTAACCTTGTCATAGTGAAGCCTGTTCAGCCACTTTACAAAGTCATTTTGTTTGATTGTCAGGGTTCTGTAGGAGCCAGTTTCCAACTGAAGATACACTGTGAATAGGATAGAGACATATTTGTCCTGCCCTTACACATCATTTGTATACTGTCCATCTACATCACAACTGAAAACGAATGCAATAAGGCTCCATTTTTGTTCATTCTATTATACCACCAAGGCTGAGTATTCTGAGATTTTTGACCATGTTATGTGTCTGGTATAAATAGCTGTGTGAAACAGAACTCAGCTGAGATTACCAAACTTGGCATTTGGGACTTGTGACTCAACTGGAACCAGAATGGTAGAAACAAGCTGACAATGATCCTTGCTGGCCTGAAGCTGCCATGATGACAGAAATGAAGGGCCCTATTTTCTGCCTTGCTGCCATAGTGCCAGCATGGCCTGTGCCTGGAACTCCTGATGAGGCTAACAGGGACAATTCTCACACCAGGGTGGTTTCTGACATTCTTTCCTACAGCGAGAACATGGAGTAAGCCCAAGAGTTTAGGGGTCAGGCTTACCCCATCATAGCTGTTAGCTTATTGTCTTTTCTACCCCATCTGCCTGTCCAATCAGCCTTCTCTTCCCCCTGTTCCCTCTAGGAGTCCTCTTTCACTGCATGTCAGGGACCTCTTTAGGTTCTGCCAAAATGGAATCATAGAAGACTTTTTAAATAAGTCTCTTACTCCATGAAGAGGAAGGGGTGTGCTTAGTAGGTCGAGAGAGGTTCTCCTCCCCTGTACTCTGCCCTCGTGAGGCCACGTCTGGAATATTGTGTCCAGTTCTGGGCCTCTCAGTTCAAGAAGGACAGGGAGCTGCTTGAAAGAGTCCAGCACAGAGCCACAAAAATTAAGAGTGGAACATCTTCCTTACGAGGAGGGACTGAGGGAGCTGGGGCTCTTTAGCTTGGAGAAGAGGAGACTGAGAGGTGAACTCATCAGTGTTTATAGAGATGTAAAGGGTGAGTGCCAAGAGGCTGGAGCCAGGCACTTCTTAGTGATGCTTAATGACAGGATAAGGGGCAATAGGTGGAAATTGAGGCATGGGAAGTTCCATGGAAACATAAGGAAAAAATTTCTCACTGTGAGGGTGAGAGAACACTGAAACAGGCTGCCCAGGACGGTTGTGGAGTTTCCCTCTCTGGTGATATTCAAGATGTACCTGGATGCATTCCTGTGTGATCTGGTGTAGGTAATCCTGCTCTGGCAGGGGAATTGGATTAGATGATCTTTTCAGGTCCCTTCCAACCCCTAACATTGTGTGATTCTGTGATGGAGAATTTATCTGTCTCTTGCTCTTAAATGCTTTTAAACTTCTTTAGGTATTTAATAATTATTTTACAATAGAAAAATCTGAGTACAAACTCAGGTTACAAAATGATGATAATTTGATTTAGAAGTCTTTACCACTACTGTCTAGATGTAGCTGAAAAAATGGTTTTGTTAAGAGACTGGAAAGTTTGCTGCAGTGCTTGGGGAAATTTCTATCCATGTGAAATTGCGTGTAGCAAAAGAAGCTAGGCTGTCATGGGATTCACAGAAGGTAAGTCAAGTTTAGAGGTACAGGCAGTTCTTCAGAGGGGAGCTGGAAGATTAAGAGTCACAGCAAATTTAGGTCTCTTAAAAAAACCCAAAGAGGTATTTTCAGTAACAGTATTACAGTAAATGAAACTAAAGGCTGTGGGCTCTAATTTATGTACACCATCAGAGTGTAAGAAATTCAATTTGAGAACATTTGAAAGGATCTTTCATTAATGTGCATGGTGGGGATTAGTGAATTATATTTGCATGTTTATGATTGAGAGAAGGATTAGCACACAATAATTATGTTGTGAAGTTGCTCTAGGGTTAAGTAACAAGCTGTTGAAAAAGGGAAGAGCACACACATGCACCTCACCCCTTCTTGGGAAAAATTATTGAGCTAAGCAATGAATGTTTTTGACAGAATTTTCAGTTATGTTGTCAGAATCCTGTGATACATGAAAATAGAACATCCTGACTTTTCCTGGACTATCCAAGATATTTAAACTCTGCCTCAGTTCCGTATCTGTACACAGATAGATGTTAGTGCAATTTCAGCTTGAGAACTATTTCAGTCTAGTAGATAAAATAGCACTGTGTATGCAGATGTAATCGATTTCTGCCTTTTTTCCTTAGTGTGTTTGAAAGGGGATTTTTTTCCCCCTCTGCATGTGAGAGTGCAGCTTCCATTGGTTGTTTTGTCCTTACTTCACTCTCTGATACACTTGGTCTGCACTCTTTTCCCCTTATCCTGCTCCACAATAAAGGTGTGGAGATACAACTCAGATTTCTCTTATTGATCTGTGCTTGCTGCATGTTTGGAGGTTTTTAAAGTAAAAAAATACATATTTTTTGGAGGTTTTGTTGAATTTCACGAAGGTTCTTGTCGGGGTTGAAGAAGAAAAAGAGTTCTGGTCATATGTCCTCTTCCTAGGTTGCAGACAACTTTATTCCTTTCAATCTAGTCATCAACTGAAAATTTAGGTTGCTGTTCAGAAGTGGAGTGCAAATATGAGGCCTAAAAAGATGTCACCTCTCTGTGGTTGGTAGACTCCTGCATTTCTGTTCCTGTTAGGACGTTACGAGAACAAATACATATGTATCCTTCTGTAGATTAGGGTAGCAGTGGTACAGGAAGTAAGAGAGAAAAAGCTGCACTGTACAGCCAAAAGTCTTATTTAGCAAACTGTTCTTCAGAGATGCATTGGCACAATGTGCTCTAGAGACTGGTGATGATCAGGATGTATTTCCAGCTCCTGTCTCAGCTGCTTTTATTTCAGGTAATCATAACTTGTGTGACCTGTGCTTTGTTAAAGACTGTACAAAGTCCTCTGCACTTAGTCAGACATGTATAATGAATGACTTTGCACTGTCTGCTGTCATATTTTTGGATTTCATAAACCTTTTTGTAATCAAATAGGTGGCTTTCTTTGGAATACTATTATAGGGCAAATAAATGCATTGTTTCTCTGGGGCCCATAAGATAAATTGTCTTCTCAACACCTGATCTAACAAATCCATAGCCAAGAGTTTGCAGACCAATCCTGTTAGTCAAGAGACTTGCTATTTAAACAAAAACATGACCATGTTTATGCACCTTTTTTTTTTTTTGTAAACTTCTTTTTTTCCTTCCAAGTATTGTTCCTTGCATCTCAGGCAGCTGCTGAACTTGGCTGTTTCAATGGCGTAATATTAGGTGCACGTCAAAAGGTAGGCAAAAGCATGTGGTACCTGATGAACAAGGGCCACGTTGCTGGCTGCAGCATGTGTCATGCCCACATGGCCAAGTGGCAGAGCAGCTGAAGCCCAGGCTGTTGTGACTGAATTATTGAGTGTTTGCCATGCAGTACTACTGCAAAGAGAAATGGGCTGAATGTTGACTGCAGTTTCAGCATAGCTGTGTGCTCAGGCATGGTGAGGAGAGCCATGTTTGTGTGTGCAGAATGTAGACTTAGCTGGCCTGATAGCTCAGATAGGATCAACAAAACCCAGTACCCTTATGGCCCCTCTTTCGATTTACTGTGAAGCGACCATGCAAAACTGTCATCACAAAAAGCAGATTGCTTTTTTCTTATAGCTTCTGTCAATTTTATTCTTGCTCCTGGGATTCCTGACCAGTTGCTGCCACAGAGTAGTTGCAATAGTTGTGCAAGTTTGGCCTGCAGAAGCAGCTAGTGTAGCACAGTGTGGTGGGGCACCACTACTTAAAGGAATGGGGAATTGGCAGATGGAGAATCATGTGACGGAGCACTTCAGCCCCTAGCTTGTGTTCCAATTTCATCCCCAAACAGGGCCTATTAAAACCAATGAACATGACTCAGTAATTAAATACTCATAGCTAATGTAGCCTCTCAAATCTTTTGATCCTTTAATCAAAACTCGAACATTGGCTGAACTCCAGTTTGTAATATAAACCTGATCCATCACAGAATGCAGTTGGGCTGGCATTAAAATATGTTCTGTTGGTACCTGCTGAGTGAGGGCCACGTTGCTGGCTGATGCATGTGTGATGCTCACGTGGTCATGCTGCAGAGCCAGCTGAAGCCCAGGCTATCATGACTGGAGAGTAACCACGCTGCCTTTTTGCAATAAAGCAGGACCTTGCTTAATACAGGTAACCCAGTTACTCTGCAGAAGCCAGATACACTGTAGTGTAGGTTGTTATAAGCCAGAGAAATTCTTACCAAATTTGAATTCTGCTACTTTTAAATTTTCTGGAATGCATGAACACTGGATGTGAGATTATTAGACACAAAGCTTAGCTGAGCATGTTGTATTTCCAAAGGCTCTATAATTTTAAGAAGTTACCTCTTGATGGAAAAATAATACAGAAGCAATAAGTATTTCCTTCTTTCAAAAGACAACTGGACAGTGTTTATGGAGCAGATAACTACTGTGTATGCACAGGCTGGATTTTGTTCCATGAATCTGTAATTAGGAGCTGTGCTGCTCCCTAAAGGAGTGGTGAAGAGCACGGGGCACTTAATCACTAGTACCTGTGAGGATCAGCATGAATATTCTTTAGAAAGAGAGAGAATTCTTTATTCAGTGTGAGAGCTCACAGCTTTTATATGCTATGCCTTTTAGAGTGTAGCTAAGCACACGTAAGACTTCACATGCTTTGCGGCAGACTGTATTTTTTTGTTGCTTGCTAAACAGAGTATATCAGCCTCTCCTGCAACAGAAATGTTTAATAGGATGATTTATTTTTCTGCTGGAGTTTGAACTTAAATTTCACTACATTTGATTATGTAAAGGGTCGAAGTGACATATAAGGAATGGATAAATAATAAGAGATAGTGTTCATGTGGGAAGAACAACAAAACTTTGTTGACACCTTAATTATCAAGGTCCTTACTGAGGAATTCTTATCACCCATTAAACCCAACAAGATTTGGTTTTCATTGACAGCAACTGTTTCCTTCATCATCCCTGATATTGCAGTAAGTACTGCAGATGCACTGTGTTGTCAGGTACACATGAGAAACTGCTTAGCATCAGTATCAGAGAACAAGCAGATAAATAAATGCACCTACCGTGCATGTGGAAGTTGTATAAGCAGTATGAATATTTTTTTCTGGCTGACTAGAAATCAAGCTTTTGAGATAACCATAGACAAAACTATGAAAAGAGGCATGTTTTTAACACTTCCACAGATAATCTCTAAATGGTAATATCCTTGCCTCCTTACTTTTAGATTATTTTACTAGTTGTTTCAGAAAAATGCCATTTGAGTTCCTTTGTTTCCAAACCTTTCCTTTTCGAGATTGCATGTTTTCATTCCATGGGTAGCATTATCATAGTAGTTTAGCAAGTTCTTTGCATATGACCTGGTTTGAGCTAGAGCAGAAATAATTCTGCTCAGTGATTTTATTTCTCAGCTAAAGTCTCTTCTAAATAACTTCACTTTCTGAGGATAACAGCATGTTTGCACAGACTGTCTGCTTCTAGTAGCAATAACGCTCAATGCTTATGGTTAGTACAAAGGATTGGTGTGCAGGTCACTCCTAAATCTTGCGTACTGTGTTGGAGTTGCAGAAAGTAAAAGCAAGAAGGGGATGAGTGGAGAGTTCAACTGACCTTAAACTGACCAACAGAGTATTCCATGTATGTCATACTCAGTATGAGGATCAAGCCCTTTTCTTCAATGGCCAGTGTCTGAGGAGGAATCTATCCATCTTGCCTTCAGTCCCAACCCATGTGTTCCTGAATCCAAAGCAGCTCCTGGGAATTCCCCAATGGGTCGTGTGGGGGTGTGTGTGGATGTATTTGCTTTGCTATGTAATTGTACATATTTAATTTTATTGTTATGTTTTCATTGAAACAGTTTTTCTTCCCTCCCAATCCATTAGTCTCTCTCCCTTACTTCCATTCTCTTCCCTTTTGGGAAAGGAGAGAGGTTAACAGAATGTCATTTGTCTAGTGGCTGGCCCAGCTGTGCCCTAACATTTGACAGCACAGTTTAAAATCACTTATATTTTCCGTTTGTCTTCAAATTTAGCAACACTATACTGTAACACCATGGCTTGAAGTGGAATTTCGTGCAAGATTGTCTTGCAGCTTTGTTGTTCAGTAGTAAAGACAAATTCCTATGCATTTTAAGATATCTTATTTCTGATACTTACCATGGTACTCAGTTGGATCAGATCACGTTCAGATTTATCCAGTTTCTCTGATTTTCATTGCATTGTGGTGATCCTATTGAAAGCAGTGGAATGTTGTTAGTAAGGTCTATCCATTGGAAGCACAACTCCCAAGGCTTCTCTGAACCATTACCTCCAGAATTTTGCGCTTGTTTTTATTGTTTCCAACTTAAAATGAGATGTATTTAGTGCAGAATTAATGATGACATTAAGAAGGGAGATGCTCTTACATGAGGTGATGTGAGGCTTGCCAAATGCCCATTTAGACTGCACTAATGCACAGCGGGTTGTTTAAAGTGGAAGCCTGCCAGTGACCTATTGCTGGTGTTCATGCCTGGAAGGTGGTGCTGTCGTTGCTTGGCCCTGTCCCCAGCCTCGGAGCTCTTCCCTGATGGGACCAGTGCTTGTGGCTGCAGGGCAGTGCCTCAGTGAACTAATGTGGCTGCAAAACTAACTCTCTGGACACCCTGCCTGGGAAGCCAAAGCAGATGAAAAGTAACCCTGTCTTGTTTTTCTCTCCAGCTGCTTACTATGAATTAAGAGCATCCAAGGGACATGCAGAGAAAAGTGGGGACAGTGTGAGGACTGCCTGTATTTGGTAGGAGTTGGTGTCAGCTGAAATACATGTTAAAGCATGGCTCAAGTGGTTTGCTAAATGGCAGTCCTCACTCCACAGTAGTTAAGGTTATGGATGTGGGAGATAGGGTGAAAGAAGCAGGCATCTTTTAAGTTGGAAGCTATAATGCTACTGGTAAGACACCTAACTTACCCTGCAAATGTTCCTATTCCTGGTTTGCTGCTAATGTTTAAAATATTCAGAACTGCTTGCTTTGAAGGTGTGGTAATGAGATCTGGCTGAAAAGTTCAGTTTTCAGATGTGTGCTTCTCTTTGCCTAGAGGGGTAATTGATTTAAACTGATTCTTAATGCTTTGGTTTGTTTATTCGGTATGGAACCACTGATATTTAAAGATTGTGTTTCAAGTTATGGCATTGTGGTGAATTAAAAAAGCATAGTAAAAATACCTGTGGGAGATATAAAGTATCACAGCAAGAAGTACCTTGTAAACAAATATTGGAGGCTCTTAGAGCTTTGTGGCTTTCTGCTTATGCTAAGCACTGAAAAGTAAGGGCTTCAGAATCACTATTCAAAGGAGTAAATGTGGAAAGAGAAGTCCTGACAGCTTTGCAAAATCTCTTCTTGTGGGAAGAAAGACTTCTTGATAAGATCTGAAATGAAGTCCTGCCCAAATGTGGTCATGGAAGAGTGCATGAACATAGTGATTTTAACAGGAGCAGAAATGTTAACAGCAGCTATATTTCAATGACAGCTACAGCCTTCCCATGCTCAGCTTGCTTCTCTGTAGCCCTTGTCCTAAATAGCTGCCACACTGCTCAGCAGGGAAGGGACTCTGCTTTACACAATAATATAGTAAAATTCCTCTCTGCAGTACAGAGAAGCTATGCCAAGCCCAGTGCTTTCCTGGTGCAACTGTATCTGCACTCGGGTTGTCTCCCAGGCTGCGTCAAGGGGGAACCTACCTCTTCCTGCCAGTCTTGCAGCACTAGGCCTGCAGGAGCCTGTAAGATCAAATGGGAAATGAAACACATACCTCTGGTTTTTTTACAGTCAGGATAACTACCTGATGAACAAGTCACAAGTTTTAAAGTAGTAAGGATTTTCTAATATATAATGAATTTACTCGAAGATACCAATCTTTTCATCTGCAATCACTGTGCAAGAATCACATAGTGAAATCAGCACAGTGTGGTGCTGTACAGAAGTCAGATACTATGGTCAAAATATAGAACTTGTAACCAGGATTGTACAATGCAAGGTCTCAGTCAACACTTTGCCTAGTTTTAGGCAAGAACTTGTTCACTTTTTTTGCTTACTTTATCTTACTAGCTCTTATCTTTGTCCAGGCTGAAGGACTACTACCCCAGAATATGTCTCTGCTCTCTTACTGTAAGTGAATCATAAGCTCCCTACTGTTGGACAAATCTCATGAGTTTAAGCTGCAGAATAACTTAGCCCTGAATAGTATACTTTGGAAAACAGTACAAAGCAAATAATTTCATACAGCTTTCCCTCACCCTCTTCTTCAGCAGCAGCAAAGGGAGACCTAGGCACAAATGGTAAAAAAACCCCAACCAAACAAAAAATTGAAATGACTGAACCTCATGCAAGTCCAGGCCATGGATATTTAAATTGGTTCATGCCTAAATGTAACTTTATTAAGGTCATATCAACATATGTCAGAAAGGATCTATCAGTGTTACCTACTGTGTAAGAAGGAAGGATATTCTTAAGAGAGAGAGGACAGAGGTTAAAAGGACAGGGAGTACCAGTTCTAGTTTGAATTTGCACCTGCACAGTGGAGGAAATGTGGGCTACTGCATGGGGCTTCCTTTCCCATGCCACCATTTGTTGCCCTTCTTGATGCTGTTGAAGGATGGTTCTTAGTGGGTTTCTGTTATGGAACAGGTCATCTTGAGTACAATCACAAAGCACTTCCAGGATGGCCAAGGGATCAGGCCCAGACAATGGATTGGGAAGGGCAGGTCCTGCCTGGCCAACCTGATCTCCTTCTATCATCAGGAGACCTGCCTGGTAGATGTGGGGAGGGCTGTGGATGTGGTCTACCTGGACTTCAGCAAGGCCTTTGACACTGTCCCCCACAGCAAACTCCTGGCCAAGTTGTCAGCCCATGGCTTGGACAGGAACACTCTGTGCTGGGTTAAGTACTGGCTGGAGTGTCAAGCCCAGAGAGTGGTGGTAAATGGTGCCACATCCAGCTGGCAGCCAGTCGCTAGTGATGTCCCCCAGGGATCAGTGCTGGGCCCTATTCTGTGCAATATCTTTATTGATCTGGATGAGGGGATTGAGTCAGTCATCAGCAAATTTGCAGATGACACCAAGCTGGGGGCAGGTTTTGATCTGTTAGAGTGTAGGAGATCTCTGCAGAGGGATCTTGACAGGCTGGACAGATGGGGAGAGTCCAAGGGCATGAGATTTAACACATCTAAGTGCCAGGTTCTACACATTGCCCACAACAACCGCATGCAGTGCTACAGACTGGAGTTGCAGTGGCTGGAGAGCAGCCAGGCAGAAAGGGACCTGGGGGTACTGGTTGATAGAAGGCTGAACATGAGCCAGCAGTGTGCTCAGGTGGCCAAGAAGGTCAATGGCATCTTGGCCTCCATCAGCAATAGTGTGGCCAGGAGGAGCAGGGAAGTCATTGCGCCTCTGTACTCAGCACTGGTTAGGCCACACCTTGAGTCCTGTGTCCAGTTCTGGGCCCCTCAGTTTAGGAAGGATGTTGACTTGCTGCAACGTGTCCAGAGAAGGGCAACAAAGCTGGTGAGGGGGTTGGAGCACAAGCCCTATGAGGAGAGGCTGAGGGAGCTGGGACTGTTTAGCCTGGAGAAGAGGAGGCTCAGGGGAGACCTTATTGCTGCCTACAACTACCTGAAGGGAGGTTATAGCCAGCTGGGGGTTGGTCTCTTCTCCCAGGCAGCCAGCACCAGAACAAGAGGACACAGTCTCATGTTGCGCCAGGGGAGGTTTATGCTGGATGTTAAGAAGAAGTTCTTCACAGAAAGAGTGATTGGCCATTGGAATGGGCTGCCCAGGGAGTCACGATCACTGGAGGTGTTTAAGAAGAGCCTGGATGAGGCACTTGGTGCCATGGTTTAGTTGATCAGATGGTGTTGGGTGATAGGTTGGATTCAATGATCTCAAAGGTCTTTTCCAACCTGGTCAATTCTGTATTCTGTTCTTATTCTCTGGGAGCTGTGAGGAGCAAGGCTTCTTCCTCCTTGCACAGCAGGCTGTCTAGGGCATACTGATTTGGTGAGACTGAAGGCAGGCTTAGAGAAAGAGGTAGGTGATGGAGGGGCTGTACTTAGACTGATCCCCATGTCTTGGACCTCATCATCCTCCTCTCCTAGCCTCATCGGGCTGGCTGGAGCACAAGAGTATCTCCTCTCAGCAGTTTTCATGACAGAAACACTCCATAGGAGAACTGTGGGGTTGAAGCTGGACTATAGACAGAGCCTTGTGTGAAGTTCTACGATTGCTCCCAGGCCTACTGCCTGAAATATAGCCCTGCACAACTGATACCTGGAGCTTCCTACACTCCTTGTGAAACATCAGTCTTCAATCCCGAATCCTGCTATATCCTTTCCTGTCTTGGCACCATTTACAATACAATAAACCAGGTTGGAAGAGACCTTCAAGATCATCGCGTCCAACCCATCAAACAACTAGATCATGTCACCAAGCAGCCCATCAAGTCTTCTCCTGAACACCTCCAATGACGGTGACTCCACTACCTCCCCAGGCAGCCCATTCCAATGGGGAATCACTCTCTCTGTATAGAACTTCCTCCTAATGTCCAGTCTAAACCTGCCCTGGCACAGCTTGAGACTGTGTCCTCTTGTTCTGGTACTGGCTGCCTGGGAGAAGAGACCAACCTCTGCCTGGCTATAACCTCCCTTCAGGTAGTTGTAGAGAGCAATAAGGTCTCCCCTGAGCCTCCTCTTCTCCAGGCTAAACAGTCCCAGCTCCCTCAGCCTCTCCTCATAGGGCTTGTGCTCCAACCCCCTCACCAGCTTTGTTGCCCTTCTCTGGACACGTTGCAGCAAGTCAACATCCTTCCTAAACTGAGGGGCCCAGAACTGGACACAGGACTCAAGGTGTGGCCTAACCAGTGCAGCGTACAGGGGCAGAATGACCTCCCTGCTCCTGCTGGCCATACTGTTCCTGATGCAGGCCAGGATGCCATTGGCCCTCTTGGCTGCCTGGGCACACTCCAGGCTCATGTTCAGCCTCCCATCAACCAGCACCCCCAGGTCCCTCTCTGCCTGGCCGCTCTCCAGCCACTCTGACCCCAGCCTGTAGCACTGCATGGGGTTGTTGTGGCCAATGTGCAGAACCCAGCACTTGGATGTGTTAAATCTCATGCCATTGGACTCTGCCCATCTGTCCAGCCTGTCGAGGTCCCTCTGCAAAGCCTCTCTGCCCTCCAGCAGATCAACTCCTGCCCCCAGCTTGGTGTCATCTGCAAATTTACTGATGATGGACTCAATGCCCTCATCCAGATCATCAATAAAGATGTTGAAGAGCATGGTGCCCAGCACTGATCCTTGGGGCACACCACTAGTGACAGGCCGCCAGCTGGATGTGGCACCATTCACCACCACTCTCTGGGCTCAGCCCTCTAGCCAGTTCCTAACCCAACACAGTGTGCTCCTGTCCATGCCATGGGCTGCCAGCTTGGCCAGGAGTTTGCTGTGGGGGACTGTGTCAAAGGCCTTGCTGAGGTCCAGGTAGACCACATCCACAGGCCTCCCCACATCCACCAGGTGGGTCACCTGATCATAGAAGGAGATCAGGTTGGTCAGACAGGACCTGCCCCTCCTAAATCCATGCTGGCTAGGCCTGAGCCCCTGGCCATCCTGTAAGTGCTGTGTGATCGCACTCGAGATGACCCGTTCCATAATCTTGCCTGGCACTGAGGTCAGGCTGACAGGCCTATAATTCCCTGGCTCTTCCAACTGGCCCTTCTTATGGATGGGCACCACGTTGGCCAGCTTCTAGTCTTCTGGGACCTCTCCAGTGAGCCAGGACTGCTGAAAAATGATGGAGAGCGGCCTGGACAGCTCATCTGCCAGCTCCCTCAGCACCCTAGGATGGATCCCATCCGGTCCCATGGACTTGTGGGGGTCCAAGCGGCTGAGAAGATCTCTAACTCTCCCATCCTGGAACAGGGGAAAACTATGCTGCTCCCTGGCTCCTTCTGCCAGCTCTGCAGGCCAGCTGTCTGGAAGCCGTTCTGTCCTGCTAGTAAAAATTGAGGTAAAGAAGGTGTTAAGCACCTCTGCCTTCTCCTCATCCTTTGTTACAATGTTCCCCTCCATGTCCACCAAGGAGTGGAGCTTGTCCTTGTCCTTGTTCTTCCTCTTGCTATTAATATATTTATAGAAGGACTTTTTGTTGTCCTTCACAGCAGAGGCCAGTCTGAGCTCCAAATGTGCTTTTGCCTCCCTAATTTTCTTCCTACAAGACCTAGCAACATCCCTAAACATTCCATGGGTTGCCTTCCCTTTTTTCCAAAGATAATACACCCTCTTTTTTTCCCTTAGTTCCTTTAGAAGTTCATTACCCATTTGGTCTGAGCTCTTTCTTCCCCTAGCCTAAAGCTTCCCCTGTCATGTTGTCATGTGCTGCTAGCAGACCTGAGAGGTTGGGCAGCTTATCTGGGAAAAGAGTAGTCTTACAGCACAGCAACATTACCCCCCACACACACTGTTCTAGAGCTGTGTGCCTTAGCATAAAAGGTTAAGTGCCAGCAGCACCTTCCTTGGACTCTTCCCGACCCTACTGCAGTATCTGAACATTTTATTAGCATGAGAGAGAGCACAAATTTTTTGGCCTTCTAGATGGTCATTTAAGGCAACAGCCACAGAGCACTTTCTGGTAGACCCATCTTGTTCATACAGGTTTTAGCTGAATGCAAAGCACTGCTACAGCTTGAAATCAGCCTGCCTGAGAGAGTGCACTCTGATGTTTGCTTCAAATGGCAAAAAGGCTGCCTTGGTTGTGGGTATGAGTGCAATTCTACACATGAGAGTAGCCACAGTGCTGAAGTTCAGGCACCTAATTTAGGAACATAGCTCTGCTAGATTCCCTGTATGGGTTGTAGAAAGAAAAATCCTTCCTTGGAGAGAGGTTCAGGTCAGCAGCTGAACTGCTCTTCCATGCAGCATAATGATGCACTAAAAGCTCAAAGAAAATAATTGTTATCAAACGTCTACACAACATTAATTGGTTTGTTAAATGCCTACACATGCTGTCTCACACGTGCAGCTGTAAGGTCTGTGGTCCTTTACAGCTTCTTCAGTCTGTTTTGAATCCTCTAGTGAACGGTGGCATATGGAATGGAAAATTAAAACTTTTGATTTATGTGTTGCTGCTTTGCCGCTTTTGGCTGCAGTAGAATACTTAGGAACGTGAGATGACAACAGATACTTAGTTGTACAAGTAACTGAGATGGTTATATCTGGGAGCACAGGGAATGGGTCATTCGTCATTCTAGTAGTTTCTATGTGCTGCAAGAGAGTGTGTTTTTGTAGCAGAGAAGCACTCCCAGTCCACCAAGCTGCAAAGACCAGAATAAAACAGAGCTGCTGCAAAACAAGTTTACATGAACATTTCCCAGCATGATGGACACGCTAGAGATTAGCAAAATAGCAAGAGCAGTAAGGACAGACAAACCTACATACATGAAAAAATCTTGGTAACACACTTATCTTTCCCCCTAAACTTTATGTGGGAACAGTTTTTCAGCATTTTCTTGTTTTAAAAGTTTTAGCAAATATTCTAGGTTTTGAAAATCAGTGTGGTATCCCTGTTGCCCTGGGACTTGTCCAAAACTGGCAAAAGACACTGCAGTCTTGGCTATCAACCTGGGGGGGGGGAAGGCAGAGCAAGACTTTAATGGGTTTTAAGATCAGAAAAGAATATTAAAATTATCACCTACTCTAATCTCTTCTACAGGCTGTAGAACCTTATCAGTTAATTCTGCATAATACCTTTACCTCCTATTTAAATTACAACATTTTTCTTAGAAAGCCTTCTAGGCTGGAGGATTAAAATCTCTGCCTTTAGTTGGTGATTGATTTTCAGAATTCTCTATTTCTGGTGTTATGATAATATGATTTCTCTTATGTGGTTGCAGACAAAGACAGAGCTGAAAAGCTCTGGCTAAACTTTTACCCTCCCCGAATCTTGCAATTCAGTTGTGCAATTTGTCCTTTGTGAGCTGTGTTTTGATAAGAAGGCTGGAACACGGTAAAACACTGGAATAATTTCTTACTAGCTTTCTCAGTCATCAGAATCTGTTCAGGGTCACTTTGAGGCCTCTGAAAAGTACTTATAAAAGAAGAGAAAAAGCATTTTTAAGGAGACTTAAGTTTACTTGGAGGGAAGACTTCATATGCTTATGTTAAAATTTTGAAAGGCAATCAGATTTTTCTTTACAAATTCAGATTTGCTGGGGCTTTCCATGACACAGGTAGTCATCAGGGGTCGGAAAGGCAAAGATTTTGAAGGCTAGGCGTCTTTATTATTCAAACCTGCTCCTACAATACTATGTATTTAAACTGGCTAGAGCAAATCAAACACCTAAGCCAGCTGTTCATGAAAAAAATAGTCTTGCAAAATCACTAGTTTCTACCTGTGTTGTCAGAACAGACTAAAGTTGTAATATTTTCTATGCAGCTTTATTATCTCAAAAATATTTTTTCTGTGTTATTTACTTATATACAGTACAGCAGATTTTCTGGCTTCCTTTGATGTTTCCAATTTTAGTATTTTATTGTGGGATTTTTAATGAAGAAAATAAAAGGCTAAAAATGATGAATAGGAAATTTACTCTGAAGGCTAACTAGAGAGGATTTAATATGCAAGCTGGGTGTAGAGACAGCCACCATTTCAGTTTTAGAGAAACTCTGTTGATGATTCAGTATGTGGCAAGTTACTATTTCTAATAAAGATGATATTTAGTATATTTTTTAAACCAGGCACCAAAAATATGTTTAACTAGAAGAAGTTCTGTCTATAAACAAAGTATAATAATGGATTTTTCAGCATGTAGTAATATATATGTGTACAGCTGACAATTCAGAAACAAAAGCAAAGATGTTAAAAGCCAAAAATCAACAGGCTTTTCAGGTAGCATTTAGACTGGGATAATGAATAAGTATTTATACTGAGTGGGAGAAAAACCAGGCAATCTGAAACACTAATAGGTATAAAAATACTGAAGAGCCATAATAAAAAAATCTTATGCAGGTACATGAAATTTCAGAATGACATCCCTAGAAGGTGTATTTTGAAAGCATTAAGATACACTTTGATAGTCCTATTATCTAGATAGAATCACTGACATATTATGAAGCTATTAAGGAGTCCAAGAAGGAAAGAAACAGGACAGTCACAGGATCCTAATCACAACATTAATTTAAATAGGCTCAGACTTTAATTCCCTTTAGGTTGTTCGCAGCATAGCCAACTGATAGGCAGTTCTGAAGTCAGGCCTTTGTGTTCTTGATAAACTGGTTACTTAGATGCTTGATAATATTACTCAAGGAATGAGGACTACCTGCATTTAAAGGTTTCTTTTAACTGGATTAAGCTTTCTTCATTGAAGTGAAAGAAAAGAGTGTGTCTCTTACAGATGAAAATTTTCTCTTTGTCAGTATTCATCCTTTTTCAGGCTGGAAACAAAAGACTAAAGAATGCTGTCATTCACCTGATTATGGGGAGCTCTTACATAGAACGGACATTTTTTTACTGCCTGGATCTTCTTCTCGGGGTACTGCTCTGCCCCAGAGAGCTACAGAGTCTCCTGAGAGCTACAGAGTCTCCTGAGCGCTGGGCGGCAGGCCCAGCCAGCACTGTGAGGGGTGGCACATCAAAGTTCGTGTTTTACATGGCTTAAGTTTTATCACAAGTGCAAGTGTTTATATAGACAGCACTGTTACACAGGATACACCTAACTGGGTTCCAGCATCTTCAGAAAGATTACCAGAAGTCTAAACAGCATGTGTGTTATTTATTGTGGTTCTTTTAAATGTGTCTTTCTGTTGTTATAGGGTTGATGGGGAAATATGTATTTCCTCTCAACAAAAGTTAGCAAATTGCATAGGAACATGAGAAAAAGAAGAACACCACTTGAGACAAACACAGAAGCAGTCCTCGACAGGGACATAATTTAGTGTATCTGTTTCCAAGTCTAGATTTGTTGAAAATGTTGAAGAAACCTGTCACCTGTCATCTTCTTTACAGGGAATTCTTTTCCCTCATAAATACCTAGGGGCAGTATTTGTATACTTGAAGATGTTTACCAAATTTCTTTCCTCTTGAAAGTTTTAGTTTGAGAACATACATAGACCATGAGAAATGAATAGTTTCCATATCTATATTATTTAGAAAAATAGGGTCAAATTACACTTGTTCATATCACTGGCTGTCCTTACCTTAACACTGTTTCAAGATAGTGTTGAAATTTTTGGACTAAAAATATCCACTATAGCTGACAACTAAGTGGAATAAAACCTGTAAGGTTGTTTTATATAACACTGGAAGGTAAAGAAAAGCCAGAAGACCCAGACTTAGAAGAAGACTTTTCATCAGTTAGCATAGCAGGCTTTTAGATTTCAGCTCTTGAATTTTATGTTTACTGCCACCCCTAAGTACATGCATGAGTGTCTGGAGAGTATCACCAGACAGGAGGCACACAAGTATAAAAGCCTTCTGGTCACCTAAAAGAGATTCTATAGCTCTTAGCCAAAGCTCTCTGTGGGGGAGGAGCAGAGCACATCTCAGAGCTACAATTCAGCCATAGTTTTTGGATGTGTGAGTGGGCTGTGTAAACTCAAATGGCTTAATGTTTGTATTAAAGAAAAATGGGAAACTCATAGGGTTAGGAAAAAAAACAGAACATATTTGTTGAGCAGAAGCCGCATGCACAATGTAATGGGTTTTGAGACCAATAAAAAGTAGCAACTGCTACTCACTCTGCAAGAAAAATGTGTGTTCACATCTAAGCTTCTGTGATTTCCTTGTCTCTGACTATTATCTACCCTTCTTTATGAAACTTTTCTTTTTCCTGTTTTGATGTCTCTCTAGCACTGCTGTTGCTCACTATTCTGGTATGTGGTGTAGGACTCAATGGTCAAACAAGACACAGTATCATGCCTTTCTGTTGTCAAATACCTTTTGCTTCATGGACTACTTAGCCATCAAGCTTCTTACAATGCAAACCATAAGAACATGAGAGTTTACTGAGGTAAGGAACTCCTTAGCTTGGCTGTTAATTTTATCACTTATATAAACTGTTTAAGCAAATTCAATATTTGATCCAATAGAGCTACTACTTACAGATGTTTTACTCTTTGCAGTGGTTTTCCCCTCGAATATCACCTTAAGAGATAAATATTAATTTTCAAATGCTTTGATGTTCTGTGCTCACATCTGATTCTCTGATATAAAAGCCTTCTCACTCCAGGTGCTTGGCACACTCACTCCCTTAAATCACTGCTTGTATTTAAAAGATGTCAAATCTGTTCAGAATAATTGCATGTGCTATTCATCCTAAAGAGAGAGGAAGAGAGATAATTCAAATGAACTGAATATGACAAATATTAGTCAGGAGCTTATCTCACATATGCTTGGGTACTACAGTGTTAAGGGGAATCACTATGTAAAGTAGAAAAGGTTACTCAGAAGTTTCAAGGCAGCACTGAAGTAGCTGAATCAACTCTTCCAAAGAACAGTGTTCTCCTGTGATCAGGCTTTCCATGCTGCATGAGATTCCATAATGCACAAAGCTAAGGCTTTTACTTCCATTCTGACTACTCCTGTGTTATTAAATACAATCACACGAGAACATTGATAGGTTGCTTTCATTTGGCATAGATGTGTAAGAACTGAAGCACAAACATGAAGTGATAGCTTGAAATATTTTCTTTTATGTAGCTTAAAAAAAATATTTTCTTGTAACAAGATTTTTTTTTCCCCCTCTCTGGCGAATCAAGGAATGAAAGAACATGGTGGCTGACACCAAGATGTCCTGTTTATGTTCCAGCCCATGGATATACTTAGGAGACTGTAAGCTGAATTATAGAATGCAATTTGCTCCAGTTGAAATAATAACCATAGTGAAAGGTGTTGCTATCTTACAAGCACGTATCTCACCAGCTCATCTTAGGAGATACTTATTATATCAGAATTATGCTATAACGATATACCAGGGATGTGCCTTATCTTGCTTAAAGCCATTTCTCCTCACTGGAAATGCATGTGGTGCTTTATCAACCTACGGATCAGTACTTTCCCAATGTACATTCCTGTATGTTGCACTGATATTTCTTTCTCATAAGGAGGAAAACATTTCCCTCTTACTCCTCTACTTTAATTCTATAATATCCTTTGCTATCTGATTGCTAGATAAATGAGAGATGTGTAGCTGGCCAAGGTTGCTTCATTTCCCCACACAGCGCATCCCTTCGCCCCATAGATGTAATTTGCTGCTCCATTTCCTGTGTGTGGCTGCCGCGTTGCCTTTTTGCTAGTTGCCTTGCTTTTCCTGGTCGTGCACTGAGTTTTGTTTCATTTTATAAAATGGGCAGTAAGCATAAGAAGAGGTATTTTTTTTACTGCTAACATCACCACAGATGGGAGCACAGTCTCCCTGAGAAATCTGCTTTGGATATATTCCACTGAACGGAGTGAGACAGGGCTTTTTCAGGAGTATGTAGTTTTTGTGATTCATACTCTGGCCAAAAGAGATGGAGCTTATGTATTTATATAGGTTTTTAAAGGAAAATTACTTGATTATTCTGGACACATGCTTGGTTAGGTCAGCCAGTTGCTGGGCTATGATCTGTGCACATGAATCAATCTTCATGTATTTTGTCAGTTGCTTACGAGTCAAAAACTTGTTAACCAATCTTGCAGAGAGGGACCTGGGGGTACTGGTTGATGGTAGGCTGAACATGAACCTGCAGTGTGCCCAGGGGGCCAGAAGGGCAAATGGCATCCTGGCCTGCATCAGGAACAGTATGGCCAGCAGGGGCAGGGAGGTCATTCTGCCCCTGTACACTGCTCTGGGTAGGCCACATCTTGAGTCCTGTGTCCAGTTCTGGGCCCCTCAGTTTAGGAAGGATGTTGACTTGCTGGAACGTGTCCAGAGAAGGGCAACAAAGTTGGTGAGGGGTCTGGAACACAAGCCCTATGAGGAGAGACTGAGGGAGCTGGGGCTGCTTAGCCTGGAGAAAAGAAGACTCAGGGGTGACCTTATTGCTCTCTACAACTACCTTAAGGTCTCTTCTCCCAGGCAGCCAGTACCAGAACAAGAGGACACAGTCTTAAGCTGTGCCAGGGGAGGTTTATGCTGGATGTTAGGAAGAAGTTCTACACAGAGAGAGTGACTGCCCATTGGAATGGGCTGCCCAAGGAGGTGGTGGAGTCACCATCATTGGAGGTGTTCAGGAGGAGACTTGATGGGGTGCTTGGTGCCATGGTTTAGTTGATTAGGTGGTGTTGGATGATAGGTTGGACACGATGATCTTGAAGGTCTGTTCTATTCTATTCTGTTCTGATTTGTCATGTTAGAAAAGTTCCACTTTTGCAGCCTTATCATAACAAAGCCACCCAGAAGAATGAGAGCAGGTCCTTTGGGTTCCAATAATCTTTAGTAACTATATCCTGAATTATGCAAGGATTTATTTTTTTTTAGCATACTAAGAAGAACTAATAGCAATAAATTAATAAAGCAAAATAATTTCAGATTGATAACCAGTTAAAAAAAATTTCAAGACACAGTTTCTATGTCGTAAAGTAATATCCTTAAGGAAGATGATAGATACAAACAAATCTCAGCAAAACAGTAAGAAAGCTGTAACTGGTAATAATACAGGGATGACTGGAAATCATTATTATCCCTAGATCTAATCTTTATTATGTCAAGATTCTGTGGGATCAAGAATACATCAAGGGTGAATTGAACTGGACTTCATTGGCTTTTCTATGCTACAGAGCAAACCTGATTATCTAAGAAAACTGAGAAAAATATGCTGTGACAAATGCAGTTACTGACTGTTGCAGGGGTCAGGGAAATGAAACAGTTACCTCTGCCAGTCCAAAATCTTTCTGCTAGTAGCACTCCAATGATGTGCTTGCTTTTGCCATGTCTGAATACAACTTATTTTTTCTTTTAATGATCTTTTTTTTCTTCTTAATAATGAAGCAGAATATCTACAAGACACTATTGTGTAAAAATAACTTAAAATATATGGCTAAATTTCTAAAATAATTAAATGTGATTAATTGTGGGGATTGAAATCCACTTTGAAAATAATTAAATGTAATTAATAAATCCACTTTGTTTTCTCCTGGCATTGAATCTTCGGGCCTCCAACTGTCAGATGAGGCTGATGGACAGTTACCTTCTGATCCTGACAGATTTTGTGTCCAAGCTCCACTGAGGAGAGACTGAAGGGTATTATTATTCCCCCGACTTAAGTTAAATCCATGATAGCAAATGGAATATATATATATATAATACAACAGTTGAGTTTCACCATCACCTCCTATCTCATGTGTCCATTTCCTTTCCTGTCCTCCTCTAAAGGTCTTTTTCTGACCTTTGTGTGTGTTTTCCTAGGAGGTGTGACTTAGCTGATTAAGGCTATGGCATGTCTTGTTTCACTGCTATGAACCCATGACTGAAAGGGCACCTAAAAGCAGCATTGTAATCATCAGACATTGCTAGGAGCTTGCCAGGTTTTGGAGTGGTTGATAAGACTGCATGCTGGGTCTGTCTTTTTCCAAGTGCAAGTGAGTTGAAAGCAAGAGATGCACCAGAATAGAAGCTCTATTTCTTTCTCATTTCTCCCCTCCTCTTCCCTTTGCTGTGTGGGCTTTGTTTGTTCTTTTTTTAAAGAAGCAGTACTGACTTCATCTAACTATAGCTTTTCTCCCAGAGACACTCATTGCCCTCTTTAACATAATGTAAAGAAGGGCTTTCCCTTATGAAAACTTTGTCTAAAGACTGTAAAGGAAGGCAACGGAAAATGAAAATTGTTTACTGTTCTGCTTTATGTGGTTTTTTCCCCCCTTTTTTCCTAGTTATCACAGTATCGCTAAGGTTGGAAGAGACCTCAAAGATCATCGAGTCCAACCTGTCACCACAGACCCCACGACTAGACCATGGCACCAAGTGCCATGTCCAATCCCCTCCTGAACACTTCCAGGGACGGTGACTCCACCACCTCCCCGGGCAGCCCATTCCAATGGTGAATCACTCTCTCGGTGAAGAACTTTCTCCTCACCTCGAGCCTAAACTTCCCCTGTTGCAGCTTGAGACTGTGTCCCCTTGTTCTGGTGCTGGTTGCTAGGGAGAAGAGGCCAACCCCTTCCTGGCTACAACCACCTTTCAGGTAGTTGTAGAGAGCAATGAGGTCGCCCCTGAGCCTGCTCTTCTCCAGGCTAAACAATCCCAGCTCCCTCAGCCTCTCCTCACAGGGCTTGTGCTCAAGTTAATTAAGAAAAGAGCAAGAGCATTTTAGTGTTCACTGAAACCAAATGGACGTTTTGAAATTCTGAATCCAGGCGTTACACAGTTTCATATTCAAATAAACACTGAACTTTCTACCAAAATTAGTGCACTTCCCTGGTCATTTGACAGAAAATTCTCTTGAGCATCTGAAGAATAACCCAACCAGTTGGACCTCTGCCCAATTGGTGCCCTAACCTGGAGTCTTCATAAAAAATGACTATGAAGAGTAGCAGTTAGCACTGTACCTCTGACTACCAAGGACTATTTTTCTTGAGTATCAGCAAATGTCACAATCTTACAGGGAAGTCACATGTGCTTGTAATAACTTTCTCCTAGACAGGACCAATATGTCCTCCATCTGAAGGAAGCTCCTCTAACTTCTGTAAACATTTTTTAAATGGAGCAGACATTGCACATGGTCAAAGACTGTGGATCATGGGCACAAGCACGCAACATAAACATGAGAGATTCTTTTATTTTGCCAAAATCAAAGCTGTGCATCAAGCCATATTAATGAAACAAAAAGCTCAGCTCTGTGGATAAAGCTAGTTTTCTGTGCCACTTTAAGTGGACTAAATAGTACTTTTCAGCTGCACTTGCAGTTAAAATGGGCAGAGCTCAGAGGGAGTGTTATGTAAGCACTGGAAGGGAAAATAAATGCATGGAAATATCTCTAGGAATAGGTACCTCCTTGAAATTTAGTCTATACTTAGTTCCTAGGTTGTTTCCTTCTGCAGTAGTGAAGGATAATGAGGTTCGTGGACTGTGGGAACCTGCAAGTGAGGCAGAACTGTGATATCTTGCAAATACAATGGGGGAGCACACTTGAGGGGAGTGGGAGTGTAGAGTTACCAATGTGACTACTTGAATGACAATGCACTATGTAGGGACTCACTGAATGCCCTCCATAGAGAATAGTTATCCACACCCTTCAGGTTTTGCTTGGCTTCAACTAAAAATAAACTCATCTGTCAGTAGAAAAGATATAAGTGGAAGCTTGTCTTCTTGACCAGTAATAAAAGCACATTTCTGTAGCAGGAGAGCCATCTTAGTTCTGTTGTTCTTGAAGTCTACTTCAGTGTGGGTCTCACAGTTGGTGCTACCATTTTTGCACTGACGGTTCCATCCTCATTTACTGCTAGCATACATGCACAAGGGCAGCATGGGTTTATGAAAGGCAAGCCCTGCTTGACTAACCTGATCTCCTTCAGTAAGGAAGTAACCCACTTTGTGGATGAGGGAAAGGCTCTGGATGCTATTTAACTAAACTTTAGCAAAGGCTCTGACACTGTCTCCCACTGTGTCCTGGAGAAACTGGCTGCTCCTGTTTTGGATGGGTGTACTCTTTGCCAGGTAAAAATTGCCTGCATGACTCAAGCCACCACTAAGAGTGGTGGTGAACAGAGTTAAATCTAGTTGGTGGCCAGTCACAAGTGATGTTCCACAGAGCTCAGTATTGAAGCCAGTTCTGTTTAATATCTTTATCAATGTTGATGAGGGGATTGAGTGCACTCGCAGTGACTTTGCAGATGATACCATCCTGGGCAACAGCATTGATCGACTTGAGGGTAGGAAGGCAAAGGGATCTGGACAGGCTGGATTGATGGGCCAAGGTCAATTGTATGTGCTGGGTCCTGCATTTGGGTTGCAACAACTCCACACAACACTAGCGGCTTGGGGCAGAGTGGCTGGAAAGCTGCCAGGCAGTAAAAGACCTGGGGTGCTGATTGTCAGCCTGCTGAACATGAGCCACCAGTGGTGGCCAAGAGGGGCAAGAACCTCCTGACCTGTATGAGAAATAATGTGGCCAGCAGCACTAGGGAAGTGATTGTCCCCTTGTACTTGGCACTTGTGAGGCCCCCACCTCAAATACTGTGTTCAGTTTTGGGGGCCTCACTACAAGAAAGAGATTGAGGCGCTGGATTGTGTCTGAAGAAGGGCAGTGTTGCTGATGGAGGGTCTGGAGAACAAGTCTTCCAGGATTGTTTAGCCTGGAGAAAAGGAGACTGAGGGGAGACGTCATTGCTCTCTACAACTACCTGAAAGGAGGTTGTAGTGAGGTGGGGGTCAGTCTCTTCCCCCTAGTAGGAAGCAACAGGACAAGAATAAACAGCCTCAAATTGTGCCAGGAGAGGTTTAGGTTGGATATTTGGAAAACTGTATCCACTGAAAGAGTTGTTGAGGAACAGGTTGCTCAGGGAGGTGGTAAATCCCTGGAGGTATTTAAAAGACCTGTAGATGTGGCACTTGGGGACATGGTTTAGGAGCAGACTTGTCAGCGCTGGGTAAATGGTTGAACTCAATAATCTTAAAATTCTTCTCCAAATTAAACAGTTCTATGCTGCTATAAATGCATGTGTATACATACAGTCTTATCTACATATATATGTATAGCCTCATTATACTTATTCTGTGTGGTAAGACAGTTGAAGAATATTAGCATTATATTTGAGCATCACTAGGCAGGGACTGAAATGGCTTAGCAAACTAAGTATTCCTGTTTGTAGGATAAGCAATGAATCACAAACAAATTGTTGCCTTCTGCTAAATCAGCATGAACCTTGATGTCCCATTGTTAATTGTTTGTAAGCTTGTTTTAATAGTTTCCTGTAGCCGTCAGCTCAAAATCTACTAATATTGTTCCACAACATATAATCTTTATTCTCTGCTGCTTTGTAGTGTAGTACATCTGAGTCATGTGGATGTATAATATTATCACTCTGTTGTGGGAGAGCTTTACACCCACTTTTGCTGGTGTCAGTGACTACACATGCTAAGAGGCAAGCATGGAATCAAGCCTTTAAAACAACGTTCAATAAGCAGATTAGGCAGAGCTGTTAGAGAAACCTGAGCTGCAGTGTTGCTGTTAATGCCAGAAATCATGATGTACTGTTAAAAAAGCAAATGTTAATTGGACAATTAAAATACCCACTTATGGGGTGCAGAAGAGCCTGGAGGTCTGCTTTAATGTAAAGCTGAATGTTTGGACTGAAATCATGCCTGCTTTAAAAAAAAAAAAAAAGTAGAAATTTATATATATACAGTTTGTAAATATATAGGTGTGTATATATAGGATCATAAAAGCATAGAATTCTTTTGGTTTGAAAATACATTCAAGATTATTGAGTCCAACCATTTTTTAACTCTGTCAAGTCTGGTGCTAAATCATGTCCCTTAGCACCACACCTATTGGTCTCTTAAATGCTTCCAGGGATGGTGACTCAACCACCTCCCTGAGAAGCCTATTCCAGTGTTTAGTAATTCTTTCAGTCAAGAAGTTTCTTCTGATATTCAATTTAAACGTCCCCTGGTGCAACTTGAGGGAGAAGAGACCAACCCCTCACCTCACTACAACCTCCTTTCAGGTAGGTGCATACATATATATATACACATACATGTATACATATATACATGGGTGTAAATATATGATCAAACCTCTGATTTCTAAGTGAGTGATGCTGCAGTGCAGTTTCCCTTCCTTGCTGAGGAATATGTTGTTGGCCTGTTAGAAACATTGAGATTGGATGAAGCTGCAATCTTTCTGTGGTTTGAGAACAATTGCTGTACTCTGACTGAAGCATCCTGCCCTGAGCTGCCCTTTTCAGGCTGTGATTACTAGGAGGTTGGCTCTACTGAATTAAAGTAATAAAATCTCTGAAGCTATTGAAACGACCTCATTAACCTCAAAGAAAAGATGGTCTGAAGTGTAGTAAGTGTGATTCTCTTGCTTTTGATGAAGTAAAATCATTCTGCTCTGAGTGACTCTGACAACACTCTTCAATAGTTACTTCATATGATGTGTTTTGTAATGTGATTACTTTGCTGTATCATGAGGCATACAAAGCAGTGTCACATAAATATAGTTAACAAGCTGTACAACGTTTATTTGCTAGAAAAAGAGCTGTGCACTAAGAGGAGTGAAAGAAAAGATACTGCAATATTGTGATTGATTTAAAAGATCAAGTAAAGGCAAAAATAAAGACGGGAAATACCTTACAGATTATCTGATATTCACTTGCTGTTTCAGTGACAAAAATATTAGTTTCTGCTGTCCGATAAGCCTGGAAAACAGGAGCACCTTAGTTAAGAATATTGGATGATGCAGAGAAAACAATTCAGCTTGTCTGCACTTATCACTGAGCGAAATGTCCCTGCATGTGAGAAGAATGGATTGTAATGTTAGAATGATTTTGTAAAATCCCATGTTCTGGGAAATGCAAAGGAACATTGCTTATGGAATCAGTCTGAGTAGAACAGAATCCATGAACTGGGAGGCAGAACTAAACAGGAGGGAAGTGAAAATTATGTGAACAGTTCTACTGAATAGACAAATCTAAGATCTTAACGATGGTACAAAACAATCCAATTAAGAGGTGGGAAATATTTTTCAAACAATGAATGATTAATGTATTATTTGATCTGCAAAGAGTCATTGAGGTTTGAGCAAGATTAAAATACAATTGTGTACATAATAGTTATAGTCATTGTTATCACAAATACACTGCAACAAAGATTCTGGAACAGATTCAACCAAGATCAAATATTTATGACTGGAAATGAAGCAAGAACTGCATAGTTCCTGTTTGCATCAATTCTTTGCTTGCCGCAGAAGGTGACCAGAAACCTGACTTCACAGAGTTTCGGCCCAGTTTAGCACAGTGAACTGTGTCTCTAAAATAGTAACAGAAACCTCCAAATCCTTCCTTTTCAGAATTTAGAGTAATATACTCTATAGATTTTGATTCAGCTCCATTTCAGCATTTCTTCTTATTTTGTTCAGTAAACAGTCAAAATAAGATGTATTCTCCAGTTTCTAGAGGTAAGGTGTTTTTCAGAGCTACAAGATGAGATACTAAGTGTCTATAAAAATATTTGTATAATTCAGTTTCTGCACAGAGCTTCAGAAAACTGTTCTCCTTTTCAGTACAAAAGTAACTGAGCCATAGTAGATATAAATTTTCTGCTCAAGCAAGAATGTCTTAAATACTATTAATGCCTTCCTTTATTTTTAGTGTGCAATACAAGACTCCAATTATGAAATTCTACTATTCCTCTGTAATAACAATTGTTTGTCAATGCATGAATCTATTTGCTTTTAGTTTGCAATTGTGTTAACAAATACATTTTTTTTTTTTAAATCATATTCGTGAATGGACAATTGAATGTTGGTTATTTACTTATATATCATTGCTCAGATTCTGTATCTACAGTTAAGTGCTTGGACTTAGCAATCTCAGTGGTTTTGGTTCTGTTACCTCCATGGAGCTTTCTCTTAATGGTTACAGAGACTGATCTTGATTTAAGACACAAACCTTTTTTCATCTGCATTACTGCAGTGGTATTCAGATTTGTGGCTTTTAATGTCAAATGGAAATTATAGCTCATGCATGCCTTTCCAGGCAGAATAGCTCATGCAGAGGACATTAGAATGATTTAGGGGAAGTTTGGAATCAACTCATCATAATTGGAAAGAAAACCAAATCCTTCACCCTGTATAATTATCCCATATTTAAGAAATTAATAATTAAATGTGAAATATCGGATCCTGTGTTTTTTACTGGTCTGTGAAATAACGGTGGGAAGAAATAACCTCATTAAAGATTTATCTTATGAGAACATAGGGAACAGTTGTTTTTTTTAAACAGCTATCTGCATGGTCATGTGCAAAAGGTTATTTGTGCTTATGCACAGTATTTACTGCTCATTCTTCTGACTTTGTCACACAACCAAGGAGCAGAAACAATACTCTGTCACTTACATGATACCACAGACATCACAAAAGCTACTAAGAAGTAATGTAAAGTAAAAAGCAAGTGTATAACTCTCAAAGCCATATCCTGAATATTTTTTTTAACAGTTATGACAGTATATTAGTAAATTGCTTTACACACAATTTCTGACTGAAAGAAACTAAATTAATTGCTTTCTTTTTCAAAGTGAGCAGTTTGCTGAGTAACGGTTGTGATCTTGTACTTGTGTTGTCAGAGTCACAACTGAAGAGACGTTTGCATTATGACTAGCTATGAATCCAAGGTTTAAGTATAATTCCTGGTGGTGTCTTGTGTGAATATTCAAGTTTTAGACTTTATGTTATGATGCATTGGAAACAGAGTACTAGAAATGGCAGATGAAAGATAAAAATTAGGGCATTAATCTAATCATGTCACAGTTTTCAGGTTTAATATTTAAAACTGAAACACTTTAAGTATTTCCTCCACTTCATCCTTTTTCTTTCCTTTTGTTCAAGCAGCTTCTTGAGGCTGCTACAGCATCACCTCACATAATATTTATGAGAAAGACACATTTCAACTGTTGACATAAAGAACATTCAGTTGAAGAATGGTCAATCCAGTGGAGTTGTGTGTTGATTACCATTTATTTTATCACTAACTTATAAACTTTGAAAGTAATGTAAATATTTCCCCACGGTAGTAGTATTCTTTTTATTTTCTCTGAAGAGACAAGAATTATTGGTTATTTCTTCAGAATCTACCAACAGCTTTCACCTTTGATAGCTAGTATCTGATCTGTAATGCAGAGAGTTAATTTTATCCCGGGATAAATTTTGTGCTGTTCCCAGCGTTTGTGCTGTCTACTGTTGCTTTTTCTTCTTCATCCTGTATAAAATCAGTTGTCTCAACAGCCATGAAAAAAAATGTATCTTATCTCCTCAGGAAAAAAATAAATAAAAAAAGAAAGTCTGCTTTATCACTGAAATGTCATTCTTTGAAAATTAAAGTGTGAAAAAAACCTGCCTTCTCAAACAATTTCTTTTGAGACAGACATATCTCTTAGGAATGATTTGCATTCCTCAATTTACAGAGTTAGCACTATTGCTACTACAAATTCTCACAGAAAATTGCCTGTTTCTTTAGAAACATGAATTGTTAAATACCACACATCTGGACTTCATAGCAAAGATGGTAATTGTAGGGACAAGGGATGAAGTTTTCCTGGTTTTAGATATTATGTGGGTCTTTATTGGAAAACTATACATCAGAATACTGGAGGTTAATAAGAAGATGGGGGGAATTCCCCCTGTTTGTACCTGGAAGTTATGTAGGTCCTCAGAACAGATCAGGAACACTGTATATCTAGATGCTTACTTGAAAAGATTTTTTAAATGCCTTGAAAGCTTAATAATCTCAAAGTATTTGTGACCCCATCGATTCTTGAAACTAACACATGGTTAACATAACTTTTAAATAAAATTAGAATTACTATCCTATTACCTACCTTCTCACCTGCTAAACAGAGATGGAATTTCAATTGCAAGGATGCAAGCTGAAGAAATCACCATCAGCATCTCCATTTGTCAATAAATGAGAGTGTAATTCATATATCCTTATACAATCGTTTTGGTTGGAAGAGACCTTTAAGACCATCAAGTCCAACCTAAGCCAGCTCTGTCTGTTCATCACTAACACATGTCTCCAAGCACCATGTCTACATCTTTTAAGTACCTCCAGGGATGATGACTGTATCACATCCCTGGCAGTTTGTTCCAATGCTTTACGAAGTTATTGATGAAGCAATTTTTCCTAATATCCAATCAAAACTGTTTCATCTTGCCCTATGTATGTATACATCTTCTTGTCCTGTATAAATACATCTTAACCATATACTACTAGTATATAGATACATCATGATATCACCTGTTACAAGATGCTACAAGAAATTCTGTTCTGAAGACAGTGGTTTGTGTGCTCTTTTAACAAATATCACCAATATTTAGAAACTTAATATATGAATGCTGCCAAATAGACCAAAGGGGAAAAGTTTTTAAAAGATCCTTAAAAAGACTTATTTCTTCTGAGTTTATGCCTCCCAACAGCTTCCAGCGAATTTATCAGAAAGTACACTAGAAAAAGATTAAAAGAGCAATAAAAACTCAAAGGAGGCAAGAACACGAAAATCTCAGCAAACTATCATCCCCCAAAATCTAAACACAAGATCCATAGCCCCTCATTAATATTGATACCGACCCCACACACACACAATAATGAAAAGAGAGATCAAAAGCTTTGAGCTTTGCCAGGAAGGATGCTTCAGATAGTGACAGTTTCATAGTGTAGGGTGAGAAGTGTAGATTTCCAGACTTTGCCAGAGCCATGTTCCAGACTACAGTTAGGCATGAGCTGACTAGCTGCTGCTGACAACAGACGGTAAAGTAACAGAAAAGATCTTAGAAAATGACTGTATGTGTCCAAATGCAAAATGCAGTTTTGGGGAAGATTTCTTCTGTAATTAAGCATGAAGGCTGCCTTTGCTTACTTATAAAAGAGGAAAATCTTCACTGTCTGCATTTTATTCTAACACTCCATTTCTAGGTCAATTCTTGCATATATTCTATATATGAAATACAGGAAATATACTTAATGACAGACATGCAGACATTTATACTGTATTTTTTGTGTTCAGGATAAGCATTAACTAAAGAAAATGCAGTATATTATTGAACTCTGGGGTAATCATGATAAGCACATAACTTTGTGGTCTTAGCTATAATTGTGCTTCTTTAAACTGTGCTAATCTGCAATAAAATCTCATTTTAAATTCAATGTTGAATTGGGTCTACTAATTTTGTTCTCGTTTCCAAGCACGTTTGGGACCTAAACTGGCATAGATTTTACACTGCTTCTATTTCACTGACCACAGTGGTGTTGATTTATGACATTCCATAAGAGATGCAATTTCTCTAGTCTTACACTATCTAGAATAACATGTTTTCAAGGTTGATATCTGGCTGAAGTGTCTGACATGCTGCAAGAAAAAACAGCATGAGAAAAAAGGATAGTATCTGCACCATTTAATTTTTATTGGCATTATCTTATTCTGTGCTTCTAAGCAGAGAAAAAATTGTGTGGTAGTGTATTCTGCTAGAAGAAAACAAAGAAACACCTGGGAGTTCCATTCATGTTACTGAATACTGAATGTTTGCAATACTTGTTGATTAATATTATAGGCAGCAAACGTTTGTTTTACATAGATTATTACTTGGAGTGTATGCATACAATCATATCTATGCATCTTCTATCATCATAATAAACTTCCTTAGTTAGGTGATCAAAATGTATGAAATTGAAGTACTAAAATTCTTATAATAGTGACAATTTATGTTCAATTCAGTATTCTGCTGGGGTAGTGCTGCTGTACTGCCTCTGCACCATACCAAGAAATGTATTTTTGGTGAAAATTGGTAAGTGCCTATAATGGATCCTCATTCCTACTGTCTTGATCAACCATGGCTGCAGGGGCAAGCAACTCATAGAATTATTTGAGTTGGAAAGGACCTCCAAAGGTCATTTAGTCATCTAGAAGTTCTTCACGCAAAGAGTGATTTGCCATTGGAATGGGCTGCCCAGGGAGGTGGTGGAGTCACCATCACTGGAGGTGTTTAGGAAGAGACTAGATGGGGCACTTGGTGCCATGGTTTAGTTGATTAGATAGTGATGGATGATATGTTGGACTAGATGATCTCAAAGATCTCTTCCAACCTGGTTAATTCTATTCTAACCCCTCTGCAGTGAGCAGGGATATCCAACCATCAGGTTGCTCAGAGCCTTGTAGAGCCTGACATTGAATATTTCCAGGATGGGGCCTCAACTACCTCCATGGACAACCTGTTCCAATATTCCACCACCCTCACGGTAAAGAACTTGTTCCTAACATCCAGTGTAAATCTCCTCATCTCTAATTGCACCTGGTCCTATCGCTACAGGCCTTTGTAAACAGTCTCTCTCCAGCCTTCTTGTAGGTCCCCTTCAGGTACAGAAAGGCCGCTATTAGGTGTCCCCAGAGCTTTCTCTTCTCCAGGCTGAAAGTCTTGCTGTCCAAAGGCAAATGAACTTAAACTATCTGTTATAGTGACAATTACAAATAGGCATGGAGATGGGCAGATTTCAAATAGGATTTTAAGAACAACATAGTAAGTACAATTATGTGGTAAGCAGCAGGTCACATAATGTGGGAGAACTTCTGAACTGACAAATTGAGAGACTGCTTTTAGGCTAGATGAAAAAGAGACATATTACATGCATGTCGTAAGAGAACTAGTTAGCTAGCAAAACATAAATTAGAGCTGCAAGGGAACAACAAATTTTCTCACTAAAACTTTTTGTTATTCTTCAGAGGATGTGTTGAAAACTTCAACTTCCCAAGTCAGTAAGGGATTATTTTGGCAAGAAGTACAAAATGTTTTGTGGGTTTTTTTTTTTTCTGCATTTTTCTGTGGAAAGCATAGTTTTCAGCTGGTAATAAACATTTTCATACTTGTGGAAAACAGTGAGCATCATCAGATGTAATATGGATTGAAATAAGCAAGTAAGAGCGGGGAACACAAAGTTAACTGCTATGGGGTTGACAGGCATCTTGAACTTTGGCACTGGCAGTCCTGTAGCAAAGTGCCTTATTATTCCACATCTCCGCAAAAAGATGCAACTCCATTGAATTCCACCTGCAAAGACCACCCATGGAGGATGTTTATTCTCTTAGTTTTCCCACTAGTTCATCTAATGAGCAACTGTGCAAACTGCATTACTTCCCGTCATGACAAAAGCCATGATGTTATTTCTACTTAAAAACAATCAGATGTTTTAAATGATTTAATTAAGCATAACTACTGATTAAAACCTCACATTAACCAAAGTGCACACAAGTACAATATCCTGACCGTTTGCAAAACATTCCTGATCTTTTCAAGTGGGTAGAGTAAGCCCGTGTGTTTTGAGTGGAAAGGGCACATACATCGTAGCTGATTAGAGTGGGCAGGTAATTTAGTGGAAATCAAAGCTATGTCCATCAGGGATATCAGGCATTTACTTAGCTTGTTCTGGTGTTTTTGTGCATGTGCTGACTTCACATGCTATGTACATTTTATATACATATTTAATATGTATTTTGCACATATGTGCATATAATATTCTATGTGTATGCTGTATGCACATATGAATATTTGTTCTTGATGAATAATTTAACCAGAAGCTGTGCTTCCAACTACATTTAGTATTCATCACTCTCCTAATAAAGTTTCCAGAAAAATCTATTACCTTTACTACTTTTAAACTTTGCTTCCTAAGCAAATTAAATTATGTGTATGTGTGGTGTCTCTGTCTCTGTTGCTGCACATCTTTCAGCATAACTGGGAAATTCCAGCACATTTACAGAGGGCTAATAATATCACACATGTTCCTAGCCATTTCATGAAAATGGATGCATGGGAAAGAACAGAGAGAATTATCTGCTGTCTGAAAACATGCAGCATACATTTCACTGACATCAGGCACAAACAATCTGCACATTAGAGAAATATTACTGCCCTAGCATAGAGAATCTTCTGTAGTTTGCTGTAGTTTGTGTCTTGCTAAACACCAGGTTCTTGGAATGGCTTTCATTTATGTCATAATGTTATACTGAAAACTGTACAAAATGTTTCAGCCACTGATGTCATAGTGGAGTATTTATAGGTTATTTTTTCCCCTTTTCTTCATAAAATTATGGAATGGTAGAGGTTGGCAGGGATGTCTGGAGACCATCAAGTCCAATCCACCTGCCAAAGCAGGATCACCTCATGTCCTTGCCTTACATGCAGCAAAAAAAGAGACATCTAAACTACTACTCACGTTTAATGCATGATGTCAAGTATCCTAGATGTTCTCTGATCTAACCAGACCTTGGTCCTGTAAAACCACATGAGCTGAGCTTTACATTGATATGAAGCATGTTCACAAACTGTTGCATTAGAATTGACTTGTTCTGTGAGATAAAGTACAATTATATTTGTTCATGGAACATAGTTTTCTAAAGTTATACAAACTCAGTATTTCTCATAATAAGGGTCAGTAATTTGGAAGAAAGGGTATTTCATAGGCTTGAATATTACAGTAATATAAAAAGTCAGTATTTTACCCTACTTAGAAGAAAATAATTTTCAATCAGGAGTAAATTTAAGAGGTAAAAATCTCTTGAAGTTAGCAGTAACTGAAAAGAGGAAACTACAAAGGAAATGCTTAAGCTGTCCTAACTCTCAAGTTATTCTTATACATTACTTACTCTGGAGACCTTATGTGTATTGGCTGCTCTTGAAATTTCCAGTTTGTTAGAGGGACAGGTTTTCTACTGCTGGAAGTAATGATAAAATCTCAGAAGTGTTTAATACATCTCATGATGTCCTTGAGCAGTGTAGAGTTACAGATTATGGGTCTGGCATCTCAAGAAATGTCATGTCTTCTGTTAGGCTAGCCACACGTTCTGTTTACCAAAATTATTGTGATTTTATGATGGTTATTGGTTTTGGTCCTTCAAAAGCCTTCTGTGGGCATGCACAGTATCACAGTATCGCTAAGGCTGGAAGAGACCTTGAAGATCATCGAGTCCAACCTGTCACCACAGACCTCACGACTAGACCATGGCACCAAGTGCCACATCCAGTCCCCTCTTGAACAGCTCCAGGGACGGCGACTCAACCACCTCCCGGGCAGCCCATTCCAATGGCGAATGACTCTCTCGGAGAAGAACTTTCTCCTCACCTCGAGCCTAAACTTCCCCTGTTGCAGCTTGAGACTGTGTCCCCTTGTTCTGGTGCTGGTTGCTAGGGAGAAGAGGCCAACCCCTTCCTGGCTACAACCACCTTTCAGGTAGTTGTAGAGAGCAATGAGGTCGCCCCTGAGCCTGCTCTTCTCCAGGCTAAACAATCCCAGCTCCCTCAGCCTCTCCTCATAGGGCTTGTGCTCAAGGCCTCTCACCAGCCTTGTTGCCCTTCTCTGGACACGTTCAAGTGTCTCGATGTCCTTCTTAAACTGAGGGGCCCAGAACTGGACACAGTACTCAAGGTGTGGCCTAAAAAAGCAGAGTACAGGGGCACAATGACCTCCCTGCTCCTGCTGGCCACACCATTCCTAATGCAGGCCAGGATGCCGTTGGCCTTCTTGGCCACCTGGGCACACTGCTGGCTCACGTTCAGGCAGCTGTCGATCAGCACCCCCAGGTCCCTCTCTGTTTGGGAGCTCTCCAGCCACTCCGACCCCAGCCTGTAGCTCTGCATGGGGTTGTTGTGGCCAAAGTGCAGCACTCACACATTTTACTCTATGATCCAGTGTTAGTCTTATTATTTTTTAAGACAGTCTACTGTGTTCAACTCATGACTACTGCATTGCATAGCAGAGCCTTTCCAGTATATATTTATTCCAGAGTGCTGTGAATGCTAGAAGACCTGCAGTTCCCATGTGTTGCAGACTTATTTCTTCTGGAAACCTAGCTTCCTCACTGCTATAATTAATGTGTCCTTTGTAAGATATGGTCTGCTCAAATGCTTAGGAAAGAGCTGTTCCACGGCAAACCTCTGCTTTATCCCGTGGTAAACGCATGGTAGGTATTCGTCAAATAAATTATACCTGAAAGCTGTTCATTCACCTTGGACTAAGCTCACTCACACGATGTTTAGAGGCCAATATCTTCCACGTCTTCCCAGAGCGCTGTCGTCTGGCAAAAGAACTCTCGCAAAGCGGCTGAAATCCTCCCTCCCTGAGGTACCTCTCAATGCGGCACATTTTGCGTCTCCAGAGGGACAAACTCGCCCCAGCAGATACGACGCCGGCTTGTCCGATAGCTCCCAAAGGAGCTGAGGCATAGTTAGGACTCGAGTCCTGTGAGCTTACGTGTGACACAGCAGACCGTTTTGGGCAGGCGAGTCCGGCCGCAGCCGCCTAAGCCGAGCCCCTGAGGCGAGGCCCCGCGGCGGCGGCGGTGACTGGCGGGCGGGCGAGCTGTCAGCCGCTTCTCCGCGGAGCAGCCAGTAAGGGGCGCTGGCGGTGGGTTTGCTGTGCGGAGGGAGCGGGCTGCGGATCACCTGCAGCAGCGGGGGGGCCAGAGAGCTCCGCCTTCCCCTCCTCCCCCGGTTAATCGCATCCCCCACCTCCCGTGGCTAGCACTGGCAGTAAGGCGGCCGGGCAGGGCTGTTCACCTGCTGCAGACGTACAGGCATCCGCACCCCGCTCGGAGCAAGGGCTGGCCCGGGCTGGGGCTGCCGGCAGTGCTCCTCTCGCTCTTGCCCCGGCGCGGTGCGGCGGAGCCGTGAGTCTACTGCCGCCGCCTCCAGAGGGGAGTGACCGTCGCCGCCGCACACCCGGGCACCGGGAGCAGCGCCCAGGAGAACGGAGAAAGGGGAGCCATGGCCGAGGGGGCGAGGGCGAGGACGAGATCCAGTTCCTGCGAACTGTAAGTGTCGAGCTTGCTTCCCTCACCTCCACGCTGGCTTGGGGGCATGGGGCTGTGCGGGAGAAGGGCTGCGAGGTTGTCGCCTGGAGCTTGCCTTGAGGAGAGCTGTGGGGCGGGGGGGCTGGCATCGAGACTCCGTGTGCAGGGGAGAGGGTTTGCTCCTGTCGGCGCCAGGGTGGCAGCCAGGAGGGGCAGCGGGAGGCGGGTGCGCTCTGCTACCGCTGTCCTGGGGGAGCCCTTTCGGGGGCAGCTCCGAACCTTAGCCCATTCCCTCCGCCTAGTAGCGTGTCCGTATCCGCAGACGGAGGACCGGTAACGGGTTGCTCGCTCCACTGGCGATATCGGAATAAGCGGGAGGGGTGAGGCTCTGCGGCGGCGTGGCTTGGGACCCCGGGCAGGAGGAGTGCGCCAGCCGGGCGGTGGGCAAGCGGCACGGGCGGCGCGCCCCCGCTGCCTCCCCACATGCGCCTCTGCGCGCTGCCTGCTTACTCGCCGATGTGTTCGCGTACTGCAGATACTAACCGAGCAGCCCTCGCCAGTTTAGAAGCTGCAATCACACTCCTGCAAAAATAGAGTAAGAAAACCCTCCCCTCTCCCACCCTACCAGCTCCACACCAAGGTTCCCACTAACTTGAAGGCGTTCTTCTCGCTGAGCTCAGACTAATACATTTTTGTTGTTGCTGTGTGAGCATCCTTTCTTTACTTCTCTTTTCTTCAGTCGAAAGCATTTTAGAGTGCTAGAGCATTTTTTCTGTTTGTTCAAGTACTACATCAGGACTGCTGCATTTTATTCTTATCTGGATTGTTATTTTTAAAGTATTTATTTACCTTCTGGACCGTCTCCCAAGTGCTGTTTATATGCACAATCCTTGGAAGTTTTGCAGATGGGTACATTTGAATGGTTCTGTGCAAAATCCTGTCAGAATTGCTGAAACTGTAGGGTAAGGCTTAGCTTCTTTTTTATTTAGTCCAGTCTGATTTACAGAAAGTTTATAATCTATGTCTTGTGGGAAAATACATTAAAAATGAGAGGAAAGCACACCACACAATGTAGGTAAAGCGTTTTCACATGCTGTTTGCATCCTTGTGAATCCTGCATCTCAGTCATCATGTTTATTTCAATCAGAAACTATAAAATAATAGTTAGGCATTCTGTTTCTGTTTGAGAATTCATAGAAAATCTGGTTTTACAGGGTATACAGGTGTTATGCAACACTGCATGAGGATTGTCAACTTTGTTTCTTCTCAGTGTTGTATGACATATTGTAATGTTGGTGATACCTAACGAGAAAATAGAAAAATGCTTCCTTGAAAGATTATTTGTCATTGTAATTTATGAGAGTTTTATTATTGGTACTTCTCACTGGTAAACATCTCTGGAAGCCTTGTACATTGGCACTGTTACTGCAGGGTTGAATGTTAAGCTTAGCTCATGGAAGGCTGTTATCTGAATGCTTAATGGGGAGAGTGAAGCAGTGAGCATGCTAATACCGCTCTGCACTTATACAGTAATGTTAAACTACAGCACCTGACAGCAGCAGCATGTTATGTAAAACAGCACTCCTGATAATGTGCGTCAGGCTTAGGACTGATTTGGCAAACGCAGCCTTAGATAATACTTGAAAAATTTTTAGAACTGTGTACTGTGGTAAAATGACCTTGAATATGGTAAAGTGAGGCACAAGGAAGGCTTTTTGTGTAGTGAAATAAGAAAGGCCTGAGAAATAATTTTTCAAGTGCAGTTTTGAATCTTGAATCTGTAGTTATATGTAACTAGTGATTTTTACTCCACTTTTCCTTATACTGTGTTAAAGTTATGAACATTACTTGAAAAAGTCAGTTGCTTTAAGACATTCTAGATGTACTCTTCCTTCTATGTATTCTTGAAAAGCTTAGATTAGTATTCTGTAAAGCTATTAGATGTGCCTAAGTTTCTGAAAGGCATTGGTAGAAAGCACTGGAAATCAGTTACCTGGTAATTGCTGCAGTTTCTCCTTTTAGTTACTTGTAATTTGGAACAGACACATTCATGAATAGTTTTGTAGATAAAATAGAACTTTTCAAAAGTTTTCAAACTTTTCTTCTTTTGATAGGACCTGATAATATTTCTAAAATTCTCTTTCTGATTGTGTAGAGCTACTGTAGCATCTTAAGAGTTTACCCTGGAATTTAAACACAATATATCTATTTTAATATTATAAGAGAAATATGTCCCTTGGGAAGCAGCCCTCAAAAACAAAGGGGCCTGGGAAGGCAAGGCTTATTTTAAGGATGAAATTACAAAGGTGTAGGAGCAGGCTATCTCTATGTGCTGAAAAAAAAGCAGGCAGGGAAGAAGACCAACTTGATTGAGAAGGGAACTTTTCCAAGAGCTCAGGAGAAAAGAGTGTATAAACTTTGGAAAAAGGGTCAGGTGAACAAGGGAAGCATTTAAGGATATTGTAAGGTCATGTAGAAAGAGAATTAGAGATGCAAAAGCTCACTTTGAACTTAATCTGGCCAATTCTCTTAAGGATAATAAGAAGTGTTTTTATAAATACATTAATAACAAAAGGAGGGCCAGGAAAATCTCCATTCCTTATTGGATGAAGGGTGGGGAGCATAGTAAGGGATGACAAAGAAAAGGCTGAGGTATTTAACGACTTCTTTGCCTCAGTCTTTAAAAAAAAGATTGGCTATCCTCAGGGCAGCTGGGCTCCTGAGTTGGTAGACAGGGATGCAGAGCAGAATATCCCTCCTGTAATCCAGGAGGAAGTAGTTAGTAACCTGCTGTGCCATTTAGATCCTAACAAGTCAATGTGTCTGGATGGGATTCATCCTAGGGTGCTTAGGGAGCTGGCTAAGCTACTCTCCATCATTTGTCACTGGTCCTGGCTGACTGGGGAGGTCCCAGATAACTGGAGGTTGGTCAGTGTAACACCCATGTACAAGAGGAGCCAAAAGGAGGATCCGTGGAGCTGTAGGCCTGTCAGCGCGATCTCAGTGCCTGGCAAGGTTATGGAGCAGCTCATTCTGAGTGCCATTCAGTGGCATGTACAAGACAACCAGGGGATCAGGCCCAGCTAACATGGGTTTAGGAAAGGAAGGGCCTGCCTAACCAACCTGATCTCATTTTATGACTGGGTGACCTGCCTGGTAGACGAGGGGAGGGCTTTAGATGTGGTCTACCTAGACTTCAGCAAAGCCTTTGACAGAGTCTCCAACAGCATCCTCCTGGATCATCTGGCAGCCCAGGGCTTGGACAGGTGCACCTTTTGCTGGGTTAAAAACTGGCTGGATGACCAGGCACAGACAGTGGTTGTGAATGGTGCTGCATCCAGCTGGTGTCCAGTGACCAGTTGTGTCTCACAGGGATCGGTACTGGGCCCAGTTCTATTCAACATCTTTATTGATGACTTGGATGAGGGGGTTGAGTTTACCGTTAGTAAAGTCACTGATGACACCAAGTTGGGGGGAGTGTGGATCTGCTGGGAGGTAGGAAGACACTTCAGAGAGACCTGGACAGGCTGGGTACATGAGCTGAGGCCAACAGGATGAGGTTTAACAAGTCCAAGTGCAGGGTCCTTGCACTTTGGCCACAATAATCCCATGCAGTGCTACAGACTAGGGGGTGAGTGGCTGGAGAGCAGTCTGGCAGAGAAGGACCTGGGAGTGCTGGTTGGCAATCAGATGAATGATCTTCGAGGTCTCTTCCAACCTTAGTAATACTGTGATACTGTGACACAGAAGGCCAGTGGCATCTTGGCTTGTGTCAGGAATAGTGTGCCCAGTGCGACTAGGGATGTAATTCTGCCCCTGTACTCAGGGGGCCTCACCTTGAGTACTCTGTGCAGTTCTGGGCCCCTCACTTCAAAAGTGGGTCTGGAGGAGATTGACGAGACTGGTGAAGGGACTGGAGGGAAAGTCTTATGAGGAGAGGCTGGGGGAGCTGGGGTTGTTTAGCCTGGAGAAGAGGAGACTCAGCAGGGACATTATCACACTCTACAAGTACCTGAAGTGGAGTTGTGGTAAGCTGGGGGTTGGGCTCTTCTCCCAGGCAACTTGTGAGAAGACACGAGGTCATGGCCTGAAGCTGCACCAGGGGAGGTTAGGTTGGATGTCAGGAAGCACTTCCTCATGAAAAGGGTAATTAGACACTGGAATGGACTGCCCGGGGAGGTGGTGGAGTAGCCAGGTGTTTAAGGAAAGTTTGGATGTGACACTTAGTGACGTGGTCTAGTCAATGTATTGGTGTTAGGTCATAGGCTGGACTTGTATCTCAGAGGTCTATTCTGGCCTCAATAATTTTGTGATTGTGTGATTCAATAATACTAGGAGATTTTATTAAATAAAAATATCCCTGTATTTCCATTAAGCTGTTAAACTGAATTTGTATTTACCATCTACATGTTGACTGGTAATTTCTTTTTCCTTTACTCTTCACACATTCCTGTTTGCCTAGTGATTCTTCTCAATCTGAATCTGCTGCTTTTATTTTAGTATTTGATATAGTGGCTTTATACATTCCCTCCTACAAATTTGCTGCTGGGGTGGATTTCTGTTTCTTCTGTGAATGATTTGAGTTTGATATAGAATTTCTGAGAAGTGAACATAACTTGTTAATGCCCTGGAATTCTGAAAGCATCAGTCTCGGTCTTTACATTGGGAAAACTTCCAACAGACTGAGATTCCGCTCTGTGCTCTTGACTTCTCATCAAGTAAATCTATAGTCCTGCAAATTACATGCTTCTCCACAGACATGGGTCTCTCTCATTACTTCACCGAATACTCCAGATGGAGATGACATGTATCATGTGTAGATGTTTTTAGGCTTTGAAGTACATTCTCCTGACTTCTCCCACTGAATGCAAACATGCTGTACAAGAGTGAAGGGGAGCAAGTGTCCTCCTCTTGCTTTTATTAGTTGTGTGACTGGGAAGGTCATTTTTTCCCAATGTTGTAACAGAAAGCTGTGTCCAAAATAAATGCCCATTGTTTAGGCTTTCCATTCAAGAATCGAAAAACATTTATAGTTAATAGAAAATTACCTGGTTTTATTTGTTTTGGTTTGTTTCTGTTTGTTCTGGATTTCTTTTTAGGATGTGTAATTTGTCCAGATCGGAAATAGTTCAGTTGCAGGGAAGAAGAGGAAATATTTTTGCCTAAATGTGTATTCTTATTCCATAATACAAACATGCAAGGACTGCTTTATGTGGTGCAGAGCCCTTATAAGAGAAGGTCTTCATGTGGAGTGTGGTGGTAAGCTGATGATAGGTTTAAAATAATTTCAACAAAATACTGCCTACGGATATCTCTTGTATTGGTTAAAGGTGTTCTGAATTTTGGGAGCAGTATGTACCTAAATGTGTACTTTAACTGTCTGATCTTGTGATGTTACTGATACCTGTATGAATGTTTTCTGGAGTTGTGGAGTTCCTTAAGTTAGAGGCAGGTCTTCTTTCAGATGTTTGTTAGGAGACATCACCAGGATGTGCTAAAGTAAGACTAACAGGGTATGGTCTTTCTCACTGTCCTCTGAGACAGTGAAGATTACCATGCCTCTCGGAAATCAGTGCAGGCAGCACATTTTCCCCAGATCTCATGGAGTTGTCTCCTTTTAACCTCTTCCTTTATTTTTTTTTTTTAATTTTTTTAAAATTTTTTTTTTAATGATTGGAATGCAGGTGTTCCACCGTGTGCTTTCTTCTAATGTTCCCCCCCCATTTGTTTCATTAGCAGCTTGCAGTAAAATAGGATCTTTTGCTTGTGTAAATGTATTCTGTGCTGCCTTATTTTTTACATGGACTTAATTGTTCTGAGTGTGAGCATCAGAAAAATTATAAGGGTACTTTGCAACAGTGGAAAAGTAATTTTAAATCAAGTTAAGTGTTATTTAGAACTCAAACATGAGATGCAAAAGATCTTATTTGCCCAGTGCTGGGATTCAGTTTTTCTGATAATAAAAGAATGGGGTTTATGGCAAAGAAGTTGTCTTCATTCTGAAATGAAGAATGGAAGGTCACATACCCAGGACAGGAATTCTGTGATTACAGGGTCATTTCTGTTCCAGATATTCCTTAAGGCAGCATTTAGACAGTGAATGTCACTGAAGATCTGACAAAATCATATGCATAGATGCCATCTTGAATGAAGATTCTGTGGAATTAGAGGACACACGAGGAACCCGGAAAGCAAAATATGGAGATTACTGTAAAATAAGTAACTAAACATAAAAAGAACTGTTACGTGAATCTCTCAGTGAAACAGAATAGGCTTTTTCTTTGTTTCAATCCTGTGATGCTTGTCATGTGCAGCTTCTCTTTAAAGGGGTTTATCAAAATATGTTAGATTCTGGTAGCTGCAGTCATCAAACATACAAATACAGCTGCCAGAATGCACTGAAGAAAATGCTCTAAAGCAATCTTGAATATTAGGAGCAATTTTAGGAGAGAACTCTGAAAAATGCTTTGACTCACCCATGTTTATTTAAAAAAATATTTCTTGTACCTCTCAGTATGTGACTTCTGATGATTCACTAGGGACTGGCACGAGACCACTGTTTAACAGCTCATGTGCAGGGTGGTGTGGTTGGGATTGCAGCATTTGTACCTTCCTCTCGTAAGGCACTGCACTGCAGTACAGATACTGAACATGATCTCAAATTCTATTTTGGAATTGATCTGGACAGGCTGTTTGTAGTGAACAAGTTTTAGCTAAGACATGTAGTCCATTTCTTATTTGGGAATTATATGTGAACATGTTATATGAAAAAAACCCTTTTGATTCCAAGATGGTTTGACAAAATACCACTATTAAAATAATATTACTGGATAAAAATCAGTTGTCTAGTCTGTGTAGTCCAGTGTTCTGCATCTGGAGGTTGTCTTTGTTGAATATATGAGTAGAAAGCTGAGAAAGCTCTGTAGCAAATAGTTGGTCCACCAGGGAAATTTCTTGCTAGCTCCATGAGTTGGTTGACTAATGTTCTGAGACACAAAGACTTGCTCTTCCTTGTGGTGTCTAGAGATGTTTTGATATGTGGTACTCTTTAGCATCGTGAAGGCCTGAGGAAATTCAATTAGAGGAATTTAAGCTGTGGACAGACTGTAAAGGTAGAATTCCAGTTAATTTCTAACCCAAGATTTAGACTAGTCATAAGAGCTATATCTGCCTTGAACTTCTCTATTTGAATGCCATAGTATTACAGGCATATTGTAAAGGTAGTTTTTCTTTTACGTAGCTGTGTGGAAAGTGCACAGGATGATTCTAAGAGCGTACACAAGTCTTGTGCAGGGTCAGGAATGTGTGGAAGTATTTCTCTGAATCAAGGTAAAAGATTGGAAATTGTCTGTATGGGGAAATACTGACATGGTTTAAACTGAAGATACAGTGATTTTGTTATTGTTCTGATTTTTATACTTATGGATGCTTTAGTTTAAAACACTGAGGTAGGGTTGGTTTTGTTTTCTGAATTACATGTTTTGTTCAAATTTCCTGAACTGACTGAGAATGTAGAGTTGGCTTTGTGTGGATGACAAAAGTCAGAAACTGCATGTCATTCTATACTTCAAAATAAAACTTAAATGACACATATTTGTTTTGTTTGATGCCATGGCACTAGTATAAAAGCAACATTTGTTGAACTGTAAAATGAACATGTTTTATCTGGATGAAATTATTTGGAATTAATGGAGTCTCAAGCTGTGACAGGGGAGGTTTAGGCTGGAGGTTAGGAAGAAATTCTACACAGAGAGAGTGACTGCCCATTGGAATGGGCTGCCCGGGGAGGTGGAGGAGTCACCATCATTGGAGGTGTTTAAGAGGAGACTTGATAGGGTGCTTGGTTGCATGGTTTAGTTGATTAGGTGGTGTTGGATGATAGGTTGGATGCAATGATCTCAAAGGTCTTTTCCAACCTGGTTTATTCTATTCTAAGGTTGTTGCAATTAGGATTGATGGAAAATACAATGCTGACTTCTTCTATATTGTTCCTGTCTAAGTATTTTTTTTCCTTTTGTCCACAAAAGGAGTAATATTTCTTTACTCATTAGCAAATACTTGCACATGCTACATCAAAGTCTCATAGAAGTTCTGCTCTTCTCTTCTGCTTAATTGCCATAAATATGGACTACACATTTACTGCTATAGGTTAAGTGTTGATATGGATAGATAAAGTAAATAGTCAAATGAACAGAATATTTTTTCCAGCACAAATTTTAAGAGGTGTAGTTTTTTTGCATGTAATTTTAAATGATTCTCATGGTCAGTGCTGTGAAGTGCAGTTCAAGGTCTCAAAACTGTGATTACCCTGAAGGCGGAACTACTGATTTCTATGTATCTTGTATCCAGACTTTGTTTGCAGACAGAATGGGTAGAAATGTGTGCATAATATTTGTTCCTGTGTAAATGCAGGTTTGTTTCTGAAAACTACTACAAAACTCTAAGGGAAGATTCAGTCTTCCAGTTGGAATTACTCCTATCTATGGTGCTGTTAGATTTTCTTTATGGCTTGTGTGATGAATCCCTAAGTGTATCACTTTTAGAAATTGAGCTCTGTGAATTTCTGGAGGTGGCTCTCCCTTTCATGGTACCTGGTATCACAAGAATTTTGATATTGACTGCAAGTGAACAGAGTAAATTCTTGAGCAAGTAATTTCTGAAGTTGAATGGGTAATGTTTTTCTGTTGATACTATTCTAGACTTCATCTCTGAACAAAAGTGGTCTTCTCTTCTGTGAGGGAAGTTCTGTTGCTCCCAAGTGGAGCTTGTTGATATATAAAACTACCAGAAGCTGAGTTCTACTTTCATTAACCAACTTGATGTACATTTTCTGCTAGAGGATTGAATGTAGGAGAATAGAAGCAGTACATGAAGTACATAATCTGAGTGCCTTAATATTCCTATATTTTGTCTGAATTCATGCCAGCCTCTTCTCCTTGGTGTTGAGGACTAGGGGAAATTATTTCAAGCTGCACCAGGGGAGGTTTAGGCTGGATGTTAGGAAATACGTCTTCACTGAAAGGCTTGTCAGACATTGGAATGGTCTGCCCAGGTGGAGTCACTGTTCCTGAAGGTGTTTAAGCAGCATGTGGACCTGGTGCTTAGGAGCATGGCTTATTGTTGACTCTTCAGTGCTGGGTTGAAGGCTGGACTGAATGATCTTTGAGGTCTCTTCCAACCAAGTGTACCCTGTAATTCTCTCTTCTACTGAAGACCTACTCTGTGTTTTGCAAGTGCTAGGGCCCTTAAGCCATGACTGGCTATGTTGCCTATTCCACTCTGGAGATCAAAGACCTCTTGAAGTGGTGGCCTGTTCCCTGGTGCATTTCAGTGCATGAGAAAAGGCATAAAGGTACTACTTTAGATAACAGTTTAAGCTTTTTAAAGGCAACCACTGATATATTCAGTGCCCATCAGGGGCACAGCAGTGGTATTTCCTTATTCTTGTAATAAACTTCAGGGTGGCTACCTCCTGCAACATCATCACAGAAATGGTCACTCCAGTTTCTAACAAGACTGGCAGGAGCTTCTATGTGCTTTTACTGCAGTGTGGTTTTATGCTGTGTTCTTTTGTTAATAAGCATGACATTCATTAACTGATTTTGTATTCACTTATGAAAGAACTCTTATTTTGTCATTTTTAACATGGTGGTGTAACTTGTCAGGTGAAAAGTTTAAACTCTTTGCATATGTTGCTTCTTCTAGAGCCTGAGGGTATGTTATTCAGCTATAGCTTTGAACAGATGTGTGTTTGAGACATGTACTGTAATTTAGTAGAAGCTTTGTGTAGCTTCTCAGAATTACTTAATTAAAACAAACTCTTATCCATGTGCTTACTGTTTAGAAAGTGAAAGATGTGACAGGAAAGTTGTTATAAGGTGAGCTGTATTCACTTATTTGGGAGGTTAAGTTTCTGTTTAAATGTAATGCTGTAATGGTCAGTTTTACAGGAATATTAGTGTTTACTAGCACCTGCATTAAATTTTAAATAGAAAGTTGGGTTCACTCTTTAATTGTTGTAGCATATTTTAAAATTTATCATTGTCGGGAACAATTTCCTTTTAATTACCATGTGCATGACGAAAATGGGAAATGCAGTAGACTCCCCAGATGGACCATGGTAGAAGTTGACAAGGTATCGTTCTGTAAGATGCATGGATCAGTTATTTTTTAACGTGCAAGACATTTTAGTGCAGGGCAGGTTTTTTGTTTTGTTTTATTTGCTTTTTAACAAAATGTGTAGGACCACAGAGAAGGAATACCAAGATCATGATGTTTTGTGTGCCAGCTTCCTGGAGGATTTCTGAGTAATTAAAGCTGTGCAACAGCATCTATTACCTGATTGTTTTTTTCACTTGATTGTGGGAAATAATATCTGATGGATATTAGCTGGTAGAACCAAATGCTGAACACTGGCATGCCCTGTCTCTTTACCTCTGTGAAAATTTCTCTGTAATCCTGTGAAAACTGAGTGCACTGAATTTGAAGAGTGTTGCTGCTTAAATCCGTCTCCCAAAGAAATGATAGAAGCAAGCAACACACATTTTGCATTGGCTGTCTGTAGCTTTTTCTGGGGGTTGCCAGAAAGTGGAGTAGTATTAGTGGAATTAAGCCAGAAATGGCTGTCTCTTACAGCTATATTTCTGCCTTTCAAATTAGGCAAAGCTGGAAAAAAACACTGCCTGGGCTTTGTGTGGGTTGCAATCTTTTGAGTTCAAAGAAGGAAAAAAGGGAAATAGGAAGGCATCTTGCTTTGCTGAGTATGCCAGTTAGTTCCCCTTGGTGTATGAGCATCTTCCATTCCTGTGATAGCTAAGTAGAACTCCTTGTATAGGAATCTAGTAGAGGAATGAATGGAATTTGAAGAGTGTTTGACGTAAGCATAGGTAATTAGGTAGATCTATGTAAGATTTGGTAAGCTACTGGATAGATTGGTGGTTCTGCTCGTTGTACTTCATGCTGGTGTGTTGTCATTCTGATAAACCATTTGAAAATCACCTATAGAGTGCTTAATTTCTGCTTGCAAAGTAGAATAACTTCATTTAATCTAGCAGATGGATGCTAAGCACAAGCTAGATGATTGAACTTCTCAGGACACGTGATCTTCATCCTGAAATTCTCTTGAGAAAGCATTTGGTTCCAGCGGTGACAGCAGCTACCTAAGTACATGTGCAGATGGGTTAGAATCCTTTAGCCTTGCAACAGTCATGAGAACACTGTGTGGTTCTAATGCTGAGGATTAGACTGAAAGTCTAATTAGATTAGACTGAAGTCATTTGACTTCATGTTCTTGACTATTTTCTGTATGTTTATGAGGCGGGTTTTGCAATGCTGCTGCATTATGTTATGTGCATTTATGCAGTCTTGCTGTGAGTTCCAGGCAGATGGAATGCACATCTCCTTTTCCATGAAATAGAAAAGTTAAAAAAAAAAAATCAGTGTGTGATTTGGGGAAGTGCTCAGTAAGGATGAAATGGAGATGGAGAGAACTGTTCTTCAGGTGTTACAGGTAATTTCATAGCCCTTCATTGCTCAAGAGTTGGAATAATCTTGTTTTAAAAGATTTAATCACTTCTAATGTCTATTGTAGTGAGTGTGCATTTTAAAAGTTACTACTTTGCATACTTTTGATGGTAGAAGAATCTTGTAGAAGACATGCTGTTGCATTGGGATAGTTTCAGAAAATTACTTGCAACAAGATGTCTCTGTTTATGAAATCTCGTAGCAGTATCTCAGACAAGAAAAGTACTGTTGTATGCTCACTGCTGGTTCACCTGTAGTTGCTTTTCTGACTGAGGTTTAAAGTCCAAAGAAACTTACTTTGATCTCTCTCACTCTTCCTTTTTCTTGTCACAGCCACTGAGATCCCTGTCTTTTGATACTGGGTTTGATTACTCTTCCTGATTTAAAGTTTGACATAGTTTGAAATCTAAGCCCATATCAGACTTGCTGTTTTCTTCAGTTATGAATTGGAGCATTCATTTATATTGCCACAAATATAATTTCCTGATGGAAGCTCTGAAATTGGGAATTTCTTTTTCATTCTTTTTAATTTCTCTCTTGATCTGACAAATGACAGGGTTGACTTTGTTTTGTTGTTTTGTTTGTTTGTTTTTTTCCTCTGTCAGAACAAGAATATAAATGTATTAAAATTTTTTAATATCAAGTTTACTAAGTAGAAGGGAAGTCTATCATGAGAACTTCAGCAATACATGTTTCTCCACATCATTTTTATTGATGTCAGCATTTTCTCCTGTTCTTTTGCATACTTGGCCTCTTGAAAGCTTCAGCTCATTGAGCTGAAAAACTTCAAAATCCTTAATTTCAGATGAACAGAATTTGTTTAGAAAATAAGAGGGATGGAATGTAGGAGGAAGGAATGTCAACTCTGGTAGATGAGCTTTGTCATCCTTATGAGAAGCATAGCTACTTGCCTGGCTTTTCACCAAAATAAGATAAATGCTTTTTTGTAGAAGGTGTGATATAGCTGAGTTTAGACACAAGAAACACTTTCATTTTCCATGGGAGTGGGAGGAGAAATATAAGTAACTAGATAGTGAAATTAGATTTTCATGTTCCTGAAGGTGAATGGAAGTATCTGTTTCTAGGTGAAATGTATGGCTCAATTCAATAAAAAATGCATGCTTGCATTTTTAAAGACTGAAATATTTGCATCTGTTTATTGATTACAGACAATTGAGAATGTAGGGTTTTGGGTTTGGTTTTTTCTTCTAAGAATTTTCATACTTCAATATGAAATTCTACTGAAAATTAAATGTCATTCAAAGATATATCGAACGGCAATGCTGACATATTTTCTTTGTTACAGCATCACTTTGTCAGAAGTAACATGTTGCTCTTTTATAGTTGGAGATTTCTAGATTAATTCCATTTCATAATTTGCATGTAAATGCCACTGAAGTATCTGAATTTTCTTTTTCTTATGCTGTAAAATTGTTAGTGAAGCAGAATTTTATCCCCATTTTGTATTCTGCTTTCTGTTCTACTGTTTAATTTTTGCTTGGCAGCTGCAAACATAAAAGAGCATCAGTGACAATATTCTTCCCTTCCAAACCAATTTGTTCTGGGGGTTGCTCATCAGGCTTGGTGAATCGCCTCACTGCAGAAGTCCTGTCTCTGGTTTGAGGAGTTGTTTACCCTGGCCTTCTGCACAGAAGTACATTCTTTGGACACTGAGGAAGTAGGAGGAAGAAAAAAAAAAAAAAAAAGAGTAGGTGAGAGCTACTCTATCAGTTTTTATGGAGCTGTAATCCTGGAAAGTAATCCAGTTAGTATAGTGTGTGAGAAATGCTCAACCTTCAGAATGTGGTGGGGGACATATTTCCTCGCATGGCATTTGTGTTTTGTTTACAAAAGAAGGCCGTGCTGCACTTTTTGATTTACTACTAGAATAAGCTACCATAGGTGAGAACACATTCAACAAAGGTATGAACTGTGTGGGAGCATGAATGCTAAAAAATAATTTCTTTAGGTACCTATGTGACTTCTTGTTGACAAGCAAGGGTTTTTATGGTGATTTATATCTGTGGCAGAATTAGTTTGACAATTGGAACAACACGTAGAGCTTGTGAAGCCTTCTTTGTTGCAGTAAGTTCTTATTCAGAAATTGTGGTTTGCTGTTAGTGGTTGTTCCCTAGTAATTTCTTTTATTGGGGAAGGCAGAGAAACAAGGTCTGTGAGTGAATTTGTAGCCTTATTATATACCTTTAAACTCAGTTATCAGCTGAAGAAAATACTAATGCTGTTTGCAGAATTTCTGAATTTCAGAATTTCTTGGGAATAAGTAACTTAAGTAACTTAAATGAAGGAAGTACATAAACAGGCAGGTTGGTATAACAGGTCATTAAGAGTGGTGTGTTATGTGGTTTTGGCGGTGTGTGTGTGTTGGTTTTTTTTTTTTTTTTTTTTTTTAGTATAAGACTAGAATAAAATACTTTCAGTACAAATAATTTTTCTTGGCCAGAAGCCTAAACCCAAATCCTGTATTACGAAGTCTGCTTCAAGTAAGAACCTGGCTTTCGTATCTGTTGTTTAAATTACAATTCAATGTGAATACAAATGAAGTGATTTTAGTATAATATCTATCAGAATATTCTACTCCATATGCCTTAAACATTGATAGCAAGGATCTCAATATGGCTATGTATCATTTTTATAAGTCTGGTTCTGTTCTCACTGACTTTAATATCAAAACCTCCTCTAGATTTTAACCAGAGCTGAATTGTAGACTAATAGCTTTGTGTGCTGCTGTATAAAACAACCTCAATGTCTTGAGTGCATTTCCAGCACAATTGATATTCATGTTGCTTATGCACCAGAAGTGTGAGATCAGGCTTTTTACACAATTAGTTTAAACCTGTGTAGACATTCCTAACTGTCCTTCAAAATATTTACATGTAATTATTGGTGAAGTGTTCAAACTTTGCCACATAGGTGCACCATCTCATCTGCTTCAGCAAAGGTAATCATCTGTCATTTATCTCACTCTTTACTGAGAAGAAAGCTAGATTTTTCTTTTACTACAAATCTACCTGAAGTCTTTGTTAAGAAGCTAAATGTCATTCCTGCAGAACAGTATTTGTATTTTGTGTTAAGTGTGCTTTTGCTGTGCCCAGCATAAAACCCTCTTAAGTCTGCCATGGAACTCAAAATCAGCTCTGAGATACGGTTTAATTTACTTAGGAAGTCATACATGCTGTGGAGGAGTATTGCTTTATAAGTGCTTCATACATGGAAATAACTTCCATTTCCTAGTTAGTTCTTTTACTCTCTTGGTGTTGTATTTTTCTTTGTATCATTTCAGACGTTTTTTTTCCCCCTTGGTCTGTGTTGTATGAGCGGGAGATCTGTCTTGTTTTGAAACTTTTTACTTTTAGGTGAGTACTGTTGTTTTAGTTATTGAAGAAACATTCATTTATACTTCAAGGTAAGAAACTACTTTGTTGCAAAGTTTCTGAAATACCTTAAGCTCTGTGATTTTTTTTGGGAGTTTACAAGCCTAACTGAAGCCTCTCAACACTGCATGGAACCGAACTCTTACTGTGCAGTGTTGCTCTTTCAGCCTTATGTTAACTATGGCAGAGGTGAAATAGTGGAAAATTATGTACATGTTCAGGTTTATTTTAGGGAGTAGGTAAATATTAAAATAGGTCTGATAGTTTTCTGACTTTATAACTTACCTTGGGAAAATAAATGTAGGCATAGGAATATTCAGGTCTTTACTTTCTATTTACATTTTTCTACTCTGCATTGTCAAGCACTCTACTCCTGACTTACAGCAGAACTAAAAGCTTTAAACAAAGATCTTCAACCAGTTTTTGGTTACACATGATTTGCATGACAGTATCTGGTAACAGCCCTTTTCTAGCCTATTTATTTTTGAAATAGTCTGTAATTTTCTCTTCCTACTTATTAAATTTTCCATACACAGAGCCAAACCTTCTATGCACCCTTGCATACATCTTATTTCACAGTGGTTATTGTTTTCCAGTTGTTTTGTCCTGACACTCCTCTGTCATTGGAATTGTTACAAATGATGGCATGGTCTCCTGACTGTGCTTATGTAAGATACTGTATGGTGCTGCCTTTTTTTTTTTTTTCCTTCTTTTTTTTCCTTTTAAGCACAGGTGTTAATTTGGTTCAGAGTGAAGAAAGAAAATAATGGATATTGAAAACTTCCTTGCAAATACACATACTTTACTTTTCTGTTTTTCTTGTTGCTGATTCATGATTGTTCTTGAGCTTGTAGACATTAGTCTAGTGGGTTTTTTTTGGTGTCTAAGCTATATCTGGAATTCAAACACATGTTCAAACTTTAATTTTGTTCAAAACATAACTCCCATTCTTTATGAAGAGCTGGAGGAGTGAGCCCTAAATGGTAGTTTTCTGTCTTGAAGAAGATGGTGTCGAGAAAAATGCAGGAATGTGTATGCAACTTCTTGCTCTCTTTTAAACTGGTATGCATTGTTTTGTTCTCTTGGTCAGATTCTTGCTGGAGTAAATTTTAATACAGTTCTTGATTTGGATTTATTACACTTTAAAAAAAAAAAAAAAAAAAGAAATATATTTTCATATTAAAGATTTTGTACCCTGAAGAAGTAAGTGTTAAAAAAATCTTATGCTCTGTAGTTTTATTAAAAAAAAAGTATAGTTTATCACGCTTTTTTCCTTTGGCTACAGATAAAGAATTATTTTGGGCTATTTTAACATTATAATATTTATTATGAGGAGATGGAAACTGATTTTATGTGTTACTTAATACACAAATAATTAGATTCTTGTGACTTTTTTTTTCCCAGTCAACTTTTTTTTTTTTTTAACTGAAGGTGGAAAGCTAACTTAGTCTGTAATGTGTATTCCTCAGTAAGGAGGTACAGTATAGTAAAATCATAAATAAATACATATTTTAAGACCAAACATGTTGCTGAAGGCTGTAGTAATGTGAACAGAAAAGAATTTGCATTGTCTTGGGTACTTCTGATCTGGAAGGTAGCCCAAGGCAAACTATGTTGCAGAAGACGTTTCCATCACTGCACTCAATCTTGCAAGACAGGAAACAAATCACAACTGGGAAACCCAGGTTTAGATTTCCAGGAGAAATTAATTCCCCCTTGGTACCTGTTTGTTTTGGTTGGTTGGTTTGTTTTTTAACCACCAAATTTCTATTTCTCAGCAGCAAGAGAAGGCTGGTCTGAAATGGATTGTGTTTCACTCATCAAACCCTCAGGTCTATGGAAGACAATTCTCTCACTGTAGCTGGGAATTTTTTTGGAAACATGAACCTTTTACTTTGGCGCTAACAGAAGATTGAGTTCACAGTTTCTGGTGGCCAAGGACTGGTGTTTTTTTTTCATTGGATGCATGAACAAATTCAAATGAATTCTCCGGTTTTCATTGTGTAACTTCTGCTATTTCAACACAGTTCTTTTAATATCCTCTTTTAGCTGTTGTTTGCATGTTGTATTTTCAGATTCAGTGATTTCTGCCAGAGATTGGATTTTTACGTGGTGTATGTTCAAACAGTATTTAACAAGTAGTAGAGACAAATAGAATATGAAACCCAGTGTGTTGTGATTAGCTCATTGCTGCAGAGCATTAATAATTGCAAAGAGGAAAGCCATTGTATCTGAAACGTGCACAAAGTCCCATCATGATCTAAAGATCAGGCATATGTCAATTGAAAGTATCATTGTAATTGATGCATCATCATGTAATACTGATGAACTGACTGGAGGTTGAGAGAAGCTGCTCTTAGGCGATTTGGAGGTGATGCAGGGAACAAACAGAATTATTGAAAATTAGCTGACAGAAGTATCATTCCCAGTTGATCAGTCAATGTTATATCTATTAAACTGAGGTACAGCTTGCAGTGTGGAACCCTCCTCTCCAGTATTATTTGAAATGTATGACGTATGGAGAAGGATCATTTTCAGAGTGAGAGGTGTTTGTGTGTGTGTGTGTTGTTTGTGTTTTGGTTTTTGGGGGTGTGTTTGTTTATTTTTAACAGCATGTTACATTACTAAGATTGCATAAGGAACTTACCAAACCACTAATCATCTTGAAAGGTTTTTATGAACTCTTTTTTTTTTTTTTTTTTTTTTTTTTTTTTTTTCCTCTTCTTCCCATTCTTCAGACTTTGGGCATTAGAAATTCTGTTGCTTTGTTGTGGTAGATTTCAGTACATTAACTGCATACCTCAGCTGCATAGTTTTGTTGGCAAACCAGGTTAAACAGGAGGTGAGTCATGCAATGTTTTTAGTCATTGAGCTTGCAAGATGAAGAATGAAAAGGTACGGTACTTCGTATTTTTTCCCGGAAAGATAATTGTAAAACATGAGAAGTGTAACAATTTATTACTGCTCTTAACTATTTAACTTGATTATGGATTAATTTTTAAACAACAACTATTCTTATATTAACTTTTTCTTTCTGGTTTAGCTTTTTCTTTGGATCAGGTGGAGGAAAGTCTAATGAGAGGGCTTGCAAGATAGTGAAGTCCAGGTAACTGTGAGGAATTAAGTGCCATCATGTTTAGCTACAAAGAGGTTGTAAAGATTAAACTATGGAGCAAGTACTATGGATTTAGGCTAATTGTTGCTTAATGAATTTGAAATCCTTGAAATATTACATTAGTTTAATCATTGATTAACTCTTGCCTGTCTATCCTGATACTTTGTTAATAATCTCTGTGGAATATATTATGATTATGAGTGAAGATAATGAGGATCCTATCACTAGGATTACTAGGGAGAGAATGTGATCTAGTTGACAGCATGTTGGCTAGAGAGATGTAATATCTGAAAGTTCTGAAAGGTCATCCTCTGAAGAGGAACCTTAAGTACAATGTTGCTGGAAAATGAAACACCTCAGATCTTTTTTTTATGTATAACAAAACCTCAGCTACAGTGAAGACATGTAATCCCTGTATCTTCTACTTCTGGTGCTAAAATTGGATTTATTAAAATGTGAATCAATGTATGTATTCATTTCATGGTGACAGGACCCCAGACAGTCTCCAACCACCACATTTGAGACAGGCAAGGAAGAAGGGGTGGAGGGGTGGCCCTGTACGTCAGGGAGGCACTGGATGCTGTAGAGATGGAGATCAGGGATGATCGGGTTGAGTGCTTGTGGGTGAGAATTAGAGGGAAGACCAACAGGGCAGACATCCTGGTTGGCGTCTGTTATAGACCACCCAACCAGGAGGAGGATGTCGATGAGGCATTCTATAGGCAGCTTAAGGCTGTCTCAAGATCACCTGACCTCGTTCTCATGGGTGACTTCAACCTGCCTGATATCTGTTGGGATCTCAACACAGCAGAGAGGAGGCAGTCTAGGAGGTTCTTGGAGTGCATGGAGGACAGCTTCTTATCCCAGGTGCTGCGTGAGCCTACCAGGGGTAAGGCTATGCTTGACCTCCTCTTCACCAACAGGGAAGGGCTGGTGGGTGATGTGGTGGTCGGAGGGTGTTTAGGCACCAGTGACCACGACATAATAGAGTTTTCAGTATGCAGCCAAGCCAAGAGGGGCAGCAAGAAGACCTCCACTCTGGACTTCCGGAGGGCAGACTTCAGGCTGCTCAAGGAACTAATTCAGAAGGTTCCTTGGGAATCAGCCCTTAAAAACAAAGGGGTCCAGGAGAGCTGGACCTACTTCAAGGAAGAACTATTGAAGGTGCAAGAACAGGCTGTGCCGGTGTGCCGGAAGATGAGCCGCCGGGGCAGACGGCCAGCCTGGATGGGCAATGAACTTTTAATAGAACTTAGGGAAAAAAAGAGGGTGTATCATCTTTGGAAGAAAGGGGAGGCAACCTACAGAATGTTTAGGGATGTTGCTAGGTTGTGCAGGAAGAAAATTAGGGAGGCAAAAGCCCATTTAGAACTTAGACTGGCCTCTGCTGTGAAGGATAACAAAAAGTCCTTCTATAAATACATCAATAGCAAGAAGAAGGGCAAGGACAACCTCCACTCCTTGGTTGACACGGAGGGGAACGTTGTAACAAAGAATGAGGAAAAGGCAGAGGTACTTAACACCTTCTTTGCCTCAGTCTTCACTAGCAGGGCAGAACGTCTTCCAGACAGCTGGCCTGCAGAGCTGGCAGAAGGAGCCAGAGAGCTGCATAGTTTACCACTGCTCCAAGAGGAAGTTAGAGATCTACTGAGCCGCTTGGACCCCCACAAGGCCATGGGACCGGATGGGATCCATCCTAGGGTGCTGAGATTGCTGACAGATGAGCTGTCCAAGCCACTTTCCATCATTTTTCAGCAGTCCTGGCTCACTGGAGAGGTCCCAGAAGACTGGAAGCTGGCTAACGTGGTGCCCATCCACAAGAAGGGCCGGTTGGATGAGCCGGGGAATTATAGGCCTGTCAGCCTGACCTCAGTGCCAGGCAAGATTATGGAACGGGTCATCTCGAGTGCGATCACACAGCACTTACAGGATGGCCAGGGGCTCAGGCCTAGCCAGCATGGATTTAGGAGGGGCAGGTCCTGCCTGACCAACCTGATCTCCTTCTATGATCAGGTGACCCGCCTGGTGGATGTGGGGAGGCCTGTGGATGTGGTCTACCTGGACCTCAGCAAGGCCTTTGACACCGTTCCCCACAGCAAACTCCTGGCCAAGCTGGCAGCCCGTGGCTTGGACAGGAGCACACTGCGTTGGGTTAGGAACTGGCTGGAGGGCCGAGCCCAGAGAGTAATGGTGAATGGCACCACATCCAGCTGGCGGCCTGTCACTAGTGGTGTGCCCCAGGGATCAGTACTGGGCCCCATGCTCTTCAACATCTTTATTGATGATCTGGATGAGGGCATTGAGTCCATCATCAGTAAATTTGCAGATGACACCAAGCTGGGGGCAGCAGTTGATTTGCTGGAGGGCAGAGAGGCATTGCAGAGGGACCTCGACAGGCTGGACAGATGGGCAGAGTCCAATGGCATGAGATTTAACACATCCAAGTGCCGGATTCTGCACATTGGCCACAACAACCCCAGGCAGTGCTACAGGCTGGGGTCAGAGTGGCTGGAGAGTGGCCAGGCAGAGAGGGACCTGGGGGTACTGGTTGATTGTAGGCTGAACATGAGCCTGCAGTGTGCCCAGGCAGCCAAGAAGGCCAATGGCATCCTGGCTTGCATCAGGAACAGTGTGGCCAGCAGGAGCAGGGAGGTCATTGTGCCCCTGTACACTGCACTGGTTAGGCCGCACCTTGAGTACTGTGTCCAGTTCTGGGCCCCTCAGTTTAGGAAGGATGTTGACTTGCTGGAACGTGTCCAGAGAAGGGCAACAAAGCTGGTGAGGGGTTTGGAACACAAGCCCTATGAGGAAAGGCTGAGGGAGCTGGGGTTGCTTAGCCTGGAGAAGAGGAGACTGAGGGGTGACCTTATTGCTCTCTACAACTACCTGAAGGGAGGTTGTAGCCAGGCAGAGGTTGGCCTCTTCTCCCAGGCATCCAGCACCAGAACAAGAGGACACAGTCTCAGGCTGCGCCAGGGCAGGTTTAGGCTGGATGTTAGGAAGAAGTTCTACACGGAGAGAGTGATTGCCCATTGGAATCGGCTACCCGTGGAGGTGGTGGAGTCACCTTCACAGGAGGTGTTCAGGAGAAGACTTGATGGGGTGCTTGGCTGTATGGTCTAGTTGTTGGGTGGGTTGGATTGTTTGATGGGTTGGACGCGATGATCTTGAAGGTCTCTTCCAACCTGGTGTATTGTATTGTATTGTATTGTATTGTATTATCTCCCATCAGCCCTTCCCAATTTGTAAAAAGAAGGTCAAGCAAAGCCTTATCCCTGTTAGGCTCTCACAGCAGCTGTGATAAGAAGCTATCCTCCATACACTGTAAGAACCTTCTAGACTGCCTCCTCTCTGCTGTTTTAAGTTCCCAGCAGATATCTGACAGATTAAAATCACCCATAAGAACAAGGTCTGGTGATCTTGAGACAGCCTCTAGCTGCCTACAGAATAATTCATCAACCTCTTAATCCTGGTTGGATGGTCTATAACAGACTCCAACCAGGATGTCAGCCTTGTTGGCCTTCCCTCTAACTCTCACCCACGGCACTCAACTTGATCATCCTTAATATCTAGTTCCATGGCATGTAGATCTTCCGTGATGTACAGAGCCACTCCTCCTCCCTCACCTGTCTCTCCTGAAGAGCCTGTAGCCATCAACTGCTGCACTCCAGTCATGTGAATCATCCCACCACGTTTCTGTGATGGCAACTACATCATAACTTTCCTGCTGTAACAAGGCTTCCAGCTCCCTTTGTTTGTTACCCATACTGCGTGCATTAGTGTACATGCACTTCAGCTGGGCTCCTGTTTTCACCCCTGACTCCAGTTTACCACCCTCAGTCTCCTGTCTGGGGGAACTGGTTTCAATCCCTTCCCCCTTCAAATACAGTTTAAAGCCCTGAAACCAGCAGCCCAGCTGAAGTGCATGTACACTAACGCATGCAGTATGGGTAACAAACATATGTGCGAGTATATAAGTGTGGATGAAAATACACAGGGAAGGAGCTACAATGTATATTTGGTTACCAGAGGAAAGATTACAGCTGTTGCATACAAGAGGAAACAAGGGACAAAATTAATTATTGATTGTGTTGCATAGTGCCTGGGGGCTCAGCTGAGGCAGGGTGCTGTTGCTGTACACAAGTGCAGTGAGTCTCAGTTCCTGCCTGAAAGAGTGTGGGCTTCATGTAGGCAAGATGAAGAAACACAGATGAGATGAAAGGATGGGAAAATGAAGTAGTGTGCCCAGGGACACAGAGGATATCTAAGGATTCATTCTGGGCTCCTCTGGACTCATGATGACTTCAAATATAAGAGACCTTAAGAGCTATGCCATTGAGAATGAGAACATACAATATGGATATTACATGTCAGGATACTGGAAGTCGGTGCATGGACTCAAGTCCTAATGGACAGAAGACCAGACAAAAAAGGTGACTTTACGTGCAACTTATTTTGGGGTTGTTATCAGAAATATGTGGAAAAAGTCCTTGTGTAAAATGTATAATACTGCTAATAGTATTGTAGCTTCCATAGCTGGGAAAAAACCTCCCACATTGCAGGTATTGAATTGGAAGTTCTAAACTGTGGTTACCTGGTTAATTTGAAATAGTGCCTGACCTATACTGATACTATTTCCTTTACAGTAGTATGTGTTATGGCTCCCATGTTCATGGCATATCAGAATAAAAAGACTAGGAAGAAGTTCTTTCTGAGAAGCTATTCTTAAAGGAGAAAATGGCAGAGGGGACATAATATTCTGAGTAACTGCATAACCTAACAATAACTATAAAATGTATATCCTCAAGACTTGAGAGTGTTGAGTCTTCTACCAAGTGGTGTGGGAGTATACACATCCTCACATAAAATAATATTTAAATAGAAAGTTTTGTTTAAGGTGAGCAGAAACAGCAGCTATGTAGTCCATTTGTCCCCAGTTTCAGGTGTTAATGAGAAGAACAATGAATTAATAAGGCCTTACAGTTTTTTGGGTTTGTGTCTGGTAAAGCAGTTAATTTGTAGTTGGAAACATGAGTAAGAAAAACAGAATGAACACAATAGATTTTTTTTTTTTGTGGAAGCTACCATTAGTAAGCTTTGCATAGGTTCATTTTTTTCATTTTTGTTTCAGTACAGAGAAAGAATGCTTTTCTAGCTCTACGTTCTTTCTGTTAGTACCTAGAAGTCTTTTAAAGATATTTCTAGGTTGGAAGAAGGAGAGATGATTTTATGGTTGTGGTTGAGTCCCAGTGAGAACCAAGATTGGCATTTTCTGTGGATTTAACAACTCACCTGAAATTTGAATGCAGATCTGTACTGGTGAATAAAAAGGCAAGCAAGCAAAGATGTGCAACCTATAATACACAGTTTCTAAAATGCACAGAAGTACTATACTAAGATGAAATGTGAAGATTTAAGCAAAACAGGAATGTCACTCAGCATGAAATACCAACTGTTTTTAGCTTGTTTAGTATGCAAGGAGCATACTTACAGATGACTCACAGTTAAAATGCCTTACATAAGATGGCCCAAGAATTTAGTTCACTTTAGGTGATGGAAAGACACTGTAAAAATAGTAACAAAAACTGTATCAATTTGTTCTTACTGCTTTGTAGGATTGTGGGGGCTTTGTGTTTGTTTGTTTGGGGATTTTATGTTATTGTCAGGCCATATATTACATTCATGGTTATATGCTTCCTCACCCAGCCTGAGGTGGTCTTACAGTATGCAAACAATAATCTGAAAAGAAATAGTTAAAAGAAATTTTGCAAGGCTGCGCTTTCACTGTGTAATATAATGTCAGAGGTTTTCCTTACTCAGGAAATACAAATTCCAGGCTAAAGCAGAGCTTGCTGTAGCAAAAGAAAAGCTATTCTAAGACTTCAACTCTTGCTAACATAGTGTATTTAAAAAAAATTTTATATCTTCTATTGTATTCTGCACCAGTGAAACACTCCTGGTGAGGTAAGCTAGAGTGCTTTTACCCTTAATTGCAGTGCTTTTATGTGTTGTATTTATTTATTTACTATAGATTATGTAAGAACATAAAAGTAACTGAAGGAGTAACTCACGACCAAGGAGTCCATTTAGCTTACTATTTTACCTCCAGTAGCATTCATAACAGCAAGGGAAGAGGACAAGAATAAACTTTTCTGTCTGTTGAGTGCTGTCAGCCTGTAGCAATGTGTGACTTGGGGGAATTAAAGTCTGGCCTAGTGATACTAAATTTGGTAGCAACTTGAATTCTGCAGCTGCAGTGGATGTTGCCTGGGAAAGTGTCGCATTCTGTTTGCTTTGAAGCCACTGTATGCAACTTTAAATTAATGATCTCTAGTTCCCCTACTGGAAAGGGCAGTGAATCATGAGTAAAATTGCTACTCTTTCCAACTCTTACAATAAATTCTGTTCTGTAGGATTATGCAAAAGGTTTGGTATTTGAGGAAAATAATGGGTTTGATTTAAAAAAAGAAAACAAAAAAAGCCCCAAACCCCATACCACAAACAACTTTTCATAATTGTTTATTGTTTGTTTTGGTTGTGTGTTGTGTTTTTTGGTTTTTTTTTCCTAATTGAAAAAAAAAAAAAAAAAAAATCTGTTTTCCAGCATTGCCGGTAGTAACTGAGGTTCTTTGTGTGTTTTTGCTACAATTTCACATTCCCCATCCATGCTTTCCCTTTTTGTAGTTCTTAATTTGCACTTTCGTGGAAGGTTTTGCAATTACAGATTTTCTGACTTTGATAATCATGGGTCCAAGCAGTTGCATATTCACATAGCCTGCATTCTGGAGGCTCCTTAAGTTTTCCCAGCAGTAGCAGCCTAATTGTCTTTAGCTGTGGCTGTCACAGAAGGCATTTGGGAAATTAGAAATCCTGTCAAAGATGCTTATGATTTTCACCTGAAAGGAGGGTCAGTGTGCCTTAAGGAAAATTATATAAAGTACTGATGTTTCATCGGGGAATTAACTTTTGACTCTATCCTTTGTCTCTTCACAACGTTGCTGCTCTCAGGTATTTGAGAATGAAATGTGGTTCAGCTGGATGTGTAGAAGACTGTGAAGAGTTATGGTGCATAGCTCGGGCAAGTCAGCATAAGTCAACAGCAACTGTGATCAAACGGTCATGGGCAACACTGTAGTGTGATGGATGTACAAGATGTGATCTTCCATGGTTACACAGGCTGCCTATTTTGCAGGGAAGAAGAGTTCCATCTCCTGGCATACTGGTATTGTAAGGACTGACAGTGAGAAGTGATTCAAACCTTGGCCTTCATGCATGCACAGGTGAACAGATAGGACAAAGGCAGTGGATTATGCTGTGCTGTGAGGAGACAGGCATTCTGTGGTAGGCTGTGGCTAAGTGCTTGCCTGGTAATCAGGGTGGAGGACACACAGTCTAAACATTTTGTTTTTAAGGCAGTTAAATCTCTTATGCATCCTGTCTAGATTTGGTTTGTCGTAGCAGTGCTTAGCAATTACAGGCATCTTGTCTTTGAGTGGTGGAAAGTATTAACTAGTAAGTGCCAGTGTTCAAACAGTAAATCTTTGTGGTGGAAAATATTTTAGTTTTATTCCAGCAGTTGCAATAAAAAAAAAAAAAAAAAAAAAAGAAAAAGGCAAAGCAAAGCAGTGTGGGTATTTTTAATTTGATTCTTATTGTAAAGAATAAGATGAACTGTAAAGTGTTGTTGGTTTGGGTTTTTTTAACCTATGAAAATCTGCTGAGTTAATATTAGAAGTATGCTGCTGTCTTGAATCTGACAATAATAAGAAATAGAATTCCATTAAAGCAAGAAATTAATAGCTGTTGCCACTCCATATGCTTACTATTAATTATTATAATAAGCTTAACTGCCTCCCAGTCAAATACTCAAATGTAGGATCTTCTTGAAGCTCCCAGTCTCAGGATAGAAAAGCAATGAGATGAAGGGAATTTCCTCAGGCAGCAAATAAATCAGTGTTGCACCTGCTAGTGCACACTTTCCAGGCAGCAGACATGGTTTGTAACACCCTCTCTAAAGACGTAGGAAACAGAGAAAACAACATCTGCTTTTATTGGTGCACTGTAAATGGCAGTGTCTCTATGTACGAGGATGTACTGTCATAACCAAGCAGTGAGCATCTCTGGGCTTCTGGTGTTCTGAAACAGAGTTTGCCAATTACCACCTTTCAGTGACGACACTTAATGCTTGGAGATCAACCAGAGGCCTGTGAGATTGGCATTCTGTCCCTTTGTTGGAAACAGTTTTACACTGAGAAGGCTTTTGCTCTGGTATCCGCTCTAAGATGAAGATATTCTCAGAACTTCCTGAGAACTTCCTGGTGTGGCTTTTTTCTTTTCTGGCAGCTGTACCTACTGTGTTTTGAAGATGCTGAGGTTGTAAGAGCTGTCTAAAAGTGGCAATGGTAGACACAGTTTGCCATTTATGCACTCCTTAAACTGCAGATACTGTCTCTTGACATGAGCATTTCGTATCTTATTTTTCACTCTTTGTCAAAGTGACAGCACTTGTCTTTTAAGAGAGGCACATCACAGATTTGGCTGTGGCTGCTGGGGCTCAGAGTCCACTGCTGCTGTTTGGTTTCTTTTTCCACATTACCACAAGTCAAAAATTTTGCCCTGTGCTTCCACTCCTATGGAAGAGAGATCAAATACTTCATGACCGCATCACAAACACACAGTTAGAGAAACAATACAGCTTTTCAAAGCTAAGCAAAACCCTTAAGCAGCTTATATCCTTTTATGAATTAGCAATTTCCTTTGACAGTATATTCCTGTGGCTCTTTACCCTTGTATTTAAATGCTGTACTTTCTTTTCCTTTGACGTTTGCCCTAATTCATTCTCTAGTGATGTCCAATTACCAAAAGATAAATCTGGATGCGTTCGTAGCCTACGAGAGTATAAATGCTTGCAGCTCGTCTGTGAGGTAGGTACAGAGTAGACTTTTGTAATTTCTCAGGTTTAATTTTGTCAATGTGCAGGTGATTTTTATTATGCAGTGACTTCTCTAGAGATTATGTTCAAATAGATGCATTAGAGGACACAGTCTCAAGCTGCGCCAGGGGAAGTTTAGGCTCAAGGTGAGGAGAAAGTTCTTCAGAGAGAGTTGTTAGCCCAGTGGCGTGGTGGAGTCACTGTCCCTGGAGGTGTTCAAGAGGGGACTGGATGTGGCACTTGGTGCCATGGTTTAGTCATGAGGTCTGTGGTGACAGGTTGGACTTGATGATCTTTGAGGTCTCTTCCAACCTTGGTGATTCTGTGTGTGATCAGTTTCCCATATCCTTTATTGTATGTACACCTCAGCTACTTTTGTTAAATATTTTATGCCTCAGGATTTTATTGTAAAAAAAGTGTCTCCCTTTATAATCATCTCTGATTTTGATCTAGTTATAAATTATATTTGGGACTTGGGGCATATTTCCCCCCTTGTATTTTATTCTATATTGTGGTGACTAACTTTTCAGTTTCCTCAGATAATTAAGTAATAATTAATTTCAATGTTTAATTTTTTTCTTCTCAGATAAGGATCACTGATATTTTCTTTTATTCTATTGTAGATGCTTTATTACTGAAAGTTATTAAATAACATGTACATTTCAACTTGTAGTCAGTAAGAATCATATAGGGGTGTGTGTGTGTGTGTCCCCGCACAGTGGTTTGGGTTATGTAGCATAATAATAAAATAAAAAGTGGAATAAAAAAGTTATTTAATTCTCATGAGTTTGCAGTGTTTGGAGAGAAACAAGTCAAAAGGTATTTGTTCTACAAATTAGAACAGCAACCTATCATCTACAGTAAAAGCCTGTGGTATTGATCTTGATTCAGGCAAGCCTGAATGCAATCTGGTTGTTACATGGCATGCAGAATGACCCAAAGCAGTATGTGTTGGTGGCAAGATACAGAGGAAGAATGAGAACTTGTTAATTTTTCAGCTTTAGGGACTGCAAATAGAAAGTGAATAAACTTACTGGAGTCTGTCTTGCAGTGTATGTTTAGATTGGTAGTAAGTCTTAAGGGTTTTCTTACATGAATGACTTAATATATTTCTTTACATTGAAAGTTTGTCTTCTGCTGTTGCTTATGTAATGATGATCTCACATAGTTCATCTCAGTGTGAAGAAGCACAAGTAAGTATTGTTTGTGTCAGCTGGTAAAAAATAGGTAGTGTATATCATTGGAGGAGTATGTGCAGAGTCTTTCTTTACAGGTGTGCTAGTTTCAGGCTATGCTTTTAAAAATTTTTGCACAGATCTTGAACAGAAAGTGGTAACATGTAAATAAATCTTTATTGGGTGTAAAAAGGAAAATAATGATAATTCTAAACAATTCCATTGGAAAGATACTGGACTTATATTAGTTTTACAAAACCAGTCTCTCTCTTTTCAATTCTTCACTCTGGGAGAGACTAACATGCTTCTGCTTGACCTTGGCTGCACTGCTTTGTGTGACTGGTATTAACAACAACTTCTCTCTGCTCTTTTCTCTTGTCCCCTTCTGTACAGGAGGGTAAGGAGGAGGCAGGGAGGGAGAAGTTGTTGCAGCTCCCCTGGTCTTTGACTGGGGGGGGGTTCTTGTCCTGTTTATTAATTGTAAATACCTATAATATTGTAAATACTGTATATTTTGTACATATTCATTGCATTCCATTGTAGATTGTAGTTTTGCTTGTAAATATAACAATTTGCTTCCAACTGAGTTGATCTGGCAAAATTTAATGTTGAGGGGGAATTTTCAACCCACCACAATGGGCCAACTTAAAATAAGGTGCCTGCGTGTCAGTTTGTTCTGATGTAAAATATGCACACCAATACAGTCTTTGGGTTTTCATAGGTCAATTAAGCTAAACTATGGATGCATTCCTATGTGGACTACCCTAGGTGATCCTGCTTCGGTAGGGAGGTTGAAACTGATGATCTCTGGAGGTTCCTTCCAACCTCTAATATACAGTGATACTGTGATATTGTAAACTAGGGCTTCAGAAGTGGGTTGAAAATACAGTAATGCAAATGCACCTCTTTTCAGAAACTGTACTCTTTGCTGTGATCATCTTTGCAAGTGTACTGTGCTCATTTATCCTTAACAATTACGTCTCTTCACTGGGAAGAGCCTTTGCTTAAGTGACAAGCCTGTGCTGTCTACCACTGTTTGCAGAGGAATATGCCTGGTGTATCCTTTTCCCACAGAAAAATCCAGATGTATTTCTCCTCTGAATTCAGGTATTTGTTTTTTAGTGCAGTTAAACCTATTAGGTTTTGTCAATAAATACCAAATAAAGGTAAGCATGTATGTGTGCACCTTGAGCTGCCTTTGTTTTGGTTGCAGGCATTTTTGTTGGGTAGGATGTTGTAGTATACCCTGATCTGAGACTGGGTTTTCCACTGTTGAATCCCATAATGACAAGAACGAAAGAGGCAGAGCACAGCGACGGTTGGTGTTGTTCAGATTTGATTCCATCTTTGACTCATTCTTAGATCTACCAAATTTTTCAGGAATCCGCTTGAGAGTATTGAACCGTCAATGTCACTATGGCTCCAAACTGCTAAAATCCTCTCTGAAATACTTTGTATAAATCAAAATTGGACATTTGAGAGATTTGTTGCTCATAATGAAAACCATTGTCTGTTTAAATAGATTTTGGATCCTTATTATGGCTGTAAGAAAGGAAGAATAATAAAATGAAGACATTTTCATTAATTCCTGATTAAAGACTCTCTGTAGAACAATTTTTAATTGTCTTAAGTTCGATTTCAAGTCTGGCTGATATAATTGAAAAGGAACATTAAAAAATATTTAATTTCAGGTCCCTGAATCTATTTGGAAAGTTTATTGATGTTTTTGGTTGTGACCACGGTGGGAGGTGTATGACATACAGGCTGTGGTCTGGATTTAGCCTCTAGTATTTGAACACACTTTTAGCTGACACCACAGAATTCAAGAGCAGCAGTATTGATCTGAGTTCCCTCTGCCTTTAAACCTACTACTTCTAATGCTGTAAATTTCTATTTATCATTCTTCAGCTGTCACAAATCCACAGTGTAAACAAGAACAATTTGGTGGTCCCATGAATGATGCACAGTGATTTTCCTTCAGTTTTAAAGCTGCCAGAGAATGCACTGAACAAAGACATTGATAATCTTGGCTTTCTTGTCTTGTCTGCATGAATGTGAAGCTTGCATGGGATTTATAATTTGTCTTTTCAGTCCTTCTGTCAGTGTTAGAATAGACTGACCCTTAATTCAGATTAAATTAAAAATCAAGTAAATGTGTGTTTTTAAAAAAAAAAAAAAAAAAAATTATTTGTCTTTTTATTTCCATAATATAACCAAAAAGAAAATGTGCAGAAGACTTAAAACTCAAACTTCACATTCCTTGTAACAGAAGTTATATTTACATATGCTCAAAAAATACAGGAAAATTACTTGAATAATGAAAATTCTATCCTTTGCCTTTCCATGAGACCAGCTTGTAGCCTGCTTGCTAATCTTGTTCTCAAAACTAATTTCGGTCTAAATATTTGCAACTTGCGATTTTAGGTTTTATTCTTTTTTTTTTTCTCTTTTGTTTTAAAAAACCCGCATGATTGTATCAGATTGTCCCACACAGCTGTCTAGGATGTCCATGTCATTCACTGTTTGCTCTGATTGGAATGCTGACCTGGATAGTGGGAATTTCAAAACTGTACACCCTTAGGGCTTAGTGTCTGTTGTTGTAATGTAGATTTTATATAGATGGTAGATTCACTTCAAGCAATGCTTTCAGGACAAGATGTAAGCAGGTGAAGATGTTTATTACATTATACAGCAAAGTTATATACTCTTATCAGAAGGCACATGTGTCATGAGATGTGATTGGCTATTTTCTACTGGCATGAATGTAATTAAGGCATACAATAAGTCAAAATAACAAAGCAATATTTTAACACATCTGACCAAATTCTGCCCAGCTTCTCTCTTTCAGTTACAAAGTGTTTACATTCTTTTCAGAGTCAAAGACAAAACATAGCTTTCTCTAATTCGACCAAAGGCAAATTATCCCCATAGCCTTCCAAAGTTATCCAAAAACAACCTCTTCCTACAGTCTAGTTGCTGCTCTTCTACCACTTCTGTGTAACTCTGGGTAACTTTGGACCGGCATTTTGTACATGTTTTGCATAGATAGTGTTCTTCACTATCCAATTTGAAATACCTGGACCTGATTTGGAGAGCTGCCAAGTGCTCACTGATGCAACAAATCCAGTATTGGATGTTTTTTCAAAATGTAAATTGTTACTTAGCTGTAAGTATTCCAGAAAGTGCTGCTCCCAGGCGGTGCATGTTGGGTATTTAATTAACTGGTCCTTTTTACTTTCAGTTGGTCTCAAGTACTTTTTCCTGTTTATAAATTAAGGTGATGAGGGCTTCTGCATGGCATTCTTCAATGCCTGTGAAGCTCTGAGGTGCTGGAGTGTTGTGTCCCCTGGAGAGAGCACCTGGCAGGCTTTGAAATATGCTGTTGGATGGACTGAACTGGTGTGCAGTAATGGCATCAGGGCATGTACTGAACACCAGAGGTACAACACAGTATCAAACATCTTTTGTCCTGTGCGCTGTTCCAAGGTTTCATTCTGAGGGTGGTGGGAAAAGTCATTTGCTCATAAAATTATTAACAGCTACTATGTAATCCATGCCTATGTTGGACAAAGGATGCAATGATCAGAGAAATTCCAAAGGGAATTATCTAATGCTATGGTAATTGTACACAGATAAATGGTCCATTGGAGCAGTTACAGATACTGTGCACAGTTTGGCCCTCTGAGAACTCTGTTTCCTGAATTAGATGAGAAGCTGTTTGCCCTGTCTCTTTTCCTTTGGTTAATTCAGTGCTAATGCATTTGTCTGATACTCTCCTTCATGCTGTGGTCTGTTTATTCAAGCCTTTTAAAGTCATGTAGTCAACTGAAGGTAGATTCCATATCATCTTCTTTACAATGGCTAAAATAAGAAGTATTCAGTAGCTCAATTTAGCTTTGAGAAATAAAGAAACTTACCAGAATTGCATCTCCACATAAGTTTGGTGTAGTAACTGTGATTTTTATTTCTTCCCTTCTCTTTCCCCTTGCCGCATGCGTTAGCACATAGAGAAAGCAAGAGCAGAAAAAGTGTAGTGTAGTTTTGGGGCTATTTGTTTAATTTTTTTTTCCACAAGTGTAAATTGCATGATACAGGGTGCAAGACAGCAGAGATTCAGGATTGCATCTCTTTTTACACAAGTAGCTACACGTTCTTGCACTGTCAGTAAAATCTGTCTTGTATTTCACATTTCCTGTACTAGAAAATCATGGAGCAGCTTGCTTAATGTTTTCTAACATTATCAGGTATGCATCCAGCAGTTGGGTATAACTGGAACTTCAGCTTTCTTGGGGGATTATAAACCTATGTGTGGTGGTTTGTCCCTGGCTCAGGGACAGACACCCACCAAAGCTGCTCTATCACTCCCCTTCTTAGATGGACAGGGAAAATATAGCAACAGGCCTGCGGGTCAAGATAGAAGCAACTTAATTTGATGAAAAGCAAAAGCAAAGGCCACTGTGGAAGCAAGAGCAAACAAAGATGTTATTCTCTACTTCCAATTGGCAGATGACCAGTCACTCCCAGGAAGCTGGGCTTCAGTATGTGTAGTGCTTGCTCTGGAGGACAGATGCTGTCAACAAATGTCCCCAACACTTCCTTCTTTCCCTAAGCCTTTTTTATTTTAAATTTTATCTGAGCTGACTCATGTGGCATAGATACCCCTTGGTTGGCTTGGGTCAGCTGTCCCAGCTGTGTCCCCTCCTAAGATCTTGCCCATCCTTCAGCATACTGTTGTGGGGGATGTTGGAAGAACACAGCTTTGGTGCTTGGCTCAGCAGTAGCCAAAACACTGGTCTGTTATCAACACCCAGCTACAGCACTGCAAAACACAGCACAAGGGAAGATGCTATGGTAAGAATTAACTCCAGCTCAGCCAAACCCAGTACTCTACACTGTCAGAGAAGATATCCTTTTTTTAATGTTTAAATTATGAGAGGTTTTGCACTGACTAAAGCAAGTTACACATTTGCTGCAAATAAGTATGCAAACCCTCTACCATTTCCAGAATTAGACTTTTGTTCTAATGTCTTCTAAGAAGTCATATAATTGATGAATGAAACGAACATTTTAAAAGTTTTTGTTGGCATTTGGCATTATAACACACACAGAAAATTCTTTTTAACGTACGTTTGGATTATAAACCACATAAAGAATCTAGAATAGTCTAGCACATTTGCTGGTTTATGGAGCACAGACCTCCAGAGATTGATGCAAATCTGTAATATGTACCAAGTGAGATTCTAGGTGTGGAAAACCGGAAACATTAGGTGAACTCTTCGTGCCTTTGGATAGGGTCCCTCTGCACTCTCTTCTAAGAGTGCTTACTGTTTTTCTCTTCAGGAAGATGTGGCCCAGGTTTGTGTAAAGGAAAGCTGAGTGAGATGGAGTTGAAGGCCTTGCCTCCTAGATCCATGATGCATTTTCTTCTAAGTAGCTACTTAAGTTTGTTTTGGTTTGGGATTCTTTTAAGAACAGTTTCTCTATTTTCTGTTCCTAATGTACCAGTGTAGGCAAGTTTCTTTTTATATTGTAGCAACATTTATGCAGAGTGTCAGATTGCTAGGTTAAACAATAAGCATCTTTCTATACGATTATCCGAGGTCTTTCTCTTAGGTGTGTACAATAAGACTCTGAAATTAAAACCTCTGTTGTTCTATTATGTGATAGTGCCAGAGGAGATGGGTCGGGAAGCGAGAACAATGTAGGAGAAGCTATGGGTTTTTTTTCCAGACTCCTGGCTACTTTGACTACCTCTTAGAAGAGAGCATTAGAAATTCTATTCCTCCAGAGAGTTTGCTTTAATAACACCCATAATTTTTCCAAATTGACTCATGTCAAAAAGTTAGTCTTAAAATCTTCTGTCCCATTTGCCAACTTCTCAATATTTTACAGGAAATCTTTCCTGAGGGTGTCATTATAGTCACACCAGCGGGCTGATTAAAAGGACTCTGGCTGTCACTGGGACACATCTGGAATGTGGAGAGAGTTACTGTTTCTAATATGGTAACTGCTGGGAACCTCAGTAGAGAATGCAGATCCCCATTATGCTAGGTGATTCATTTAAAAGAAAGGGGAAAAAAACCCAACAACCAATCTGGTCTTTAGAACATGCAGTCCACATTTTAGACAAAATAAAATGGATTAATGATATTAAAGGTAAGGGTGAGATGATAATAAAGCAGAACTAAGGAAAAGTTAATTTACCACAGAGTAAAATAAATTAAGAGAAATAAAATGACTTGTGAGGTTGGCGGGTGAGGTAGATTTCTTGCTCAAGAAATCATGGGAGAAAGCACTTTCAAATTAAGTAGCTTTTGAATTAAGTATCATTTAACTTGTTCAAAGGAAATTTTAACACAATAAAACAATCTTCTAGTTATTGGTCAACCCTGGAGGAACTGTAAAAGCAAAATTCCCTTGTTGCGACCCATGATCCTGTTCTGTGGAGAGAACTAGATTCTGTACTTGCCATTTGCTCTTTACCGCTGTCAACTGCTAGACACTAACTCATCCTTCTGTGAAGAGTAGCAGGTCCCTTTATTTACTGGTCATTTATCTTCTGAATTTGAGTCCAGCTAGCTACCCAGACTGCAGGAGAGGGCTGAAGGAGAAAAGCTGCTGCTGATTGCATGGAAAGATCTGAGAATGGGTACTTAACCTGGTATTATTTTTCTGGGTAGAGTTTTCAGATAATCTGCTTCACCTGATTTCTGTGCTGCTGAAGTTGTTGAAGTAGGCAATTGCATGATTTGTCTCATAACTAGAACCTGAATTCTATCCTCTGCAGGATGGTTAGGATTAACACTAATTCAGATGACATCATTAGAATGGTCAAGCAGATGAACAGCCCACTGGTACTGTAAAGACAGTCTTCTCCTTCTCGTTGTTACTGAACTTTTGAGTTGCCTGAATACTGATCTTAATAAAATACATTTATTTTAGACTTATGCTTTTAAAAGAGATGTAATCAGAAACAGAGACAATAACATTCCTTAGCATTTAATTAAAAATGGTTACAAATTTCAAATGATAAACAATGGATGTTTAATGCTTGCTGCTTTTTAAAAATAATTCTGAGATTTTGAGAGCAGGAAAAAAATCTTTTCCCTAGGAATAAATATTTTAGCGAAAGATAATAAACTTGAAAATGGTTTCTGAGTGGAAAAGCTGATGTATCTGTGGCTCCCTGAAGTGTTTTTTACTTGCCTTCTGGTTTTGGTATAGAAACATGAGTAAATTTTCTTCCAGCCATCTGGTGATTTCCTGAAGTATTTATACCATAAATTAGGCACTACAGCTGAATTTTTGTTTGATTACATGACTGGGCTAGGGCAAATCTTGCTATGCATCCTATTTCTGACCAATGGGTTTGTCAGGAGTCCTCTCACTGCAGTGGAAAGGATCATCATAGGATACCTTTTCCATTCCATAGTTACTATTCTAGGCCTTGTGGCAAACTGATGTAATTCATTGATAGTGAAAACTCTGAAGGATAATATGCCTTACAAAGCGTGAGTAACATCTTGGTTTGCTTGCGTTGATTTCCTCTCTTTTTTGAAAGTATGGAATGGAAGAGAAGTGCTGCTGCTTTCAGTACTATGGAGAAAATGTAAAATAGATGTGTATTGGCAGCAGAAGCATCATAGTGAATGCAGAAAGGGAAATGGAATCAGCCCTTTATATTCTGACTTGTCAAATAGTGTTTTACTTGTCTGCGCATTACTTCACCTGGAGGACTTAGGTTTTCATCCCAGCTCCTTCCACATCTTTTCCAAATCTGTGCAGCACGATTGAACAAACTCATTATCCAAAAAGAGGACTTCACATGAGAACAAAAATAGGGTGGAAAGAAGCAAAAGCTCCTTTATATTTAAAATAACTTGGAACATATAGAAAAGAAAAGGGACAGATTTAAAATCTAAGAAATTTCAAAATAGCAGAATTTGTTAGACAATATTGTTATTATGGAGAGTTACAGCATTTATTTGTATAGTGCTGTGAAAGCAACATGAACAGACTTGGAACACTGGGAATGGAAGCCTGAATTAATTGATCATTCTAATGTCTGCCATGTCTCCGAAATGAATTGAGCAAAAGCATATTTTGCACCCCTCTTTGTGAACTGATGGGATGATGGATTTTAATTTTGTACACTTTTGCCATTTTTTGCCCCATACTGTATTTGTTTTATATAACAGATGAGGCTTGTAATTAATTACTTTCTCCATGGTAGATTCCCAAAGAAATTTTATGTCACAGGCTTATCAATAAGTTATATCTGGGACATGCAATATTTTGAATGGGTGTTTATAACAATTAACAATTTAGTAGAGGATACTCTTAAGAAAAAAAAAAATGGTTTCTTAAATTGTTTCTTAAATAAAGATGACTAAATAGAAAGATGAAGGTTCAATAAAATGCATCTTGCCAAAACCAGTAAAATGTGTGTTTATTTTTTATAATGCATGTAAAAGCTGCTCTTTTAACTTGCTAATATGTGCAGCTCCTGTCCTGCTCATTTAAAAAAAAATAAAAATGGAAATGATTGGACTGTTTCTTAGCTCTTAAGTGTATGTGTTTTGATCTTCAGGAAGATATATTTGAACTTAAATTTTTTCTTTCTTTGTATGTGAATACCGTGGCTGTTAAACAGAAAGTTACGCTTAAATAGGAAGACTTCTCTTGTCCATTACAAATATGTCAATATCAGACATATAGTGAGGAAGAGAGCAGAATTTAAATGGTCATCTAATACAAATACCTTGAGTAAGAACACAACTATGGGCAGCAGCTGCTTTTTCTGGACATGCTAGTGTCGCTGTATAGGGGTCAGGGTAGGGATAAGGTGACAGTCTGTGCGACAAGAATCAAACACAAGCAGAGCACATAGAAGGCCAAAAAGCAAGCAATGTTTATTTCAGCACACAACTCATATATTGTGTGTATTGTTAGTGTGGCTGCCTGCAATTGGTTAATGAACTTTTCTCAAGACTCTCATGGGTCAGCGATAGCATTGCTATAGTTACTTTTTAAGTTAGTCCAGGTGGCCTCCCATCCTATCTTGCGGTTTCTCATTCCCACTCAGTCTGTCCAGGAGTTTCCAGATTCTCATGGGAGCACAGTGATGTTTTCTCACCAGAGCTCTTCCGAGGGTTCACAGATACATGTATAAAATATGGAAGATCATCTATGTTTCTGAGACAAGGAAAATACTTTTTAATTTATGTTGTAACAGATTTATTTCCTCTTTCTCTATTTTGAAAATTTAAGAAAACTGGCTATTTTATCCATTAATTGTAGTACAATCCAGCTGGTTTTTCAGATGTAGAGGATAGTTATATTTTTGATTTATTTTAATTAAAAAATTGATTTTTTTTTTTTCCAGCACCTCAAATTGGAAGTATTGTATCACACAAGTAGTTCATTTATGATCCTGGGATGTGAGCTTGAGTTTTTGGTAATTACTGATGTGCTGCTGTCTAGTACACTGAAAGCAATATCAAATAGTTGCTGAAATTCAAATTAATGTGTGATATGTGATATCTGGAAAAAAACCCCAACCAAATAAAAACACCTGAATTAATCTATTGTGCAAGACTATTTTTGGAATCCAAAGCATTCTGATCTGTTTAAAATTTTCTGAAGTGGGATACTGAGATGAAATTCCTGGATTCATACTTTGGTGTCTGATTTTCAGAAGAACTTAAGTAGATCAATGGTTCTCTGAAGGATCTTCAGAATATATTGTAGTTTACTGTTGTTCAAATCTATATTTTTAAATTACTTTGATTTTTTTTTAAAAAATTATTCTTTCCAAACTGATACATTTTTTATGATATGTTCTTGGGTTTTGATTCTGAAAAATACTTAGCATCTTACTCAAGACCCAGTAAGTTTAAGGTACATTCTTGAATGTGCTTTGGTATTTTCTTGAATTGAGATCTCAAGGAACTATTGTTTCCCTCTTTAAAGATCTCCTTGTAATAGCAAAAGAGCATCTTTTCAGCGACTAAAAGAGAGCTCTGTTCTGAGAGAAAGCTATTTGCTGATTTGCAAAAGGCAAGTGCTAATGGATTTACACCCTTCATGACTGATGTACAATAGGGATAAAAAATGAGAAGAGAAACGCTGAAGTGATTCCAGTGTGATTACATCCAAATTAGACTGCTCATTTGTTTCAGAACAGAAAACAGTGGCAGGATAATGAGAGCTCTACTTTTTCTAATACAGTAATGCTATTATCCAACTGGATCTGCAAACTTTTGTTTCTGCAGTTTGCATCTGTTCAAATGGCTTTATATAGATAAAACACTTAATTTCTATTAGCTCCTGAAGTCATATAAAAGCCTAGAAAACTACTGTAGATGCAGTTATATTTTCAGCTATGCATTGCTTCATTTAACTGTAGGTCTAAAATAATAGCATGAAGTCTGTCTGTCCATTATCTCCTTTCACTAATATGCTACTTTGTCAGATCTCATTGTAAAATTATTTATGGATTATTAGCAGAATTCACTCCCTTCTTTCTGTTCGGTTTCAGTAAAGATAATAGCGGTCAGGGACAAGCCGACACTAAATGTCTTCATGCAGTACTGCTGTTGTACAGTAAAACAATCTTCTCTCTTCTGGGAATGATGCAGGCTAAATTGTGGGCAGGCAAGCTTGAAGCATAATGCAGAGTTTTATGTGTAAGCTTAGTGGTGATTAAAATGTTTAAGCCAGACAGGGGTATAATCTGAGACTGGTGTTTTCTGATTAATATTTGCTGGCTTTGGAAGTGGCAATAAGGGACAGGGATCAGAAGGAACCTTTTCCCCCAAACTTGAAAATGTCAGCATTTAATTTTTAAATGCTTCATTTCTGTGTTTATTCTTTTGTTATAATAAATTGTTTTAAGGGACTCCAAAATTAGAAGATAGCTTTTCATAAAGGCAAAGACTACATCTTTGGGTGTTTTCCTATACAGCTCTGACTATAAGTAGTGCTGTTCTGCAAATTCCAGTGAACTCGTTCCAGCCTTCCTGCTCTGTTTACCATAAGTGTAGGAGAGAGTGATGAAATCGTCTGTCTTTTCGTGTTGTTGCTGTCCACTTCTAGTTTGTGTGTGTGTCTTGTGCTGAGTGATTTAGCAGGTACGTGCATTTCAGTGCTTATAACACCGCTGTGATGTATCCAGGTTAGTCAGTAAAATTGCTGTGTGTTAGATGAGACTGGCATGCAGATGAGCAGGTTGGATCCAAGCTGAGGAACTTAACACATGAATTGGCAGAGGGAATTGACCAAGATCTGTTAGACATAATATTAAATGCTGTGGCCAAGTATTGAGTGCCTGCTGTCAGCTGTTGTTCTGAATCTGGGCATGTGGTGATTCCTGCCTGCTTCTGGATTGCAGCAGTAGTGGCCACTGCTAGTTTTATTTCTGCCTGGCAAATAGCCTGTTACTATACTTTCGGAGTTGCATCTTTCCAACAAGGTCTTGCAGTACTATATTGATGTGGTTTGCTTTTCCATGAGTTCATCAGGTTTAATCTACAGTGTAATTACTCTTCTTCAAATAGGAAAAATCTACAACCCGAGTACTGATACTACGTGAAATAAAAGAATGTGAATTGTTATCTAAATACCTATGAAGTAGCTATAGGCAAGAAAAAATGCTAATTGTTTTTGAGTCTCTTCAGGAGTTTGATATTCGAGCTGTTGCTAGTTTCACTCATTAAGTATATACTGTGTTGGATTTGTTCTGTCATTCTTCCCAGCCTCTCACCAAGCGTGTGTTCATGATAGTCAGAATGTGTTGGATACTGCTTTTCGTTAGGGAAGAAATTGCAGCATGCCACTACATTCCAACTAAAGAATGAGTTTAAAAATAGAAAGTGCTTCTAGAGAATTTCCAGGCTTACAAATAGCAGACATGCTCCAGTTTATCTTAGTTTCCTTAAAGGAACACCATCTGAGTGGCAAATGGAACTTTGGTCAAGATAGTAGGGTGTTTGGATTCAGAATAACGTATGATGATCCATGAGAAACACAAGGAGAGGTTATGATTATGTTGTGTTAGTAGTTCCCCCGAAATGTGTTGCTGAGATATTTTTTTAAATGTGTTTTTAAAGACCATCGTTGCCATTTAAGTACAAAAGCAGTATTAAAGAATCCCTGAATTTATGTTAACTCATAAAATATCTCCTAGTGATACAAACATTGTAAAATAGGAGTGGTTTGTTTTCCAAACCTAGTTAGTAATTCAGGCCTTGATTATAGTTCTTGTCATCTGTATAAGAAACTGGGAGAAGCTATAGAAATTAGGAAAAGTTCTTTGCTTTTTGCTTATTAATATCCTGGTTGGTGACATTTTGAAATAAAAATATTACCTATTTCTTCAGTTTTTATGGATTATGCAGGTTGTTGTGAGGACCTAACATTTTCAAATATGTTGAGTCAATACTTGTATTTAGTGTATGTGACATTTATTACTTCAGTGATATGAAAAGGCACTGCGTATTTTCTTTTGAATTGCATCCATTGCAATCATGCTTATGGCAGATGGGTACATCATTAGGTGTTTGGTGGTGGGAAGCACATGATAGTAGAAAATCAATAGAAAAGGTATTAAAAATTTATCAGCCAAATAATTCAGACTCTTTTGTGCATTGTACTTAACTGTCTTTTCTCTTCTGGCATTTCTCTTCTAACAGTCTTTTCTCTGGTAGCAGTAAAGACCAGATGCATCTGGTAACACAATAACAGGTATATATGATCAGAAGGTCACATGGTCTGAAGCACTGGGCTATGTTGTTAGACTAGGAAATATGTATTAGAGACCTCATCTTCTGTAAATGCAAGTCCCCTAGCAGGTATCATACTCAGAGTTGTAGTGGAGCCGCTATTGCAGTGTTTTATAGTCACTTTAATTAGGTAAATATATATTGAAGTTAATACTAAGATTTATCTGACATATGTTTCAGCATTCTCCTATGGCACTGTGTGTTTGCCTTCTGTTTTGTTATTATACACGTAGAAAATTATGAAAAGCAATGGGAGTTAATTCAAAACACAAGAAGAAAAGGAAAGATGAACAAGGCTTCACTTCATTCAGTTTCATTTAAAAATACAGCAATTCTTTATCAACGCTACATCACTAATGTCCTCAGCCTTGACACTCCTGCCAGTAACATTCTTGATTCCAGTGCAGTAAGGACAGATTAAGTATGATGTAGGTGATTTCTTACCATTTCAAGTTACACAATATATGTAAATGATGGCAAGTTATAATAATAATTATTAGAACTATTTGTCAAGCTTTGCTATAGTAGATAAGATGTTAAAATGTTGCTGAAATCCATCACATAAGAATCTACCTAATTTTATTTCTTCCTTATACATCTTTCCAGATTAGTGCAATAGTGTAAAAATGCTAATTATTTTATACCAACAAATACTTCATAAGGTGGGAGGCACTGTGAAAATACAAGATGTTTGGCTGGTGGCCCTGCTACTAAACACAGATTAAAATTGCAGGGAGTTGGGGATGTTAAGAAACTTTCCAAAATATTAGCATTTGTTTTCTTAGACAGAAAATACATAATGAAAAATTGTATATTTAGTCATGGACCAAAGAAGTATTTTGTACACCGTGCATCTCTCTAACTTAATTGGGGATTTACAATACTGTTTATTTTTGCTGCTGTTATTCTTTGAAATGCAGCAGTGGAATGAAGCTTGGTTTATCAGAGCAAGGCTCCCTGAAGACCCTCTGCAGCCTATTATCACTGCAGCTGCTTGACACAAATACATTTAGATATTGAACACTCACTGCAGGCATTAGATATGGTCATATGCCCTCTACAAGGCAATATAGCAAGAAACCAAGACAAAACACAGGCTTTCTTTAGATGTTCAGCTTAAGAATGAAGGCAAGGTAGATAGTGTCTGGTGACAAAAAACATGCATATACTTACTGCAAAATGTTATAACTGAGTATTGATGGATGAAGTTATTTTGTGCAGACATCTTGCAATTAGTTAAGAAAAAGCATTCAATGGTTACCCTCACTGGTTCTGCTAGTAATCTACAGATTTGGACATGTATTTTCTAGGAATTAAACTGGAGACAAACAGCAATGAAAGGCAGTAATGCAATTAGTAACTCGATATATTTAAAGAATTTAAAATAACTAGATTTTCACTGTAGTTGCACTCAGGTTACTATCGCGTGGCACACATTACTAAATGCTACAGATATATGATCTTACTTGCTAAAAACCTGTTTACTTAGAAGTCCCCTGGGAGATTTCCCATGAACCGCAGTGAATGGTAGAACAGGAATTTGAAGTCAGCAGTCTATTTGAAGGAAAAAGGAAAGGAAGAGGATGGAAATTTAGCTTCAGTAAAGCAGCCATGACTGTAAAATGCCTGAGCAACTCATTTCCTTTTGACAGTCACACAGAAGATTCCACTTAAGAGGGGTTGGCCATCTAACTTAGGTACCCTTTCACAATTACATATGAAACAGTAAAGAACTTAGATACCATGACATAGGAGAAACCCAAGATTGACAGTCTCATGGTTACTCTCATAAGGCCAGCATAATTCAGATGGCTCAATAAAAAGCTACTTTTAGCTTTATTACTAGTAGTGTGTACCCTGTGGTAAGTGTAAATGTAGAGCTTTAATCAGGAATGCTGAAAGAAGAAAAAGGAGTCCTATGACAACTTCTTAGAAAAGTTCCTGCGAAGGTTTACAAAGTCACTTACCAGTATAAAGTTTGAACAGCACCATAGAGAAGTCTCTAGCACAAAATCACACACTTAAATCTCTGCCAAATTATGGTAGTCCTAGGCAAGGGTATAGAAATTAAATAGCTGGAGGGTCAAGATTGGCAATTAGAATGACTTTATTTTGTGCAACAAACCCACTCCATGTACTTCGATTAACCACACACAACTGCCATAAGGGTTATGGCTCTTATATGAAACAGTCCAATTCTAATCAAATTGTTAAGGCAATTACTTCAGTGCAATTATCTACAGTAAGAAAATGATACAAAATTATAAAAGTGCTATTTATCTCTGGAACCTTAGGAATAAATTACACTGTAATAAGCACCTTACTACCAGCTTAATCATATACCCAGAATGCCATGCATACAATACAGGAACATTAAGGAGCGCATACTTAAAATGACTACTTAACTTTCAAGGGAAAAAATGGTTTCTTTATCAAGGTGCTTACTCTTAAAAGTACTGGAAGAGGCAAATGGCACACAAGGCTGTATTAAAGTTTTAACTTAGTAGATTATATATATAAAGAGTGAATTGAAATTTGTATTGAATTATTTAGGTTTAGAAATACTATTTGTCTTACAAAATGAAGTTTCATGATCAGGCACATTAAAAATGCATACTAATTTTAGAGTATCATTCCAAGCAAGTAATGCTAAAAGTCTCTGCCACAAATTAAAGACTAAGGCTTCATCCAGACTTAATGTCTGCTACTGACTGCTGGGCAGAAAACCATTGACAAGAGAAGCAAAACTCCCTGAATTTTCAGCATGAACACCACATGGATTTATGTGCTTTCTTAGTTTTATGTTGACGTCTTTATTAATTAATAAAGTTTTATAAGAGTAGTAGTTTTCGAAAGTACCTCTAAACTAAATCATAGATTGGCTATGAGTCCTACATTCTTTACTGGACTACACTGTAATTCATCAAAATACTAAAAAAAATTAAATAATTACATAGTCATACTGTGATAATAGAACTAGATTCAGAAAAAACATACTGCAAAATTTGTCATGATAATAAATAAGTGGTGTTTGACCAGGACAAGGTCCACATAATATGGAAAAAGAGCTAAGGCCTTCTAGAAGTCTGACAGATTGATATTCTAGTCTTAGCTCCTAGCTGCTCTTTTCTGTATACTGCCATTGATGAGCTACTTTGACATCATGGTGGCAGTTGTACAGCTAACTTCATATTTGCTATAATCTGAGCTAAGCAGTGTTGATGAAGATAATTGTAATAGGTCAGGGCCATGAGGATGATCAGTGGGCTGGAGCACTCTCTTATGAGGACAGACTGAAGGAGTTGGGGCTGTTCGGTCTGGAGAAAAGAAGGCTCTGAGGTGACCTCATTGCGGCCTTCCGGTATCTGAAGGGGGCCTACAAGAAGGCTGGGGAGGGACTTCTCAGGATATCAGGTAGTGATAGGACTAGGGGGAATGGAATGAAGCTGGAGGTGGGGAGATTCAGACTGGACATGAGGAAGAAGTTCTTCACCATGAGAGTGGTGAAGCCCTGGAATGGGTCATCCAGGGAGGTGGTTGAGGTGTTTAAGAGGTCTGGAGGTGTTTAAGACCAAGATGGATGATGCTCTGGCCAGCCTGATCTAGTGTGAGGTGTCCCTGCCCATGGCCTTGTGGCCATGATCCTTGTGGTCCCTTCCAACCCTTCCAACCCTAACTGATTCTATAATTCTATATAAAGAGAAATAAGTGCTAGCAAGCAGAAAACATAAAATTCTCACCCCACTGAAAAATAAAATCCTTGTGTTATCTGAAATACAGGTGGAAGTCACTGGCAAACTTCCTTCTCAATTCGTTTATTCACACAAAGTTTTAGAACCCATAAAGTATGAAACGATGTTCAACACTTTAAAAGTCTATCTCCTGCTGACTGCTTCAATTATTTATTCATTTTTTAAGTGATGAGAGCTGAAAACCTTTTGCCAAGTTGAAAATCAATGTAGTATTTTAAAAGGTACTACCAAAATTAAAGACTAGAAGTCCCTGTACCTATTGTTCAAATTAAAGGATGAGCCAAAATAATGCTGACGGAAACTGTCTTGGAGGATTTTAAGATCATGTAAGCTTTATTTCTGGGTTACTACGTATCTTTTGGCAGAAGACACATGAAAATTTCTTCTATTCACTTAATTTATAACTTAACCTTATTAATTTATGCAAAGGCCACCTTTTTTGAGTAGGCACAGTGTCTGACAGTTCAAATTCAGAGTCTGGAGTCTTCAAGGAGGTTCAGGAATTACCACTTTAAAATTTTCAGAAGAGCTTAAGTCATGCATGAGCATAAATTAAGAGTCCCTTGGGTGGAAGTCCTGAAGGACAAAAGAATCCAGGCAGGCTCTAGGTTCTTCAAGAAGGAAGTCTTAAAGGCACAGGAGCTGGATGTCCTTGCATGCCATAAGACAGACTGGCAGGGAAAATGACTGGCCTGGCTGAACAAGGAGCTTTTGTTGGGACTCAGGAAAGAAAGGAGAGCTTAACACTTTTGGAAGACAGAGCAAGCAACTCAAGAAGACTAGAGAGATCTTGTTAGGTCATGCAGAGAGAAAATGAGAAATGCAAAAGCTAGCATTCAGTCTGACCACCGTTGTAAGAGATTTCAAAAACTGTTTTTACAAGCACATTAACAAAAAACAAACAAACAAAAGAGTTGGGGAGAATCTTTGTCCTTTATTAGATGCCAGGGGAATGTTCCCACTAAGGACGAGATAAAGGGGCTGAAGTACTTAATGCTGTCTTTTCTTCAGTAGTCAGACCAGTTATCCTCAGGGTGTTCAGCCCCTCTGAGCTGGAAGACAGAGATGGAGAACACCATTTCCCATAGCATTACCCCTGGGTAAATAGCTGGCTGGATGGCTGGGCCCAGAGTTGTGGAGAGCAGAGTTGAATCCAGTTAATGGCAGTTAACAACTTGTGTTTCCTGTGGCTCAGGTTTGTTTATCAGTGATATAGATTAGGGGATTGAGTGCATTTGCAGATGACACTAAGATGGGAAGGAATGTTGATCTTCTTGGGGGTAGGAAGGCTCTGCAGAGGGACCTGGACAGGCTGGATTATTGGGGCAAGGCTGGTTATATGAGGTTTAACAAGGCCAAGTCCCAGGTCCTGCACATGGGCCACACCAGCCCCATGCAACATTAGAGGCTTGGGGAAGAGTAGTTGGAAAACTGCCCAGCAGAAAAGGACCTGGGGGTGCTGTTTGACAGCCTGCTAAACATGAGCCAGCAGTGTGCTCAGGTGGCCAAGAAGGCCAACAACATCCTGGCCTGTATAAGGAACAGTGTGTCCATCTGGAGTAGGGAAGTGATTGTTCCCTTGTATTTGGTACTGGTGAGGCCACACCTTGAATACTGTGTTCAGTTTTTGGACACCACAGTATAAGACATTGAAGAGCTGGAGAATCTCTAGAGAAGGGCAATGAAGGGTCTGGAGAACAAGTCTTATGAGGAGCAGATGAAGGAACTGGGATTGTTTAGTCTAGAGAAGAGGAGGCTCAGGGGAGATCTTATCGCTCTCTACAACTACCTGAAAGGAGGTTGTGGTGAGGTGGGGATTGGTCTCTTCTTCTAAGCAACAAGTGATAGGACAAAAGGAAATGGCCCCAAGTTGCACCAGCAGAGGTTTAGATAGTAAGTTAGGAAACATTTATTTACTGAAAGGTGAGGCATTGGAACAGGCTGCCCAGGGAAATGGCGGGGTCACCGTCCCTGAAGGTATTAAAAAACCATGTAGATATGGCACTTTGGAAGAGGGTTTAGTGGGCATGGTGGTTGGACTTGATGATCATAGAGGTCTTTTTCAATCTCAATGAATATATGATTTTTTAAAAGAAATTTACTTTAGTAGTACTAATTTGAGACTTCATGTTACCTCTCTATTTTGATTAACTTACGTGCTATATAAATTCTCTGTGCATTACAGGTTTGGTTTTTTTTACATTCTACTTTTTTTCCTTTCTACAGCTGTAGTTAATTTTCTTTATTACAGTGTAGCTAGAGATTTTATTTAGGCATGCATCTTCTGCATACTTTCTAAAGCATCATTTGCATTGTCACTGTCTTTGTGAAACTTACCTATTTCCAGTTATACTTTCACAGAAAACAAAGTTACACTTAAGAAGAAATAAATTGAAAAACTTGTCTTCTACCAGCTAAAATATGCTACATAACTTTAAGAAAAGCTATGTTAAAAAATAATCTAGCAACTGTGTTCTGTCCAGGAATCCATCAATCCTTGTTTCAAAAATTGCTAGAGGTTAATTTGACCACTTGGAAATGTCTCTTGCACTATTGAAACTCATTAGGCAGAGTTTTGCTGATTACACCAGATGCATTCTTATTTACAAATGCCCTAATTCTCAGGCACAGGAATTCTCTGTGTTGTACATCCAGCTTCTAACAACAAAACACAACACCATGCATAAAGTAAGTCACTTAATGGAGGGTGTGGAACACAAGAAGTATCTGAAGTGAGCTCAAGCCATAAAGATCTCCAGGCTCAAGATCTGGCCACTATTTTTGTAGAATCATGCAACTCCTAAGGTATTACTTATTTTAACTCTGAATTTAAAAGCAAAAAAAAAAAAAAAAAGACATAAGCCTAATGTATGCCTTAGCATACAAACCAGATCATCTGTGCTTTAATAAAAATCTTTTTACACATACAGATTTTACTTAATGTCTGACTTGATAAATGATTCCTCTCCAGAGTTCATGACTTGTTCTCATAATCTAAAAATGTCACGCCTCATCATTAGTCTTCTGCTTCCCCCATGGTCTCACCAATACATCCCTAGACCTACTGAAAGTACTTCTGATAAAGCAGCAATGGTCAGCTCAGAAATTTTTTTTTTTTTTCCCCAGTGAGGAAATCTCCCAAAGGCATTGACATTTTTTTTTCCATATAATAAAAAAGCCTCAATGCATTGCATCTTGTGATCAAGATCACAGATGTTTCTTAAGAAACAACTAATAATAACATAATCATAAAACCTCTCACTTATTCACTTTTCAGAGGTTACCTGAAATACTGTAAAAGATGATACTGTTCAATAATTAGGCATTCTGGCTGAAAAACTTACTGCACTAGGCACAGCAGAGAAGGAACCTGATCCCAGAACTATCAAATCTGCATACCAGATGGAATAAACTTACAGATGGAGGTGAGATGGACCAGAAAGATGAACAGATCAAAGAGAGGCATGAAAGAAAAAAAACACACTTTCATCATTACATATCCACCCACTCCCAAAGCTTAAGGATAAACACACACAACTCTTTATCAGACTTTGAAAACATACAACTACCAGGTTAGGAGTTTTCCACCTGAACTCAATTTTAAATGTGTTTTGGGAAAAATGAAGTTCTAAAATACTAATCACATCAACAACAGTAATAACAACAGTAATATAATGGAATAGTTTGGGTTGTAAAGGACCTTTATAGGTCATCCAGTCCACTTGCCTTGCACTAAGCAGGGCAATCTTCAACTACATCAGCTTTCTTAGACTCCCATCCAACCTGACCTTGAATATTTCTAGGGAGGAGGCCTTTGCAGACTCCCTGGGCAACCTCTTCCAGTGTTTCACCACCTTCATCACAAAAAATTGTTTCTTCCTGCTTTAATAAGCTTTGGTGGTTTGAGCCTTAACTGGGATTTAAGAGCTCAGATGGGGGAGGCAAGGCTGAGAATCCCTCCCCGCTCCCCCTTCCTCTTTCCCAATCAAGAGAAAAAGAAAGGGAAGGAGCAAATCTACTGAGAAATAATTTGGAGTTGGTTTGGAAGTAGGTAAAAATTTTCTTTATATATATATTTAAAAAACAATAACAGGAAGGGTTCACAAGGGTAAGGAACAGGGATGGATGGGGAAAAAATATGTATACAAAACCAGTCCTTTGAAGAGGCCTGGATGTAGCAGGTAGGGGAGGACCAGGTCTGACCATGTGGCAGAGAAGCAGGAAGCTAGCAGCAGTCCTCTCGACCAGGCAAGGCAGAAGTAAAAGAACCAAATGGCTGCAGTGTCTTCCTTTTTATAGGCTTACTGGACAGGGAGGGGAAGTGGAACAGACTAACTCAGTTCCTCAGGGCGAAAATGCCCTTCAGGGAAAGCAAGGCTCTCAGAAGCCCTCCCTGACAGCCCCCCCCCCTTCAGGATGGGTGTAACACCTTAAAATATTTGAAAAATTATCTATATCCCATTGGAAAGCTCAATACACTTACCATTCTTTCTGCCTAGAGACACCCAGAGAGCTTGGTTCCAAACGGCATACCAGATGAACTGCCCCAGTTCTTCACCAAACCTTTTGAACTCCCAGATTTTCCCTTGCTCCCTGTCCTACATGCTAAGCTGCAGTGCTGGCAGCCTTCTTGCTTCCTGGCATTCTCTGCCTTTTTGTGTCTACTGGGCTGCCAGGTTTGCCAGACCACCAATGAAGCTTGGTGCCATGTGGTCTGCTTCTGGAAAATTTCTGGCTTTAGAGCAAGGTGCACAGACTCTCAGGGATTTTGGTTCCTCTGAATCCAATTCTAAATCGCAATGAAAGCTGTGAAATTTCATCAATATCACTTTTCCTCATGAAGGAAAAATCTGAGTTCCTGTGTGACTTTGCCCCTCTTGCTGAGATGTAAAGACAGTGTTTAGACACTTTTCCTTTCTTACTTGCTTCAGAAACACTGGAGGAGAAGCTATTATATAAATGCAGAAATAGCATTCTAATCTTCAGGTTCCAGGCATCTGCCAGTGATAGTCACTGCTATCTGCCAGGCTGCAGCGTGCTTGTGAGCGTCATGTGAGCATTGGCAAGATGCACAGTCTCTCTCCATCTTGCCAACATGACCTTAAAATAGGTGAAGAACTGTCTTGTGTTACGTCACAGGCCACTGTGGTTGGAAGTACTCTTGTTTCCTGGCATACTTGATCTTTGATGTCCTTCACTGTATCCAGATTCTGTCTGTTTTTCTAGTGAAAGACAGGAGTTTTTTTGTTTTGTTTTACTAGTTCAAAATGATCTAATTCTATTTCATGTAACGTTGCCTTCATTCTTTCATTAAACTTTTTAAACTGCATTCTCAAAACACAGTTGAAGGTTAGGCATTAAAGGCAAGTCTATAGAATTTTTTAGGAACTGGCCACACATCTAGATGATTGTGCATTATTCATGGCGTCAGAACAAGTATCTTCCTCCCTGCCTAAAAAAGAGTGGTGAGAGCCACAGGCAGTACACACAGTGTAGGCTGAGTTCAACCAACAGAAGAACAAAAAAAACCCACCAAAACCCACCAACCACAAAACCAACCAACCAAATAAAAAAGCAGCTTCCTGCCCTTTTGTTTGTTTGTTTTATTTTCATTTTTTTTTGTGTGTTCTGGTTGATTGGTCCCTTATAGTTAATCTAAAGGAGATTATAAAAGCAATGTAAAAACAATGTTGTGCACAGTCTTGGGGGAAAGAAGCTTAAAGATTAAGTTTTCTTAGCACCATAGTAGAAAAGCAGTCTGTTCTGAAGCAGGGTTTAGGCAATTTCCTTAGAAAAGGTAGAGCATATCAGATCTCACAAGCTAAGAGTAAAGCGTGTCCACCAACATTGAGCATTGCTGGCATAATGGAAATGGGGGAACTTTTGTAACAGACAAGATTAATGGATTCTGCAGGTGTCACTCTTCCCCTGAATCAACACAGGCATAACACCCCAGAATAAACTGAATTCTTCATCAGCAGTGTCATTTTTTAATGAAACATTTAAAAAATGTTCCATCTATTCTTAAGAAGTATATATTATACTTAAGAAGTATCAGAGGGCAACACTAAACTCCTTCTTCACAAATTCCTTAGGTTATCACCACTCTCCTCTATCACAATACTTAAGTACCAAGTTACAGAATGGTACACTGTTCAACAGATATTTCTACAGTAATTTTTGCACTCCTATGGCTAGATCAACCTCTAGCCACAGCTAATAGTTAATACACAAAGGCAGCAGCAAACAAAATTCTGTCACCTACTAAATGACATCCTTGTTAATAGACTGAGAAGAGTTTCATTCAGCTACCCATTGCTTCCAACATAATGAGTGTTGCTTATTATTTCCTGGAGTTTGTTCTAAAGACTCACTCTAATGTAACTCCTGAAGAGCAATATGGCAGAGGAATAATGTTTTCTTTCAAGAGGAAAGGGAGTAAACTCTGCTTTGTAAAGCTGGAAAATCATGCTATTATGTAATTAATTCGCATTCTTACATAAGCTTAAGTAACCAGTTGTTAATCACAATGATGCAAAAGTTTCACAGAATGAAAGTACTTAAGAAAATAGTGCAGTCTTCAGACAGTTTATCTGTTTAAATAAGGTAATAACCTTAGATTACCTCAGAGAACCTCATCCATATAAAAAGCTCGCACACAATGCTGACAACATGTAGAATTACAGATAAATCATCACATTGCAGAGCTGATCTGTAAAAGAATGCAGAACATAATTTAACATTTACTCTCAATTTAACCTCATACTTTCAAAAGGAATCTGTACAGACTGGCATTGTAATTCTTTCTCGTTTTCTTTTGTGAATTTAGTAGTTGAATCTTTTCAGCATTCGTTACTGATAAATAATTGTGGCACACCCCAATTTATAGATCACTGTCTGAAAGACTAACATAGTGCTTTCATAAATACAGCAAACTCTTTGCCAACCATTTTCACTTTTTTATTATTAAAAATAGTGAGAGGCAGAATAACTAATATGCAAGAACCTCCAAAAATTAATTGAGAAAATTCTATTAAAGGTGTGTAGAACCTTTCACCTAAAGGTAAGGGATAGAATGCAAAATCAATGTTCTTTTTCAGCAGGTCCCTTTTAGAAGTTTTCTATATACATAGAGACATAGAATAATTGAATCCTTACAAAATCTTTAAGGTCAAGTCCAATCACTGTTTAACTCTACCAAGTCTGGTGGTAAACTGTCCCTTAACATCACATCTCTTCATCTTTTAAACAGCCCCAGGGATTCAACCACTGCCCTGGGGAGCCTATGCTAGTGTTTGATAACTGTTTCAGTGAAGAAGTTTCTTCTAATAGCTCATCTAAACATCCCCTGCTGCAATTTGAGGCCATTTCCTTTTGTCTTACCACATGTTACTTGTGAGAAGAGACTGACCCTCACCTCATTACAACTTCCTTTCAGGTAGAGCATGATACAGTCTCCCCTCAGCCTTCTTTTCTCCAAAATAAACGCTACCTGTTCCCTCTGCTGCTCCTCATAAGAGCACATACATATACATCCTTCTAGACTGTGGGATTTTTTCAAGGCCTTGACAGTATCCGTCAGGAACGATGGCACTATATACTGACAAGAAATAGAGTTGCTATGAAATCTGCATTATATTTTGGTTTCTGAAACTCTCCACATTGGGATTAGGGAAAGAATAGAATTGGGGAATGCCAAAAAAGGAAAGGCTTAAACAGTTCTTGTTTGCCATCACTATCTTACAAAAAGGGGGATGTTATTCCTTACAGATGCTAAGAAAATTGGACAAGGCATTCAAGAACAGAGAGAGGAAAATGTGACTATCTACTTAAAACTGTAAATTTGTTTTGCACTGCATGTATCAATCAGTCTGGGTGGTTTTTTTTTGTTGTTGTTTTTGGGTTGTTTTTTTTTTTTTTTTTTTTTCTCTGACATAATTACTCATGAAAGTAATCAGTATGTTACAGCTGTAAGAGTCAGCCTTGTCTGGTGGTTTTTACAGGAGTTCAGGAGCCCATGTTAGCTGGGGAGGGACTTCCCTGTCTGCCTAAATGCAACTTGTGTGATTTTGGGTTTGCCTGTGTCCATGTGAAGTTTTTACTGCCCACAGCACAGCCATTTCAAACAACTATGAATGTTTGAGCACTGTGACCATGACACACACATGCAAACAAAAAAGAACAAAATACAAATTAAATAGAGATTTCTTAAAGAATACAAGATCAGAGAGAGAACTTCCTGTGTCTTTTACAAAGCTTATAGCAAACAGTTTCTCATTATAGGGTTTAGATTACAAACAAGTCAGCTGGTCCCCTTCTAAATGAATGAGCCCAACAAAGACACAAGGTAGAGCTTACTGTGAAAGTAACTTTAGAAAAAAATGAGAAGAAAGTGTTGCAGAAAGTTCAGAAATCCACACATACTTCCCACCTTTTCAGCAGAGATGGAAGAAAAAAAATCTTTTATGGTTTTTGCAATGCTGTCCTCTCAGAGTCCTTCTCCATGGAGTCAATATCAAGTGCACTAGGAAGCAAATACTTCTGAATGTTCACTTTGCTCTTTGAGATGAGTCTCATTGCTACTTTATCCCCCTTCTTGTGTACTTTATATCTCTCTCTCACAGGACTGTCCAAGCATCCATGGATTCTCATCTTTTCCCTTTTTTCTTGCTTCTCACCTTTGACCTTTGTTGTTGCCCCTTTTCACCATATAAAGCTACATTTTTGCCTGCTGATGCTGCTCACATCATCTGCCCTTGGCCAGAATTATTAGGGATGCCTCCACACCTCCCTGTCATCACCTTAGTGCTGCATCCTTGCCTCTCCTCCTAGGATCCTTCTGCTTCTTGCTTCTTCCTGTAGTTATTTAGTGTCACCACTCTTTGTGGTAATGCCAGAGTGTTGCTGTATAGGGATAGGCGTGACAGCCAAAGTGACGAAGATAAACGCAAGCAGAGTACAGAGAAAGACTAAAGACTTTGTTTATTCTAGCAAGCAACACATATTTGTATGTCTGTTGTTAGTGTGGCTGTGTGTGATTGGTAAACAAACTTTTCTCAAGATTCTTATGGGTTAGTGATAGCATTGCTATAGCTACTCATTAAGCTAGCCCAGGTGGCCTCTCTATCTCATCTTGTGGTTTCTCATCCTCCAACATCCAGTCCAGGGAGTTTAAAGCTTCTCATGGGAACACAGTGATGTTTTAAATACTGAACTCCTCACCAGAGCTCTTCAGAAGGTCTACAGATTCATCACAGTCCCCCACACCAGAGCAGAGTCATAATTCACAGGTCTGGAAAAGTCTGCACTAGTTTAGTATTTCAACTTGATAAAAGTTCACTTTAACTGCTTGAACACCAATAAGGCATACCCCTTCAACTGAAAAATACACCAAATGCAGTAATTTAATAAAAGGAAGTACTGACTCATTATTTCCTGAATGGCTTGAAATAGAAATATAATAAATAGGGATATTATATTAAAAGTGTCTCCACAATGATAAGCAAAGTACTCTGGATAACCAGTTTGGTTCTTTCCAGTGAAGTAATCTCAATACATGCACAGGAACAAAATCAAAACTGCAAGAAAGTTCCTGGGCCTTTTCTTCCACCCTTGATCCTATCATAGAATAGAACAGAATCATGGAATCAATAAAGTTGGAAAAGACCTCAAAGATCATCAAGTCATATGACACCAACCTACCAAGGTCAGCTTTTACTATGGGTGTCTTTTTTCTGTCATCTTTGTACCTAGTAGGAGCTGGAATTCCTCTGACAATTAGAAACCCTCTTCTAATTTCTATGCTATGCTTATTCAGGGTCAGTTTTTACTCATTTGTTTTAGTCCCAGTGGTGTCCTTAAATTTAATTCTTATCCTTCCCTGATGTTTACTCCCTCAGTAATTTTCAAGGCTACAATCTAATTTTTATTCAGCCCACAGCCTTTACTTTTACTTTACAGTGTAAATTCAGAATTTTTGAACAACAGGGAGAAGAACTGTAGACAAAATTACAGAAGAATTTTCATCAGCAACTTAATGCACTGATATTAGTACTTTTTGGCAATAACTTGTGTGACATATCCTACATTAATTTCCTGTTTTTATAGCTATATCCCATTACTGGTTCATACTGAGCCCCACTAAGTAGGTGATCTTTATGCTTGATGCTGGTTTTGAGAAAAATAAATCAGCCAATTTTAACTATTTCACCTGCATCTACACTGCATGTGAAAGGGTGTGAATATACTTCAAGATCTATTGCTGTTATTTTTATCGTTACTGAAAAAGAGACACAATTTTCTCTGTATATGCAACACCGTATTTTTTTCACACTTCACACAAGTACTTCCTGAAAGTGTGTACTTTCACCTGTGCAACATAATTTATACTCTGGAGAAAAAGAAAAATAATTTAAGATCTCATCTTGAATACTCTGATAAATAGAACGCTACTGTAAGCACAGTTAAGAAATTGCCAGATAAACTACCAAGAAGTCAGTTCAAGAGTGAAAGTTTCTAACAAATTAATTATTTAGAGGAGGAAAAAAAAAGGAAATAACAGCAATTAAATAAAAGCTAACATCTATCATTTGAGTCAATTTTTATTGTGTTAGAGAAATCAGAGTGATTAACAGCTTTAGAATGAAATGTACCCAAAAAGTAATAACAACCGTGGGCTTAAATCAATTGCCCACTGTTACACATTGAGAGAAAAAAACAATGCTTCTGACTTTGTTAAAACTATCAACTCCATTCTTCCAGTTCTACAGACAAAATGACTTTTTAATTATTGTTTCTTTTATTACCTTGACTGGAATGCTCAGTGAGACAAATGAGAGCCTGGGGAACAAGATACTCATGAGAATTCCCTTCAATGATCTGTGCAGTGATTTCTAACTCAGTTCCTTTAAATTGACATTAATAAAACTGGTAATTTCCCAGAAGCCCTTCTGCCTTTTTGGTACACTTCAGTTCTGTGGGGATGGGCCAAAGCCAGGCTGGGGTGTGAGCCCACAGGTGGGCATGGTCTAGCATGGCCTGTGCCTGGGCAGGTCAGAGTTGCACTTAGGCCACATACCTCTCTTTCTGTCACCCCTAGCCACAGCTATTCTTCCACTGGTTTCACACAGGCACAATGCACATCTCTCTAACTTTAAATAACTAGCCCTGTTAATCTGAAGTTAATTAATTCATCTGTTTCTTTGCTTTTCTGCTGAGTAATTGTTTAGAACTACCACCGGCCAAGGCTTTCAATTGACTTCTGGCTATGGCTTTGTAGGATATGTAGTTGTTTATAGTATAAGTACAGTTGGTGTGCTAATGTTGCAGTTTGGGCTGGGTGCCCTCTGCTACATGAGGTGCTTCCTGTGTCCAGAGGTCCAGCCCAGTGGGTGGACACAGGAAACTAGGTATTTCTACCATAATTCTCTGCACCACTATAAGATCCAGTGCGAGGTCTAAGCACCTCCTCTTTCTTCCTCGCCATCACCCGGTAATGGGGGAGATCTTGTCTCCCAGCCATTGGCCTGGCTAGGCCCAAGGCCACGGGGGATGGACAGTCTCAGATCTGGCCAGCTGAGACTAGCCTAGCAGTGGGAGGGGGAAGAAGGAGCCCTGGGGGTCTTGGATGTACCCCCAGGTGGGGATGGGATCTTCCTGGGACTGTTTTGGGATTTCTTTTGTCACTCTGCTTTTGGCTCTCTGTAAACATTCACTGCTTTTACTTTAAACTTTCCATCACTTTTGCAATCCGTTTGTCTGAGTTGTTATTTTCTGCCCGTGATGGGGAAGGGGGCTGCTTCAACCCATCACAGCTAAGTACTAAGGGATTTTGACCTTTCCTAGATACTACTTGCTTGAATAAAGTTAGACGTTGCACAGACAGGAAGGTGTTTTATTTCTGTGATCTTGTTTATAAAAAATGAGTCTCAGTTTCTGAATGAGGCAAAGCACTCTTTTACTCAGCACTGCTATCCTTCTCCAAAGAAATGTCGCTTCTTTCCTCTTCTAGCACTCCCAAAAGATGCACAGAGTTTTAGGGCTCAAAACTGCCTACCTGCAACTTAGTGCAGGTGTAGCTTGTTGGCAGGAGTTGGGTGCAGGTAGTTTAGTGTGCCTTTAACAGATACTACCTTATTTCAGCCTGAAATCCACAGCCATGTGGTTTGTCACAGTGTATGGCAACATCAGTGTTCCTTTAATGTAATTCTTAGAATAAAGAAGCTCAGAGCTGTATAAGAACCTTTGTATACTTAGCCTTTTGTTAGCAAGGTGTTTTGTTGCTTCAGCAGAAATCATGAATTTAAAAGACTGAATTTCTGAACAGGTATTAAGAAATTTTTTGAAAGCTTGCTCCTAGTGGTATCCTTTTTTCTTTTTTTTTTTAAATAGAGAAGTAAAACTTGGCAAAAACCTTTTTTCTTCTTTCTCTTCTGGTGTTATAAACACTTGTCTTTTGATAGCAGAATCAGATCAAGCAAACCGTATGTGCGGTAAAAACTGTTTTAAGAAGTAAGTATTTAAACAGTAGCTATAGCAAGCCTTGCCAAAGATTTGGGCTTTTTGTGGTTGCTCTTCAACTTGTCCAATTGTTGCTTTATTATGCCTGAATTCTTTTACTTGTGGTTTTCTTTGTGAGAAGATTATGAAAATTGCAAAAAGAAGTTATATCAAAGCAATAAAGTTTTTAGGAAAAATGTTGCACAAACACTTGTTGCTATTAAACTGATAGAGGTGCAGAGTTCCATTAAACACATGATAGAATTTTGCTGTGTGGTCAAAAATGTAGCATGTATAGTGATCAGACATAACTATTTTGATAGGCTATACTCTTTAAAAATATTTTCATAATTGTAGTATCTATGAGATGAAATTTTGTTACAGGCTTCATGCTGTCATTTCCTAATGACACTTTCAGGTGTCAACATAACCAACTATGAGCTTACAGCATGTTTCTTGCATACAAAATTAGTTGTGTTCTTGTGCTCTTTTTGTGAAATTATCAAGATCATATACTGGAAATGAAAAGGAACAGTGGAAGCCAAACACATTTGTATGGGCAGTCCTGGGTTTAGCTAGGATAGGGTTATGGGTTTGTGTTGTGGTTGTTTTGTTGGGTTTTTTTTCCCCTCAGAAGAACCTGGGAGGACCACAGTCAAGATAGGCTGCTGAAGCAGCTGGTGGTTCAATACCATGCTAATATCATACCCAGTAAGGGCTGGCCAGATCAAGTGTAGGTTATTTGAATAGGTGATTGTGGGGTGGGGCGGGGCTGGACAGGGTGCTGTGCCACCCCACTGCAGTCAGTAGTGTGTTCTGTATCTTTGTTCTTCCTGATTGTTTTCATCTCTTGGTGCTGTTCTGTTAAACTCAGCCCATGGATTTTTTGCCTTTTTCTCCTGATTTTCCCATACTGCCAGGTGGTGAGAGGCAGTTGTGTGAGCAGCTGCATGGGGCTTGACTGCTGGCTGGGCCAGTACCACAATGTGAGTATATATTGGGAAAAAGGAATATGTGGGCTATTAGTCATGAGGAGTTTGTGAATATACAGTCATGATAATCATTGCAGGAAGATAACAGTGAGCTATGCTGAGGTCCTAGATGGTGGTTCTCATTGCTAATCTGTTGCATCTAGGTCTATATTTTTGGAGGAAATAAGTAAGAAGGTAGCCCTGGGTATGTTCTTTTATTTGTAATACTTAAAAAAAGCAATTTTCTTTCTTTATATAGAAATATTAATAAAAATTCTTATTAGGTTGGTTGATTAGAAGTGCAATATATGAAAAAAGCAGAGATCAATAATTGTCTCAAATTACGCAGTAAAAACTCTTTTTTTTTTTTTGGTTGTAGTTGTTAAAGGAAGTTAGCAATGTAACAGGTTTCTACTTTGGGAGATACACTGTTAGTTATTATCTGAGACTCTGTTCAGTTGCTCTTTCTCTACTTTCCAGCTTCTTATATTTGATTCTTTCAAATTCTATATCCAGACATGACAGCATCATGATGAATGGTGACAGAGTTAGTATAATTTTTGGAGTGTTGTAGACTATATGGTCTGGAGGAACTACTGTAATTTTGTTGTCTTAACGTTTAGTACAGACTGTAGAACACAACTGACTGAACTCCATCCCAAATTGCTTCTAATCTTTAACAGAAACAAAATGTCTGATCAAAGTATTTTGTCCTAGTTCTGATAACTGAACCTATATATAAGACTATATATACACATCTAGAATGAAGCATTAATAGCATTTAGTATGTCCTCTTTTACTTCAGAAGCTCTGAATAACAAAGCCATGTGGAAGTTATTTATTCATTAATGAACTCTATTTCTCCTTTCTTTATATTTAATCTGAATAGTTTCTGTGATTGCTTACTGCCCTTAGTGTTTTGTGGTGTTCATTTTTTTAATGTTTTTTGAGGCATAGTATGCTGTTTTGAGAGACATCTGATTGCATAGAATAGGAGATTAGAAGCTCTCAGTGAGGATTTTTGACTGTTGTGATACATTGTCTTTCCAATGATTAGAAAACTGTAAGGATGGAATTGTTTTCATTCTCTAAGGTAGCTATAATTTTTTTCTCACCTCTCCTTGTGAACAGCATTTCTGTGGAGAAAGTGAAATTCAGAGTAGAAGTGGCAGCAGGACGGGTTTGAGCGAATCAAGCTGTAAAGGATGGGAAATGCTAAGGATCAGCGCAAAAGGGAGGAGTTTAGATGTGAATTTGATGTGAATTTTTGAGTCCTGCATGTTTTTCCTGCTTCTTTGTGCTGCCAAAAGTTTTTTTGTGTCCTCTAATTCAGAATTCTCTGAAGTAAAGCTCAGACTTTTTATGAGTGATATGTGTGTACCTCCAGAAGGGTTAAACCAGCCAGAGGTTCTAGTAGTGCGGTGGTAGATGAGTTAACACACAAGTGAGAGACTGTTCATAATTAAGAGCAGACTGTTTATGATTATTTTTATGTCTAAGGGCTCCTAATTGGGGAGGTTTTATCAGGAAACATTCTTCAGATTTTTCCTGGTTAGTTTAGTAAAGAAGATTATCTAGTATACAGAAGTCAATAAAAGAGCAAATAAGACATATTAGAAAAGGAGTGGAAAACTATACAGAGAAACATTTATTGTAGTAAGACTGATTTGCTGTTACTAACACTTCAGTAGTGTTAATGAAAGAAGTCCATGTAAGGGTACAAAACAGCTGTTGTCATGACAGAACTTCAAATGCAGACAGTGTGTTTGATACATACAAGGCAATTTGGCACGATTTTAAGGACCTTTCTTGCTAACTATAATATTGAAGTTAAAATTATTTGCATGAACATTCCTCAGCATGACTGCCTTCTAGAAAAGGGCTTGGATTAATTACACAAAATAATGAAACTCATGGTGAAAGCTACTCAGATACTACTCTTGGTATGCTGCTTAATGTAAGGTGAAGATACACAAAAATGTTACTGCCCTGTAAATTTAAAAATAGCAATCCTCTGCACAGATACAACAGAACTGAAGGTGTTGGTGATGTGAAGAAAAATGCAGACAGTTTTATGAACCCCAAATCTCACTGTGGTGGCTTAAGTCTTAAGTTCAGCTGGCCTGGCTGTGTTTCCTCCTGTGACTGGTTTAGGCTGTGCCTTTAAGAAATGGACACTTTCTGAACACTCTGGCTGAATGTTTTGGGATTATAACAGAAAACAAAGATATGCTAAACCAATTTCATTGGTAGAATCCAGCTGTAACTTTAGCTTAGTCTGTCAGTCTGGGGGAGTCTCTTCTTCTCCCTGTACTGTGAGCTGGCCTGCTTTCTCTCTCTGAAGCAACGTCTTGCTACGCAGGGACGACTAACCAGATAAGAAAACTAACTCTTGCATTCACTTTGAGCTTACCAGAGTTTTACCCTTGTAATTACCTTCCTTTCTCTTTCTCTCTAACCCTTTTGGGAAAAAGGGGAGGTAGGGAGGGAGAAGGGAGGGACAGGCCGAACCCCCCTGGCTGCAGGGGGTTGGGGAAAGGTCTCCTGTATTACATACATTGCTGTATATTTCTGTATATATTGCAAATATTGTATGTTTTTGTACATATTCATTGCATTCCATTTTCTGCTTGTAAATATAGCTTTCGTCTGCTTCTCCGGCTGAGTTAGCTGTGGATTCTTTTGTGTGTGTGTGTGGGAACCTTCCTACCCCACCGCACCTCCCAACCTCTTGGCCATCCCATGCCTGCTTGCTGGGGTGTCAGAGTGAGATAATGTGCAAGCACTGTTCAGCATCAGCCAAAGTGCTAGCGTGTTATCCACAGTTTGAGTCACAAATCCAGAATGGAGTACCTAATAGACTACTATGAAAAAAAGTTACCTATTGCACTATACTCACTGATCCACCTTAGACAAGCTTTCTTTAGTACATTAAGGCTGAAAGTCATGTGTCCAGACTTGTTAACTGAAGGCTTAGTTCCTTATCAGTGTACATGAGGAGCAGCACGCTTTTCTGACTAAAGCAAATTCTGCATAGGTTAGGGACTGTTTATAGGAAAATGCTCAGAATCAGCTTTACCCTACAAATCCAGTGATAATATCTTATTTCTCTTTCTGCTGCATTGTAATTTTATATTTTTCTTACACTGTTAGCTGTTGAGGTCTTTCCACTCTTGAGTTCTCTTATTCTGAAATGCTGAATAGGTTTGCGTGAAATGAACCTGATTTCCTTTGCATAAAGCTAATTCCAAATGACCATACCTCCAGCTGGAGAAATACAATGATAAGTTGAGGGGGATGTCTGCAGCGTTAGGGTTAATCAAAGAGCAATTTGGAGTCCTTCTAAATCTGAACTTGCTTTTTGATTTCCTGCATATTTCTGCTCCAGTATTAGTGACAGCTGATCAACCTCTTTAAGTTGTGTTTTGTGCTAAAAGAAAAAAAAATATCTTTAAACATTGCCATTCCTTTTCACATGAGTTTTATTTTTGACATGTTAATGTTAGCTTATACCTAGACATGAAATGTCCAATGCTTAAACCTTCAGAAGTTAAAAAATGGTTTGAAATCAATGTCATAAGTAAATCAGCAGACAGTAACTGAGGTTTTCAGTTCAGGTGTCATGGGCCTAATGGAGCCTTCGAGTGCCATAAGGATGCCAGATGTAGAAACACAGTATGTGCAATAATGATCCTCTAGCTAGATAGCATGTCCTGATAAAGACTTTTTTCTGGGCTTTTGAGCAGATGTGGCTGGTAAGGGAGGTAGTTGCTGACTGGAAGGGACATGACTTTTCACAGTGAGCAGTTGCACTCACCCAACTGATTGGAGTAAAATTTAGCTTCCACTTAATTGGACTTCAGCTTATTCAGAAATTATTAGAGAAAACAAGTTTGTATTTTTTTTAACCATTTAAGATGCAGTAAATAATGCACAACAAGATGATATGTGGCAGTTAAGTGAGGAAAAATCCTGGAATTTGCAGGAAGTGGGGTCAAGAACAATCATCACAGTATCACCAAGGTTGGAAGAGACCTCAAAGATCAAGTACAACCTGTCACCACAGACCTCATGACTAGACCATGGCATCAAGTGCCATGTCCAGTCCCCTCTTGAACACCTCCAGGGATGGTGACTCATATCACCACTCATCATGTTGTTAAACTTTCTTGAACTTACCTTTTTGTTTTATTGTGATTCCCAAGCCTGGCTTGGAACCAATAGTTTATACTAGGTTACCCTGGCATGATGATCTATATTCTTAATATCCTTTATTCACTACTTATTTCTCAAATGACTGTGAAATGAAGGAATCTTTGCCAGAATATGTAATACTTTGAACAGCTATTGTGAGTGGTTGAATAGACATTGACAGTATTTAGGAGAAAAAACTGTTTCTCATATCCATAATTCTATCTGCTACCCACATACATGTTTCTTCTTGGGGTCTATGGTGTCTGATTGAAAGAAAAGAGGTTTTCTCTTTGGAGATTTACTAAAATATTCAAATATTGAAAGCAAATTTCCACAGAAAAATTGCTAATTCATATTTTAAACTTACATGTTGTATGAGACCTTTGTAATAAAATGTAATTATTAAATAAGTATGGTTTATATGCACTAATGATACATAGATATACTTAAAATACTGGTTAGATTTGCAGATTCCCACATTCCATTGGGATGGAAGGACCATCAAAGGTCATCTTGTCCAATTCCCCTGCAGTGAGCAGGGACACTTCCAACTAAATCAGGCTGCCCAGAGTCACATTAAGTCTGATCTTGAATGTGTCCAGTGTCAGGCACTCAATGACACCTCTAGGCAGCCTGTTCTGGTATTTTACCATCCTCATTGTAAAGAACTTTATCCTTCGGTCCACCCTAAATCTAGCCTGCTCCAGTTTAAAACTGATATATTGTAAAGGACAGCAGACACAATTTAATTTATGAGAATTAAATGAGTTGCATGCCACTTGGAAGACAAAATATTAATTCCAGTCAGTGTTTATTTAGGGAGAGATATATATATCACCTCTGTTGTCTCTTGTATAGATAGGCTCTTGTGCCTGTAAAGTAAAGAGATGGTGAAGATCAATCATCTATACAAATTCTTGTTTATTTTAGAGAAAAGAAAGAACCTTAACAAAATGTATTCTAATATTTATACCAGATAGTGCACTAATTCAGCTTTAATTACAGTTAAGTATTTTCTTCAGTCTTGGACACATGAAATGGTAGGAAAGTGGTTTGCTTGAAGCACCTTTGTTAAATAAGCAGATATACGTATTAATTTATATATATCTTGACTTGAATCTTGACCTTAACTGAAAGTTTTTGTGGTAGCACTGGAGAATGCAGGCTTCAAAGGAATTAAAGATTTTATTTTCCAGATACTACTCACTTTATTGAGGAATTTAAATCCTTATTCACCTGCTAACTACTTTTAAGCTATTTTTATTAAGAATCTCCCTTTGTGTATATCAATAGTATCATTAAATCTTCTAGGTCCCAAAGAGCTTTAGAGATTCCTGCTTCTAATATATATTAGACTGGTGGTTGTGTGAGTAGTAGTGCTGCTGAGTCTTGTCTCAAATGGCTAGTTTCGATTGATCTGATGGTTTGCCTTGTTGAATACGTACTTGCCTGAATGCTGTCTCGTGGCAAGTTGAGTCCAAGGATGTGCTGGTTAATGTGGTTGTCAGTAATTGTCATAAAGGGGCATGGATAGCACAGCAGATGTTGCAGATCAGATGATTTCATATGGTCATAACATGCTTACAGGGATAGTTCAGAGGTCTGTCAAAGGCTAGCAGAAGTTTTAATGCAGCAGAAAGTTTTACTGAAAAAAGATACTCCCAGCTTTTTAGCATGTTATTTCTTTTACTTCCTGAGCTTTCATCAAAGTTCTCTTATTTGAAGTTGATAGTTGAAGTTGAGGAAGCAAGTGTTTTGTGTAAGCCTTGGTGTTTAGGTTTCTGCATGGCTGCAATTTCCACTGACAATTATTGAACCTATAGGTGCCCAGTACTTCTGAAAACCTGAGGTATTACTAATCTAATTTAAAGAATAACCATGTGCCATGATTCTGACTTCTAGATTGCTGAAAAGAAACAAAGCTTAAAACACAAAATTACAACGCTACCTTTAGTGGGGGAAGTGTTGGTGGGTAGTGGTTTTAACACAATTTTGTAGCTCTCTGGTAGCTGGTACTAGGAAAGCTGCTGTAACTGGGGAGATTTGGCAATAGACACGTTAAATGTCTTGTGGTACAATAGCATAAAGACCCTGCCACAAACCAAACCCAACCCCCATACCAAAACAACAAAATCCCAACAGAACAATCCCCACCTACCTGAATACATGTTTACCTGATAGTGAAAATCTTTTGCCATTCTGATGCAAAGATGTTCACCCTATTTCCTGCACTCACTACCTGAATAGAGTACAGATGAAAAGCTAGCACAGGCCCTGAAGGCAATGGCAGAATCAAATTGGAAAAGACCTTTGCTATTGAGTACAACTGTTAACCTAGCAGTACTAAAGCCACCACTAAGCCTTGTCCCTAAGCGCCACAGCAACACATTTTTTCAATAGCCTCAAGGATGGTGACTCCACCACTTCCCTGAGCAGCCTGTTCCAGTGTTTGACAACCTTTTTGCCACAGAAATCTTTACTGATGTCTAATCTAAACCTCCCTTGCACAGCTTGAGGCCATTTCCTTTTGTCCTATTGCTTGTTGGGAGAGAGATTGACCCCCACCTCACTACAGCCTCCTTTCAGGAGTCCTCTTTTAGTCAGGCTAAATAGCACAAGTTCCTTCATCTGCTCCTTGTAAGACTTGTTCTCTAGACCCTTCAGTGTCTTTTTTTGTAGTGAGGGGCCCAAAACTGAGCACAGCCTTACCAATACTGAATACAGGGACACAATGATTTCCTGAGTTCTGCTGGCCATGCTGTTTATGATACAAGCCAAGATGCTGTTGGCCTTGGCCACCTGGGTACCCTGCTGACTCATGTTCAGTTGGCTGTCAACCAGCATGTTTTCTTCCAGGTGACTTTTCTAGCTGCTCTCCCCAAGCCTGTAGTGTTGCATGGGGCTGTTGCATGGTCTGCTGTCCCCTCTAATGTGACCGCTGCCCTCTGCCCTCCTTCTGGGTGCTGCTACAATGATTCAAGTGCCCCTGTTGTGAAGAGATTAAAGTAGCTGCTGTCCCTTAAAACTGATCATTGTTTTCCATTTCTTACTGGATTATTTCTACCTGATATTCTGCTGCTCTGTGGCTGTACTGTATGGTGGGACAGTTTGGATGGGTGTGAGAGATGACTGGGGAACTGGAGGAAGGGGTGCCCACAGGTAAGAAGGAGAGCCAAATAGGAGGAATGGGGCTGCTGGAGGAGTTGAGGTATTTAATCATAACCAAACATACAGAGGTGGAATTTTTGAAATTCAGTAAAACTATTGTCCCTTTATTTTTTGCATCAGCTACCTCACTTCTATTTTTCTTCTGAGTGTGGGTATGTATTTGCAAAGTAATTTATATTTTGCTGTGTCATCTTGTTGTGAAGAGAAAGACTGGCATTATAATAAGAGTAGCTTTTCTGTCTGCCTTGGTCTTTTAAGAGAAAACTCACACTTCAGGTTATCATAGTAGCATATGAAGGAAAACTGAAGTGTATACTTGCTAGCCTAATGTTTAAAATGCAAAGCACTGCGTATTAGTATTAGAACCTGTATTTTCACTAGCTGTTCAGTCATGGCCTTTTATGAAAGGTATTTTGTCCTTTTAGTGCATAGCTTACACTTCAGCAGTTGATGTTGTGGAACCACTGCCCCTTCAATTGCATGTGAGACTTCTGACAATTCTAGCAATTATGCACATGAGAAATTTATATGCAATATATCTGTTCTTCAATAAGATATAACTTACGTGGGAGGAATCATGCAGAGACATCAAGTGATTCTCACAGGTACTAACTGAGGTTCTCTGGTGGTGCCTTTGTGGTCCCTAGGAACATCTGACTAAGGCTGTTCGAGAGTAAATATGGAGTTAAGAGCTTGAAAATGTAGGGTTGTAGCACTTGACAAAAGACCATAGATTGATTACTGAGTATTTCTAATTTTCTGCTAAACCCTGGACATTTTTCAGAACTTGGATAGTTGACCTTTCTCAGTTTCTCCCATTTATGGCTATGCATAATCATTGCCTTTACCTGTAAGGCCACTTTTAAGAATTATATTTTCTTTTTAAAGATCATGGTAAGTTAGAAAGCATATGCAAGTGCTATTTAATATTAACATCTATGCTAAATTTTAGATTCTTTTTATTCTTTTTAATGGAGAACACCTTGCATAGAAATTATTAGTGCAATTCTCCAACTCTGCGTTTTGGGTGTGAACAATCTTTTAGATTGGGATTGTGAAATGTACTTGATACAGATAAAGCTGTGATGCATTTCCATTCATCATGGCTTTATCTCTTTTAGTATCAAATGATGCTGAATGTGGCTTAATTGTTCACTGTCTCTACTAGATTGGGTTTTTTTAAAAGGTTTTGACACTGCTTTTATGCAAATTTTCCTTCAAGAGAACTGAACATTGTTATCTGTATGTTTTGTTGTTAAAAATAACATTGGACAGATGTCTACTCCTGGAATAAACTGCAACACATGAAAGTTGGGGTACTGTGGAAGGAAAATACAATGGCTACTAGCTCTTTTTTTTACATAAATAGTATTTTTTTTTTCCACTATGCCCTTCAAGATAGTTTGTTGTCCATTTATTGATACAGATAGACCTTCCATGATCGTCTGTTCATTTTCAATTTATGAAAGGCTTCAGGAAGTTATTCTCACTGATAGAAGTCTGTCTAAGCATCCTTTAGTTTACCTGGGATTTTTTGGGGTATATTTCATGTACTGCAGCTCTTCCTATGAGTGAGAAACTATGTGTCAGAATGAAAAATAATTTTTGTGGTAGTGGGTGGTGGGGTTTTTTTGGTCTTGGGAGGGTTGCATTTTCAGTTTTGTTGTTTGTTTTTTGTCTGCTTAAAGACGTCTGCATCTCAGCTAAAGTTATTTGCAGGAGTGCTATTTAAATTTAGCTATAGTACTTATGTTGTTCCCATCATTGAGGAGAAATAAAGGCAACATTTTATCAGAGTCTTTCTTTGCATTTATTTGTGAAGCGCAGGTTTTAGATGAAGCGGTTTTGCTGTAATGACTTGACTTCTGAAAAAACTGATTTAACCGGAAAGTGTAAACCGTATGAGGTCTTTGTGTTCTTTAGACCTTCCAACAGTCAAATAATAACTCAAAACAGAATAAATGTGTCAGGAATATTTTTATATTTTAGGTAAATATTTTATATGTTTTATAGTCGTGAATTTTACCTTGCAAAGATAAAAATACCCTCTGAAAGAAGGATTCTGAGAGCATCATGATCAGAGTTGGGATGGCAGCTTCCAGAAGTGAGTGGAGGGAGACAGCAGTGCTGCCCTCTGACTGAAGAGGGCTGCAGTTGTCTGTCCAGATACTATATAGCTGTTCATTTGACGAGCTGAATATAGTTTCATATGTAGAGATGCTTTTCCTTCAAGTTCATACACTTCATCTAGTGGAGTAAGTAGTATATAAACTAATTCAGTCAATCTAACCCATGATGAGGCCTATTTAAGATGTCCTGAATGTAAAAGCTATAGAGACATTGGAATGTTTGAGACTACATTATCAAAAATTTGTGTTCACCTAATGCTTGTGTAACTTAGGTAGCTGGTTTTGCTCTTGCCTTTTGAAGGAACTCTAAAATTTTCCTAGAGAATGAGATGGATTAATGGTTTTCAGTTCAGCTCAGACTTTTAGTTGCCCATTTTGCTACTAAGCTACGACTCTGTGTTTTTAAATTGTACTCTCAAATTTTGTGCTCTGTGTGCTTGATTGTACTTTACTGATTGTGTGCACCACCAGTGAATGTAATTTTGTAACCACTATCTTGGAAAGCCGCAGTGTCTGAAGTTGTGCTCTTCTGCTTCTCCACATAGCATAATATATCCATAACTCTAATGGAGTTAGAAGTTTAAAGATCATTTAAAAAATGCTGTCTTTAATTTCTGACTGATATTCATGCCATGAAAATAGCTATAATGCCTCACCATGGAAACAGAACTTCATACATTATTATTTGCATGTAACTTGGTGCAGCAATATGCACTTACATTTTAAAATATAATCTTTTAAAAGTTATTTTATTGACAGTTTTCTAGGTATCTGTTGGAATCTTAAGTTATCCCTGTAGCTGTGTTTGCCTTTTCAGGGAAAGAAATGGTTTTTTTTATAACTGTGGCCAAGGATATAACAATATTTCTTCATTTTAAAAACAGAGCAAAGTGCTGGTTCCCAGCCTCAACCTGCTGAAATTTATCACAACATATTTTTATGCGTTATTGTGTGCTACTATTTGCTGTTGATATCCATATGGTTAAATATTTACATTAAGTCACTGTGAGTTCCTTGCAGTCAACATGTTTACCAAATATAAGATCACATTTTGATTTACTAAGCAGGGCCTGGACAGTGTTAGTTTTCTTTGTAATGCCTAGTGAGAGGAAAACTTTGCACTCTTTTTCACAGTTCAGCACTGAAATGAAATATATAATTGAGGAACTGACAACTTTACAATGTCTAATAGATTTGTTGTTTTTTTTTTTTTTTTTTTTTTCTGTATGCCTTATGCATATCTGTAGCTACTGAGGACAGAAAATGTACTATTTCTTGGCATTTTTCATAGATGTTGCTTTTCCATAAGGCTAATAATAATGTTGGCTTTTTAGCAATTCTTTTATGTATATTTTAGTAATTTCTTATATATATTAAGTAAAGACTCCTTTGAAGAACCACAATGTTTAGAAAGAAATAGGGTTTTTTGAACCTAGCTTTTACCCTGCATTTTTTTTTCAGTGAATTGTTTTTTATTTCTGTAGAGCAATATAATATTTCATCCTTGCTGATATTGTCTGTTTCCCCCTCCATTAAAGAAAGAAAAAGGTTGTAGGAGTCTTAAGCAAATGTGCTTCTGCAGTCACTTTAGATTGAATGTGCAGGTTTTATGCATAACACTCTCAAGGTTTATTTGTATGTGTACTGTATGGGTGTCTCTTGCATACCCTTGGAAAACATGTAATAATATTAGATCAAGATGGGAAGCCAAAATTTGAATGGTAATGGTCCGTGGAACATTTCATGCCAGAAAGAAGAGATGAAGGATTTTTTTATCCCTAAAGTGATAAAATATTTCTATAATGATTCAAGTCTTGTTTCCTCCAAAAGCTCATACATCAGTATCACATTATATGAGATAACCTTTAGTGTAAACTGTGATGGTGTCAGAAGACCATTTATCAAAAAATACATTGCTCATTGTTGTAACTGATGCTAGAAGCTACGCGTTAAAGAGAATTTTTTTTTCCTCCCAGAAATATTGGGAAGGAGATACTGAAGAAACAAAACATCCTGCAAGCTGGTCTTCTGAATTTGTATTTTTCAGATGTGGCACAGAAATAGACAAAAATGAAATGTTCAAGCTAGGAATCACAGTTTGAAGCTTCTAAGAAAAAGTCTCATGTGCTGAAATGTGTTATTTTTTGGGATTTTGATATTCAAATGAAAATATTTCTTATGTAATTGATATGTGAGTAAAATAGATATTTTTCTGATTGCAGTTTGTAGCAGAAGAAAATAACTTCCAGTTATTCCATAAACAAATCCAAGGATTACATTGAGATTCTTGAACGAGTCCAGAGAAGGGCAACAAGGCTGGTGAGAGGCCTCGAGCACAAGCCCTATGAGCAGAGGCTGAAGGAGCTGGGATTGTTTAGCCTGGAGAAGAGGAGGCTCAGGGGAGACTTTACTGCTGTCTACAACTACCTGAAGGAAGGTTGTAGCCAGGTGGGGTTGGTCTCTTCTCCCAGGTAATCAGCACCAGAATAAGAGGACACAGTCTCAAGCAACACCAGGGGAAGTTTAGGCTCTAGGTGAGGAGAAAGTTCTTCACAGAGTTGTTAGCTGTTGGAATGTGCTGCCCAAGGGAGGTGGTGGAGTCACCATCCCTGGAGGTCAAGAGAGGATTGGACATGACACTTGGTGCCATGGTTTAGTAGTCATGAGGTCTTGGGTGACAGGTTGGACTTGATAATCTTTGAGGTCTTTTCCAACCTTATTGATTCTATGATTAGAGACAATAAGTAAAAAGCCTTGCTAAATACTTCTACCTCAAACCAGTGCATTGTGTTGTCACTGATCTCTTACATATGGTTTGCAAACCTGATTACCAACTTAGCCAAATACCTCATAGAGGAAAAATGCTCATTGTGACATGAAAGTTATCAATGCAGCTTTTAAATTGTAGACTAATATTAGGCAATACGGAAATTAAATCTATGTCTCGCTAAGTTTAAAGATAGAAATCTCAACAATAATTTGCAATTAAAACTGTTTTATTTGGCACTTTTAAAGTTGTAAATCATGTGTTATATGTGTTCTATTCAGAGTACTAATATCCCAGTAGAGGAATATTAATGCTGCTGTGCAAATTGGTAGCAAAACTAAATCTGTTCAGGGAAACTGAAAGCAAAATGAAGCAGAGAGAGAGGAAAGTTTGATAGAGAATTTATTTTATTATGTAAATGAGAAGACAGTGGCTTTTTGGTGTAGGGAAGTTTTAAGGCCAAAAGGAAATTTAATTGCTCTGAGAGGAATGATACATCAGGGAGAGCTAAAAATGGAATTATGGAAGCTTTTTGTTATATGAACATATACATATGGTGAAAATAAATGTACTGTGGAAAAGTAAATAAATTTCTTAACTATTGTAACAATTAGCCTCCCATTTCAGACCTGTGTAAGGGAAAACAGGTCCATGGAGGGAATTGAATGAAATAATATGATATGTTATCTGCAATAATTAATTTTAATAGTAATAATTTAATATTAAATTAATATTAATTGACACAGGAAGTCACTTGTAGCATCTCTTACTATATCATACATTTCTCCATTCTAATACCCATATATATATATGGGTTTTTAAAAATGTTGGATGGTAAAGAGTATTGTTAGGCACTAGGCATAATTACTGGAAATCTTCTATTCAGTTATTGGCTTTGTCAAAGACTTTTGGTGCTTCCTGCAAATCTTTTTATTTCCTATGCTGAATACTGGTACTGCTAATATTGTTGCTTCACAACTGTGTTTTAAAGGTGGTATTTCAAAAGTACTAATGAGACACTCAGGTAATTTAATAATTTAGGAACTTAATGCCATGCAAGATTTTGCTTCCCAGCTGTCTCTGTGAGTCAATGTCTTATGTTCTGACAAGAAGTGGAGGAGTGAATTCTGAGCGGTGTTGACCAGTGCTTCTCAGCAAATGCACAAGAGGAGGTTTAGGACTCCTTCTATTAAACCCAAGAGAGAGGTATGGATATTTTTTCTTAGGTAGGCAATCCACATGGGGACTTTCACAAATCTAGGACAGCTCTACTCTGCAGTAGATTGTCATTGAAGCTGACAGAGAAACCAAGAAGCCTCTGATAAAAGCATGAGATAACACCAATAAAAGTAATGGAATCTGTTAAGAGATGAATCACTGAGACAAGTAGGGTGCTATGGATTGTCTTAGTTCCTGGAGTTTGCAAAAAAACCCAAGCATTGAATGATGACCCAAACTTGACAGATTTATATGCATTTAAACAGACTTAGTAACAGATGTCAAATCAAATGTCATTATTTTAATATATTTCCCTGTAGAGAGTGAATGAGAGCCTTTATTAGATTTGTATCACAAAGTCCCAAAGCTAAAGGCTGTCAAAATGAAGGCAAAGAATGTGTTTAATTATGCTATGTCCTTTGTATACCTCATTGTGCTTTATTCTATTACTTAGTTGTCCAAGCTGACACTTATGTGAAACTAAGATGTAGTATTTGAGGAGCTGATGGGCATTCACTCCATTTTTCCTGTGATACAGCATTTGTAAAATAGAACAAAATCTATTTTCCCTGTTACTTTATTGCAATAGTGAATGAAAACATAATCAAGCTGATTAAGGACAGACTCATAGAATCATATAATTGTTTTACTTGGAAAAGACCTCTAAGATCATAGAGTCTAGTCATTGATCTAACACCACTGTGCTTGTTAAACCATGTCCTGAAGTGCCGTATCTACGTTTTCTGAACACCTCCAGATAAGCTGACTCTGCCATCTCCCTGTGCAGCCTATTCCAATACCTGGCCACTTTTTCACTTAAGAAATTTTTCATAATATGCAGTCTAAACCTTCCCTGGAACAATTTGAGGCCAATTCCTCTTACTGTATACCTTGATACTAACTGTTGCTTCCATAAGCCTTGCCTCAGCAGAAGTTGTCTGTTGCTTTGTCAGGATTGAAAGGCAGCTTTTTGCTTGTCTTGGGGCCTTATGTAGCCAAGTAACACGTTCTTTTTGCTCCCTGGTGGATGAAGAACAAGTTTATGCTGTGAGTTTATACTGCATGCTTCCATTTTGAGGAGTAGAGTGAGTGGAATACTGTTCTTGCTTTCCACTGATTTGCTCACAGAAGGAATAAAAGTTAGACTGACAAAATAGAAAAGCTATATTGAGCCTTTCTGTTCCTTATTTTTGGATGAGTAAGAGCTGTCAGTCCTAAAAATAAAGTTCCCCCACCTTTTATTCCCTCCTCAATATCGTGAGACATTTCAATTGCTATCAGTGTTCCAAAAGCTCTTAGAGCATGTTCGTGTGGATTTGTATACAGTGTGTTTATAGACTGATAGCCCTTAGAGACATTTGTTGTACTTCAAATCTGCACTGTTACCGCACAGATGCGTAATAGAAGTGCAGCTTTTGCTATGTCCTGAGCATAAGGCAGATGAGAAACACAGCAAGAGGAGAAACACACACACACACACACACACTTATCTTTGTGATATCCTCACTGATTGTTTTGGTTGTCCAAAGGCAGAGCAAACACTACAGTAGGAGATTATTTTTCCTGCATGAGTGTCTGTCACCTTTCAAGAGCAGTATGATTAAAGCTAATTTTGAAGCATTGCAGCATTTCCATGAGTCTGTTTTAATTTAACTGGGCCACCTGATTTTTGCACTCATTACATAAGGATAACATTAACTTCATGAGACTATTTCTAATGCCGGTGCTGAACTAGTTAGTTTCTTTGTGGGAAAAATCATTTAGGTCTGTGTGGTGGTGAGAGAAAGTTCTTCCCCCCCCCCCCATGAAAGAAACCAAAGCTAACTCGGTCGGAGAAAAAAAAAAAAAAAAAAAGAAAAGGATATGAGCTATATTTACAAGCAGGATGAAATGCAGATGGATATATACACAATATACAGTGTTTACAATATATACGGAAATATACAGCAAATAACGTAATACAGAACAAAACTCCCTCCTCCAGCCAGGAGGGTCCCCCCGCCCTGTGCCCCCTCTCTCTCCCTACCTCCCTTTTTTCCCCAAAAAGGGTTAGAGAGCGAGAAAAGGTAATTATTAAGGAGGAAATTCTGTTAGCTCAAAGCGTATGCAAGAATTATTCTTATCTGTTAGTTCAAGGTTAACTCCGTCCAGCAGCTGTTGCTCAGAGAGAGACTGAAAACAGACACACTGGAACAGACAGAACTGAACTGAAATTCAAACAGAACTAAAACTTAAAGTTGCATTCTACCAATCTACCAATGAAATTCATTTAGACTTTATCTTTGTTTTCAAAACATTCAGCCAGTGTTCCAGTAACTGTCCCTTTCTTAAAGGCACAGCCTATAACAGTCACAGTCTGGGTACATGGCTGTTCTTCTAATAGAAACTGTCAATTTGAAAATCATGTAGAAGTAATTAGTTTTATTACTAATGATGACTTAGGCTTCAAATGCATTCGTAGTGTCAGATCAGTCTGTATTTAGAAGTTGCCTCAGGGACTCCTTTTTTAAAATATTTTTTTTCCCCAAACACAGATGCATAGCAAATTTCTACCATCAATTGCTTACTTGCAGAAAATGTTAAGTAACACATTTCTAGTTGTATAATGAAACAGTTTTATATTTCTATTAAGTTATTACTGTTCTTAAGCAGAAAAAAGAGCCAGAAGACAAAGGAAGTACCCTTCAGAAATTACTATTCATTCTGAGCATATTTTAGGGTTAAATCTAAAAAACAGAACTGTGAATATGTAGGGATGCAAGTCTTACAATATTTGCCATTTTCAGATTAAGTCAGAAGTTAAATATCTTCTGTATAGTTTTCATTTTAAATCATAATGGTTATGAGTAGGTCATGTTTTCTTGAGATTAAAGAAAAAAATAATTTGTGTTGTTACAGAAAAATAGATTATTTTTTTTAACTTTAATGTGCTTAAAAAGACAATCTTACACAGTTCAAAATATTTTTTTTTCTATAGTCAATGTTACAAATAATTGAACTGTCCTGTTTCACTAGTGGCCTCTAATTGCATGTCAATATATCTGTGCTTCACAGTATTTAAATTTTAGTTCTGTGTGCTTATTACCGGGAAATTATACTTAATAAAGAGGGTTTACAACTGGATTACTGTGAAGTGTGAAAATTTCATTTCCAGTAATGATGCCTTGGAAATTACATTATGAATCATCAGCATTTTACTGAAATGGTTTTGCCACCTTAAGCAAGAGATTTGTTTTTGCTATGCTGTCTGAAATCACATACAGGCCTAGATTAACTCTGTTAATAGTACAATGTCATAATAAATGTCTTTTATTTAGTCATTTGAACTCAAATTGTTTCATGGAAGAGAGGAAGGAGCCCTGTAATGTGAATGGAAAAACAGAAGTGTAGAGAAGTGGCATGATCTTGTGAGGATATAGGACTGAGTACATATAACAGAGTTCAACTTTATGTATTGTCTAATTGCTGTCTCATATCAGACTTGCTCTCTTTCCATGTGTGGCTACATGCAACCCAGACTTTTTTGTCTGATTTCACATTTATTTGATGTGATGTTAACACTAAAGAGCTAAATGCTTCTTTCAGGCTTCTGGTGTTTGCTCCTTTATTTCAAAGTCCTTCAAAATAACTTTATTTATTACAAGTAGATTGGTCTCTGGAATGATCTGTTGTATTGATGAAGACAAATCAGCTGTCTATGCTGCTAACTGGGCTGTTTGGTTGGCACATTGAACTGCAGATTGTTACAGGTATTAGAGAAGGAAGAAATTCTTTTCACATTATCATTTTTGTGGTGCCAATTTGTTGCTTAGCTAATGCAGACGTTTACCCGAACAGTTACCTTAATAGCAAAATCAATGTCCAGTTATCCAAGCATAGCCTACTTAATTCAATGCAGTCTACTGCCTTATAAGGAGGAGGAGTCACATAAAAGAGGGTTTAGATGTCTGAGTTTTAAATTAATGAATATGCTAATCTAATTAAGAGAAGAGAGTTTCCCACATTTTAATGTTGAAGTTCAGTCCACGTTATGACTTTCTTGTGAGCTGTTCTACTGGCTGTCAGGACTTTTCCCATTGGATCTCTAGATGAAGAACCACTGTTGTATTGTCTTCTGAAGAACCAGAATGGTTTCCTCCCCAAATCTGCCTCAGTTCTGTCATATGTTTTGTTTTAAAAATTATGCTTAATTTTTTAGAGATTCTTACCATTTTAGTCCATACTTGGCCTCTGTATTTAGATGTTCTCATTTCTCTTTGCCAGTTTTTGGCTTATGAGTACTGTTTTGATTTCTCTGTTGTTTGGCAGTTAAGAACTAACAGTTTAATGTTAAATTTACATAATAGCAAGAATGACTTAAGCACTTCATTTCAAGCAGAAGGATATTTGATTTTTTTTTCTGTGAGTGGAGAGGTGGAAAGGGAAATGGTCTGTCATGCTTATGTTGATTCAGTGCAATTGTTGCCATTATTAAGAGTACAACTAAAAATGTAAATTTTCTACAGTAAACCCCACAGTTTTTCATTAAAACATAGCCATGCTTAGAAGTCTGGAGGGGCAATACTCCAGTCTCCTTTTCGCTGCATGAGGGCAATGATTTTAAAAAATAAAAAAAGGAAAAAGAAGTCAACATTTCATCTTATTAAGATGAGGCTGTTTTCCCCCCCCGAAATCAATAAGCTGGTTTTTTGACTTTCAGCAACTCTTAAGTGCTAAATTTATCAAAAGACTGTTCAGATAATTTCCTACTTCTTTCTGTCAAGAATGTATACATTATTTCTCCATATTTTTTTATTTTGCTGGGCCTTAGGAGCTGTTACAGTTAGAGCTAGTACTTAGCTTAGACATTGATTGTAAGTAGGAATTTTCTAGAGACTTTGAGTAGCAGATAAATAATGTTAGGGATTGGACATAGAGTAATAATAATAGATGGGTAGATATCATCTCTTGGTGTGTTGAAAATCTTACATTTTGTATCACCGATAGCCCTTTCTCTTCCCTTTTGCTTCTGCTTGGAATTTCTCTCTCTTTCTCCATGGATTTGTGTTCCAGTGAGCTTATTTCAAAGAGGAATTAACAAATTGCATGTACCGCAGGTTCCAGTAGGTACTGCTTTATATGATATAAAAGTCAGATAAGGCTGCGCTGTAGCGCTGCAAGGCATGAACCCCAAAGCAAGGCACAACCCTGTGAGTTACCCACACAATCGAAAAACAGAGCCCGATCCTCAGCTGAGCACAGCTAACTTGCCCTAAGCATCCTATAAGAAACACAGCGGTACCGAAGATTGCACAGTGGTGGAACTGACCGTCTCCCATCCAGGCAGGCGTCCCCGTGTGACCAAATCTTGTCCTGTTGGATCGGAGAAGCGGCGGCCCCCAGTAATCATCATCAGATTTTTAAGGGTCCTGCGTCCTGTGATGCTGGGCCAGGGTGTCACAGGAAGCTGGATCTTGGAGCCAAAGTCCCACCCATATTTTGCAATCGTGTTATGTAACTCCTCACAGCAACAGTGAGATTCAGTGTCTTCCCCTTCCGAAAGTGCTGCATTTCCACTTTGGAAGTTGTCATGTGAAGATGATGATCTTCCTTTAACTTACTAATGGACTGCTGCTGTGAAAGGTGGTCATTATTTTTGCTAATATTGTCTCAAATGTTTTTCTTGGGCTTTTAAAATATTTTGTTTCATTACACTGCTGAAGAGTTACAGCACAGCAGCAGCGTAGATTGTAGGATTCTTGGATGGGGCTTCCTAACAGTTACCAAAGTCAAGTCCAGTAATTACTTGATCTCTTTTTAGAAGGACACTCGAGTTCATTAGATACACTTTTACTAAATGGCTCTATTCTGTGAGTTATAAAACTGAAGCAGGTAAAAATGTGGCAATCAGAATCTGAATGCAATCACAGTCATTTTCTGTAGCTGGAGATGAGAGAGATTTGCTAAATTTGTCATGGGTATAGGAAAATATGCCAAAAGATAGCAGCAGTGGTGAAGCAAAAATGAGTCATCTCCAGTTCTTAAGAAACAGATGGAAATTACTTTTTTTCTTTTAACTGGAGGTCAATTTTTTTAGCTCTAATAATATTAAAACTCACTGAAAGTATCAGTGAAGAGGTTTATCACCCGAAATGATTTACTGCTAAAGGGATTTTTCTTTTTGTATAAAATGTTTCTATTCCCATTAAAAATTATAGATTTTATGCTAGAGAGGAAATTATGTATGGTTTTTGAGAGGCAAGTATTTTTTTAGTGGATTGTTACCATCTGAAGGAGGAACTTTAGTCTAGTTCCTGACTGCAAAGACTGAAAGTAAAATACAATTACCACTGGATACAAAAGAAAAATATTATAAGGTCTGTATAATTCCTTGGCTTGCTAATGGGGATTTAGAGTAGTGGCATAAAGAGTTCTGTCTCACTTTCCTTCTTCTGTCACTTCTGCTTGCATCTTCTCTCTCTCTGTGCCATTTCCTTGCTGGGGTATCTCTGTTGTGACTACTGTGTGAGGTAATGGGAAGGAGGGAGGGAGTACGGGAGGAGGTGAACAGTCCCCCTGGATCTGGCCAGAGGGGTCTGAGGAGTTTCTGTTTTGTTTAGAAATTGTAAAATAGTGCATATATTGTATATTTTGTGCATATGCATTGCATTTCGTAGTTCTAGATTCTAGTTTGCTTGTAAATATAGCTTCATTTGCTTCCATCCCAAACTGAACTAGTCTGGAGATTTATTTTGGGGATAATTCTCCAAATTAGTTGGGGAGTGTGATGGGTTGAGGCAGCTCCCTCCCCACCACGAGCAGAAAATAACTCAGACAAACGGATTGCGAAAGTGATGGAAAGTTTAAAGGAGAAAAAAAGTGAATGTTTACAGAGAGCCAGAAGCACAGTGACAAAAGAAATCCCAAAACAGTCCCAGGAAGATCCCATCCCCACCTGGGGGTACATCCAAGACCCCCAGGGCTCCTTCTTCCCCCTCCCCACTGCTAGGCTAGTCTCAGCTGGCCAGATCTGAGACTGTCCATCCCCCGTGGCCTTGTGCCTAGCCAGGCCAATGGCCGGGAGACAAGATCTCCCCAGTTACCAGGTGACGGCGAGGACGAAAGAGGAGGTGCTTAGACCTCGCACTGGATCTTATAGTGGTGCAGAGAATTATGGTAGAAATACCTAGTTTCCTGTGTCCACCCACTGGGCTGGACCTCTGGACACAGGAAGCACCTCATGTAGCAGAGAGCACCCAGCCCAAACTGCAACAGGGAGTAATTTCAACCTACCACATAGATGCAAATTGCAGATCCAAAGAGCAATAGGCCAATTTTTAATGAGTGTTTCTGTTAATAGCCTTCATTAAATGTTGCCCCTCCCAATTAATTCACTTCCATGGGATTTCGTAGATTTGTTTTAGGGAACTCTAGGATTGAAAATAAGCAAACCAAGCTCAACGATGCAGTTACCTGAAAACCAAACTAAACCAATGAAACAAAAAGCCATATAGAACAAAAGATACATTCCTTCTCCTCCAAACCTGTCTTACGGAAGGAAAAGTAACAGAAACCCTGGCTGCAACACCAAGAGAAAGTGGTTACTCAGCTTTTTGGCTGAGAAGTCTTTTACAGTCATAAATCCAAGATCACACTAAATTAATTACACAGGGGAAAATTAATTTAGTCCAGTCTTCCAGCAGACTTTCTTTCACACTTGGTGTGGAAGCCACAAGGACCTTCCTGATCTCTGTTGCTGGTGCTTTGTAGTGCAGCACATCTTCCTCTTTGTGTACTTGCATATGCTCACTGCCTTAAATAGACGAGAGAAGTAGTCTGAGATGAAAGGAGGATTTAGAGCAAAACATTTCTCTGAAGCTGAGAACTGCTGCCCACAGAGCACAGGGTGAGCAAACAGGGTTTGCATGTGCCCTGGTGGTGCTGCAGCTGTCTGCAGCTTGTAGGTTCCCTGGAAAGAGTGAAGATTGAGGAAAGAATTCTCAGAAGAGGACCCAACATGCTTATAACTTGGCCAAAAGCCACTGCCAAGAGAAATGTGGCAACTCACACTGGGAATGGATACAGGTCCCTGCTCGGGGAGGCAGGCAAACCCCTTTCGGTGTCCCTCACCTTCCCAGTTACCCTTAGACAACAGATATGGAGCACTGGAAGTTGGGAGCCAGGATTGAGAGGCCCCTGTGTTCTACCCCTATCAGGTGGAAGACAGAAGCTTAAGTGAAGAGGGTGAGTGGTGGCAGGTTCAATGGCAGTGGCAGGAGTTGAGTGCATATAGCAATCTCTTCCACAAGGAAGAAGAGTTCTGGTTGGAAACTCCCTCCTGTCAGGAACAGAGGGCCCAATATGCAGGGTTGACCCTCATCATAGGGAACTCTGCAGTCTTCCTGGAGCCCAAACTAGGGATATCACTAGAGAACTTCCCAACATAGTGCAGTCACCAGACTGTTATCCATTACTGATCCTCCAGACAGGTGGGGAGGAAGCTGCATCCTGCAGTCTGAGGAGAATGAAGAGAGGTTTCAAGGCCTTGGGACAGTTGGTGAAAGAATCTGGGGCACAAGTTAATTTCTCTTCCCTCATTCAAGTACCCATCTGTGATATGGAAGAAGTAGAAGCGCTGGCTTTGAGACTGGTGCTACAGGCATGGCTTCCCACCCACCCAGGGTAGAATCAGTGTGCTCAGCTTGCTCCCTGCAATGCCTGTACACCAGCACATGCAGCATGGGGAATGAACAGGGGCAGTTAGAAATCCATGTGTGGCCAAAGGGTTGTGATCTGGTGGCAGTTAAAGAGACGTGGTGGGACAGCTCATGTGATTGGAATGTGGTCATAGATGGCTGTGCTGCTCAGTTTAGCATCCTTAGGCTTTACATTTAGAGCAAGTGCCAGTTCCCTTCATGTAAGGGTGTTTCAGCAGTAATTTACTGTGTTATTTCTTAGCATATGCTTCAAAGGGAACCTTTACTCTTGTTGCTTTTGTGCTTCTGAGTAGATTTGTAAGATCTAGTTTCCGTTAGATTGGCATGCTAAACTTAAGCATACCTCTAATTAAAATTGCAGATACTTAGCTCTGTTAGTGGGAAATGTGCTGATCTGATTATATTTTCCTCTGTCTTAAAAACTCTGGACTTAGTATATACATCCTGTGTTGTTTTATGACTTGGGAACAAAAGGGGAGAAGCACAAGATTTTGTAAAGATTTTTGTATTTTATTGGGCAAAAGCAAGTTTGTCACTGAGAAAGCAAACTAATACAGTTTGGCTATGTACAAAACATGAATCACAAGGAGACGTCAGAAACTCTTCAGATTTTACTTTTATCGTTGACTTTGCTCCCATTCTTCCAAGCTGCTAAATGGAACCGAACAGATGTGCAAGCCCATCTGGGTAAATTAAACAGATGCAGTCACCAGAAGAGATTTTTCTAGGCTGCTAAAATAAGCATATAATTGATTACTTTCAATTTGATACTATCTATTTTAGTAATCATTTAAGTCTTGTTTTGCTTAGGTCCTGCCTACCATCAGCAATATGATATAGTGCTGTGCGTTTCTGCCAAAAGCAACACCTTTCAAAAAGCTCTAAGCATAATCAGTCCTACAATGGTTTATTATTAGTGTAAATATTTCTTGAGAAAGCCGTAAGTGGCAGCTGGGACATGGTGCACTTTTTATTTTTGCAGTTTGTTATTTTGTCTCTGTTCTTATTACTGCATCTCTTCATACTTTGGTTTTCCAGTTTCCTTACAAGCTTATCTTTGAGGAAAGACTGCAGCTGAGCATTTCAGCTCAAAGGCAACTCTGTTCAGAACAATTCAAATGCAAGCCAATACTGCAGGTTTGCATCCTGGTAATCTGGTCTTCTGCAGTGTATGCTTACCTGCATGAGTGTTAAGTGTCTGCTCTACTGGCTGAGCACTTTGCTAATGTTTCACTACCAGACATTCCTAGTGATGACATTAACAAAGCTTCTTTCAAATTCTGTAGTGCTACCCTGTAGATAATTTTTTGTGTGTTTTATTTTTCTTTGCAGAGAAGAGATTTTAGTAGAGACTTTTAGAACAGTGTATCTTGGAAGACAAAAAAAGAGCAGCCTTTCACATCAAGTGATGTAGAATATCCTCCCATAGTTAATGGATTTTTGTTACCCATAGCAGCGAATCATCTTGTCATTTAACTTGCAGTTTCTCACACTACTGGTGCAGCACTTCCTTTCTGAAGTACTGAAGCCAGTGGTGGTTCTTTATGGTTGTCTATGCTGTGTTAGCGATGTTCTGCTTTAAACTAGTTTAGTAGCAAATACAGGCCTGAGGATTAACCAAAAATGACATCAGTATTGAAGTAGAGAATATGCAACCAGAGTTTGTGGTTAAAGTTATTTTCCCTTATCTATATGCCATTCTTTCCAAAGAGATATTTTTCATTTTGTTTTACATCTTCAGTTTTAAGATCAATGTCCTTCTCAGTAAGGGTTGTGAAAATCTTTATCTATCTGTACATATTAAAATTTAGGACAGCATGTGGTGAAATAGCAGATTTTTTATTTCTCATTGCTAATTAAGATGAGGCTGGAGGCCAAGTAAACCAGAAACCTTGAATTTTGTCTTCTAACTACCAGTAAGACTGATTTGATGCTGATACATATATATGTCAGTCAGTATATATATATAAAAATGCAGAAATGTTTCAGTGGTCTGTATGCTGTAGTGCTTACAGTATGCTCTGTCAAGCATGCTAGATCCTTCTTTTTAAAAATATCCTTTTCTGCTATAGAGTTACCCTAAGAATTAGTGATTTCTGACCTGTACTTTGGTTATTTTATCTCTGTGTGTTGTCTCATGCTGGCCCACAAAAGTTGGACATGAAGATAACTGATAATGCTGCTCGGAAGAGAAGTTGTGAACAGCAATCTGAGAAAAATTCTAAACATGCCATTAGTCTACAAAGGAAGAACTTGAAAAGGGAGTAGTGTTCCCATGAATTTATGAAAGCATTGCAAGGGAAATGTGTGAAATTAAAGGATGAATCTCTTGAGTTAGAGCAGCTTCAGAATGAAGGCAGGGAGAGATACTGATGAGTGAGCATTACATGGCTGAAACAGATGAAGACTAGAATGAGTCTTTAACCTTGCTCCAAAAAAACCCTGAACCAAACCAACCAACAAACAATAACAACAACAAAACCCCACAACAACAAAACCCTAAAAGAGGTGAGGTGAGTCTTTGGGAATTAGAGAGGAAAGGTAGCATGATTGATTGGGCAGCTACAAAATATCAATCTGGCAGAGCACTGCAGTGGAGTGATTCTAGAAATACTGCTGGGGAAAAAAAAAAAAGATTATGGGAAGAGGAAGTGATCAAGTGATCTAGAATTGGATGTGTGAATTCAAGCAGATGGCCACATTACTGACATGGCCTCCTGAGTCTGCATGAAAGATACTTTTCTCATGTATTCTTTTATGAAAGGGATGATGCAAAAGTAAGGTTTTCAAGGTCTGAGCTGGAGTGAGAGGGCCTCGTCTATGAGAGAGGTGTGTTGTTAGAGCTTTCTCGGTGTGGAACCTGTTAGTAAGGTAGGGAAAATACACAAAAAGCAGTGTGTTCAGTTTCAGTCTAAGTATCATGTGACCTTAAACAAATTATTTGTTCTAACATGTTCCTCTGTTCTCCAGCTGAGATTAATGAACTTTGTCTCAGAGAAGTGTTGTAAAACTAAAACCCTTTAGTGATTTATTTTCAGATATAGTATTTTCAGGTACTGGTGAGAGTCTGGATTTATTAGCTTGGACTGAGCACCGCAGGGTTATAAGATACTTAGTGTTTGTTTAGAGGCAACTTGTTGCTTGACACAGATTATAGATGTAATCTTTTGTTTGCCTAAAGAATCTTGTGGACACCTTTTCTAGCATACTCTCACCTCTGTGTTTGCTGGTACTGTTATTCACACTGGCAAGATCAAATATAGCATAAGTACGTTGTGTGCTATAGTCACACCTTCGATTGCAGGAGAGACAAGGCTTGGAAATAGTGAGGGTGTAATGCACTAGCATTCTTATCAAATTCCTAAAATAAGTGGAAGTACGTCAGAGATAAATTTGACATACTGAGGCTGTTAAGAAGCTGTAATCAGCCCACTCTTTGTTTTGTGTTTAATTTGGTATTCATACTTTATCATAGATGTTTTCCACCACTCCTTTGTCAACTGTCAGATGCAGAGTTAGCCATTGCTGACTGTGGTTGAAAGGCAGATACATTTATTATTAGATATTGACAGCTGAACTTGGCTTTTTTTAGGATTGTAGGACCACAAAAACTAATTGGTGAGAAATACTAAAATGAGTCATCTGAATTGGAAATATCTTCATTTGTAGACATTTTCAGTAGAACGCAGTCAAGAGCATACTAGCACATGCATACACAAGACCATTGTGTACTGAAAACAAATTAGATGCTGTTTCATGCTGACTTGGTGAAATGAAGAGCCCAAAGAGGAAGCTTTAAGATTACATATAGTACATCTGTTTTCAGTGTTGTGTTCACATTGGTATTACTAGTGAGTAGTTTATTTGACGAGGTGGTTAGCATGTGCAATCGAAGGGTACAGACACGAGTATCACTGCAGTGCCTGGTCAGATCAAATTCAGTAGTATGTTTGTTTCTCCTGAAGCACTGGGCAGAGCACAGAAGATGCTCTTCTTGCCTGGGAGTGTTGGAGCCACTCATTCAGATTTGTTCACTACCTTCTGATTGTGTCCCTCTGGTGGCTGTGGAACCCATAGACTGAGATGTGAACTGTGCTTAGGACACTGCTCTGTGTCGATGCACAAGTCCTAGATAAATTCTGCTTTGCCATATAGGACTGTTCTATTTAAGTACTGTGTAACACGTGTTTTGCCTTGTACATAGTGACTGGGATTTGAAAGGCTCTCTGTGTGTCATTGTTATTTTCTGCACTTTTTCTGACAGGTGCTGAGTATGAATCTACATGACTCAAGATGGGTTGTTTCTTTATTTATTTTTCTTTTAATGCCACATATCTTTAGTACTGCAGATCACCATGATTTTGCTGTAATCTTGCAAAATTATTTTGATTACTAAGCTGGATCTTACTGGGGAAGAAGGAGGATATAACATAGTTGTACTAGCAGCCTGCTTCGTAGTACTGTATCAAGACGTACCAGCTAGTCTGGCCCTCTGGAATTCCATCTGTTCTACACAAGGTTTTGTGTCTCAAAGGATAATTCCATTGGAATAACATTAAATTCTTATGAAATTACTCCTTCTACAGGATAAAATTAAAACACGTACAGTAAAATATGTTCAGATTGTTTAGAATTGTGTGATCAGAAAAAACATCTTTCCTCCTTTGCATCTTAATGCAAGTTCAGCTATGCATAGATCCTCCTGACAGAGGTTTTCTTGAGCAGTTTATATAGTCTTACAATGATGGATCTTCTAAACTGTTCTGTTAAAATGCTCTTCTATCCTCAGAAAACCTTTCCCCAACTAATAATAATTTTCTTCATGCAATGTGGAACACTTTTGCCTATTCTCTGTTCTGTGTTTTGGCAACATTTTATTGCACACATTGCCATTTTGGCCATGTTTACCCACATTGTAAGCAGACTACATCTGTAACAGTTTAGTTCAAGGGCTAAACTGCCTGTTCCCCAACACAAAAGTGAGGGGAAGAGTAACACACACAACTCAGGGCTGAGATAGTGATAAGAGTTTAATGTCACATAAGATATCATAAGAACAATGCATAATTACCTTAGCTAATTAATTAATCTAAAAATACAATGCATGATTACCTTAGCTTAGCCTATTTGCAGAAAAAGCGCAGTGAAATACGCAGGGAAAAAACAAAACAGCATTAAAGAGAAAGCCAAACCCACTCTTTCTGCCTCCATGCTTGCAGAAAAGAGACCACACTCAAGAAGCTGGAACCCAGAAGCAGCAACTGGAACAGGAAGCCTCCCATGTTGCAATGTGAAGTCCAAGCCACATAATACTTTGCCCCAGTTAGCACTTTCATTTTTGAAGCTGGCGTGACTGCAGCATGGTATGAATAACAACAGTAGGTTCAATTCAATCCATGACAACATCCCAACAATCTTTCTGGATTTCTGCTGGTTGTTTTTGTTTTGGTTTGGTTTTTGTTTTGTTTTGTTTCCCTCCCCCGTTCACCCCCTCCCATAGATATCATCAGTCTTGTTGTACTCTGTCCTTTCTCTTCTTGAATTGAAGACTCAACATTTCACTTAAGCGAAGCCTTCCCGGTGCTGACTATAAAGTGAGAGAATCACTACTCTTATAGTCACATGCACTTCTTTCCACATTAGCCCATTTTTTGGTCTTCTATACAACTGGTGGTGGTGTTAACTCATGATCATATTTTGACTTAATGTAACCAGCAGTCCTTCTGTACAGCACCACTGTCTTTTAATTGCTTTTTATCCTGCATTTTTACTGAAGGGGATGTGTGCTGCAGGAAGGTAATTTTCAGTTCCTTATAGGTTGCTATCCCTTAAGAGAGTCTGAGGACTAATTCCTGGCCAAGTAGGTAACTATTACTATATTACAATGGTCATCTGCTACCAAGAAGGTAGCGGAGTTGTGGTACAGTACAGTACACCACTTCCAATACAGTAATTGGAAGTTTGGGGCCTTTTCTTATCTCTGTCATAGGCTTATTTTTTTCTTCATATGTCAGAAGCTCTAGTGTAATTTCCCTAACTGGGTGGTATTTCAAAGTAGTTTGTTGAAGTGTTCATCAGTCAAGAATAAAATTAGCAGATAAAGTGAATAATGCTATGCTCTGAACATTTGTTTTGATGGTTGTCCCAGTGGATTGTTGAAGATATTTAACTGCTGTTGGTCATAGTTCTTACATGATATGTACATGGTGTTTAATAAATCGTGAGTCAAAGTTTCTGTTTGTTGTCAGCAGGGATTTGGGGAAAGAAAGTCACATTACTTGTCTTCTACACTGTTTCTTCTTACCTTCTTCGAAAGCACAGAAAGCAAGAGGCTCTGAGGCAGCTAGTAGTAGAGAACAGATCACAGGGGTCATTTTAGTGATCTGATTTCTGGATCTTATTAGCACATATTTGCCCGTAGTTGTACAAATCTTGTATTTGATGGCCCATAGGACTTACAAGTTTTTATTTAACACTTTAATCTAGTGCTTATCCCCAAAAAAGGCAAAAGGAAGTTGAAATAAAGTTTATAACTAAAGAAATATTCTGTAGTTTCCTTAGGCAGAAAGCAGGTTGTACAGACAAAATTTATACTTTTTAACCTACTTTTCAAATCTGTGAGGCACCTGTACTCGTTGCACAGTTCAGTTGCGCTGCTGAACACTAAATGGGATGCAGTGAAGCAGAACTGTGCATATGTGGTGTTTGAGGAAGCTATTAAAGACTGAACTATTAAAGTCTGTGCTGAGATGCTGATTTGTAGCATGTGGAAGTTGATGGATATATTCCACTGTCTGCAATATAGCAGCAGCAGGAGTGACTTTGAATGTGCAAGCATAACATCAGTTTTAACCTTTGATGCATTATTTTTAAAAGGTGACATTCTCTGTTCCATATGCAGTTTTAGAATTGGTACACTGTCATGGAGCAGTAGAAACACAGAGTCTGCATTACATCTTTAAGGGAGGTAGTTATGTATAAAGGATCTGATTAGGAAGAACAGAACAAATTATTTAAATTAGTAATAGTTCATGTTTTATTTCCTGAGTTCTCTGCAAAGCAATAGAATATCAAGTGTAAAATAAAAGCAAGGAAAATACCTGAGAAACGTTGCCTATTTTTGTCCTGAAAAGGAAACAAAATGCAGATGCCAAAGTCATGACACCGAGTTGAAGCACTTTGGGCTGAAGCACATCCAGTATTTCTAAATGAATGTATTACTTGAAATGTATTGCTACTTATTTGTTACCAATCTTTCCTGCAGAGATTTTTAGAAATACTGGAAACTCCAATACTGTGCTTTTATTGCATGGTTAAAACACTTGGAAATAGTAGGGGCATAGTGTGGCGGTTTGAGCCTTAACTGGAAGTTAAGAGCTCAGATGGGGCAAGGCTGATAATCTCTTCCCCCACTTCCCCTCCCCCTCTCCTTCCTCCCAACAGAGAGGGGAGAAAAGGAAAGAGCAAATTTACCAAGCAATAATTTGGAGTCGGCTTGGAAGTAGAGAGGTAAAGAGTTGTCTTTAAGCAATATATATATATAGAACAATAACAGGAGAAATGTTCACAAGGGCAAGGAACAATAATGGATGGGAGGGGGACAAAAACAAGAGAGTGATACAAAACCAGCCTTTCTGGAGAAGTGTGGAGGCAGCAGAGAGAGGAATCAGGGCCGACCACGTGGCAGAGGAGCAGGAGGGCAGCTGCAGTAGCTCTCATACAGCAGAGGCAGGAGCCAAGAAGCTGTGCCAACAGCTACGATGTCCTGCTTTTATACCCTAGCTGGGCAGGGAGGGGGAGTGGAACAGACTCAGCCTCCCAGGCGAGAAATGCTCTGCAGGGAGTGAAAAGTACCTGCAAGCCCTCCACCCTGCTTTGTTCTTTTGTTTTTCAAAAAAGGGTGTTAACCCACCACACATAGAGTTTCAAATGGGGAGACATATAGTAAGAAATTCTATTTTGTGTTCTCAAAGAGTGCAGGTAAAGAAGTTATTCAGTCTTGTTCTATCCTGTGATGTCCTGCGGTACTAGATGTGAATTCAGGAGTTCTTGACTGGGTAGTATATATTTCATATACTCTTAGGAGATTGGTGTGTCTTTTAAAGAAAAGTCAAATTGCCTCTGCAGATGAAATTAAGTGCTATTAAAGAGCTTTGAGAACACAGTTTTAATATTGTACCTTGACAGGAAATCCATGCCTTTTCTTCCTTAAGCTCCAGAATACAGTTCTGAGCATGCATTTTGTGAGTTTATATCTGTTGCTGGCAGTATTTTGGGTTTAGGAGTAATTTTCAGTAGTAAAAACTGTTGCAGTGCTGTTATAGGTGGTTTCTTGGGTGGTTGATTTGATTTTATTTTATTATTTATTTTAGTTACTGTTGCTAAATCCTTTAGTTTGTTGTTTAGTTTCTGTGAGTACGAAGTTTTTGTGAAAATAATTATGTAGCCCATACTGAATAGATGTAATTAAGAATCTGCTGTGTGCTACTCTTTATTCAATAACTATCTTTGCTTTTAACTATCTTTGCTTTTCACAATGGGATTTTTAAAAAATACATAGGGCTTTGTGGCATAGATAAGGTCTGTTTTTTCAGAATGCTTCTTGAAGTATCACAGTGATAAATTCAGTAGTGTGCTTATCAACATCTCATGCTGCTTTGAAATCTTAAATAACACTGAATATCTTATTGCTGGAAGATATGAGATCTTTAAAACTGTTAACTGATACTGGCTGACACAGGAATTTATCAGGAATAATGAATTACTTCAGGATAGTATTTGGTCATGGTCTTAATACTGTATATATGGATGCTTACGTTAGCCTTAGCTGCATATTGCCTTCAGCAAATTCATTTGCAAACTTGGAAAGGAGAATAGATTTCTTTGACTCAGGTCATTGGTTTAGCGGTATGAGAACCATTTCTGCTGTCTCAGAGGCGCACTCTGTTTTTGTAGGTAGGCAGTATCATCTTTGCTCCTTACCTTCCCATTTGTGGGATGGAGATAATTCCAAATTCCCAAGAGCGTTATGAAACAGATCAAAGTGAACTTAAGGATGACTGTGGATAGGTGAAAGAATCATCCACTGAAGTACCTAAACTAAGTGGACAGCTTCTCAAGTTTGATTCATTCTTATTTGAAGTAAATGCAGATATATCTGAGACTGTGCATTGTTGTTATGGAGACTAACGGTGTCTTGTGCATTTGATAATAAGCTGCAGCACACCACTGTGTGCACAGAATTTGTGTAGTTATTGTCACCTCTTTTCCCTTACCCTTGATACCTTTTATTTTTTGTCCCCATATGAGAAAAATGGGAAAATGAGGACAAAGTAGCATGTTTGGACTTACTAATGATGGCTGCTATGATGATAGAGAGTTGGGATGGAAATACTAAAAGTTTCCAGGTTCCATGGATGAAACTGGCAGAAGTGCATCAAAGTGGTGCAAAACAAGAATAGGAAAGCTATCTGTCAGTGGAAATGTCTACAGGGATTTTAGGTTGTGTTGCTGCTTCTGCTTCCAAACAGTGCTGGGATTTTTTCAATTCTGTATAATCTGAGTTTCTTATGGTTGTTTTGCAAATGAATTTTAAATGAAATACTTTTGTTAGTTATGGTAGAATATAGATACTGTTGTGGTTTTTAATCATATATTAATTAGATCAGTATATGCTAAATTTGTTTCATTGAATGTGACAGGCACACACTATTGTTTATTAACATGTTACATTGATGAATTACAAAGACCTGTGTTGTGGAAAACTAGTTTTTCTTGTTTTGGTTATGGATTTAATACTGGCAGTGCACGAACAAGTATTTCTACATGTCTTAAAACACAGTTTGTTCAAGAGTTTAGATTCTGAGCTGACCAAATGTTTCTAAAAGTCATTGTATTTTAGCATTACACATCTGTGCTTGAAGTTGAATTCTTGGAATTTCCTTAATTTTTATCTCTGTATAGCTTACTGTGATATTAAATAACTCAGCATTTGATAAAGAAGTTTAGATGACACTTATTCTTGTTAGCTCCTTTAGTTTACTGTGATATTAAGTAACTGGCTGGATGTGAGGAGGACGTTCTTCACCATGAGAGTGGTAAAGCCCTGGAATGGGTTATCCAGGGAGGTGGTTGAGGCCCCATCCCTGGAAGTGTTTAAGACCAGGCTGGATGAGGCTCTGGCTGGCCTGATCTGGTGCGGGGTGTCCCTGCCCATGGCAGGGGTTGGAACTAGATGATCCTTGTGGTCCCTTCCAACCCTCACTGATACTATGGTACTATGATAACTCAGCATTTGATAAAGATGTTCAGAAGACACTATTATTCTTGTTATCTCCTTTGTGTTACCTCTACCCTTGAATTTTCAGTCTCATATGAGGAGAGTTAGGAGATGGATAGAAGTGTATCTGGACACATGTATTTGCTTAACTTTTGGAGGCTACAGTTATTTGAAACATAAATTACTTTCATCAGTGCTAATCCAGCAGTGACTGATATTATGATGATCTAAAACTTCATCTGTATAATGTAAGGATGTGAAAATTCCTAGAAGCTAGTAGGAGAAAATTAGCCCATTTGAGACATCTTGTAAGATTTAAGAATATAAAACCCATATTTTTCTTTAACATGATGCACACTGTAGCTTTCTTCATGCAAGAGCAAAGTGACTTTCAGTAAAGGTCTCTCTGGTGGTGAGAGTTCAAATAAAGAAATTATGCATGTTTAACTCTCCTGATAGTGGAACTGGATAGCATTTGCTGATTTTAACGCAAGTTTAGAAAGACAATGCTGAGATGCTTACCCACTTAGAATAGAATGGAATAGAATAGAATAGAATAGAATAGAATAGAATAGAATAGAATAGAATAGAATAGAATAGAATTACCAAGGTTGGAAGAGACCTTGAAGATCATCGAGTCCAACCTGTAACCACAACCTCACAACTAGACCATGGCACCAAGTGCCACATCCAGTCCCCTCTTGAACGCCTCCAGGGACGGCGACTCAACCACCTCCCGGGCAGCCCATTCCAATGACGAATCACTCTCTTGGTGAAGAACTTTCTCCTCACCTCCAGCCTAAACTTCCCCTGGTGCAGCTTGAGACTGTGTCCCCTTGATCTGGTGCTGGTTGCTAGGGAGAAGAGGCCAACCCCTTCCTGGCTACAACCACCCTTCAGGTAGTTGTAGAGAGCAATAAGGTCACCCCTGAGCCTCCTCTTCTCCAGGCTAAACAGCCCCAGCTCCCTCAGCCTCTCCTCATAGGGCTTGTGCTCAAGGCCTCTCCCCAGCCTTGTTGCCCTTCTCTGGACACGTTCAAGTGTCTCGATGTCCTTCTTAAACTGAGGGGCCCAGAACTGGACACAGGACTCAAGGTGCGGCCTAACCAAAGCAGAGTACAGGGGCACAATGACCTCCCTGCTCCTGCTGGCCATACTATTCCTAATGCAGGCCAGGATGCGGTTGGCCCTCTTGGCTGCCTGGGCACACTGCTGGCTCATGTTCAGCTTCCCATCAACCAGTACCCCCAGGTCCCTCTCTGCCTGGCTGCTCTCCAGCCACTCTGACCCCAGCCTGTAGCGCTGCCTGGGGTTGTTGTGGCCAATGTGCAGAACCCGGCACTTGGATGTGTTAAATCTCATGCCATTGGACTCTGCCCATCTGTCCAGCCTGTCGAGGTCCCTCTGCAAAGCCTCTCTGCCCTCCAGCAGATCAACTCCTGCCCCCAGCTTGGTGTCATCCGCAAATTTACTGATGATGGACTCAATGCCCTCATCCAGATCATCAATAAAGATGTTGAAGAGCATGGGGCCCAGTACTGATCCTTGGGGCACACCGCTAGTGACAGGCCGCCAGCTGGATGTGGCACCATTCACCACCACTCTCTGGGCTCAGCCCTCCAGCCAGTTCCTAACCCAACGCAGTGTGCTCCTGTCCAAGCCATGGGCTGCCAGCTTGGCCCGGAGTTTGCTGTGGGGGACTGTGTCAAAGGCCTTGCTGAGGTCCAGGTAGACCACATCCACAGGCCTCCCCACATCCACCAGGCGTACCACTCTACAGCAGAATATAATCACATATCTTAATATAATTCTGTGATACAATCAAACTGTGTATGTGTAGGCATCTTCTAAACACATAGTCAGTAAAATGCTGGAAGACTGAATCCGTGGTAGAGTTTATATGAGATTCTTTTCTAATGATGTGCACAGAAATGAAAAATGGCTGGATTTTTTGATACATCATTATCTGTAGTCACCTTTCACTTGTTCTGAAATGTCGTCACATCCCCTTCCTAGCCATTTTTATCAACCCCATCTTGACTAGAGTGAGAAATTCCATAACACTGTGGCCTGAATTAAAATAACATTTATTGTAAGCATATACACACAAAAGAAAAAAGATTATAGCCAATGGTGTGATCTTCTTTGACTATATTACTTCAAGGGTGTATTACTTCAGGGTCCTGACTTTAGCAACAATTTTATAAATGCTTTCTCGGAGCTGGTTGGGTCAGAAACATAACCACTGTTCTCTTTTTTTTTTTTTTTTTTTTTTCTGGTAGGATGATGAAGTGGTTCTGCAGTGTACTGCAACTCTTCACAAGGAGCAACAGAAATTGTGTCTTGCTGCAGAAGGATTTGGCAACAGGCTTTGCTTTTTGGAATCCACATCAAATTCTAAGGTAATGCTGAGTATTTTAACTGTCGTCCATGAAGCAAGAATATAGTCACAATATTGTTTGTTTTGATGTGCTATATAAAAATGTGTCTAGGAAAATCTATCAGTAAAATAAAGTATTTTTAATACCCTTTGAATTTTAACAGTTCTCTTGTCATGGCACTTTGTCAGGACTCTAATGCTGTGCTTTCTGTTTTGGGCTCATTTTAGAACTACTTTGCTGGAGAAGTCTCTCTCATTAATATGCTTGTTATTTTGCTTGTTCAGTCTTAGCTGTAGTAAGCCACAGTACAATTTTGTGTACTGTAATTCAAAAGCACATTTGAAAATTATGATTTTTAACTCTGCAGGAAAGAGAAGTTATTCTATTTATGGTAAGTTTCTATGCTATGACATTTATATTAAGGTGATTATTGCTTTAAGTCAGAATTCCCTAACCAAGCAAAAGTAATAGCAAAAATATCAAAATTATCTTGTCTAATTAGTTTGTTACCTAAGCCTACTATGACTCTACTGTATGTGTAGTAGATACAGTAGTTTGTAAAATTAGTTTTGCTATTTGTTGTGAAGAAGGAATTTTGTGCCTTCTGAGGGCAATTGATTTTGTGATGTAAGTAATGGCTATAATTGGAGATTTTCTTTATATAAAAGGAAGAATGTTACTTGTTTTTTATTATAAATGTAAATGATAAGAAAACAAAATCATAGAATTGTCAGGGTTAGAAGGGATCATCAAGGTTCATTCCAACCCCCAGTCATAGTCAGGGACACTTTCCACTAGATGGGGTTGCTCAGAGCCACATCCAGCCTGGCCTTAAAAAACATCCAGGGGTGGAGCTTCTGTCACCTTCCTAGGCAACTTCTTCCAGGGTCTCACCATCCAATCTGAATCTACCCACTTCTAGTTTTGCTCCATTCCCCCTAGTCCTATCACTATCTGACATTCTAAATAGTCCCTCCCCAGCCTTCTGGTAGGCCTCCTTCAGATACTGGAAGGCCACAATAAGGTCTCCTTGGAGCCTTCTCTTCTTCAGACTGAACAGCCTCAACTCTCTCAGTCTGTCCTCATAGGAGAGGAGCTCCAGCCCTCTGATCATCCTTGTGGCCCTTCTCTGGATACATCCCAGCATGTCCATATCTTTCTTTTAATAAGTGCTTCAGAACTGGACATTCCAGGTGGGGTCTCACTAGAGTGGAGTAGAAGGGGAACAATGACCTCTCCCAACCTGCTGGTTGAGCGCCATTTTGCACTGGGGAATTATCTCTTTCTGATATTCCTACTAGTTTGCTTAAAATTGTTATATTTGCCTAAATATTGTACATTCCCGCTGTAAATATATATTCTAACTGTACAACGAACCTATTTAATATGTTTTTGGCAGCTTCCCATGTTAATAAAAAGTTATTAATATCTTATTAGTATCTGTATGTGCCATATCTTAATTATAAATTAAATAAATTACGTAAACTGGAAAACAGTCTTAAAAACATGTAGATAAATTGTTTAACTGGCTCAAGAGCCCTGTTGGAACCTTTTCTAAATTGTCACCTCTCTCTTGTACTGTTTTCTATGTTCTTCCTTATATAATGCAATAGTAGAATTGTATGGACACAAACTTTGGGAAGAAAAATGTTTTTATTTACTCTTATTTACAATCAACTTTGTTTTAAGTATTTGGTAATTTTACGACTCCCTCAGTATTTATATCTCCAAATGACTTCAAATGAAATCATCCTAGAAACTGTCAGCCCTTAAAAGTTAAAAGAGGGATGAGCTGGTTTTCTTTTGTTTGGTTGTTTTTCCCCCACCAAGCTCATGCAGAACAAGCAGAATAAAGATTACTTCACAAAACATGGGAAAAAAGCAGCATCAATAAGCAAGAAGAAGCAATTTACACTGTATTCCTCAAATACAAGAATTTATAGGAGTTTTATATAATAAGACAGATTGTAGACTTAGTATTGAAACTTACTAAAAAATAATAAATTAATTAAATATATTTTTCTAGCCTCACAGACAGCTTGCACAGTAACTACTTCTATTCCAGAACATCTTCATTGTTAAAAAGATTCACTTAAAACAGAGCCGCATGAATGAATTCAGCAAGATCACTGCTATTATAATGAATCATTAATATCTCAGTAAAAAATTTATTGCTATGAATAATACATTCAAAATGATGAGACAGAAAATGAAGCATTACTGTGCAATGTATCAGAGAGGATCAAAGTGATGGTATGGAAGTTGGCAAGACAAAATACATCATTTTTTGTTCTATATTTTTCTAGATGTCTTTCCAGATGCTTTATCTTTATGACGAGTTCCTCCTCCAAATGGTAGAGGAACGAACGAAAGGTGCTATGCTGGATTAGAAGAAAGATATTAGAAGAAAGATATGGACATGCTGGAATGTATCCAGAGAAGGGCCACGAGGATGATCAGAGGGCTATGAGGACAGACTGAGAGAGTTGAGGCTGTTCAGTCTGGAGAAAAGATGGCTCCGAGGAGACCTTATTGTGGCCTTCCAGTATCTGAAGGGGGCCTACAAGAAAGCTAGTGAGGGACCTTTTAGGATGTCTTTTAGGACTAGCGGGGATGAAGCAAAACTAGAAGTGAGTAGATTCAGATTGGATGTTAGGAAGAATTTCTTCACCATGAGGGTGGTGAGACCCTGGAAGAGGTTGCCCGGGAGGTGGTAGAAGCTCCATCCCTGGATGTTTTTAAGGCCAGGCTGGATGTGGCTCTGAGCAACCTGATCTAGTGGAAAGTGTCCCAGTCTATGACCGGGGGTTGGAACTAGATGATCCTGACAATTCTGTGATTCTGTGAATGATATAGCTGATGAGTTTGGGGTTTGTTTTTTTTTTTTGCCCTTATTTAGTGTAAAAGTCTTGGGACTCTTAATAGGAGTAGGTGTTAAGGAGTGCAGTCAGATTGTCTTCACCAGATGCACTAAGTGTACTAAAATACCTAAGAAAGTCCTTGAAGGATAAGTAGTGATACATAGAGCAAAGCCAGATAATATTTCAAGGTAGGAGTTCTTAACTTTCTGTACATTCACATCTGATAAAAGTTGCAGGTGATTGTTGTTCAGTGCAAGCATAGCCCTTGAAACTTTGGGCTTGCTGCATTACTCTATTGGATTTGGCTGAGCTGGAGTTAATTCTCAGAGTATCTTTCTAGTACTGTGTTTTGCAGTGCTTCTAAAACTGGGTGTTAATAACACACCAGTGTTTTGGCTACTGCTGAACGAGTACCCAGGCTGTGCTTTTCCAACATTTTCCTGCCCCAAGAGTATGCTGAGGGGTGGACAAGATCTTGAGAAGGGATACAGCCAGGCCAGCTGACCCAAACTGACTAAAGGGGTATTTCATGCCATATGACATCAGCTCAGGTATATATACTAAGTGACGTAAGGAATTGTGGGGATATTCGTCTATGGCATCTGTCCTCCACAGCAACCGTCCATGGTGTTAGAACCCTGCTTCCCAGGAATGACCAACCACCATCTGCTGATGGGAAGCAGAGAATGACATCTCCTTTTGCTTCTGCTCACAGCCTTTGCTTGTGCTTTGCATTATTAAATTGCTTCTATCTTATTACCAGCCTTTGGTTATATTTTCCCCTCTCCCTTGTCCATCTAAGAAGGGGTGTGAAGAGTGTCTTTGGTGGGCACTGGGCCCCCAGCCAGGGCCAAATCATCAAAATTACCCTGGGTAGCTGAATATCATAAGGTTTCACAATGCTATATTCTGCTAAGTTCTCTAGGGCTCAGCATTTAGATGGGTTTATAGCAGAATGTACTTCATTAGTACATGCACAGTAGTTATAAAGCAGTTTGAATTTTAATTAGCCTGCTACGTAGCTGTGCATCTGAAAACCTGAAAAAACCAGATTCATAATGTGTGTTTCAACCTAAGAACACATGAAAGTGCAAATGCTCTTTTAAAGCCCTTTAGATGAACATTTGTCTAAAGTGGCAGTTTCCAATTAACTATGCAGCCTTGCTCAACACTTGAAGGAATGGTATTGTTACTTTTGTACTTAGTATTTTTAAGCACTGTGAGACAATCTGGCTCAGCAGACTCCTCTGTGTGGCAATCATAGCAATAAGTGGTGTGAACAATCTGGCAATATAAGCTTAGAGCTTGACGTGGTGGTAGGCCATGCTTAGCATAAGTGCAGAAGTAGCTAGCAGTTTAGCAAAGCAGTGCTGTGCCTGCAGCATTTAACTAAAGCAAGGTACTGGTAGCTATAAACACGGAGAGTTATCTGGGAATAACAGGAGGCACACCTGCATCAACAACCTCACGTGATATTAGTAGTTTAACCAATAATCACTTTATAAACATAAAATGGCAAAGGCATTTTTTCCCATTGAGTATGTTTCCAGCTTGTCATAGAGGTTAGCTGTTTCTGTAGTTTCCATTAAAATTTTTATTGTCCACATAATTCTATACACAAGATGAATTCTTTAGGGGAATTAATTAAGTAGAGTTATTTTGGAGAAATTACCTAGAGAAGAGAAGTCTCCAGGGGTACCTTGTAGCTGCCTTCCAATACTTGAAGGGGTCCTATAGGAAGGCTGGAGAGGGACTTCCCTGATAGGACAGGAGGGAATGGTTTTAAGCTCAGGGAGAGTAGGTTTACACTGTAACTTAGGAAGATGTTCTTCAGTACGAGGGTGGTGGGACTCTGGAATGGGCTGCCCAGGGAGGTTATGGATACCCTTTCCTGGGGCGGCGGGTGGTTCAAGGTTCAGTTGGATGAGGCCTTGAGCAGCCAAGTTTAGTTGAGATTCCAACTTGAATTCCAACTTAAGTCATTCTGGGATTCTATGATTATTACCATTATTTAGGAATATAAAGCTTTTAGCTGGCAAATTATCTAAATTAATGCAATAGGTATGCATGTACAAGTGATATCTGTAAACTACTTATACTCCCTTCCTGAGTGGATGTTCAAGAGTAGCAGGAAAAGAGCAAAAGAGCTTCCAGCTGGTCTGGTCTGGCAAATTTAATGCTGGGGGAATTTTCAACCCACCTCAAGAGAGTTTATGATGCATCTCTGTTTCAGGACAAGTCAGAGATAACTCGGAGCATAAATTCATAGTTCCCCATTCCAGCAATATTTGATACATAGTGATTTTCCTGGTTACACCGGCTGACTACTGATTTCAGCAACATAGCATGGAAAGTGTAGTAGTTGAAAACTTGGAATAAATCCCTTAGAAGTTAATGTTTGGTGTCCATTTTTGTGCGTTACAATTAATAGCTTATAGCTTAAGATTATAGGATTCCTGCTTGGAAATATGATTGTTGTATTGTGCATGGTTTATAATAAATCTGGTCAGAGATTAGGAAGGTTTTCCTGTTGGAAGTCTGCTGTACTTTCCAGCAAGGGGCAAACCAGTATTTTATAAAGATCATCTTTCTGATGCTGCAGTTGTCAAAAGGTGGTTGCTTCCTTCCAGATTCTGTAGCAATAGGACCCTCCCAGCTGATAATATCCCAGAGTTATTGTATTACTTCTTCAGTAGCTACAAATAGAACAAATCTCTGAGAATAAAAGGGAACTGTAAATTCTGGTTAATACCCACAAGATTAGCATAATAAGGTAGAGTTCACAGAATCAGCATGAAGTTAAATAGAAAATATTTTAATAAAAGTAAAAAACTTCTTTACTTACCCTTTTTAGAGATGGAATGTATGAGTTTCTAAATTGGTAAAGGAAGTAAGCACCATACTGGGAATCACAGCTTCAAGTATTTAAGGCTGCTGTTACTAACAGCCTGTTGTGGTTTAACCCCAGCTGACAACTAAGCAACATGCAGCCACTTGCTCACTTCCCCCTACAGCAAGACTGAGAATTGGAAGGGGCAAAAGTGAGAAAACTCGTGGGTTGAAATAACAGTTTAGTAATTTAAATATTGTAATTAATGATAATGAAAAGGAAAATAGCGAAGGGAGAGAAATAAAACCCCAGAAAAGTACAGGATGAAATTGAAAACAATTGCTCACCACCAACTGACAGATGCCCAGCCAGTCCTCAGGGAGCAGCCCCCCTGCCAGCCCTTCTCCCGTGTTTTATAGCTGAACGTGACATAGAATCACAGAATTGTTTGGGTTGGAACGGACCTCCAAAGGTCATCTAGTCTGACCCCTATGCAGTAAGTAGGGACATCCTCCACTAGATCAGGTTGCTCAGAGCCTTGTTAAGCCTGATCTTGAATATCTCCATGGATGGTGCCTTAACTACTTGTCTGGGCAACCTGTTCAGGTGTTCCACTACTGTCATAGTAAAGAAGCTTGTTCCTAACACCCAATCTAAATCTCTAATTTAAAGCCATTGCCCCTCATCCTATCACTACAGGCCTTTGTAAAAAATCCCTCTTCAGCTTTCTTGTAGGCCACCTTCAAGTACTGGAAGGCCACTATTAGATCTCCCCAGAGTCTTCTCTTCTCCAGGCTAAGCAACCCCAGCTCCCTCAGCCTGTCCTTGTACAAGAGGTGTTCCAGCCCCTGATCACGGCCCTCCTGCATCAGGTCCATGTCCTTCCTGTATTGAGGGCTCTGGAGCTGGATGTGGTATTCCAGGTGAGGCCTTACCAGAGCAGAGTGAAGTGGCATTATCACATCTCTTGATCCGCTGGCCACACATCTTTTGATGCAGCCTAGGATGAGATTGGCCTTCTGGGCTGCAAGTGCACACTGCCTGCTCATGTCCAGGTTTTCATCCACCAGCACCAGCAACTCCTTTCCTGCTGGACTGCTTTCAATTTCATTATACCCTATCCTGTGTTGATATTTGGGATTGTCCTGACATAGGTGCAGGACCTTTCACTTTGCCTTATTGAACCTCATGAGATTCTCCTCAGCCCACCTCTGTAGCCTGTCCAGGTCCTTCTAGATGGCATCCCATGCTTCAGTCTTGGTATCATCAGCAAACCTGCTGAGGGTGCACTCATTCTCAATGTCTATATCACTGATGAAGATATTGAACAGCACTGGTCCCAATACAGACCCTTGAGGCACACCACTTGTCACATATCTCCATCTGGACACTGAGCTGTTGACCACTATCCTTTGATTGTGATCATCCAACCAATTCCTTATCCACTAGACAATGCACCCATCCAACCAATTCCTTATCCACTAGACAATGCACCCATCAAATCTGTCTCTCTCCACCTTAGAGAGAAGGATGTTGTGGGGTACCGTGTCAAAGGCTCTACAAAAGTTCAAATAGATGACATCTGTTGGTCTTCCCTTGTCCACTGATGTAGTTACACCATCATAGAAAGCCACTAGGTTGGTCAGGCAGGACTTGCCCTTGATGAAGCCATGCTGACTGTCTTGAGTCATGTCCATGTGTTCTAGTATAGCTTCCAGGAGTATCTACTGCATGATCTTCCTAGGCTAGCAGTTTGGTAATTTTCAGGGTCCTCTTTTTCGCCCTTTAGATTGATGGGTGCAATGTTTCCCTTCTTCCGGTCTCTAGGAACTTCACCTGATTGCCAGGGCTTTTCCAATATTACGGGGAATGGCCTTACAACTACATCAGCCAATTCTTTCAGAATTCTGGGATGCATCTCATTGGGCCTGATAGATTTATGTATGTTGAGGTTCTCAGGTAGTCCTGAACTTGATCTTTTCTTACAGTGGGAGGGACTTCATCCCTCTAGTCCACACGTAATGGTCCATTGACTTGAGAGAGGGACAGAACAAGATTACCAGTGAAGTCTGAGGCAAAACACTTATTGAGTACCTCAACCTTCTCTTTGTGTGTTGGCACCATCTCTCCATTCTCACTCCTCAGAGGGGGAACAATTTCTTTAATCTTTGCTGGTTATTGTACCTGTAGAATCCCATTTTGTGTCATTTTATGCATCCCTTGCCAGGTTCAGTCCTAGCCATACCATTGCCTTCCTGATCTCACCTTTGAGATCAGCACTGGTCCAGGGAGGAATCTCCTCTAGAGACTTTGAAAACCCACCTGGATGCATTCCTTTGTGACCGGATCTAGACGCACCTGTGTTAGCAGGTTGGACTGGATGATCTCCGGAGGTGCCTTCCAACCCCTGCCATTCTGTCATTCCGTGATTTTTCAAAAAGTAGAACTTCACCAGATTTTCAAATCTTGTCCTAGAAAAAGCAGAAAGCATACTTGTGACAAAAAAACCAGCTTCCTTGTCAAACCTCTCTACCAAAACCATGAGGACTTTACAGTTTTGGGATATACTAACACAAAAAAGTGAATGTTGGATACTTTTCTGCTTTTGAAATAACTGTGTCAGATGGAATATCCTATATATGCCTCCTGCAGAAAGTGATGGTTTCAGACTGAAGTAAGATCTGAAAGCAAGTTTTTGGTTTTGTTTTTTAAATAGGAGATGGCCAAGGTAAACTTCATGGTCTGCTAATTATAAAGATGCAGGAATTTAACACTGTTATTGACAAGCCTTCTCTTCCAGAACGGAAACTATGAGACTCATATTTCATTCTCTGTCTTTTCTGGTTTTGGAATTTGGTGAATATGATTAATCCTGTTTGGCTTATGGGACTTGTTTGTCAGAGTCATGCATTTCTGCACTGGGTCCATCTTTTCAATGACAAACTTGAAAACATGGAAAGCTATGCCAACTATGTGATATCCTGGAAATGGAACTTTCTACTTGGTAATACTGAGTATGTTTCATCACTAGACAAAATCTCATTTAAGTAGAAAGGACTGCCAAAAAGACTGGGATGTATAAATTTAAATGTTACTTGAAAATAGATGATGGGTTCAGTTTGTTTCAGGGTACTCTCACAAATAGGACTAGAGATGTTTTGCTTAAACTCTGTACTAAAATTAATTTTCTGAATCCTCCTACTTGGATTCTCAAAGTTAGGCATCTATTAAATGTGCTAGTTTTAGAAAAAGTTATGAACACCCACATGTCATTTTTTTGGACAATGATGCAAATGTGGATGCTTTCTAAATCAGACTATTTAGTTAGGTGGGTTTTTAGGCGCTGATGCCTGATTCATTTGGTATACAATTAGAGATGAAATACCTGCAAGTCCATTTCATTTGGGATTTAGTTAGAAGAGAAATAAAAATAACCATGACCCTAGGAAAAGAGCTGGGAAGCTTGCAAATAACTAAGAGGGGAAACAGAGCTGAGGTAAATTTGCTTAGTCTTAGAGACAGAGCTGTATTGGCTGATGCACTACATTATTTTTCAATATTGTACTAATATTTATGTGAAGCAGAAGTTCAGTTTACATTTACAAGATTATATGCATCATGTCATATGAGCAGGGCATATGCTTTTGTGGCTTGTTAGCGTTGTGCGATCATAAGAGCAATGACAGCAGAACTGAGTTTTGCATCACAACCTCTTGCTTTCATTGTCATCGCACTGGAGTTTGTATACTTGCAAATAATTCACTTAAAACTGAAATACCGTGTAATTAATACATCCAGTATCCATGAGTCAGTTGTGGGTTGGATTAGAATTATTTTTAAATAGCATTTCAAAAGCTTTACTTAAAACACCTTTTTAATAAACGGTATGGTTATCTAATCTGCAAATCTGCGCAGAGTAAAGCGTAATTTACCATACAACTATTACTTCACAGAATTAGTATGCAGAATATATATAGTTTAAAATCACAAGAAGAATAAAAAATTCTGAAACTTTCTAAATAAACCAATCATATATATGATTTTAAAATTGCAGGTGGGAATGACATTATTGTATTTTATCTGATTTTGCTGAATGTGCTATTAAAACGACAAAAGATTAATAGAAAGATGTAATAATAATTTATTATTTTTCTTCTAGAAGCACTAAACCACCTTTTGAAATTTAATATAAAATTTCCAGTTGATTTGTGTGATAAACTTTTAAAATTATTATTTAATCATTTTAGGTTGTAATGATAATAGATGAGATTGTCTAGACAAATAATTGAAGACAAATGTGATGAACAAGAACTAGCAGAGGAAATCGGTAGCATTTCATCTCTGAGAAATACTGAGTTGCATTACAATATAACTGATCAAACCTGGAAAATAGAGCTGATTTTGCAAATCTGTCAAAATAAATTTATTTGAATACTGCCGTTGTTTATCAGAATTTTTCACTGACCTTTTGGCTTGGAGATAAGTGATACAGATTCCCTGGACTGTCCAAGGACCCTGTTTCATATTCTATCACTAAACCAACCCTTTTTGAACATGAACTATTTTTCTATGCCTTCATTTAGAAAGTTACTGCAGCAAAGATTAATAGACATATATGATCAGAATATATACATATATATGTATATATGCATATATAGCAAAATATTTTCCTTAACATTCTTTATTATTTAATAATCTATGATTTAACAGTCTATTGATAATCCAGCAAATCAAATGGTAAAATACCTGCCTACACATTTGACCTGTCTTCATAAAACCCTGATATTGCAAACTGATTGCTACAGATCTTCCTTTTCAGCCCTTAGTTCCACACTGGGAACTGAAAACTACTATATAATTTTTATGAAGATACCTTTTGGTAAAGAATGAGGTTTTTTAAATTACCTCAAATTATTTTTTTTGGGAGGAGGTTGTTCATAACAGGAACCTTCAATCTGTCTTTGTATGACAGTCAGAAGCATCATCTAAATCCAGAGCTTTAAAAGTATCATCATTAAAATGGACTGCGTAGGGGTGAGCAGAGCTGTCTGAGCTAAATATCTTGGCAGTTCTGCATCTGTACTATGTTTGTCCATATTATGGTTGTTGTACACTGTACGCAGATTTATCTGTCGGATCTTCAGCAGAGCAGATTTGAGTGAGAAACTGTGAGAAGCAGTCTGATACACGCAATCTCCCCAAGCATCAGTAGATGCATCTTTCTTCTTCTCTTTGGGGAAGCACATTGCCCTTTGGCAGCTGCTGAGTGTCTAGGTATTCATGCAACAGAGATGGGACATGACAGTGTGCTGTCCCTTTTGTTTTGAGAAAAAGAAATTTGTTTCTAACATTTTGCTAGACTGTGAGAAGGAAGTGCCTCTTGCACTTAATTAAAGCAAGATGATCTCATATGGTTGCTCAAAGTAAGCCTTACTCACCTATTATCAGAATAGCTAAAAAATGTTCATTGGGACTTCATTCCTCATCTTTAATGTGGAGGGAAGAAAGTGCTCATGCCTGTCATGATTATAAAGGAGAATGGAATTGAGGAAGAAGTGTCCTACTTATGTTTCATCACTGAGTGAAATGATGTAGGATTTTCAGTATTTCTGTAAAAAATTTTGCTATGTCACAAAATCATGCCCTGCAAAAGTCTACTTTAAGTAGCATTAATAAGAGCAGGAACATTGTTATGGAGACTTTGCTTGCTTATACATGTTTGCTTTATAACCAAACATATAGAAAATGTAGCCATGGCTCATTTCAGAGCACAGTGTAAAGATAATTTTTTTTGCTTTGTTCATAGAATCATGGAATTGTCAGGGTTGGAAGGGACATCAAGTATCACCTAGTTCCAACCCCCGTGCCATGCGCAGGGACACCTCATGCTAGATAAGGTTGCTCAGAGCTACATTCAGCCTGGCCTTAAAAACCTCCAGGGATGGTTCTTCTACCAACCTCTTCCATTATCTCATCACCCTCATGGTGAAGAACTTCTTCCTAAGAGTTCAGACTCTTGCTTAGCAGTCAGTCTTCACTGGGGAGAATTGAGGCAATTAATTTCTGTCAGGCTTTCTAGAATGGAAAATTGTACTTTTGTTTACCTAGCAGAAACACCACCTTGCAAACCACGATCTTCAAGTGCTCTTTCCTGCTTTGTAAAATAAGGGTTTATGATAGTGCTTAAATTACACAAATATACGTTAGAGAATCAAATTACTTGTCTATTGACCAAATACTAGCATGAAAAGGACTGTTGTAAGTAACTACAAAAGAAAAATGGCAGTGAGAACACTGACAACTAAGTAGAGGCCTGAGTCTAAATGTCTAAAATGTCTATCATTGCATGTCAGTCATAATCCCATGCAAAAGAGGATGCTGTTTATTGCTTTTTGATCCAGCTAAAACTTTAATTTAAAATACCATTTTACAGTAATTTTATTGAAAAATAAGTAGTGGAGAATAAAGAGAGATTATTAGTTAATAAACGGACTTGAGTTGCTGTAGTTAGGAGTGATGAACAGCAATTTACTAAGCTATGGAGAATATGAAGCATTCTGAGTAAACTGTCTTTTGGAATAAAGGGAACGAAATGGTTTTGCAGCTATCTTTTACAATTTTTATGTTTGAGGCCTTGGAAGAAGACCCTTCAAACTTTACACAGTTTGAATAAATGTGCAGTTTTACAGCTGGAATGCTTTTACAGCATTCATGGCATAAAGAAGCCAATTTCTGTCAGTCAGTAAATATATTGCTAAAGTAAAATATGTAAGTGGCATGAAAAGAAAAAGGGAAGAAACATGAAAAAAGTTCTGGGGGAAAGAAAAAGTGTGTGGAAGCTGCATATTATTCTATTGAAAGGAAAGATCCCCACATAAAATCTAATTTTACTTTGCAAATTTGTAATTTGCTGTTACAAATCTGTTTCAATTTTATTTATTTATTGTGATTTTTTATGGTAGTCTGGAAAATGAGCTTTTCAATAGCTCAATGACTTTTTTACCAATCATGGCAAGTTAAAGATTTGTTTTTATAAGACTCTAGTTTTGTCCGGCTTAGAATAGAATATGGTGAAGCATGCATGAGAAGGTACTGGCTTGGCTTTGATACTCAGTTTCTGATATTTCTGCTACAGAATATTCATCCTGACCTTGAGACCATCATAAGGATGAGATCTGGCTTCTGTCAATAGCCTGAAGACAGAATTTCATTTCCTGCACAATCTGATCATAGTTTCTAAGTGTTCACACGCTAGTGTCCAAGCAGAGATTTCACTGCTTTGCTTGTTCACTGCTTTGCTTGGCAGCTTTTGACAATGTTTTCTACTCTCAGGTGAATTTTTCTTCCTAATGTTGTAATGCTGGTGCCACAACCTGTGGGGACAAAACTAAAGAGTCTTATTAAAAAAACCCATGCAGTGCTACAGGCTGGGGAAAGAGTGGCTGGAGAGCAGCCAGGGAGAAAGGGACCTGGTGGTAGTGGTTGACAGCCGGCTGAACGTGAGCCAGCAGCGTGCCCAGGTGGCCAAGAAGGCCAATGGCATCCTGGCCTGCATCAAGAGTAGTGTGGCCAGCACGAGCAGGGAAGTCATTCTGACCCTGTATTCAACACTGGTTAGGCCACACCTTGAGTCCTGTGTCCAGTTCTGGGCCCCTCAGTTCAGAAAAGATGTTGAGTTGCTGGAAAGTGTCCAGAGAAGGGCAGCAAAGCTGGTGAGGGGTTTGGAGCACAAGCCCTCTGAGGAGAGGCTGAGGGAGCTGGGGTTGCTTAGCCTGGAGAAGAGGAGGCTCAGGGGAGACCTTATTGCTGAAGGGAAATTGTAGCCAGGTGGGGGTTGGTCTCTTCTCCCAGACAACCTGTGCCAGAACAAGAGGACACAGTCTCATGTTGTGCCAGGGGAAGTTTAGGCTGAATGTTAGGAAGAAATTCTTCACAGAAGGAGTGATTTGCCATTGGAATGGACTGCCCAGGGAGGTGGTGGAGTTACCATCACTGGAGGTGTTTAAGAAGAGACTGGATGGGGCTCTTGGTGCCATGGTTTAGTTGACTAGATGGTGTTGGATGATAAGTTGGGCTCGATGATCTCAAAGGTCTATTCCAACCTGGTTAATTCTGTATTGGAAAGTGCCTATTTGTCACTAATGTGATCTCATCTTTTAATTTAACCTAGAATGTTCCACCTGATTTGTCCATCTGCACCTTTGTGTTGGAGCAGTCTCTCTCGGTACGAGCCCTCCAGGAAATGTTGGCCAACACAGAAGAAAAGACAGAAGGGGTAAGTTATTAAATAGTCGCTTTTTTTCATATTGCAAATTACCTTTCCCCCCCCGCCGTGTCACAGTTCTCATGACTTGTACAAGCTTACATCTTCAATTCTTTGTTTCATTTTCCTTCTCTGATACAGGAATTGCCTGATTTTTTGAGAAATGCTGAACACTTGCAGCTTTCACTGAGGCTTAAGAATTGTAAATTTCCAACAATTTCAATGTGCTGCAAGTCAGCATAGAGTTACAAGAATGTTTTAATTTGAGATATCATAATGTCAAATATATAGCTTGATCACTCCTTCAGAACAGCTAAGCTTTTAAGGATTTGTGACTGAATCAAATGAGATTGTCAAGTAGTCTTAAAATGGCTTGAATGTGTGCTATTTTTCTCTGAAAATAATGACATTGTTCTGTGTGGCCTGAGCTAAAATGTCTCACGGTGGATAAGAATTATGGAAATGAATACTTTTTTTTTCTTTTTCACTTTGGAGGATTAAGTATATAGGAATAATGTTAATTGCTTAAGTAGCAAATAGGTATTTACAAATAAATCATAATGGTGTAATTAATGTTCTCTGTTGTGTAGTTAATTTGAGTTGTTACGATGTAGTTGAGTGTTCTGTATATGCTCTGTGGGGTTTATTTCAATTCCATGCTCTGGTTCAAGAGCTATAAACTTCAGGCGAGGAGCGATTGTAGGCTCAGCAGTTGTATGGGTGAAAGAGAAGTAGAGGTTAACTATAAATCTGTCACTCAAGGAAGCTGGAAGGAGAGAAAGAACCATGCCTCTGATATTTCTGGAAACTCCACAAGGAAGGAAATTTTACCATAGAGTAGTCAATCCCATAAAATACCAGGTACTGAGACTGAAAATGCTATTTGGGAAATTAAGTCCAGGAGCATTCCCATGGATGATCCAAAGTGTTTGCTGTCAGTGAGAATTTGTTCCAAGGATTAGCTGCAACGGCCAGAGAATGTTAATTACATCTGAGAGAAGTGGTGGTGCCAGAGTAAGGAGATCTGTACTTCTGAATGAGGACCTCTCTTCCCTTACTTTGTAAATACTGAAACCAAGAGCTTGCAAATCTACAGGAAAAAAATTCAAAAGAACATGGGTGTACAGGTGAATGTCAAAAATCACAGTCCATACTCAAGGATGTGTGTGAGGCTGTATATATGAAGTAGAGCACGAGTTTTCTTGTTGTTTATTCCCACCATGTGTGGGCAGGAGCAGAAACTAAAGAAAATGTAGGGAAGTGCAACGTTAAAGTAGTGCTATAGGGCAGATTAGAATGAAAGAAAAAAAAGACATCAGCTTTTGAATATGAAGTATTGAAACTTTTTAATTGTAACAGTAATTGACAGATTTTTTTGTTGGGCTATCTCTAGCAGAGTCTTAGGGCCAACTCCTAATACTCAATACAGAGATGACATACAGAGAAGATGGGAAAAGAATGAAATTATCTGCAGAATGGTTAGAAAATGTGAGCTTGGGTAATCTGCTGGCAAGAAAACAGGCTAAAGAGGGCTTTGTAGATGTCTTAGGGGGAACATTTGCAGTAATTCTGGGCTATTCCTGTGCTAGATGTGAGCAGAAAGAGGCTTTTATAAGGCACAGTGACTGTTTGGACCTATATACTCCAAGCTGAGAGAATGGTGCCTAATGGTTATCTGTTATTTCCTGGAAACAGTTACTGTTTTCTGTGAATAATGATGAATGTCAGAATTCTGGGCATTCATATCCATGCCTGGAAGTAGAGTGATGGCAGCTGTACTGATGTACAGTGCTGTGTCTTGCTGGAACGTGTCCAGAGTAGGGCAATGAAGTTGGTGAGGGGTTTGGAACACAAGCCCTGTGAGGAAAGGCTGAGGGAGCTGGGGTTGCTTAGCCTGGAGAAGAGGAGACTGAGGGGTGACCTTATTGCTCTCTACAACTACCTGAAGGGAGGTTGTAGCCAGGCAGAGGTTGGTCTCTTCTCCCAGGCAGCCAGTACCAGAACAAGAGGACACAGTCTCAGGCTGCACCAGGGCAGGTTTAGGCTGGATGTTAGGAAAAAGTTCTATACAGAGAGAGTGATTGCCCATTGGAATCGGCTACCCGTGGAGGTGGTGAAGTCACCTTCATTGGAGGTGTTCAGGAGACTTGATGAGGTGCTTGGTGCCATGGTTTAGTTGTTGGGTGGGTTGGATTGGTTGATGGGCTGGACACGATGATCTTGAAGGTCTCTTTCAACCTGGTGTGTTGTATTGTATTGTATTGTACTCACAGGTCTTTTGAGATTTGCTGAAGAAAAGTAAAGCAGTCTCCAAGTGTAGTCATTATGTGATTGTTACCTGTTTACAGAGTAGTTTACTATGCTCTCAACACCTATTCAATCCCAATGCTAGCAAAAGACACAGAGCTACAGCTATACCAAGCCTGATAGCTGATGTTCATTGAATAATGAATATAATTCTATCGCAAATTTTGCATGGCGTCAGTGCAAATACATTAGGAATCTACCTATATGTTTCTTGCATACTGATGCATTGATATTAGAAGATAATAATCTTGAAAACAGTAGCTTGTAAACCAACAAGATCATATTGTTGCCAGTGTCATTATTTTTCTTGCTAATACGTTTTTGAAAGCCACTAAATGAATATGCGTATGGTGATAAATGAACAGAACTGGCATTTGGTGTCTGGATGTAGTTTCTACAAAAAATACATGAAGATTTCCCTTACTGTTATAGTTGGTACTTACCTAGACAGCTTTGTATTTGTCTGAAGTAACTGTTAGAACATGCAGGTTTTTTGCATTTAATGACTGGTGTGGATAGTTTAAGTTTTAGGAGAAGGCACAATTTTGTGCAGACATCTGAAGCACTATTATATTCTTGGAGTGGCGTATTTTCTGTCTGTTTTTCTTTTCTAATTTAGAATAACTGTGTTTTCATTCATTTAGGAGAAGAAATAAGAATTTCTTGAGAGGTTGTTGCTATAAACTGGATTCAGTGTAACCTCAGTTTCCTAATGGAAAGAAACCTGCAAAGGAAGTCTTTTAAGCCCTCAATTGCTTTTTGTTATATTAGAAACCGTTAAGGTGGCTGTGTTAAAAAGTGGTGTTCTTTGGCTTTGCTTTTTGGTGGTGTGTAATCTCTTGAATGCTGTTTATAGAATAGGTATTCTTCTTATATAACAGGTCAGTCAGCAGTAATGAATTGCTTGAGTAATGTGAACAAAATTTCATACTGACTTGAGGTACAGCAATGAACAGCTTTCCTCATGCTGGAGAAAGAGTAACTGTGCACTAACTGGGTTCAATTGTAATTTTCAATTAGTATGTATTAAGTGTGCAGGATTACCTCTGCAATAAATACCAACCTTTTTTAGTGCAAGAATCAAAGCATGAAAATTTCCATACTGTGAGATTAGTGATGCATTTATCTGTCTGCTGAGTCAGCTAAATGCTAGTAGTAAAGGCAACAGTGGGAAATGGGTGACATTTCATAGGAAAGAACATGTATAGCGCCCAGTTTCTTTAACCCTAGGCACTGAGTAGTTACTTTGTGCCTCAAGGTTTTGTTATTTCCTTTTAGAATACTATGCTGAGCCCTGGCAGTTTCTTAAGTAATTGAAATTGATAGCGTGATTGATAGCTTTTTGTTTTTTAAAAAAACACCCCACAACCCATTTTGTTTGCTCTTTTCATTTACACTTTTCATTTAAAATAGGTAAATTTCTCATTTTCTGGGGACCTGAGTGCTATGTGCCTGTCCTACTTTTATTGTTAGTTTATCGTGGTGGGTTGAAAATTCCCCTCCAACATTAAATTTGCCAGACCAGCTCAGCTGGAAGTAAATGAAAGCTGCATTTACAAGGAAAACTACAGTCTACAATGAAATGCAATGAATATGTACAAAATACACAGTATTTACATTATTTACAGGTGTTTACAATTAATGAACAGCACAAGGACCCCCCTGGTCAAAGACCAGGGCTGCTGCTGATAGCTTCTTCCTCTCTGCCCCCTCCTTATCTCCATGTACACAAAGGGACAAGTAAAAGAGAAAAGAGACATTAGAACTTAGGCAAAACAATGCAGCTAAGTTCAAGCAGAAGCACCAAGTTAGTATCTCCCAGCTGGAGGCAGTGACAAGAGAGAGAAATTGTTTTGCAAACGAATTCTTACAGGAGATAACTCTCCAATGGGATTGTTTAGAACTATCATTATCTTCCTTTTTACACCCAATAGTGATTTATTTACATTTTACCACTTTCTGTTCAAGATCTGTGAAAAATTTTAAAGGTATAGCCTAAAACTACCACATTCATCCACAGGAAAGAACCAAAAAAAGGGTAGGAAAAAGGGAGGAATCTTGTGCAGAGAAAGTAGTAAATAATCCTGTAAATAAATACTGTCATTACATATGTGCTGAGTGTATGGACTCTGGTCTCTTAGGTAAGCAGAATTATAGCTGCTCTGTCCTAGATAGATCTACCGCTTATGTATTATTTTGTCATTATTTTGACTTGGGTTTTAAGTGTATTAGAAAAGCAGAAGAAATAAGAAAATGGAAATATTTAGGTTTTTACAAAGCATTTAAGACCAGGAAAAGTCTTTTTGTCTTCTATTCTTAGCTTGGCTGTTAAATTTTTCCAGTGATCCTTCTTTGGAGCTCAGTGCCTTGTTTTTCCAGAGAAAAAACAATTCACAGCTTTCTGGAATAATGTGGGAATGGACACGACAAGGTGTTGTACTGATGTTTTGCTTCAGCATCTTTTTGTTCTAATTATTCACTAGTTGTTTTGTTTGCTTGGTTTGGATTTTTTTAAACAAATCTTCCTTTACCAGATTCAAGAGCTTTAATATTTCTCTGTGTGAAAGTGTTGAAATGCAATAATCGTATCAGCTCCTGGAAAATTTTCCTAATTTGTTTGAGAAATAATGCCTGGCCATCTGTCCATATCTTGTATTCAGTAACTTTGGAGATTTCTGGACAATATAAACAATACTAGAAACAGGAGTTCTTCCGGATGTGATGGATATTGTATAGGAGGAAGGGACCTCAATGTAGGTCCCCAGCGTGCAGATTTCAACCATGATATATAGCAGGCAAAGTAGGTCATCATGCTGGTTATTCCTGATATCTTGGCTGAAGTCATGGCCAGCATACTACTTTAAGTCTCTATTGTTGATGCACTTTGAATTTTACAGAGTGTATTAAATTCTCCACCAAGTCAGCTTTCTACTGTGTCAGTTCTAGAGGTATCCAGCCCTATTTGACGTGGCAAAACTTCAGATACAATCTTAGCATCAGTTGCCTCAGCAAATGATTTAGACTTTTTTACCTAAAAGTTTTTTGAAATCATCCTCAAACAACATGATGCATAAAACCCAGCTATTAAGATAGAAATTTGCCAAGATGGTATGCAAATTGAAGTGAAGTGTGAGGTAACCTTCATAAAGACTATTGCTACTAATTGTTGTTTGAAATATATTTCAAAGATATTTTTTTAATATGCTTCAATATAATTTTGTTTTTCTAAAAGAAGAATTGGAATGTACTATCTGTATTTGTAACAAGTGTCTAGTTTGAACTTTCATTCTCTTTTAATACATCTATTACCTTACAGAGATCAAAAAAAGTTCTGGCCACAGTGACTAGGTACAGAAAATTAAATTAGCTTGCCATTTAAAGGACATTTTCCTGTAAGTGAACAAGCATGAAATCATATATCTTTTATATTGGCTAGAGCAAAAGCTTGTGATTCCTTGAGTTATGCTTGCTTTGCTTGGGTTTTCTGAAATCTATCCAGCAGTCTCATTATATAAATAACACACTACTTTTTTGCCTTGTTATATCTTTTATGTTCCTCTATGATAATTACCATAAATGAGGCCTTTGAAATTGGATGACTCTGGAGTGTATGTTATGTGCCATAATATGGTGAATAGACTATGTTTATATATGACACATACAAATATTGATGCATACAAATACATGAGATATGTGAGTTTCTCTCTCTCTCTCTCTCTGCCAGTATCTTGTCTGTCTTTGCGTGAATGAGAGAGTCAGAGCTTTTGGTAAACTGTCTTTCACAGCAACTTTAATTATTTCTGTTATCAGTGTTAAAGCATTCTTTTCACTCCAATCTACTAAAAGATGAGTGAGTGCCAAGCCATCCCAGTTTTATTCTTGTGCCATCCATCGATGGCTGAGTATCATTTCATCATGAGGATGTAGAGTAAGAGGTACCTGTTCTGGTGAGAGCATTTAGAGCTCCTGAGTGCTGAGCTGTGCTTTTTTTCTGCCAATGAGGTGTGTGCATAGGGTTCTTTTTTTCAGGTATATACAGAAATATGTGAGACTGAGACTGGAATTTTTTTTTTGCTATTTGTTCAGCAAAGTGGGTGGAAAGCTCAGTTTCTTTGCTTGTGGCTAGGCTTCATGCTATATGAACTTGCTAGAAAATCCACCTGCACTTGGAGTGTAATGTACTTCTACAGGAGTTGTGTTTTAATGACTCTTGCGGGGCAGATGCTGTGTGGAAGCAGATGGATTTCTCTCAGTTACTTATGTGTCCTTTCACATCAAGTGTCAGCTTTTGATTGTTTACAAGAGAAAATGTACTACTGAAATAAGTAAGGATTTCTTTGCATGTAATCTGTAGTGAGAAAGTGTATGTATCTGTAGTTACAGTTTCTGCATTTAAAATTACACCATATACCCTTTACTAGAATATGTCAGAATAGTGTAAGGCTCTCTAGTATTTATTCTCCAAAGTGGGCTAGACACAAGGACTAAAACAAGAATTCTGATATTGTGTGGTCCTGTGAAAGAAACAGAATAGCTTGACTGAAAAGGATTAGTGTTGAAGTTGCTGAAAGTGGCACTCTGATGTAATGAGTTACCATGAAGACAACTGAGAAATATGGCCAGAGAGATTAGAATGAGGAAATAAAGATATGCTTTGGGGCTTTTAGCTTGGATGAGAAAATAAGGGGTTTGTCTCTTCCTCTGTTTTTTACCAGTCAATTCCATAGAATTTGGCATCTGTAACCTATAGCAAGATAACATAAAAAGTGACAACATACTAATGCCATTCAGTGAAGATTCCCTGTTAAATCTTGGAGGAGTTGTGTGTGTGTATTTGTTTTAGTTTCTAGGATTGTATTTTGATTGCTGGTTTTGTTTTTAAATGAAATTTAGTACAGAAAAACTGAAAATTATACATTTAAATTTACAACCATAAAACTTGTTTGCTGCAGTGGTTGGAAATGATACAGTAAATGGTATTTAGGCAAAATACAAGGTAGATTGATAACCCTCTCCAAATTTGCACATGCAAATGATGTTCCGGAATGCTGAAGAATCCATTTTCCTACACAGTTCTATATAAAGACAAAATACTTAAACCACTCATTTACCCACTAGATTCTTCTCCAAACACACTGAGTTTTTAAGCCAAGTCAGTCTAGCTAAGCAGCTACAATCAGTAAACTAAGAAGTGATATTGCTAGTTGTATTTTTCCCCTGAGTTTTGTATGTTTTCATAGGTCAGGACTGATCAATACAGATGCTGAGGACAGTAGTTGATGAGAGCCACACTTATGTAGAATAATATTAGAAATCAGGTCCTAGGCATCATGGACTGAACTCCCTGGTTTGTATATATGTTGACTTTAATGCCTCCATGTTGTAGATTCTTTAAATGTATTGATGTGTCATCTCAGGTATTGTGAAAATTGGAGTAATACTTTTGAGATTAGGATTACAGTAGTGAATCATCATCATAACATTGATGGCATCTAATTATGTATATAGAAGGGCTTTTAAATCAGTGTTCTGTAAAGTGGTTGTACACTGAGCTGGGGTGAAATAAAATAATAAGCTCTCTTTTACACCTTGAGTGACATGTAAAGTTGATGTTGAAAAGGTAATGGGCACGTGGAAAACTGTGTCATAAGACAGTGGTAGGAATGGACTGAAATTAAGGTTGCATGGGTTGTTTTTGTCACTTGCTGTCTTTTTACTGTTTGCCTTAACTTAGTTAACTTTTTTTAGGGTGGGGGAAATTAGCATATTTCTTTTGAAAATCTCAAAACTTGGTACTTTAGCTCAGTGAGAAGTCTTTTGAAATAGATTTTTTTGGTGACTATTTATAATTCTTGTCTTTTACCGTTCTCTTATTTCTGACCATACAAAAATGCAACTTTACATTAATGTCACAGCTGAGACAAGGTGTGGGTAGTATGATACTTAATCGTTGTGTTTTCCTCTTCTTTTTCAGTGCACATAGCTGTAATCTGAATTATTGGTAAAGCCCCAAACCTTACATAAATAAACTGAGTTGGCCACTGTCTTTGGATAAAGAAGCAAATTTCTCCATTAACTTTTAAATGAAAGTCTCACTTACATTGTGGCAAAGCATTGTCATTAAGACGAGGAGTTACTCAGATTTGCGCACTCATAAATCCTTGTCAGCCCTTATTAAAAGAATGAAAGCATGTGATTTTGTATGCATTCTAAGTTCAACTGTTTCTGTAATATGAAAAATTATAATTTCACAGCCTTGACTCCAATATTTGACAACTTCATTTTTCAGGAAAATGCTGTTTGCAGATATCCATCCATTAGACAGAGTTCCAGCTAAATTGCATCATGAGCTTATTAACTCCCATCTAATCATCCAGTCATGGCTGATTAATCTCTTCTCCTGGTGCCTTGTTTTAATAAAATCTGTTTTTCATGCCACTTACTAGCAAACTGCTGTTTAATTTTGTGTGGGCTAGTATTTGCCGAAGGGAGCAAAATACAACCCTTCTCTTCTGATCTAAAGGGCCATGTGTGAAGAAATCATCACATGCAGTTGTCTTGCATATGTAATTCTCCTCCTGTGTTGAAGGGATGGGGAAAATGTGTTTCTTCACAGAGCTAAAAAGCTTTTTATGCTGCAGAGAAGTGATGGACACATTTTGGGACAGGTATGCAACTGTAGCTGTTGAGTTTTTGAATATTCAGATCATCTGTCTCCAACTGTGGAACTTTGAATTCATTAATTACTTTGTATTAGTAAGCAGCAAGATAACACAGAGAGCTGGCAGCTTTATTATTTTCTCAGCATGGGAGAAGGGGGAAAGTAATTTCAGCCTTCATCCAAATGGAAAAGGTAGCACACCCTATTTATTTTAATAAATATTCTGTATCTTAACGAATAAGCCAAATTTTCAAGGTACTTCCTTAAAAAAATGTGGAGACTGGCAGTTAAATGCAGTCTTGACAATTTAAGCTCTCTGATATATGCTAAAGTAGCCTAGCTAATAATGTATCTGAAAACTAAGAGCAGTTATTAGTATGAGACAGAGATGTTTTCAGTACTGCTACTGGAACCTCCATATAGAAGAAGACTCAGAAATGAACCCTAAGTCTCCCTAATATAATGAACCATAGCTCTCTAAATGTCCTTGCACTGACAAGAAAGTTTTCTCTTTTGACAAGTCATACATGTGGTAAGGCAAGAATTAATTTTTTTAATCAAACTTTTGCCCCAAAAGTCCAAACTCTTGCTTCTTATTTCTGTAGCTTATTTGAAGGTTTTCATTAGTTTGAAGATTGTCTACAGCTGTCAGGCATAACTCACTGAAGTAACAAAATATTGCAGTGGTAATTTTCTTCAGAAAGTCTTTGGATAAGTCTTCATCAGATAGTGGTGTGTCATGAAGAGAAACAAAACTGTTATATCCAGTAATGTTAACTTTTGCTTATTGCAATTTGAATTTTTACAACCTAAATGCTTCTTTGTGCAAAGAAAGAGGGAGAAAGGGGATAGAAAACAGTGGAGCTCAAAACGTTTCATGCCATGTGAGCCTTTGTATCACACAGATGGATTTATCAGCTAGAAGTGGAAAGCTTTGTGAAAAGAAGAGATAGAGGCTTATTCTACTTAAAATCCTGAATATTCTTATCCATTTTAGAGATGTTGCACTGCTAACAGGAGAATGGATGTGGTAGGTTGAAATTAACCCCCAACATAAAATTCCCAGGCTAGCTCAGATGGAAGCAAATGAAGCTGTCTTTACAAGAAAATGACAATCTAAAATATGAAATGTAATGAATACATGCAAACTATACAATATTTACAGTTTATGAACAACACAAGAACCCCCTGGACAAAAGCTGGTTATCAACAGCTTCCTTCTCTGCTCTCCCTCCCCCCTGTGTACAGGACAAGAGCAAAAAGGAGAAAAGCAGAGTAGCTTATTAGTACTGAGCCACAACAAAGAACATAGCTAAGGTCAGCAACACCTAAGTAAAAGCCAGCTAGTATCTGCTAGAGGGGAGAAATTGAAAAGAGTTAGTTTACACAACTAGCTTTATGTTAGATTTGAGACTAATGGGATTATTTAGACCTTATAATTATTTTCTCTTTAGTATTTAAAGGTAATTTATTTACATTCTATCACTTTTCTACTCAATCTGTGGAGAATTTTCCTAGACATAGCCTAAAACTACCACAATGAGAAATGCAACAGGGGAAAAATAAAGTGAAAAACTTTTGCATATAAAATAAATACTGTCATTTTCTCCTCAGTGCACCTTATTTAGCATCAGAAGCAAATGTTAGCAGGCCATTTCAAGTAAGGCACAGAAAGAATAAGGCTTGACTTTGATCAACTGCGCTTTGATCAAATAGAAGTGCTGGGGAAAAAATCAGGAACTGCAAGCATAGTATTTTTTGCATTCTGACTGTACTCAGGAGAAGCAAGGACAGGAATAACATCATTATCTATTTAAAATCACAGAATTGTGACAAGCAAATATTTCTAGCCTGGCACATGGACTCTTCTTTTGCCTATGCCATGTTTAGAATGAGGATGTATGAGGATGCGTGGTGTAAAACCCAAACGTTTGTATCATCCCAGGCATTTGCCATTTTGGAGGTAGATGGCAGGTATTTTCCCAGCCTTACCGTGAATGTTAGATCTCTAAGTGCTCAGGTTTTTCTTTCTCAGATGATCAGTAAAATATGACTTTAGGGGACGATAATTCAATTTGTTTTTTCCTCAGTTAAGCTTTCTGATTTAAGTTTCATATGCAGAAGGAGCTAAACCAAATAGTCATAAAATCTTAGAATTGCTTCAGTTGGAAAAGACCTCTAAGATCATTGAGTCCAACTATCAAGCTGACACCACCATGGCTGTTAAATCATACAAGTCATGTCCCAAAGTGCCACGTCTACACATTTTTTAAACACCTCCAGGGACAATGATTCCACCACCTCCCTAGGCAGCCTATTCCAATACCTGATCACCCTTTCTGTAAAGAAATTTTTGCTAATAGTCAACCTTAACCTCCCTTGTCACAATTTGAGGTCATTTCCTCTCATTCTTTGAATAGATGCTAGGGAGAAGAGAGCAATCCCCACCTCATTACAACCTCTTTTCAGGTAGTTGTGGAGAGCAATGAGATTTCCCCTCAGCCTCCTCTTTTCCACACTATCGAAACCTCATCTACTTCTCATAAGACCCAAGGCCCTTCTCTGGACATGCTCCAGCACCTCAACATCTTGTTTGTAGTGAGGGGCCCAAAATTGAACTCGATATTCAAGGTGTGGCCTCACCAATGCTGGGCATCGGGGCATGATCATTTCATTACTCCTGCTGGCCACACTGTTCCTCATAGAAGGCACCTGAACACACTGCTGGCTCATGTTCAGCTGACTGTCAACTAGCACCCTGAGGTCCTGGACGACTTTCCAGAACATTGCCCTAGTCCTGTAGCATTGCATGGGGTTGTTGTGACAACACCTGACACTTGGCCTTGTTATTAAACCTCATACACTTGATCTTGGCCCTTTAATCCATCCTGTCCAAATTTCTCTGCAGAGCCTTTCTACCTGTCTGTTAGGAAGGTTAGGGGTTTGCTTGTTTGTGAGGGTTTTTCTGTTTGTTTGTATTTTAATTTGTTTTTGTTAGTTTTGTCCTTTTTTTGTTGTTGTTGCTGTGTTCTCTCCCTGTACTAAACTGTACATAGCAAAAAGGAGCTTTGAATCTTAGTGTTCCCAAAATTTAGATGCATATTGGGAAATCCATAGGAAAAAGGGGTACTGTGAATTCTGGTCTGTGCAGACAAACGAAAAATGCACTGTCAGGGTGAAGCAAAATCTGTAGATGCACTGTGGAGCCTCTTCTTTCTTGTTATCTGAATTGTACCTTAGATAAAAGTACTAGGGTGAGATATCCATTGTTTCCTTTCCTTTGTTTGTGAGCTTTACATTTATTTTGCCAACATTAGGAGAATTACTTATAAGTACGAGTAATCATTTACTTTTATGTTCACCTAACTTGCATTACTTGAATTTCCAGGCAAATTAATGTACTCCTAGGTCATGCTTGTGCTGGTTTTCCACCCCCAAATAGGATATGAAATGTCTTGAAACTCACAAGTCTTCCAGAATAGCTTCCATATGGTAAAAACTAAGAAAATTGTATCTACATATGTTACACAGGCAGGTTTTAGAACTTGGGACAAAATGGTCTGAAAGAAAGAACTGTTTTCTGATTTTAATAGCTGGAAAAGATCTCCCACAGATTAACTAGAGAACAGGGAGCACACTTGATCTGGGAGGAGTCTGCAGAGGCACACAACAGAAGACCTATAGAATGGGACTATAATTAAAAATGCAAGATTTCATTGTGGTGTGCTCTGCACCATTCTTTCAGAATCAAATCTCTTTAGATCTCTCATTATCTTCTGTGAATGATGGTCATGCAGATGACAAACTGTAGGGTTTCACAAATGTGTATGCATAGTTCAAGTGGTTGTCCTGAGAAACTGCCGAATAAAGTTGCCTCTGGCATATGCCAAAGCTTGTTTGCAGTTCTATTTAAAGATGAGCATACCAATGCAGATTTAGTGTGTAGATCTTATAACTACTTGGCAAATACTGCCCTTGACTCTTGAAGCTAACTGGTGTCAGTTAAAGGAAGCTGATGGGCAATTCAACAATTACAGGCAATTGATCGTACCATTAATAATATACATTGAGCTTTGAGTGTATTCTTTCTGATACCTATTGTGTCTGCCTTGTTCACTTAAACTGAGAGATGATGAGAGCTTTTCAAAGCAAGGCAACAAAGTGTGAATCAATTCCCTCTTTCCAGCATTGTCACAGTCAAATTGTTTGTCATGCTACGTCCTCAGTGCATATACAATTTTAACAACACAAAATATATATCAGAAGTAAGGTAATAAATGGAAAACTTGTGCCTGAATCTAACTTGGCTATTCCCTTACTCCTTTTTTTTTTTAGAGATCTTTGTTGTGTCATTTGCATTTAGATTTAAATCATTGCTTGCTTTTCTAACGTATCAGCATCTTATTATATCCTTTTCATGCATCACATCTATTTTAGAACACTGGGTCGTTTTTAGGAGGGATGTCTGCATCTGTATCTGATTACATAAGTCACAGTAAAGATTATTATAAAACAATAAAATAGAGGCAAATCACAGAATTTCTATTATAAATCTAAGTGCAGTCCAAATCTGAGAAGAGAGGTAGGAATTATCAAATTAAAAATGTTTATAAATTTATTGTGTTAATTAGTTGATAAGTGAGACAGTGTTTTCTAAGTTTTGTGTGTTAGGAAGACTGAACAACATTAAAAATAGAAAACTCCATTTTAATAGAAATATATATATATAAAGTGATAAAATTTACTTAGAATAAAACTATTTTAATAGGTGAGAACTAAATACATTGCCTTTTATAACAGTAATTTCACAAGTGAGCTGGAATCCAAAAGGTTTTGAATTTGCTCAGGGTTTGAGCAAAACTGTCTCATATTATTGCTAAATTTTTGTGGCATCTGCTAACAAAAGGTCATCGTGTACCTGCAGTAAAAACTACAGAAGGCTCACCATGCTGCAGTGTTTTTTGTGCTACTTCCAGAGACAAATCTACTTCAGTATTACTGTTGTTGCCAACTAGGTTTTTAATAGGTAGTGCCGTACTAAATTGAAATGTATTCTAGTAGATGTTTTCAATCCTTTTAGAGACTGCAAGACTTTTTAGTGTAATTTTAAATGTGCTTACTTAATGAAACTTGAAACAGTTTTGTTAATGCAAAACCTTAACCTTTAAAAGTGATTCCCTCATTCCCCATAAGAAAAAGGAAGGACATTTTTGTGTACTGTTCTCTGTTATTACACAACATATTCTCTTATGCTGCAAGATGTAGGGTCAGGGTTTGACAGGAACCCCTAATTTTCCTTTATATAGCATTCCTTAAAAAGGCAAATATAGAATAGCAGCCACTAACCTTTTAAAGTGAACAATATTCACTTATGACAGAGGGCTTGAGGAAATGGAGATATCTTTTGTGGGAAACTGTTCTGTGTTTTTGACTGGTTGGTACTGAATACATGTGGAATTAATTCCTTATTAGTCTTCATTTTCTGCCTGCTATCTGATTATTTAAATAGATATTTTGAAGTTTCAGAATATAAAGTGCTTCCTATAGAATAAAAAGTGAGATTTTAAATAGGAGATGCTAAGAGGATTGCTCTGCCTTTTTATTCATACTAGATATTCCAAAAATGTGAAACTTACCTTCAAAATGGACTTTGATATGTTGTATTTAAGGGAAGAGATTTACTGATTTCTTGCTTTTTCTTTCTACAGCTAGTTGATGTGGAAAAATGGGTATGTGATTCTGTCTTTTATTCACTTGATCCCAAATATTTCATGTTACCACTGAGTCTAGCTTGTCTGTTTTGATACCCTCTGTGTTCGTGACCCTTCAACTTGCATGGCTCAAAAAAAGAGGCAAATACGTAGTCATGTAGGATCTGGCCATTCCTGAATTGTTATTCCAAATTTCATGCTACCACAATGACTTTTCTCTCTTTAAATTTGATTGTATAATTGTGTAATATAAATGTATGATTATTGCCTGTCAGTTTTGAGCCTTGCTGTCTAGTGTTATAACTCCATTCTGTAACCCACCCTGTCTTTCCAGTACAGACACTGTAATCCTCAAATGCATGATAGTAAGATAATTAATACTGAGATATATAATACATGACACCATGCTGCACATCTAGCTGCAAATATTGTATATATACACAAAATATTTAGTAATAGAGAACAGCTGCTACAGAATAAGAATAATAATAAAAAGAATAATTTATAGATCTTAGCAAATAAATCCAAAGCACAGTTACAGTTACTTGCTGAATTTGTTGTTAAGCCCTTTCCTAATGTGTCTGTGTATACCATGTATATTTGTTTGGGCATCTGATACAACTCCCCTATATAAGACTTATTTATGTATGTTTTTCTCCAATGTTACTTCCAACATGTGCATATGTATGTTAGTTATGAGTTAGTAGTCATAAAACTGTGTGTAGAATTGTTTGTTCATGTTTAAAATGTTAGAAGCCTCTCTGAAAGCTTGGACCATGATAGGTGTCCCTTATTTCTTAATACTTAGTTTGAGCTGCAAATGACCAGAAACAGCCTCAGGTGTCTTTTGGCATTTGGCCAATAACACAGAGCATTGGTATCACTTTATTTCAGTCAGACATTATAGAATTTTAGTCTGTGATTATTACATGTTTATAGTAAGTGGTGACTGAAGTGCTTGAGGCTATTGTAGGTAAGTACATTGTTTAATTGGTGTCTTAGACATTTCAGTGCCCTTTCTACTCATGTGTTCCAAGTTATGTCATGTGGCATATGTATGTAGATGTTTATGATATTTATTAAACAATACCTGTAATTAAGTCTTAGTTTTCACTAATTGTATCAGTACAACAACATTACCTGTATTCTATTAATCTGATATTCGTGACAACTAATAAATATTTAAGTGGATTGATTGGAGCGTTTTTATGCCATCATAATACTCAGGTTACCTTCTCATTTTGTCCACTTTTTTAATTACAAATGAGAGAACCTTGCTCTAAATCTTTAGATTCTGTAGTTTTGTTTCTACAAAACTATATATAGCTATATAGAGTAAGACAGCAATAAAAAAGAAGTTCAGTAGTGTACAAGGCCCTGGGCCTCATACTTCATGATACATGGAAAATCAGAAGCCAGAAGTTTATTGATTACACTCCGACATGGCTTGGTTTTGACTAAAGTGTTCAAAGAGTAGGTTCTTGGGAAAAAGTAGCATTACTGCATAAATACAAGTGAGATGTGCCATCAAAATCTTACGCTTTGGAAAGGCTGCTTCACAGAAATATGTCCTTAAACCATTTAAAAAACGGTTCCCATGACAGCAAAGCTAAGTTACATCGGCTAAAGACTTTTTTTAATAGACCAGTTCTGTAATCTAACCTCCCATCTGATGAGGATGGAGTGGATGTTGGCTTTACTTCAAATATAAAATTATTTTATCTTAGGTGAGCCCCGGTTTGCTCTGTAAAGCAGCTTTTAACCCCCTCTATAATTCCAGAGTGTTACCTGAGGTCTTGTGAACTGCAGATACCCATACTGAATGCAGCAGCTGGCTGGCTGTTGCACAGTTGTATGGTCACTGAGGCCAGACATATTGTTCTAATATGTGTATTTCTTCATAAGCCATTTTCCCATAGAGAACACACAAGATTAATGCACGTTATATGTTGATATATCTGTAGACACCTGGAAACCCAAGCCCAAGTTAGACTCTTTGAAATTAGTGACCAGATTAGGAGCTGTCCTTTGCTGCAAGCTGTTTCATGCCATTCAAAGTATGAGCTAAAGTCATCCACTTCTCAGCTTTTCCAATTTGCAAAGAGTGCTGACAAAAACTTTGGAAGGAGTCACTCCAGTTCTGCTGTGCTCCTGCTGAATGATTATCATTCTTTTTGGTGATTTTGTTCCAAAATATTTATTCTACTCTTAAGGCGTGTGCTGGCAGGCAATGCTGAGTAAGAATTAAATGGGCTTACTATATTCCTTGAATCTTTGGCTTTTTCATTTTGTCTCTTGGCAAGCGTGACTCTGAGGGCTTGTAGGTCTTCTGCCTCAGTGAAGAATCACACAGATTAAAGTTATGTCTCGACTTTCAGAACAACTGTTTAGGACTGTAACAGAATTCAGTGTAAGGAGCAGGAATTTTCAAGGGCATCTATGGTTTCCAAAACCTGGATGTTTTTACACATTTGCCTATCTATAGTTGGTGAATTATGTTAAAAATGTGGCCTTATGAGCCATCAAGAATGATTATTTTCAAGACTAATTACTCTTGAGGAGATTCTTGCTTGAGGGGAAACCAAATGTATTGGATCTTAAAGTGCAAAGGATAAGGATTTTCATCCATATGCTGGCTAATGGCAAAGCTTTGCTAACTATAATATTGTAGGATTGTCTGAAACTTTCAAACAGACTAAGGAACCTCTTCTGCTGAAGATACTGATAAATGCTGTTCTCTTCCCCTCAGTTATTGTGTTAGCTCAGTTTTATGTTGCTGGTAAAACTAATTTTCAGTTTCTTTAGAGCAAAAAAAAGTGCAGAGTAAGGAAACACTCTAGACACTTTTCAAAGCAATTGCTTTCATTACAGAGACTTCTGAGTTGAGAAGTATATAAATTCTGGCTTTCAGGTTAGCGTGGAGTGGATAAGTACAAGAAGATCAAGTGGATTTTGACTACAGGAAACAGACGCAAAGCAAAGGCAATTGGTTACAGTAATATATCTTCAGTACCATTAAAGTCATCAGTTGAAGGCCCATACTTAATAATCAGTGTGATTTTTTTCAATCACTGAACCAATGTTCTAAGGCCTTGATTTTTTTTTTTTTGAGAACTTTTGTTTACAGTAAGTTAATTTACTTGACTAGAGATTTACTTGTTAATTTACTGTGTGAAGAAAATACACTAATTGTGCACAAATATTTGATCATCCAGTTTAAAGAATCTGCATTTGAATTTTAGATATAGACTGCAGAAGTGAATCAATGTAGGGAGTAATATCAGCAGTGTTAGAGTCACTTAGTTATTCTTACAGAGATACTAAGGGAAAATAAGAGTGGATAGCACTGTATGGTATTAAAGTGAACAGACCTATCAAAAGGCAGTGTCTGTGTAAATACTGCTTCAAATGTCACACATGGCTATAGTTTCAAGCATAGTTTCATCATTAGTATACTTTATATTGTAGCAAATGCTAATTGCAGACCAAGCCTAATTCATGTCACCGAGGGAAAGAAATAGAATTATCATCACTGGAGGTGTTTAGGAAGAGACTTGATGGGGTGCTTGGTGTCATGGTTTAGTTGATTATATAGTGTTGGATGAAAGATTGGACTCAATGAACTCAAAGGTGTCTTCCAATCCTCCTCTTCTCTTCTCTTCTCTTCTCTTCTCTTCTCTTCTCTTCTCTTCTCTTCTCTTCTCTTCTCTTCTCTTCTCTTCTCTTCTCTTCTCTTCTCTTCTCTTCTGCTTTCTAAGTATATTTTTTTCTTTGTGGAAGAAATATGTGTACAAATGTGACTGAATCTTTTTTAATAGTGGCATTTCCATCTGCATACTAGGATTCCTTTGACGTTTCTCCTTCAGTCCACTTTATAGATCTTAGAACTACAAGCTCTGTTCCATGTATCAATAGTAATGACTGTGAATGGCAGCAAACTGTCTACTTTCAGCTTGTTTTCAGTACTTCTTGATTACGTTAGTGAAAATATCTGGTATTTATATGTAAGCAAATACAATACTACAAGAACAGTATGAAAAATATAGACAGCAGATAATCTTTAAATGAAAAGAATTTAAAAAAACTAATCTTGGCAACTTTGCCATTAAAAATTCCAAATAAAATAGCATTATTATTTTGCTCTTTTCAACTAGCCAGAGAACCCAAGAGTTAGGTTGAGATTATGGTAAAATAGAAAGTGTTTGAACAATCATCGTAAATGATACACTACTCAAAAGCTGTCCAAGGAGCACATTGTCTTTTTATCACATTAACACTTTGGTGTTAGTGTTTGGCAAACAATATCTTGCAGGATCAGTCAATGCTAGAATGGCATTAAGAAATTTCTTTTATTTTTCTGTTCTGTTTAATTTTCAAGTATACATTCTGAATTGCTAATGTTGGTCCAGAAACTCATGTGTGCTGTTGTGCTCAGACACAGAGAGCAAGTGAAAGCTCTTCCTTCTGCAGAGGATGAGTTGGATCAATTTCTTGTGCAACAGCCTCTTGCCTACATGAAGTGTGTACTTTCTGTTCTTTGGCTTCAGGGTTCCTTGGTTGTTGTTTTTGTTTGGTTTGGAGTGTTTTGTGTGTGTATTTTTGGTTATTCATTTGTTGTTGTTTTGTGTGGCTGGTGTTTCTTTTTCCCAAGCTGAGAGTTAATGTTTTTCAAAGTAAGCATTCACCTTTAGCTAAAAAGCTATTTGGTCTAAAAACCTTGTAGAAAATTCTTGCAGAGGGGTGGCAGTAGTACTTGTAACCCTTTGCCTGTCTCTGCTGATAAGTGGGCAGCTGAGGCTATTACAGTTCATGGCATGTAACTTCTTTGGCTTGGCCTAGCATTTCCACAGGGGCGTCATCTTCACAGTTGTGGACATAATGTTGTTTTAAGTATTTGCCATGAAGAGAGAGCTTTTTTCCCAATGATTTAATTTTCAGCCTATTTTCTTCCCCTGGCAGTTTTGAAGCAGTAGAGGATGCATGCATTCAGACTTCTCTCACCCACTGTTGTCTTTCAGGTTTTCTACCTTGAGAGGGACTGTTTATGGCACTTTCTGTCTCCAACAATGACATCCTCAAAGTTATTAAGGAACCAAAATAACTGTAGAACACAATATGACAGAGATCACAATTATTTCTCTCTCATTTGTTGTATTTTATTTAATATGTCAGCTGAAGAGAATGAATTATTAAATCTTATCTTCCAAAAAATCCAACACAAGAAGATGCTGTGTCATTTTAGTAATCAAGGGAAGAGATAAACTATCCACTTTCATTTGAAGCTAGTTGAGAGATTTAGAGCACTTAATTAAACTATCAAGAAGAGAACCAGACGGTTTCACAGAAGGACTGTTGTAAAATGTATTTGTAATATAGGAAAAGTGGTGAGGTTGCATAGTTCTCAGAATAAAATTTCATAGATGAATGACAGCTAGAAGAGGCTGAGGTCTTTGGTGGATCTAATCTTGATAAACGGACAGCATGATGGCAGACCAAAGTTAGCTTTGAAAAATATGGGAAAGATTATATTCAAATTAATTTGTTAATTAACTTGTTTCTATAGTAATGAATTTACACCCCACCCACCACTATAGACAGCTCAGCAAAGATTTCTGGTTAATTCCTGGAGTAAAAGCAAACCAAATACTGGAATGACGAGAAATGGCATCGAATAATAATGGCTTAAATGATTATACTGTATTTTAAATTTTGACTTTATGGGGCGTGTTGGACAGGGTGCATAGTCTTTAGTTTTGGTCAGTTTGTTTCCAATATATACGTAATAAATAGACCTGGAAGACTTTTAAGGAGAGAAGTCTTTGAACATTTTGGAGAAAATTTTATTATACTGGTTTCCTCTTCCTCCCCCCGTTGAACCTCTTGTGTATCTGAAAACTGATACTAGCATTTTAAAAGCATGTTTGAAATGAAAGCACCCAGTCTTGCTTGGAAGCTCTCCACTTAGTCTCTCTCTTCATGTGGAATAGAGCTTTGCTGCCCAAAGGTCAGTCCTCAAGTTAAAACTTTATGATATCAAAACATGAGTTGATGAGGTCAAAAGATGACAAGATGGCCATAGGACTCTCACAAAGAAAACCAAACCACTGCATGTAACATATCACTTTTATCTTTGAGCAATGTCCATGAAAATTAAGCTGAAAATTTCCATAATCTAACATCAGTCATGTGATACTGAATTATTTTATTCACTTCATGAAATATTAGTAATGTTTTAATTTTCCTAATTTGCTATGTATTTATACATGATGAGTTACTACAATACTGGTGGCTGCTATCTAGCACTGCACTTTAAATGCAGGACCTTACAAATCATATTGCACTTACTTAGAAATTATCTGCAGATCAAGAGGCTTAGGATGGCAGTTATGGCTCTTGTTTTACCTATACTGTGTTTTCTCTTTAAGCAATAAGTATTTAATATGCTATATTAATTAAAGTTAAAAAAACAAAACTAAGACTATTGTCTGAAAAAAAAATAATGAAGCCTTGTTCTGAGCAGCTGTTTTGCTTTCTAGCACGAGCTATAATTACGCTAAAAGCCATGATAAATGTTCCTTTTCAATGTAGTTCAATGTTCTGTGTATCCCACTCACTTTTTCAGGGAAAACAAATCCCATTTTTAAGCACCTGAAAGCAAATATTCATTTCACATTTTCTCTTCTTTTCCCCTTCTCATGGCTCTACAGAAATTTATGATGAAGGTAAGCAAGTTAAACATTTAGTATTATACTTTCTGTGAATTCCTACAACTAAATTAATGCGTTCTTTTTCTTTGTTTTTAACCTCAGCATCACACTTGCCTTCACTAAAATAGCACATACTGAAATTTGGATTTAGAAACTGCTCTATCTTGGAGTTACGATTTATGTAGGTTGTGAAGGACCGAAGGCAGGCCCCTTTCTTGGAAGAGGGCTGTGGGCTGCCTTCTTTAATTCTCAGTTCATCCTTACCCTTTCAGTGAGAATGGAACACTATCTAGTAAACAAGGAATTTTGAGACAATGAGTCAGTAGCAGAAGTAGCAGTAAAACATTTGAGCATTTTGGAAAGCAGGGGCAGCACATTGTTTCTTCTGTCACAAGAAAGCCATTGTGATAGTTTGTTTTCTCAGGTGGGATGGGTGGGGCTCACTGGTCCTTCAAGTGCCTCAGGTCTGTAAGCATATGCAGAGCTCTCTTTGTGATTTAGTTGTTTTTTCCTTTATCAAGACTATGACAAGACATTTAGTGAGCCTGCAAACATTTGGAATAACTAGCATTTGAGTAATTGGCTGTTATTTTAATCAAGATCATCTTGCTATCCATTTTCTACTATTTCCTTTTATGATCGATGTCTATTCTGATTTTCATTTCCTAAGAAATGGTATGGTTTTCCTTCATTATCACTCTTCCAAAACGACAAATTCTGGGCTAGATAACCCATTTTATTTTGAGGGCTGGATTTAATGATATCAGAAGAATTTTCTTAGCATGACTCCCCTGCTGATTCATCTTCTCTTCCCACTTGGCTGTCTGTCTTATTCTTTTTCTGGGAGTTTCTTTATGAAGAGAAAATGATGATTTATATTCCCTGCATCATAAAGTAACAGCTTAAGCACAATCTTTAACCTGTGAAAAATGTCTTCCTCCTCTACTTACTTAGCTCCAAAATAACCAGGAAGATTTTGTTTTAATTCCTTCTATCTCCTATTCAGTGAAGGAGGAGGAGTACAGGGGAAGAAAAATCTTCACTTAGACTAAGGGAGAAATTGTAAATATTAATCTTCATGGGCAATTTTTTCCCCAAACTGCTAAAAGTACTTGAAAGTAGGAGTTTGTAATGGAAGTGTTGCCTCAGTCATAAATACAAATGTTTGGTTTACACAGAAGGCTGGAGACAGATGATCGATATTGTTTATTTTCTCTGCTGTATATGCTTTTCAAGTGTAAAGTTTCCCATTGCTGGGAAAGTGACAACACAAATGCAATGTGGGAAATACTAAACATGAGGTATATATAAAGTGTTTCTAATTATGTGGCTGTTTATTCTACCTTCTGTCAGGTCATTATTAGCAAAATTGGGATCATTTAGCATGGTTCTGGTGCAGATGTTTATCATTATTACCAATGATTTGAATCTTTTTAATATAAATAGAAAAATGTCTCTGGGTTCTTAACTGAATAAGACATCCTCATGGTTTTCACTCTTTTTTCTGTTCTTTGGCTAAGCATGATAGAAAATAGAAGGTAACTACTGATCATTCAATGAAAAAAGTTTGTTTTTTCCTTTTTTCTTGTTGTGTTCACAGTGGCCATCATTACCAAGAGCAGTTACCAGCAGTCATTAGTCATACTAATCTCCATACCTGAATTTTTGCAGCACTTACTGTTTTGTGGTGAATTCCATGCACAGTGATTTAAAAGTAAAGTGTAATGACTAGAATATGTATAGCATATATACTGTCTTGAGAGGTCCTACTTCCTATTTGTTACTCCTTTGTAACGTGGTATATAGGCTACAATAAGATGAAGAGACTTAAGATTAGTCTGAATTCACCCTTTGGTGTTGCTGTTATTTGATATGACCAGAACAAAGGAATATCACCACAGTGTCATGTCAGTGAATTGCTTCACTTTTCATCTTTAAATTCTAAGCATCTAAATGCTTCAGGTTTGGTGCCAACCACTGATATAGCAACCCAAGACCATACTACTTGCAAAAGGGTCTCATTTTAGTGTTTGGGGGGTTTGGTAGAAGAATTCAAGGCTTCTGGGCTTGGGTGCTCTTACTTTGTAAAGGAAATTCTGTCCTTTTTTGTTGTGTCAAGGTTTTTAAAGTAAAGAGATACTTCTGTGAGGAGGAAGAACATGTAGAATTCCTTGGCTCACACTCTGTAGCTTTGTTTATAGTTTATACTGCTTGCAGCATTTTTAAGTTCCCTGATGCTGCTGGAGATGTAATTTGCCTGTGCTGCTATTCTAAGTGTGAATTGTTCAGTTTTGCCTGGACAAATCTTGTCTCACAAGCCTTCTAGCTCTGTTCCAGAGTTACTTCACAGGTTCTACAGTGACTCAGCCTGTTTTCACAGATTCTGTTTTCACCACTTTTGGGGGTTTTCTAGACTCTTTGGCCAGCATTCATCCCATAATACTGAAATGCCTGTCTTAAAGCCATGGATATATAAACTTGCATAACCACCATCAGAATCATAGGTGGGCTGAATTACAGACCAAAGGTGCCTTTTTGTGTGTTGTATAGTGGTGTTTGGGTTTTTTGTTTGGTTGGTTTTGTTTTTTTTCCATAGAGAAATTATTTTATCTTTTAGTAAGCTCTTACTGATCATTTTCAGAGCTCCTGGATGTGGAGCTCCTGGATGCTTAGCAGGATGCAATGGAGGCAGTGGCCACCAAGCCTGAGGTTGTTCTTGTCCCTCTTTTTAGCATTAATATATTTATAACTGCTTTTTATTGCCTTTCACAGAAGTGGCCAGCTTAAGTTCTAACATACCTAAAAAAACCTGTGACTAAAAAACTCTTTAAAAGACTTCATCAATGCCTGCTCAGAAGACGAAGACAACATTACATGCTGAAGAGAGGGACATAAATTAGGGTTAATTGAGAAATCAGCAGCCCATCTGAAATGAATGTACACCAATGCATGCAGTATGGGTAACAAACAAGAAGAACTGGAAGTCTTGGTCCACCAGGAAAACCACAATATAATTGCCATTACAGAAACACATTGGGATGATTCACTTGATTGGAATACTGCACTGGGGGTTACAAGCTCTTTAGGAGAGACAGGTGAGGGAGAAGAGGAGGAGGGGTGGCCCTGTATATTCTAACTGGGCTTTTGCCTCTCTAATTTTTCTCCTACATGAACTAGCAACATCCTTAAACATATCACTGGTTGCCTCCCCACCCCTGTCCAAAGGCGATACAGCCTCTTTTTTTCCCTTAATTCGTTCAAGAGCTGCTTGCTCATCCAGGCCAGTTGCCTTCCCTGCCGGTTCATCTTTCAGCATGTGGGAACTGCCAGTTCCTGTGCCTTCAGGAGTTCCTGTTTGAAGTAGGTTCAACCATTCTGGACTCCTTTGTTCTTGAGGGCTGCCACCCCGGGTACATTCCGAGTAAGTTGCTTAAACAAGCTGAAGTTTGCCCTCCGGAAGTCCAAAGTAAGGGTTCTGTTACTGCTACTCCTTATTTCCCTGCATATTGAAAACTCCGCGATCTCATGGTGGCTGCACTCTAGACAGTCTTCTACCATCACATCTCCCACCAGCCCTTCTCTATTTGAGAATAGCAGGTCAAGCAGAGCCTGACCCCTGGTAGGCTCACTTAACAGCTGCATCAGGAATCTGTCTTGCATACATTCTAAGAACCTTCTGGACTGCCTCCTCTCTGCTGAGTTAAGTTCCCAGCAGATGTCTGGCAGGTTAAAGTCACCCACAAGGACAAGATCTGATGATCTTGAGACAACCTCCACTTGCTTATAGAATATTTCATCTGCCTCCTCATCTGGGTTGGATAGTCAGTTTGTAGGATTGCATCATCACTGCTAGTTTTTGATAAGTACTGGCATCCATTAACATTGGTCTAGAAAAGATTAAAAAGTTGCATATTAATAATGAAATCAGTAGATTGTATAGTTTTTACATTGCTATGGAAACATCATTTTGAGGACCCTCTCCTCTACAGAAATGACTACAGTGTCATGCAAACATTTATGCATAGAACCATAATGAGATGGTTTTACACTGTTAGACATCCTTCCCTCCTATTTCTCTGAGTTTTTTTTTTTTTTTTTTTTGCCAGTTTCTTTCACTTCATTGCTAACTCTGGCATCACAGAGTTTTCCTTCTTTTGAGTGAGGACTCGGAAACTTTCAGGATCTCTGATTATTCCACATCCTTTAAATACTTCTAATTTTATCTTGCAGATTACGAAATGGGAGCCTTTAATTTGCTTAAATGCAGAGAGCACTAAAGAATTATAGATAAATAAAGCACATGTTCCTTGTCCAGTCAGTTTTCTTTCTAAAGAGCCAGCTCAGGTTAAATACTTATGTTAGCCTTCTGGTATAAGACCTTTCATCAGCCTATTGAAAAAGGCATTAATGCCAACAACCGTATGCATGTTATCGTGACATAAGTTGTTTCTGACTGGTAGCAACAGAGTCCAAGGGCCTAAAATACTTTTACTCAGAATGCATGGCAATTTATTCTTTTTTTTCAGCCAGTACATGTGGTCAGACCCACAATTCCTATTTAATGTCTTTCCTAATGGATCCAGAACACAATTTTGGAATGTAATGACTGCTCCTGAGTGGAAAATTAGACAACCTTGACATGAGGCCCAAGGAAGGGACTTGGAGAAAGTTCCCTCAATGTAGGAAGATACTTTGCTTATATTCAGTTCTTTGGTCTTGCTTCATTGTTGTGTGCAATTTCCTACTTGGTTTACTTTTGTGGAGATGGTGGGTTTTATTTTAAAAGAGTTTAAAGCAGGTTAACTGTAGAGTATTCTGTGTTTAAGTACAGACTTCAGGTTATAAATTTAAACTGTCTAGATTTAGACATAGGATTTTTTCCCCCTCATTCTGTGTTTTCTAACACTATAAATATTTGAAGTAAGTGACAGAGCTTCATGAAACTTGGAACACATTTATGAGGGAGACAATAATGATTTTGCATTTATGTTTGGAGATGTTTCTATGGAAGTATAGGTGTCCTTTGTTTGACATGCTGTTGTCTTCAGCATCTATTTTAAGTGTAAGAAGGCCATTATTAGTAGAAACAATTAGCTTTTCCCTCATCCGAACATGTCACATTGATGTTTAAATATGAAAGTGAGTAATATTTTTATTTTAAATACCAAGTTGGTGTGCTTTGAAATCACTGTTCCATAATTACATTTTGCAGTTTTAAGCCACTGTTAACATTTTCAGTCTGTGACAACAATAAATTCAGCAATCATTGATTTCCCTGCTGACTTAGGCAATTAAGTTTTAACTTAGGTTTGTTTCAGAGGCTTGCTCCATTTTTAATGGTGTCAGTACTAAGTGCTTTAAAGGATATTGTTTTACTCAAGTGTACATATAAAATGGCCATAAAAATGGCCATCACATTTTGATTCTTTTATGTTGTCTTGCAGTGTTTGCCTTGGAAAACATTTGTGAAGAAAACCAGGGAGCATATAGATTCTTTACTGTACAAGTGCTCTCACATGTTAATTTTCAGTGCCATGGAAATAGTTGTGTAGTATTCATTTAGAAACCCATTCAGAGCAATGTTGAGTAGTCTGAAGTTCCATTTATACTATTTGGGTTGCTGTTTTCTTTGTCCGGGTCTGGGGCACAGGCACTATCTCCCACAGCATTCCCTTTCTGAAACCCATGGTACAAGGCTTGGATAAGTGCACTCTGCATTGGATTATAAACTGGATGGGTGGCTGGGTCCAAAGAGTGATGGTGAATGAAGCTAAATCTGGCTGGCACCCAGTTACTAGTGGTGTCCCCCCCAGGAATCAGGACTGGGGCCTGTCCTCTTCAATATCTTTATCAATTATCTGGATGAGGGGATTGAGTGCACCCTCAGGAGGTTTGCAAAATGGATGGCCATGTTGATCTGCTAGACAGTAGGGAAGCTTTACAGTGGGATCTGGACAAGTTAGACTGGTGGGCCAAGGCTAACTGTGAAGTTCAACAAAGTGAAGTGTCAGGTCCTGCTCTTGGGTCACAACCACCCCATGGTAAGTTACGGACTCGGAGATGTGGGATTGGAAAGCTGTGACTTGGAGAGGCACCTGGGGGTATTGGTTGGTAGTCAACTGAATATGAGTCAGCAGTGTGCCCAGGTGGCCAAGAAAGCTGGTGGCATCCTGATTTGTATTAGAAACACTGTAGCTATCACAAGCAGAGAGGTGGTCATCCCCCTGTACTCAGCACTGGTGATGCCACACCAAGTGTTGTGTTGAGTTCTGGGCCACTCACTACAGGAAGGATATTGAGGTGCTGGAGTGTGTCCAGAGGAGGGCAGTGAGGCTCATGAAGGGCCTGGAACACATGACCTACGAATAATGTCTGAGGGAGCTGGGATTGTTCAGTCTGGAGAAGAGGAGGCTGATTGGAGACCTTGCTGGTCTCCACAGCTACCTGAAGGGAGGTTGGAATGAGGAGGAGGCCAGCCTCTTCTCCTTGGTGTCAAGTGAGAAGACTAGAAAATGTTTACAAGTTGCACCAGGGGAGGTTCAGGCTGGATGTTAGGAAATACTTCTTCACTAAATAAATTGTCAGACATTGGAATGGTCTGCACAGTGCAGTGGTGGAATCACTGTCCCTGGGGATGTTCAAGTGGTGTGTGGACCTGGCACTTAGGGACATGGTTTAGTGGTTGGCCCTTCACTGCTGAGTACAAGGTTGGACTGGATATCTTTGAGGTCTCTTACAACTGGATGTATTCTGTGATTCTGTGAAATACCAGACTAAGCAGCTGGTTGCACTTAGGTCATAATGTGCCATTACTGTACATGGTACAGGTCGCCTTTTGAAGGACCTGAGCACAAGCCCTATGAGCAGAGGCTGAAGGAGCTGGAATTGTTTAGCCTGGAGAAGAGGAGGCTCAGGGGAGACCTTATTGCTGTCTACAGCTACCTGAAGGGTGGTTGTAGCCAGGCGGGAGTTGGTCTCTTCTCCCAGGCAACCAGCACCAGAACAAGAGGACACAGTCTCAAGCTGTGCCAGGGGAAGTTTAGGCTCAAGGTGAGGAGAAAGTTCTTCACTGTGAGAGTTGTTAGCCATTGGAATGTGCTGCCCAGGGAGGTGGTGGAGTCACCATCCCTGGAGGTGTTCAAGAGGGGATTGGACATGGCACTTGGTACCATGGTTTAGTAGTCATGAGGTCTGTGGTGACAGGTTGGACTTGATGATCTTTGAGGTCTTTTCCAACCTTATTGAATCTATGATTCGCTACTGATGTTTTGTAGTTGACTGGTTCACTTTATCTGTGAAACAATATTTATTTATATATATATATATATATATATATATACACATTTTAAGACCATCAAAACTGTACTTACACTCTAGTCATTGTCTGTATAGCATGTGCCACTAATTCCATTCTGCTGTTATGGGTTCATTCTAGAATGAGGCAGGAATAGCCATAACATTAGTCTTAAAAAGTCACTGTGGTATCTTGTATGAACACAGTTCCTGTGTCCTTGTGCTTCCATGGGTGACCAGAATTTTCTGAATAGACAGGTGATAAATGAAATTGTGATTGGGCTTTCTTAAGCATTAGATCTCTGAATCATGATAGCTACAAAAGCATTGTCTGTACCCACAAACCACTGAAATAAGTCCTGGTTAAGTACATGCTTTTGGTGTTCTCTGGTACCTCCCTGAAGCTCATAGCTTTTTTCATTTTCATACATTTAGGGATTGTGTAGACCTCTGAAGAGAAGTTAACAAAGAAACATGACTATTTGACTCAAAATCTCCTTGGATGCCACAGGGCTAGTCACAAGTCTCTAAAAATTCTTATCACAACTTAGGTTCTCAGAAGCAGAAATGGTTCCAAAACTCTTGTTCAGTGTCAGCATGATCTGCAGCTTCTCATGTATGGCTGCAGGTGTAACAATGGAGCTATAGACACAATGGTGTAAGTGCTACTGTGTGTGAATTATCATCACTTAAATACTTGTTTTAATCCATTAGGTTATTATATGGCTGTATGTATGGCAGTTATATACAAAATCACACAGATATAAAGGATTTGTTGAGCTGTGTATAAAAGTATAGTATTCACAGTAAAACATAAAATTTTGGTCAATCTAGTTATAAATATGTCATGCTGCACATTTTGCTATTCAGCATGTTTTGGGTGTTTTTTTTTTTTTAAATTTTAAATCAATTTCTATTAAGAAACCAGGAAATGATGTATTTCTCAATTTTCACTCATTTTCCTTATGTATTTTTGTTTCAAGATAACATTTTCCACATAAAATTAAACAAATTGAGTTTGAGATCTCTATGTATATTTTGAATTCTAATTTCTTCAGGTGTAATCTGGAATTGTTGTATCCTAAATTGCCTTTCCTTCTGCAATGACTTTTGGATAATGAGATGACTCCAAATTAATTTTATAATCCAGTTATGGAAATACTAGACTAGAGGTGGGCAGTTTTCACAAACAGTGTGAATTTGCCCTGTATGTTTTCAGTCTCAGTTTGTTGACTGCAGTGTTCATCAGTCGTGATGACTTTTCAAATCTTAAATCCCAAATGGTTGGAGGATATAATGAGAAGAGTTTTGTGTTCATATAACTGATGCTCTTGAATGACATAGCTTGTAAAACTTTAGTGAATAGATTCTTCTTTGAATACAAATGTGTTTTTTTTTCTGGACTGCTTTTATTCAAGGAAGAAATTGTCCAACTTAGAAACCACTCTGAAAATTGAAGAGTAAGAATGTAAAGCAAATAAGACTCAAAAAACGTGGATGTTAGAAACTTGCTTACATTATAATGCTAGTCATATATTTGTGCACAAATATGTGGGTACTGCAGATTGAACTAGTGAGATTGTGGATTACAAGAAATCTTACTTGCAGTGTCTTCTGAAATACTGTTATTTGGTTACTAAAAACTTGGTAAAACTTCAGTGGCACACCTTGTCTTGGAATGTTGCCTCTTTGCCATAGAAGCCCAGTTGGTAACTTTTTAAATTTGTTTGTTTTAATTTATTGGTTAAAATACACCCTCTCCTGTTTTTTTCTGTTTCATCTTTTCATTTCCCCTCCTTGTGGGTGGCTTGATTATTGCCTCTCAGAAACATTTAGGTGGTTGTGGTGGTTTGAGCCTTAACTGGGAGTTAAGAGCTCAGGTGGGGGCAAGGCTGAGAATCTCTCCCCCACTCCCCCTCCTCCCTCCCAACAGAGAGAGGAGAAAAGGAAGGAGCAAATCCACCAAACAATAATTTGGAGTCGGCTTGGAAGTGGAGAGGTAAAGAGTTGTCTTTAAACTATATATATATATATATATATATATATAAAAATAACACAATAACAGGAAAGGTTCACAGGGGCAAGGAACAAGGATGGATGGGAGTGGGATAAAAACAAGAGAATAATACAAAACCAGTCTCTCTCTGAGGAGTCACGGAGGCAGGAGGGAGAAGGATCAGGTCTGACCATGTGGCAGAGGAGCAGGAGGGCAGCTGCAGTAGCTCTCATCCAGCAGAGGCAGGAGCCAAAAGAGGCTAACAGCTACAATGTCCTGCTTCTTATACCCTAGCTGGGCAGGGAGCGGGGAGTGGAACAGACTCAGCTTCCCAGGGGAAAAATGCCCTGCAGGGAGTGAAAAGTACCTGCAAGCCCTCCACCCTGCTTTATTCTTTTGCTTTCAGAAAAGGGTGTTAACCCACCACAGTGGTAAATGAATAGAATAGAATAGAATAGAATAGAATAGAATAGAATAGAATAGAATAGAATAGAGACCAGGTTGGAAGAGACCTTCAAGATCATCGAGTCCAACCTATCATCCAACACCACCTAATCAACTAAACCATGCAACCAAGCACCCTATCAAGTCTCCTCCTGAACACCTCCAGTGACAATGACTCCACCACCTCCCCGGGCAGTCCATTCCAATGGGCAATCACTCTCTCTGTATAGAACTTCTTCCTAACATCCAGCCTAAACCTCCCCTGGTGCAGCCTGAGACTGTGTCCTCTTGTTCTGGTGCAGGTTGCCTGGGAGAAGAGACCAACCTCTGCCTGTCTACAACCTCCCTTCAGGTAGTTGTACAGAGCAATAAGGTCACCCCTCAGTCTTCTCTCCAGGCTAAGCACCCCCAGCTCCCTCAGTCTCTCCTCATAATGCTGGAAATGCTGTAAATCAGTTTTGCAACTCTAAGAAAGATAAACAATAAACTTGCTTTCACATTTAAATAGGCAAAATAATTGTGGCTAAAAAGAATTGTTTTAATCCTCTTGGGAAAAGTTATCTAAAAACCCACTCATTTTTTACAAAAGCAATTGAAATTTTTTTTGAGCCAACCCTTCTCTTGTTTGGCTACAAACAGGCATTTAATAAAAGGGCTGCTAGACAGACAAGTCGAAACAAGGGCAACTTAATGTAGCTGTGATTTTGTTGATCACACTATTTCTCTCGCCTTTGTACAATCAGCAAGCAAGTCTATATGCTAGTTATCAAATTTATGGCTAGTAGCACAATAATTTTGATAAAAAATGCAGTGAAATTTGAAACTTTTACCTATAATACCGCCTTCATTGATTTGGTACCTTAGATACCTAGCAAATCTGAAAGGTTGACAAAGCAGTATGCTCACAACAGTATTCCCCCTCTTCCCCAATGTGTTGAGAAGCAGACATTCAGCATTCATCTTTGGCTCAATAGGCCTGACATTATCAATCGTTTCATTCTTTCCTTGTGACTTTGGAAAAAAAGTGGTAGAGGTAACAGCAGTTCGAAGCTAAATCTTCGTGTCTTACTGTCAAGACTGTGGTTTTGACAAAGACCATGACTTTTGATGTTTCTTGATAAAAATTAATGTCATTCAGTTATCCAGATTTTTGGATATGCCTCTTTGCATTTTGACTGCTGCACAGTTTATTGATAGTCAAAATATACCCTGTGTCCATCAAGGTGCTTTATTCTTGCTAAAGATAAAAGCCAGATATTGCCAGCAGTTCCTTAAAAGTGCTAAAATTGCATGTTTTTGAGTATGTCCTTTTCACCACTTAGTGATATGTTTGGTTGTGGGTTGGTTTTATTTGTGTTTTTTTTTTTTTTTTTTTTTTTTTTTTTTTTTTTTTTCCCTTGAGTAAGTAAGTAAAAGATAAACAAATATTACACTAATAAATATAAGGCTGGACAGCCAGTAAATGAGGAGGGGAAATAATTGCATGGTGCCACGACAGCCATTCACATAAATTGATCTTCAACACTGTCAACAAGAGAACATAGTATGATTGTTTCCAATTTATTGTGTAATGAATCTGATGGTCAGTCTACAGTAGTAAAATAAAGTGTACAAATGCTGCACATACAAAAGTAAATTAGGAGCCACATATGAAAGAATAATGCTGTTTATGGAGTTATTTTAGAGGCTCAACAATATGAATTTATCAATACTGGTTGAAGAGTGTGACATGTATGATGTTATGCAAGATGTTCTATTGGAAGAATATGGACTAATGTTCTTGACTGTGCCTTATATCTTGTCTGACAATCTCTGTTCCTGACAAGTGTCAGTCAACTGCATCGCAGTCTAAGGAATTCATAAATCTTCAGCAGAAGTTGAAAATTTGCTCATGTAACATGATTTATTTATTTTTCATGAGTGATTACATTGATTATAGATAAATAGAAGCTGTAATGAAAATACTGGGGGGAAAAATGGTTGCAGTTTTATGGGGTAAGGTGAATTTTACTACCTTAATTTTCATTCAAGATTTATGCTGCTTTTCTCAAGAGGAGCACTTACTTGGGCATGATTTCTAAATTTTCAGAACCCCTAAATCCTACAGATTTAGCTTGGATGTCTTTGATCACTTACCTGAACTAAAAGATACAGAGTTCTGAGTTTGAATACTGTGTGGCAAGTAGACTAGAGATTGATGTTCTTCAGTGTGCTTGATACATCATTAATAGTTTCTTGTAAAACGAGGGCAATATTCCAGAAGCTCCCCCTGCATACCTGCTGTATTGAAAAGTATATAATTTGGTGGCAAAATGCATGAATGTAGAGAGATTTAACAATAAGGGCGTAGAGTGTAGAGTGACATGCATCACAACTGCTCTGCTCTGGAGGCTGCTTGCTTTCAGCCCAAGGAAGGATTCAAGCTTCTAGAATATAAATTATACCAAATAAATAGGTGACAGTAAGAAGTACTCCATTTTCCCTCATCAATGAATTGAGCAGTTCTAATAGTAAAAGTCTGTAGCTTCTAGATCCCCCTGCCAAATTCTACCTTGTATTTGTCCCAGGGACTTGAAAGGTCAATATACTGAGGCGATCAAAACTAGAGAACGCATTCGTAGAACTACGTTCTTGAACTCATCCCTGACTAGAGTTTTGTTAGGAAATTGCTTTATCTGCATAGATTATCTAGAGATTGATGAGGATTTTTTTTTCTTTCTTTCTTTCTTTGTTTTGTTTTTCTCAAACCGACCCATTTTATTATGTCATACCAGTACAACAGTTCTCTTTCTCTTTCAGTCTGCACAAGGTGGCGGTCATCGAACACTACTCTATGGGCACGCAATCCTGCTGCGCCATTCCTACAGTGGCATGGTATGTAATGGAGGCTAATAGCACCAGTAAGTTATTGTTTAATGAAAGCTCTGTGTGCAAGTGCCCAGACTATTATAATTTACTGATACCTGGAGAATTACTCCCATCAAAGAGACATTTTACCTATGGATAATGGAAACCTTTGTGAATGATAGATGCTTGAAATAAGAAATCAAGCTGATCTTATCTGGGTAAGTGCTAAAACTAAGTCTGGCTCCATAGTGATGAATTCTCTGCTCTTCAGTCTGTTTTGAGTTGGTGGTTTCTCATTTCTTTTCCCTTGGATATTGCATATTGCAAAAGTTGTGACTGAATCCCTCTGCTGGCAACCTGAAGGTATGTTGGAGACTGAGTGGAAAAGGAAATTCTTTCTTGCACATATTTTAGACAGAAGTTTTATTTTTCAATTCTCTGATGAATGATGTGTGTTCCAAAGTCCTTAACTACAAGTGAGGCTTTATGGAGCTGAAAACTGATGAAACCTGCTTCTTTATTTTAACTCTCCCTATTCATGTCTGTCTCAGTGGAAGGGTAACCTGAATAGATCAAGAGGCCATGTTAGAACATATATCTTTGTCAAGCCTCTCTGAAAGCCATTCAGTTTATCAATGTATATATGTTCTTGATACTGAGCAGTAGGGATGATTTAAGAATAGTTAATCCTATGATAGTAGGTGGATGGCTTTTTATATTTGAGTGGATTTTTCAGATGTGAGTACAACTACTAATGCATGCTTTTTTGTTCTGATAGTACCTATGCTGCCTCTCTACATCTCGATCTTCAATGGATAAGCTGGCATTTGATGTAGGATTGCAAGAGGATACAACAGGTAAACAGTATTTTTAAAACTATATAATGAAGAATACTTTCAGTCTGAAAATCAGAATAGACACCTATAAATACATATAAATCACATAAAAATGAAGATAATTTTGAAGACTAAAGTAATGAAACTTAATATTTCCATGTTTTACACATTCACTGCAGTACCTTTACATTTTCTAGTAGTTTCTATAATTTCTTTTCTGTGAGCTATAAACATATCTACTGAAAGTTAAATATATACTATTGAATGTAAGTAAAAGAATTTTCCCAAGTTATTATTGCCATAGAAGCTTTCTACTGAATTGTTTTTTCACTTGTATTATTGAAATAAAGATCTTGCTAAAGTTTTGGAACTGTTGGTGACTTGCGTTTGTCTGTATTGTAAAAACCTATACGGCTTCTTACAATGCCATCAGTTTGGTGTAATTGTTTAATTACAAATAATGTCTGCTTGGTTTTTAAATCCTTGCTCTAGCATAGGACCTGTAACAGTAATAACAGCAATTGAACAGATCCAAGTTCAAAGAGATATTTATTTTACTTTTTTTACAAAAGCATGCTTTTCTTTCCAGAAGTATATCTGAAAGCAATGTTTATCATGGGAACAGACTTAGTGACTTCAATACTTATATATATTTCAATACTTCAATACTTATAAATATTCTGGGAAATTGGAGACACTAGCAGTTAGAAGTGGAACAATGTAATTGAGTTTAGATTTATGAGAACTTTAAGATTTATGAGAACTTTAAAATATTACTTTAAGTGATATTGCAGAAACTTGGTTTTACTGCCCTTAGTGATGCCCTCAGTCCTAGTTCTTGGCAGAATATTCTTCAGTATCTTTCACAAAATATGGAGCAAGGAGAAGCTCTTTATTAAAACCAATCTGGACCACGTTGCCCAGAGAACAGAAAACTGACTCCTTAGTCAACTCTGGAATCGCTCTACCAGAAGTTTTTCTGTCTTCTGCATATATGCATTGTTATTTCCATCTGAGGTTCTGACAAGGTGGTGTAGGAATGATATTTATTATTGAACAACACATGGGCACTTGGTTTACCCAACTGAAAACTGAGTCAGAAATTTAGACCCGAGAAAAAAGTGAAAGTAGTATCAATAATGATTGGCATTTTCTTATTGCTTTCTCTGCTATCACTCAATAATGATATAGGCGAAGCATGCTGGTGGACCATCCATCCTGCTTCCAAGCAACGATCAGAAGGAGAAAAAGTGCGTGTTGGAGATGATCTTATTTTAGTCAGTGTTTCTTCAGAAAGATATTTGGTAAGTCCTGTAAGAATATCTGTACAGTGCTGCCTCTACAGGAAAACCGGTTACTAATATGTTATACTAAAGTCTGGTTTACACTTTTGCCGCTAAAAAAAGTATCACTTAAGGTGTAATTTAGTAAGATTTTGCAAATTAAGACAATGAAGATCTGGAAAGCATGCACTGATATGTGACTAATGTAATTTCTGTTTATTTCAATAAAGGAATAGAAATTGAAAAATTTACTAATGACATAAAAAATAAAATCTGGGGGGAGGGGAATCTTTCCAGATACTGAGGTGTGTAGAATCCCTGGGAGTGTTCAGAGGTTAAGAGCACTATCATACAGAAATCAAAACTTAGGATAAAATTTTTGAATGTTTAACTTGGGTATGTATCACTCTGTGGGCTTTGAAAGTTTCATATTTTCTTTGGGTTTTGTAGAGTGTAATATATACAACTACTGACATATCTTAACTAAAGGTAATTTAAATACTTTAAGTGTAATTGAAATATTTAAAAACTTTTCATGGTAGCTGTTTTTATCACTGGTTTAAATAACTTCCTCATCAAAGTATCTCACATTTGTTCTACGATTTTAAAGTGTAAGCACTTGAAAACGAATTTCTTCTTATATTCTTGAGGCTGCAAAGACCTGAGCTATCTGGGGGAAACAAAGGAAAGATGAAAATAAGAAAATAATTCTACTGGAAGGTTTTTTAAAATCAGCCCAAATGATTTAGCAAATGTAGATACGATTCAAAAAAGGATCTTTAAAGAGGATGTGCTTTAAAATCAGCCCAAATGATTTAGCAAATGTAGATACGATTCAAAAAAGGATCTTTAAAGAGAATGTGCTTTTAGATATGTCAAGAGAAATCTCTCAGATCTTCATTCAAGTTTACTCCATATTGTTTACTTATTTTTTTTAATGAAACATTATTTCTGATTATTTTTTTTTACAATATTTAGAAAAAGAAGTGAAGAGTTAAGACTTAAAAATAATGGGGGTTGTTTCTTTTTTGATAAAACTGAACATATTTTCCTGTCTTTTGGAAACACATAAAATAATGAGAATATAATTATTAGAATGGAATTGTAAATTCAAACTAGAAGCTCAGTAACTCATTTAGTTATTTTTTCTAAGTGGGGATTCTGACAGCTTTCTGATAATTTTTAAGTTTTAAAATTATTTTTAATAACTACTTTTATGAGAATTGTAATTACACTTACTGAAAAGGCAGCTTGTTCTGGACAAAACTAGTGAGAAATCTAATTAATGAAAAGATTTTATTTAAGGACACTGAATTTCTGATTTTTTTCTTTTAAATCCATTGCACTGCTGAATTGGGTTGCTGATGGTGAATCTGGTCCAGATTGTGCCTCTGTGTAGGTATATGCCTGAATTCATAGTGTCTTCTCTCTAATTAGTAAGTCAGTTCAGAATATAGAGTTGTATCTCACCTGTTGATTCTCTAGGCTGTCATATGTACTTTTATATAATGAGAAACATGATGCTGCCTGGAGAGACAGATTTTTCCTTAATGCGTGGTGTTGTGTGTGTGCTGTGTATTCCATGCTAAATACCAATATACTAAAAAAAAATTTATGCTATGTAGCTCACCACTCAAAATTACTTGTGTTTTTGCTACCTTCTCAGTAGTTAGCGCTGCAAATAAAGCAGTAACACTTTAACTAAAATGCAAACAGTTGATGAAGACTGAACTAGCCAGTTACCAGTGAGTGAATGTTTTTCAGGAAATCTGTCACTCCATCTTAAACTCTTTATCTTAATCTGTTATGCCATCTGCAAAATAACTTCAAAGGATGCAAGTTTTAAAATCAGCATGGTAATTTCATTTTTACTACAATGTCATAGGCCCTGCTTTCTACAACACACAAAGGAATGCAGCAACTGGTACCTTTTGCAATAGTTAGGACTGTGAAGAACAGATGTTGCTGTTTATTAATCTGCATGGGCAATGAGATCACATAGGCTCTATTGAGTCAAGTTCAGGAGCACTTTATCTGAGTATGAGGAGTTCCTTAGATGAATCCCTTGGAAGAGAATAGTGTTCAGCAGGATGCTTAGTGTTAGGTTTATGCACATTGTGTATTTACAGTTAAAATCTTAGGGAAGGGTAAGTTTTCTATCAAATACTCTATGTCAATGTGATATTAGGGCTAGGGTTGGAATTTCACCTTTTTATGTGTCAATATTGCTCTGGGTTTTCAAACAATTTGCTGTTTCTCTCCAAATTAAGATAAATAGGTTAACAATCCTGGGGCAGAGATGTGCAAGTGAAAAGAATAGGGCATGATTTTTGCAAAATGTAGTTAGAGAAAGTTATCAAACATTGGAATGGTCTGCCCAGGGCAGTGGTGTAGTCACCATCCTTGGAGGTGTTTAAGCAGCTTGTGCACCTGGTGCTTAGGGACAGGGTTTAGAATTGATCCATTAGTGCCAGGTCAAAGGTTGCACCGGATGATCTTTGATGTCTCTTCCAACCAGATGTTTTCAGTGATTCTGTGATGTTAATTTGTATAATACAAGGGGAGAGCAGAACTATGCACTTTCATGTTAGTCTTGCAGTTGTCTGAGTGCAGCTTGATTACTTCATTTTTCATATTTTTTGTTCCCGATGACTTCGTGACTTTATTCTCTTGGATTAGGCAATAGATTAGTGTTTCAGTCTTATTTGGTTGGCAATCACTGTTGAAGTAGCAAGAAAATTTCATGACTTTCCTAGAGTTGCTCTTCCCCACTTTGCATCAAAAAAAGATTATTATTTATTTTCTCTGAAAAATCATATTTTTAATTGCAGTCAGAAATCTTAAACTGGTAGGCAGATTAGGGTTAAAATGATAAGGTAAAGGTTCAGAGATGTGGATTTGATGGTTGAGTCACAGCAGTGTCCCTAGGCCAGTCATTCAGTTGCTCTGATTCACATTATCCCTGCATATACAATAGGATTTCAAATGCTTATTTTTCTGTATAGAGTTTCTGAGGAGAAGGACTTACACAAGTGCTTGTGATTTTATATAATGTGTGAGCTGTACTATTATGAGATCCTTCAGGGTAGAAGCTTGGCTCTGCTGAACCCTGTTAGCATGGAGCAAAAATACATTCTGCTACAAAGGTGTCAGATGACAGGACTAGAGGAAATTTTTTCTAGCTGCACTAGGGGAGGTTTAGGCTGGATGTTAGGAAATATGTCTTCACTGAAAGGGTTGTCAGACACTGGAATGGTCTGCCCAGGGTAATGGTGGAGTCACTGCGCCTGAAGGTGTTTAAGCAGCATGTGGACCTGGTTCTTAGGAGCATAGCTTATTGTTGACCCTTCAGTGCTGGGTTGAGGGTTGGACTGGATGATCTTTGAGGTCTTTTCCAACCAAATGTACTCTGTAAAATATTGCCACCATTTAAGTTCAAGCCAGAGTTGCTGGTTTGTTGTTTTTTTTTTTCATTTTGAGGCAGTGTAGCTTGATCAACAGATGCAGATTTTCTGAAATGTTTCCCCATCTTGTATATAATAGTATGTACCCCTGCACTGAGGTTTAATTATGCCTATTGTTAATTATATGGCATGATTTCTTTCCAAATTGCCGATTTTCAGTAATTTAGAAGTTTAGTTAATTGGAATTTCTTTCAAATTTATGAAGCCTTTGGATAAGTTAGTCTTGTAAACATAATTTAAGAAAAACTCCATAGACATGAAGTCAAAAACACAATATGTATAAATAAAGATTAAAATTGCAATTAGTATCAATGAGGTCAGTGCTTTCCGTCTAAGAAAGAGAGAAGAATCCACCACAACTCTGAATCTGTGGTACACAGATAATGCAATGGTTCCTGCAGTGTGGTGTATAAGCAGTTACTGAGTTGCAGTCCTGTAATTTGATCTGCAGCTGCATTTTGCAAATCAGTGACAAGTCTTGAGATTGAGTTCTTTGACTTAAATGACCTTCTTTGTTTGGTTTTGAATACTGGACACTAAGATGAAACTAAATGGAAACTTTCCTGTTAAGTATCAGCTTTTCCCTGAAGGTTTTTGATACGGTTAACTGATGACAATGTTCCCTTTCAGAAATAGTATCATCCAAATTAGATCAAATTATCTGGAAGGTGGAACTGATATCTGTAATTTGGTTTTGACAGGAGGACATGTTCCTCAGTGTTGAGAAGGCATTCCCTCTGCATCCTCTTGCATCAAATAGGATTCACAAATCTAGCTTTTTTTTTTTTTTTTCAGGAAAAAAGCAAAAAGACTTTGCTTAAAAGTAATTTGAATCTGCATAAACAAATCTCAAATTAGTGGAACCAAGTATTGTTGAGCTGCTCTGTTACACTGATCATAATGAGGGTTCCCACAGAGTCTTTATGCCATTTGAAATGTTACTCTGGAGGCTGGTAGATCCTCCTGATAATTAAGGTTGTCATATTGCTCTGGCTTATAAAATACTGTTCCTAAGTACTCTACAATCAAGTGCTTGTGATGTAAAAAAATTGCTTATTAGAAGTTACCAGCATTTATTTCTGGATTTTTTGGTTTGATATTCTTTAGCAGTTGGAGTTTGTGTGGTGGTTTGGTGGTTTGGTTTTTTGTAGTTCATCCAGAAGAGGTCAGACTCACTGAGCTTAAAGATGGGAAAGGAAAAAAATAATTCACATCATTGAGGAAATTTATCTTGTTTTCTTGAAATGCTGAGCATCGCATCCTTTATAACAAAGGAAATTATAAGGAGTTTTCTTGGTATCACAGGTGTACTTTTTGCTATCTTGAAAAAAAAATAAGGCACAAACAAAACCCCCCAAAAACCCACAGAAGAAAACCAAACACCCACCTTCCTCCCTCTGCCCTCCCCTCACCTTCCCCTGCAAAGGAAAAATAAGTCAGCTAGCCTCTCCTGGCTTAGACTTAGTAAAGAACTATTGTCCTGAAACAATGCAACTTGCTTATGCCCAGGGAAGGGTATTAGCTGTTTGTTTTGAATAATTTGTACCTCTTGCAAACACCTTCTGTGATTTTCTTAAACTTTCTCTCTACAGAGAATAATTAAATACACCCCAACCTTGGTGGAACCCAAAATGCCTTGTTTTGGGTTGCCCAGGGCAGGGCTGAAGTCAGGTATTGTATTGACAACTGAGAACTTAATGTTTTATGTACTGCCAGTTATCTGCTGTCATTTGAGATATGTGGAGGAGGAAGCTATGAGGAGGTAGAAAAAAACAAAAGACAGGTGATGCAGCAGGGACAGGAGCCTGGGACTGAAGTGCAAAGGAGGGAAAACTGAGTGGGACTTGACTGGCTGAAAAGATTGGCAGGTAGCAGCAGGCAGACAGTAAGGGACTAACAAATCATGTGGGACAAGAAACTCATGACAAAGGAGAAGTGGGCACCTGCTGTCTAAAGTTCTGATCAAAATTTGGGTCAGAAAAGCTGTACCCTTTTGACAGGGATAATTGGACTAGGAATGAAGAATGAGAAGAGAGAGCTGTAGAGAAGGAAGTCGGATGGCTGGAGAGAACCAAACAGATGGACAAAGATCCAGTGAGGGAAGAGTCTGGGGTCAAGATACTAGAAAAGAATTAAGGGGCAGGAGTTGTGGTGAGTTTCTGTAAAGAAGATTAATGCTGGCTGACATGGCAAAGAAGAGACTAAGCAAGAAAAAAGCCAAAAGGCCATGCTGAGACTTTGTGGGTCTGAGGAGAACCTATAGAAGCAGGAGGAGGTCCTAATTCTGGGTGATAAGGTGACTGTAACTGAGTTGGGAAATTGGATTGACTAGGTGAGAGACAATGGCATTTGGATAAAGATTTGGTGGCTGGATGGGTTTGGAGCAATTAGGCTAGAGAACAGTTGTTAGCAGCCATCTAGGAAACTCATTGTGTTAAGGCACAGCAGTCACCTGTATTAATGCTGGCAGGCTACTCCTGTGGTGATTTTCTGTTAGTTTAGGTGGTGGACACCTAAAAAATGATTTTAAATTTTCCTTGTCTGGTTCATGTAGGTGTCAGTGTCTTGCCACCTACTGTAATTTCTGGGGGCAAAATTGCACCCCCTCATTTTAAATATATGTAAATTACATATAAATTCTATGACAATTTGTGGTTTGTTTTTAACTACAAGCATTAGAAAATGCAAGAATTAAGACACTGGTGTATTTTTCTGAAATCTCTTACATTTACATTTGTACTGGCATTTTATGGAGCACCATCTTAGTGCTGATAAAACTTTGATGGATGTGTCAGGACAGAGTAGGAATGGCTGTTGGATGAAGCACCTTTGAAGATGAAATTTCAAGCTACAAGTTGTTGTTGGTGCTTGGGATTGGTGGTATGATGCTCAGTTAATTATTTTAATGGAGTATTAGAATTTGTACCTGACTTCACTGTAGAATTTGCTGAATAGATCTTTTATGCAAGATTTGCTGTCAATAGGTCACTAACTCTTCATCCCATACCAGGACTATTTCTTACCATAATTGTGGCTCTGAAGACTCCTTGTGCTAGGTGCTGAGGTTCCAGAGTTCTCCCTTCAGATGCGATGAATGTAAGATGTGCCTTGAACATTATAACAGCAAATAATGCAGTCTACAGCAAGAATTAAAGTGGTCCTTTTCACCTCAAATTGGACAACCTAGATTAATGATAATTTCTTAATATAATCAATGTGCCTCCACTCTCTGTTGGAAATTGGACTATAGTGCTACTCCTTTGGCATTTTGAGAAAATGAGTTCATTAATTGATGTGTTCTATGAAATCACAAAATGTTAGGGGTTGGAAGGGACCTTGAAATATCATTCAGTCCACCCCCCCATGCCAAAGCAGGATCACCTATACCAGATCACACAGGAATTCACCCAGGCACCTCTTGAATATCTCCAGAGAGGGAGACTCCACAACCCCCTGGGCAGCCTTTTCCAGTGTTCTGTCACCCTCACAGTGAAAATTTTTTTCCTCATGTTTCCATGGAACTTCCTATGCCTCAGCGTCCACCCATTGCCCCTTGTTCTGTCATTGGGAATCACTGAGAGGAGCCTGGCTCCATCCTCTTGGCACTGACTCTTTACATATTTATAAACATTAATGAGGTCACTCCTTGGTCTCCTCCTCTGCAAACAAAAGAGCCCCAGCTCCCTCAGTCTCTCCTTGTAAGGAAGATGTTCCATGCCCTTCATCGTTTTTGTGGCTCTATCCCAGACACTTTCAAGCAGCTCACTGTCCTTGAACTGAGGGGCCCAGAACTGGACACAATATTCCAGATGCAGCCTCATCAGGGCAGAGTAGAGAAGGGAGGAGAACTTCTCTCAACCTACTATCCACACCCTTTCTAATACAGCCCAGATGGCATTTGCCTTCTTGGCCACAAGAGCACATTGCTGGTTGTATTTTTTGGTAATGAGAAAAGCCTGTAAGGAAATTGATTTGCTTTTCAAAGCTTTGAAGAATTTACTAATTGAGTAAAGCATGATGGTGCAGACTGTGGATTGATGAGAAAACAGAGCACTGAGCAACTGTCCATGAAGTAAACTCCTTAATTCTGTATATACAATGAGGCAGCACTTGTGGAAAAAAAAATTACATGGGATCACGCTGTTGAAGACTGTAATATGATGCCTTCACCAGAAGCCATTCTTTTTCCTTAGGCTACTTTGTTTGGTATTTCCTAACTTTTGATGCTTGCTTCTGTAAAATTAATATTTTGTTAATGAAAGCTCCTGTGAATAATCATACTAAATGATAATCAATGGGAAGCACAGTAGCTGATGTGCTTCAGGCTTTTCGTGGTTTATAGTACAGTAGAAAAGGTACTCTCAAGAGAGGAACGCAGACTACCCTGATTCCCCCTGTGGGATCTTTATGTTTTCTGGTCATGCATCTGCAGTTACCTGCTGTCAGATATGTGATAGTGAACTAGATGATTCTTGATGGCCAAGTTGTAATGGTAATTTCTGTGTGAGTGTTAGCTACTCTTCTGCTGATAATACCTTCATGATGAATGGCGGGGTTACTATAGTGCTGGCAATTCTCTATCAATGGGAAAAGAATCTCTTTGCTTGTGGATTTGCTGTCCAGTTATTTAAACCGTTTCAAAAGAAATGCAAAATAACTGAGATTTTGTAGAGCTGTAAATCCATCTGAAATTGTCAGGACTTTGCCTACTTTGGGTCAAAACTTAGAAACTGATTTTTTCTTCTGCATTGTACTCACGTTTATTCAAACTGCTTCAAAGTATTTGTAGGTGTTTCAGTGAATGTGTATGTATTGCTACTTTTACACATAAGCACAAAACCCCTAATGGTAAAAAAACTTTATACTCATGCAATTACTTCTAGTTCTATCCAATGCCTGCCTTTCTTCTGACTGAATATTTTAATTTATTTTGACAGTGTCAGTATAATACTCAGTTACAGATTACTTTTTACTGACAGAGGTAATACATTTTAATAGAAATCATACCTGGTAAGAAGAAAGATGACAAGAGGTTATCTTTTCATTCCAGAGGTAGTGTATCTAGTTTGACCTTTGGATTTTTGCTGAAGGTTGCTGATTCATGATTGTTTTAATGCAAAATGTTTTTCTCTTCCTAACTTAAAAAAAGGGGGGGGGGGCAAACAAAAAAGGCAGTATAGTTTGTTTTGCTTGTTGTGATTTCTTTTGTGATTTATTTGGATTTTTTTGTATTAGACATACAAGTATGTACTTTTTTATTTCCTTCCCAAGACAGAACTATCTCCAGTGTGTATATCTTCCATTTTGCTTTGCCTGGTCTTAGGCTGACTAAGGAAAAGTAGAGAAGCATATGAAGTGCCCGTCCTCCACTCTGATGCATGTGTCTGACATGTACCTACCATGGAAATTATATCTTTTCAAGCCTTAGAGCATCTCAGAGGTTCTTGGGTTGTTTACAATAGGTGCCTAAATAGTTTGAAGCTTCTTCTTTGTCCTAATCATTATAGTTAAGACAGTTAGAAAGGGCAAATAGCAAGAGCTGTCAGAATCGCCATACAGAGAAGAACTGGACACACTATTGGACACACTACTAGACACACTATTACTTAAAAAGAAACTCTACAGGAAGTGGAGGGAAGGGCAGATAGAACAGGGGGTACATAAGAAAGCTGCCTGAGCAGCAAGAGGCCTGGTTAGGAAAGCCAAAGCAGAGTTTGAATTGAATCTAGCCAGGGAGGTTAAAGGGAGCACTAAGAATTTCTATAGGTATGTTAATGGCAAGAAGAAGACTAGGGAAGGTGTGGGCCCCCTCAGAAAGGAAAGTGGTGAATTAGTCACAAGCGATGTGGAAAAGGCTGAGGTACTCAATCACTTCTTTACCTCAGTCTTTACTGCAAGGGCCTCCAGCCACACTCCTGGTGTCATGGAAGACGATGGCAGGGACGGGGAGGAAGAACTTCCCATCCTAAGTGAAGCTCAGGTTCGTGATCACCTGAAGAACCTGAAAGTGTTCAAGTCCATGGGACCCGACGGGATACACCCACGGGTGCTGAGAGAACTGGCAGATGAGGTTGCTAAATCCCTCTCTATTCTATTCCAAAAGTCATGGCAGACTGGGGCAGTCCCCACAGACTGGAAAAGGGGAAACATTACTCCCATTTTCAAAAAGGGCAAGAAGGAGGAACCGGGGAACTACAGGCCAGTCAGTCTCACCTCTGTGCCTGGAAAGATCACAGAGCAGATCCTCCTGGAGGCACTAATGACTCAGAAGAATAGTGAAGAGGTGATTGGGAATAGTCAGCATGGCTTTGCCAAGGGCAAATCCTGCCTGACAAACCTGGTGGCCTTCTATGAGCAGGTGACATCATTAATAGATGAGGGGCAAGCAACTGATGTCATTTACCTGGACTTGAGCACAGCCTTCGGCACTGTCCCGCACCACCTCCTGGTCTCCAAGCTGGTGACACATGGGTTTGATGGATGGACTACTAGATGGATAAAGAACTGGCTTGATGGCCGCACCCAAAGAGTGTCTGTCAACGGGGTCCATGTCCCAATGGAGGCCAGTGACAAGCGGAGTCCCTCAGGGATCAGTCCTGGGACCTGTCTTGTTCAACATCTTTGTGCGTGACATGGACAGTGGCATCGAGTGCACCCTCAGCAAGTTTGCTGATGACACCAAGCTGTGTGGTGCAGTGGACACGCTGGAGGGAAGGGATGCCGTCCAGAGGGACCTTGACAGGCTGGAGAGGTGGGCACAAGTCAACCTCATGAGCTTCAACAAGACCAAGTGCAGGGTCCTGCATCTGGGTCGAGGCAATCCCAGGCAGAAATACAGGCTGGGCAGGGACTGGCTGGAGAGCAGCCCTGAGGAGAGAGACTTGGGGGTGCTGGTGGAAGAGAAGCTCAACATGATCTCTCAATGTGCACTTGCAGCCCGGAAAGCCAATCTGATCCTGGGCTGCATCAGGAGAAGTGTGACCAGCAGGTCAAGGGAGGTGCTTCTTCCCCTCTACTCAGCTCTGGTGAGACCCCACCTGGAGTACTGCGTCCAGTTCTGGAGCCCCTATTACAGGAGGGATGTGGACGTGCTGGAGCGTGTCCAGAGAAGGGCCACGAGGATGATCAGAGGGCTGGAGCACCTCTCCTATGAGGACAGACTGAAGGAGTTGGGGCTATTCAGTCTGGAGAAGAGAAGGCTCTGAGGTGACCTCATTGTGGCCTTCCAGTATCTGAAGGGGGCCTACAGGAAGGCTGGGGAGGGACTTCTCAGGATCTCAGGTAGTGATAGGAGTAGGGGGAATGGAATGAAGCTGGAAATAGGGAGATTCAGGCTAGATGTGAGGAAGAAGTTCTTCACCATGAGAGTGGTGAAGCCATGGAATGGGTTATCCAGGGAGGTGGTTGAGGCCCCATCCCTGGAGGTGTTTAAGACCAGGCTGGACGAGGCTCTGGCCAGCCTGATCTAGTGTAGGGTGTCCCTGCCCATGGCAGGGGGGTTGGAACTAGATGATCCTTGTGGTCCCTTCCAACCCTGACTGATTCTATGATTCTAAGAATTGTTTCTGTAGGTATATTAATGGTAAAAAGAAGACTAGGGAAGGTGTGGGCCCCCTCAGAAAGGAAACAGGTGAACTGCTGACAAGTGACATGGAGAAGGCTGAGGTTCTCAATGACTTCTTTATCTCAGTCACAGTATCGCAGCATATCAGAGGTTGGAAGGGACCTCGAGATCATCGGGTCCAACCCCCTGCTAAAGCAGGATCACGTAGGGCAATCCTCACAGGAGTGCATCCAGATGGGTTTTGAATATATCCAGAGAAGGAGACTCCACAGCCTCACTGGGCAGCCTGTTCCAGTGCTCCATCTTCACTGGCAATGGCTCCAGCTGCACTCCCAGAATAATGGAAAATAATGGCAGGGACTGGAAGAAGAAACGGTCCATTGTGAATGAAGATCAGGTTCGTGACCATCTGAAGAACCTGAAAGTGTACAGGTCCATGGGACGTGATGAGATACACCCACGGGTGCTGAGGGAACTGGTGGATGAGGTTGCTAAACTGCTCTCTATTATATTCCAAAGGTCATGGCAGTCTGGGAGGTCCCCACTGACTGGAAAAGGGGAAATATAACACCCTTTTTCAAAATGGGAAAGAGAGATGAACCAGGCCAGTCAGTCTCACCTCTGTGCCCAGTAAGATCATGGAGCAGATCTATGATTCTATGTCTGTAGCCTCCATCTCTGCATCAGCTAGTGCTAACTTTTGAAGTAGTATAGTAGATGCTATTGTTGTGTGCACTACTTGAGCATTCTGGGAAGTGCCTTCTACACAGTTCTCAAAATGTACCAGAAAATAGACTTTGTTATCTGTCTTTTGCTATTCTTGCTATTTGGAATGGCTTGAGATTGAAGGCAGTTACATGACAATGTAAAGTATAGATAGAAATAGAGGCTTCTGGGTGAGATGTCAGTACTGACACACCTTAGCCAAGAAGAAGCCCCAAGCAAAAGGTTTTCTTTCTCTATGGTTCTGTCTTTGTACACATGCGTGTTTTGAAGAGCAGAAACTTTGATGCAGACTAACGATTTAAAATACATAATTTAGTTACTTAGAGCTATTGTAAATGCAACTATGCTGCTGCAATCAGTGCTGAAGAGTTCTTGTGGAAATTACCATCTGGTTTCTAAGCTTCCCAGTGAGCTTGGATACACTGTTCTTGAAAATGCAGGAACAGAGATGTGATTGCGCTGCTTTTCTGCAGCACATTACAGAGTTTATGACATAATGGTAAATTCAGTTGGGAAACCTGTGGTACTGTGGGAGATTTGAATCTTGGACTTCCTCCTTGGGAAGATGCCTGTAGAATGTTGTGTTAACCTGTATTCATAGAATATCATAATTTAATTCTGAAAGGTGATTAACAGCCTGTATTACAGCAGATGTTAACAGCCTATTATCATCAAATTAAATGATGGTTTGGGAGATTAATATGAGGCTGTTAGTAGGGAAGACAGATCTAGCTGTTTTGGTTGAGCATGGACACCTATACAGAAAAGATACCATTTGAGTGAGGGAGAAGGCTGAGGGACCAGCCTGTAATGGTGAAGACTCAATAGACTAGAATTAACCAGGTTGGAAAAGACCTTTGAGATCACTGAGTCCAGCCCATCATCCAACACCATTTAATCAACTAAACCATGGCACTAAGTGCCTCATCCAGTCTCTTTGTAAACACTTCCAGTGATGGTGACTCCACCACCTCCCTGGGCAGCCCATTCCAGCATGGCTTTAGGAAGGGCAGGTCCTGCCTCTCCAACCTGATCTCCTTCTATGATCAGGTGACCCGCCTGGTGGATGTGGGGAAGGCTGTGGATGTAGTCTACCTGGACTAAAGAAAGGCCTTTGACACCGTCCCCCACAGCAAACTCCTGGCCAAGCTGTCAGCCTGTGGCTTGGACAGCAGCACTCTGTGCTGGGTTAGGAACTGGCTGGAGGGCCAAGCCCAGAGAGTGGTGGTGAATGGTGCCATATTCAGCTGGCAGCCAGTCTCTAGTGGTGTCTCCCAGTGATCAGTGCTGGGCCCCATGCTCTTTACTATCTTTATCAATGATCTGGATGAGCGTATTGAGTCTATCATCAGTAAGTTTGCAGATGACACCAAGCTGGGGGCAGGTGTTGATCTGTTAGAGGGTAGGATCTTGACAGGCTGCACAGATGGGCAGATTCCAATGACATGAGATTTAACACATCTAAGTTCCGGGTTCTACATATTGGCCCCAACAACCCCATGCAGTGCTACAGGCTGGGGTCAGAGTGGCTGGAGAGTGACCTGGGGTACTGGTTGATAGCAGGCTGAACATGAGTCAGCAGTGTGCCCAGGTGGTCAAGAAGGCCTGTGGCATCCTGGCTTGCATCAGGAACAGTGTGGCCAGCAGGAGCAGGGAAGTCATTCTGACCCTGTATTCAACACTGGTTAGGCCACACCTTGAGTCCTGTGGCAGTTCTGGGCCCCTCAGTTTAGGGAAGATGTTGACTTGCTGGAACATGTCCAGAGAAGGGCAACAAGGCTGGTGAGAAGCCTCAAGCACAAGCCCTCTGAGGAGAGGCTGAGGGAGCTGGGGTTGCTTAGCCTGGAGAAGAGGAGGCTCAGGGGAGACCTTATTGCTGTCTACAACTACCTGAAGGGAAATTGTAGCCAGGTGGGGGTTGGTCTCTTCTCCCAGGCAAGCAGCACCAGAACAAGAGGACACAGTCTCATGTTGTGCCAGGGGAGGTTTAGGCTGGATATTAGGAAGAAGTTCTTAATGGAAAGAGTGATTTGCCATTGGAATGGACTGCCCAGGGAAGTGGTGGAGTCACCATCACTGGAGGTTTTTAGGAAGAGACTGGATGGGGCACTTGGTGCCATGGTTTAGTTGATTAGATAGTGTTGGATGATAGGTTGGACTAGATTACCTCAAAGGTCTTTTCCAACCTGGTTAATTCTATTCCATTCTTTTCAATGGCCAATCACTCTTTCTGTGAAGAACTACTTCCTAACATCCAGCCTAAACCTCCCCTGGCACAGCTTGAGACTGTGTCCTCTTGTTCTGTCACAGGTTATCTGGGAGAAGAGACTAACCCCCATCTGGCTACAGCCTCCCTTCAGGTAGTTGTAGGTGGCTATAAGGTCTCCTATGAGACTTCTCTTCGCCAGGCTAAGCAGCCCCAGCTCCCTCAACCTCTCTTTGTAGGGCTTGTGCTCCAACCCCCTCACCAGCTTTGTTGCCCTTCTCTGGACATGTTCCAGCAAGTCAACATCTTTCCTAAACTGAGGGCCCCATAACTGGACACAGTACTCGAGGTGTGGCCTGACCAGTCTCATGCCAAGAGTCCTCTACTCTAAATTGAAGTATGATGCAAGTAATCTAGATAACTGAAGGAGAGAAGAGAATTGCAGAGATATACTCCTGAGTTTTCTGCTGTGGTGGTCATGCGTTGTATTAGGTCATTTAAACCTATATAAATTATACCTTTTTAAAGGCATAATTCTCTGGTGACTCAGCTAGAGACATCTGGGTTATAATCAGAGCTGCAACTGAGTCAAATGCATGGATAAAAATAAGTGTTCTGAAGAGACATGTCAGCAATATATTTTTGTTCAGTGTCCTATCTATAATTTGGAACATTAATTTGGTTGATAATACTGTGTGTGAAAATAAGTTTATTAATGTGCAAGTCACACAGCTACAGGAAGTACTCTGTGGATTGCAGATCTAAATGACAGAAGAGTTATCCTCCTCTTCTTTTGCCTACCCTGACATGTTTTCCTTGGCAGGTAACATTCCTGCATCATTGTATGGATATTGAACGGATACAATATTAGATATGCCTTGAGATTAGAATTTCTAAAACAATGTCACTGTCAATTAGTTGTAACACACAAATGTGAAGAGTACTAAGAAGAGAAAGTACCTGTGGCATTCAGTATAAATAGCTGCAACAATGGCAGTCACCAGGGAGTAAGAGAAGAGCATCCAATGAATGCTTAGGTGGGAATTGAGCCTTTCAGGGAAAGGTAATTTCAGATTTCCTTGGATCATGAAAACTTTGTTCAAGAATGTATTTTGGGAACTCTCTTAAGTGACTCACAAAGTCAATTACTTGATTGCTTGATTTCTTTGATATGGTGGCAGTTTTAGGAAGCCAGTGACACACAATAAGTGATGCGCTACACTTGAAATACAGATTAATGTCACATCCCAATATTCAAACTTTGTGGCAAATTCCATTGTGTATAGAAGGAAGAACACCAGCTTAGGAAGCCTGCAATGTTTAATAATAAGTTCTTTGGAGTGTTTGCTATGGTCTAAGACCCCAAGCAGCTGACCCTTCTGCCATATATGTATATCCCTTAGAGGCAAATATGCTGTTACTATTTTAGCTTTATTTCTAATGTCTTTCAAGAGTAGCCAGGTCTGTCTTTGTGTTTATTTATACAATAAGAGCAATTTAGGCATGAACAAAACAAAAAAAAAGTTTTATTTTAATTTTGTATACTGTAATGAGGTTTTTAATTAACCCCAAATAAGAGCCTCACTCTTTCCTGGTTATAGCATCTCTCTTACGGCAATGGTAGCTTACATGTTGATGCGGCCTTCCAGCAGACGCTCTGGAGTGTAGCACCAATCAGTTCAGGAAGTGAGGTTGCCCAAGGTAAGATAGACTTGACTTTACTTATTGAAACAACGATTGTAAATGGAATATCTGTAAAATCATATTATTCTGCCATGTGTGGGAGTGTTGTTTTTTTAAATGTAAACATTCAATCCACTGAGTAAATACATAGATGTTCTGAAAAAAGAGAAAGTTACATTGAAAGTGACACTGAGAGTTTTCTACATATTTTTTTGTAAATGCTGAACAGCTTATTCATATCTCATTTTGATAAAGGCATGATAGCATTCATACTTTTTAAAATAGCTTTTGGTCCTGGTTTGAAATGCATCAGACAATTCTGATGTATACGGGCATGTACATGTTCTTGAGACTGAGTGAAAATGAGCAATAGGACTGGAAGCAGGATGCAAAGTCCTAGAAGTTTAGGCTGTGAGTGGTTTTGCAGGGAGCATATGGTTGAGAGTTAAAACACAAGGAGGAGAAAGGCAGAAGCAGATAGGCTGAAACAGCAGAAACAGCTTTTATAATTTTGTTTAGGAGATAGGAAGTTTTTTTAAAATGCAGCTTCTGACACAAAAGAACACAGAGGTCCCTGAATTTATGCCATTCTGATTCTACAAAGAAGCAAAACCCACTCATTTTTTATAAAAAGTCTGCTGTGATGTAAAGTCTAATGTTTTCTACTTTCCTACAGAATGATTCTTTTGAGTAGGTTTCGTAGTAGAACCTTAAGAAGATTAAAGCTACAGTTGCTTTCCAGTCCTGGGGATTTTGGGGTGTTAGTTTTGGGAAAGGCAATACACTGATATTTCACAGCAGTTCTTTATATCTGGCATATTTTAAAACACAGTTGTGGAATGATCTGGAATCTTTTCACATTCAGATTTCAGGAACAACATTGCCAATGTGTTCTTAGACTATGAGAATAATTACACACATTCAGATTCTCTGATATGTTTTCTAGTGCAATCTGTTACCAAAAGGATGCTAGTGCATTGCTTAACAGTGTCCTAAACTTTATGGAGAAAACCTTCCTTTTGATCAGAGGAGAAAGCTTTTTTTCTCTTCAACCTATTGCTCCTCCTTATAAACTCCTTGTCCTCCCATACTGGAAGCACTACTGTGGTATTCATGTTAATAATCCCAGTATTTGTTCTGTGCCACACATTACTGGTCAGTGAACTTCACTAGTGAGACTTGCCTGGGTATTTGGGAAGCAGAACTCCATTCATAATGATACGGTGTCACATTATGTACTCAAAGCCACAGCTAATCATGTGAAAATGATGTAATACGAATTTAGTAGCTCTGCATTTCTCTGTGTATTTGCTTGTTCTTTGTTGCTATGCCTTTCCAATTTCATTTTTCTCAGGCATGAACCTTATCTTAGTTAACCACTATCTTTATTAGAGACAATCAGCTGGCTGAATTAGAGCAAAGGCTGGATTCTAGCAAAACCAGCAAACGTTCCTGTAATCTAAGTTGTCTTGTGATGGGAGAGTGAATCTGGCACTTAGTGTGTAAGACTTTACTCTGTATGCCTCAGCAAAACTGTAGCCAAACTGGAGAAAATTACCTCAAAATAGGAAGAATAAGATAAAGCTAATTTCATTTGTGTCTGCAAAATGCTTTGTTATTTTCATAAACAAAATGTTAGTATGTAGGAATAACCAGGCTATAATACCATCTCTTAATCAGAACTTTTCATTAAAAGTAAATTAATTGTGAAATTCTTAAGTTACATTACTTTGGAGTGAATGGAATGGATGAGTAGTCCATAAAATGAACTAAGATATTGGAAGTAGCTAATTAAAATAAAATTATTAAAAGAAAATTATTAATTAAAATTATTAATTAAAAGAAAGTTATTAATTAAAGGAAAATTATTTCTTTTTACAAGCATCTGTGCAAAACTGGCTGATGTAGAAGTCAGTTTATTGTTTAATTTTTAAAAAAAGGTTTTGAGTCAAATCAAGTAATTCTGCTAACTTTGTGAAGTAGATGGGTGGCACTTTAAAACAAAACAAAAATCTGCAAAGGACAGAACATCTTCAGAATTCTGTAGACACAGGTCCATGTATAAATTGATGTATGTAAGTACTGTTACCTAGGCATAATCCCCTGTGTCAAAATCAGGAATTTAAAAATTCAGTGCTAAAACTGGCTGCCTAAACACTGATTTTATATTGACTTCAAAGGTTTAAAAAATGCATCTTGAAATGTTCTGTGATATATATTCAGGACAAAGATTTCCTGTTATCTGAAAATAAATCTGTGAAATGTGTACCGTGTGACTAGTGGATCTTCAACACTGTTTTCCTGTATAGTTCTGTGTTACTGCACAGAAGTACTTGTTCATATAGACATAGCTTCCAAATACCATTCTAATAGTGTTAAAAAAAAATGTTTTAACACTAAACCCAAGGAATTATGTTACCACATCCTACTAATGTGGAAAATTTACCAATTCTAGTAAAAAAAAGAAAAATTAGTTTAGGAAACAAACAAGTGTTTACATTTATCTTGATGGACTGAAAAAATACCATTGATTTGTACTTAAAATCTACTGTGTTTCAGTATTCTTCAAATGCTAGATGACAATATAATATTTGCAGGAGAGCATAAAATCATATTTCTTTTTAATGCCACATCTCTGATGCAAAAGGTCTGGCAAAAAACATCTTTTTTTGTCAATATCCTTACTGATTATGATCCTATGATTAGAATTATGGCCTTATTTGCAGCTTCTGGCTGCAGTGCCCTAGCTGTTCAAACACTGAGATGCTAAGGGTGTGCCTTACCTTGTCATCACATATCTTCCCATGTACACTGCAGAGCCAAGTGTTTGGCTTTGAACCTGCATATACACTGGAGATATAGGCAGTATAGGTGTTTCCTTTGAAGTCCAAATAAATTGTGATTGTAGATTGGGAATGTTTAAGTCAAGCAGAGCTTTGAGTGGGTGAAGTCCGGAAGTTTGTTTTTTCACAGAAAACTGACAAAGACACCAAAAAAGATTTTGAAGTTAACTAACCAATTAACTCTTTGTTTAGTTAGTATATAAAATGGACTTTTAAACTTAAATCAAGCCAGAAAGTGAGCAGGTAAAATGGAAGATAAGGCCCTCCCACTTTTTCTGTTGTAATCTTGGAGAAAAGTACTTGATTCCTTGTTCCTTGAGTCTTTTTCTGAGTTGTACTAACTCTGGTAGAATCCTCTGGTTGTGGCACTCTTTCTCCTGATTCACCATTTCCTACTTGCTGTCTTGGAGCTTTTCTCACTTAATAATGTTCAGCTGGCTCCACAGGGTATGATATCTCTTCCCCTACTTACTCCCTTCTTAATGTTGTGTCAAACAGCAACAGAGAAAAAAAACACACCACCCCATAGTACCTCTTACAGTTTGCACTATACTTTTACGTGTTACTGTGTTCAGATGTGCTTGTTTTTCTCTCTTTATTCAAGGATATCTGATAGGAGGGGATGTTCTGAGATTATTGCATGGTCACATGGATGAATGTTTAACAGTCCCTTCAGGTGAACATGGAGAAGAACAAAGAAGGTAGGTTTCCAGCTTATATTAGCATAATAAAAAATACTGCTGAACCAATAGTGTCACTGATAGTACAGATTGTTTAAGCATATTGCAGTGAGATGCATTACTCATAAGAAGGAACATTGTTGGCATGAACTTTGGACATGACCCTCATGCATTTTCGTTTCGGTATTCTTCAAGTCTGATTTCCCCTACTGGATGTGATTTATTTATTTTTTAAAACTTATTGCAGACTTTAGTGACTTAATAACACTGAATGAAATATGTTGATGTCTTTTGACTTCTTTATTGCCTCTTTTTTTTGCCCCCTTTTTTTTTTTTCTGTAGTCTCAAAAAATTCCTTGTGACAGAGTATGTTAGGAATACTGCCTAGTCCCTCAAGACTACTAGCTGGGTACTGATCTCCAATTGTGGTGGTTTGGGCTGGGTGCCCTCTGCTACGTGGTGTACTTCCTGTGTCCAGAAGTCCAGCCCAGTGGGTGGACACAGGAAACCAGGTATCTCCTACCATAATCCCCTGCACCGCTATAAAATCTAGTGCGGGGTCTGGCACTTTCTTCCCTCGCTGGCACCCGGTAACTGGGGAGACATCTCCCGGCCTTGGGCCTGGCTAGGCCCAAGGCCAGGGGGATGGGCGGTCTCAGGCCTGGCCAGCTGAGACCAGCCTAGCAGTGGGGGGGGGAAGAACGAGCCCTGGGGGTCTTGGGCCCACCCTCAGGTGGGGATGGGATGTTTTTGGGTCTGCTTTGGGGTTTCTTTTGTCAGTGTTCCTGGTTCTCTGTACACATTCACCTTTTTCTATTTAAACTTTCCATCACTTTTGCAGTCCGTTTGTCAGAGTCTTTATTTCTGCCTGTGGTGGGGAGGGGGCTGCCTCAACCCACTACACTGATGTACCCATTGTGGTGGACTAGAAGTTAATTTATGGCTATTTTCTTGAATAAGAAATCACATAATGAAAGCAGAGAAGCGATGATAGCTTGGTATGTTAAGTAATGAATCCAACCAGTAAGAAGATTGGCACTGACTTGTCTCAGTAGAGCGATTACATGGGTGAATCAAAGTCCTGTGTATTTGATTTAATAAAATATAGCTGAAACATGTTTTCCACAGGACCGTGTCATGTGATTTATTTCTATCTTCAGGCTGAAGATTGCTAAACTATAATTTTGGTTTGGGAATAGTTTGCTTAGTAGCATATTGGGTAGCTTCATTTTTCAAATGAGTTTTCTTGATTTGCAAATAGAAATATATTTTTAAAGAGAAGGACAAAAGGACTCAGCTCTCATAAAATATAGAAAACAATCTTTAATGAATTTCTGGAAGTTAAAGAGAAAAAAACAACTAACCCTTTCCAACCTTAACCAAAGCTTTCTAGCTAATTCTTATTTTTAGATGAGAGAATAATTTTTGAAAACAAGATACATCAAAATGCTGAAACTTAGAATATGATCAGTTCATGTTTTAATTTTAGTTACTGTGTGATAGATCCATTATATCTTGGAGTTTATTGCTGCTATTATTATCCTCACCCTGAAAGTTATGAAATGGTAAGATGATAAATAAGTAGGATGCTGTAGTATTTGCTCTTGCTTCAGTCTAAATCCTGCAAAATTCCTTTTAAAATTTATAGTTGCACTGCAGTTGCAGATTTATAGGCTGATTGGACACTTCAGTAATAAACTTCAACAGACTCACAGAGTAGTAGGGGTTGCAAGGGACCTCTGGAGATTGTGTAGTCCAACCCTGCTAAAGCACACTCACCTAGAGCAGGTTGCACATGACCACATCGGGGGGTGGTGTTTGACTATCTCTAGAGAAGAAGACTCTCTGGGCTGCCTGCTCCAGTGCACTGTCACCCTCGAAGTGAAGAAGTCCTTCCTCATGTTCAGATGGGACTTTCTGTGTTTCAGTTTGTGTCTGTTGCCCCTTATATTGTTGCTGGGCATAACTGGAAAGACTCTGGCCCCATCTTTTTGGTACTAGCTCTTTAGATTGGTAAGATCCCCTCTCAGTTTTCTCCAGTGTAAACAGCATTTCCTCATAAAAGAGATACTCCAGTCCCCTAATCATCACTCTGTCTAGTATTTCTTTGTCTCTCTCGAACTGGCGAATGCAGTAAAAATCTCTTTCTTCTCAGCAAGGTTAACATTATGTAGAAAGTGTGGTAAAGGGAGTGTGAGGTTGCAAGTCAAGAAAAAAGTAATTTGATATGCTTGTGCATAACATGGGAGGAAGAGGGGTTTGTTTGTTAATTTCTTCTTGAGAAACTATTTTTTTAATTTCTTCTTTCTGTACTGCCTATTTTCCCCCGTCTGTCTAGTACTCCAAAAGAAACAAGCAGTCAAAGAATAGTACCTATACCTTTGTGTTTCCTTGTAGAAATACTGAGAAACAGTGCTGCTTAGTGCTTCATAAAAGACAAGTTTGATTTTCTTGTTGTTCAGGAGCTTCCTGTAATAAATAGTATTAAAAAAGGTGGGAGTATGCTTTTTTTTCTTTTCTGTGGTAAGTTTAGGTTATGCCTTTAAAAATTTTTCACAGATCTTGAAGAGTAAAGCGGTAAAATGTAAATAAATCACTATTGGGTGTACAAAGGAAAATAACAATAGTTCTAACCAATCCCATCGGACAATTATCTACCATAAGAATTAGTTTGGTAAATCATTTCTCTCTTCTTGGTTCCTTGGGCTGGGAGATACTAATTTTGTGCTTCTGCTGGCTTCTGCTTGACCTTGGCTGCATTGTTTTGGCTAAGTTCTAACTTGTCTGCTCTGTCTCTTGTCCCTTTTGTGTACAGGGGGTAAGGGGGAAGCAGCGAGGGAGAAGCTATTAGCAGCTCCTCTGGTCTTTGGCCAGGGGTGTCCTTGTGCTGTTCATTAATTGTAGATACCTGTAAATATTGTAAATGCTGTATGTTTTGTACATATTCATTGCATTCCATTGTAGATTGTAGTTTTGCTTGTAAATACAGCTTTCATTTGCTTCCAACTGAGCTGGTCTGGCAAATTCAGTGTTGGGGGGGGAAATTTCAACCCACCACATTTTCTGAAGTTCTCTTGCTTTTCTGAACTATTTGTAATGTTTTTGCTATATAAATCTAGAATATAGTTTATAATTGCTTTTACTTTTATGGAATGAAGTATAATTGCTCTGTGCCCCACGCTTTCTCCTCTTAAATTATTAGTAAATTAAGTTGCCTATAAACTCTATGCTTCTATCTCTAATTAGGACTCTTGACTATTCAAAATAATATCTAAAAGGATAATTTGTGGCATACCTTATTTTGATTTGTATTTAAAGGCTAGTAGAATTATAATTATTTTCAAAAGGTTAATTTTGGCAGGTATGAAATTGTAAGATAAATTATTTTATATTTCATTTTAATCTAATTTCCATGACTTTTGCTCATAAGGCATGGTAAAGTGTGGTCTATTTGGAGTATAATAATTCTATGTTATCCTTCGATTGCCTTTTAAAGTAGTCTGCTGGGAGATTACTGTGGCTGTGCTTGGTTTGTTCTGTTCCAGTATATGCTCTACAGAATGGTAATGTGAAGGAACACTGAAAAGTTCCATCTGTGTTGTGATTCACCAATTCCTCTATCTCACTTTCATTTTTCTGCAAAGGCCTTTTCTCTATGCTGTTTCAAATAAATAAATGATCAGATAGTCCTAAAATAAGAGACAGTCCTAAAATAAATCAGTTTTATTTTGTCTTGTCACCTGGTATCTAATCCTGAGAATGAATAAACTGTTTTGATGTGATGGATCCTCCTAGGCAATTTCAAAAAATAGCTGCTGTTTTTCTCTGTTCTGGAAGCACTGGTATTGTTACATAAATTTCAGTAGCAATGTGTTTTGAAGATTGCCTGAAGTCCAAAATAAAACATGCGTTCTCAGGCTGTTTATAGTCACAGTGGAGACCTATGATACAGTGACGGTGCAGATAGCATATTCATGATTACTGTACAAAGCTTCTTCTGCTTCAAGGGTGTCCTCATTGGCACTGGTATAGGCATAGCATAGTGGCAAGAACAGTCATACAAAATAATTATCTTCTGTGTCTTCTTTTGTTTCCTTGATTAATTGTTGAGCTTATGTGTCCCCCCCATGGCGTGCTGCCATGGTGCTACACTGGTCATTACAAGGTTTTGGAAGTGGCACATTGGCATTGAGTGGTGAATTGAAATTGCACAATGAGCATTGCTCCTGACTTTAGCAAAGTATCACTTGAGGTTCAACAAGCTCCAAATTCTCAAACCATCCTGTCAAAATAGATCCTTCATAAGAGAGTGTACAGGTGTAGGCTAATTCCAGAAGCATCTTTGTCCTTCCCGCCTTTGAGAGTTTATTTAGTTAATCACATTATGATAAGTCTTTTGCAAATGATCTTAAATGTTTTGGTTTAGTCTCAGAAATGGACAGACAGGGCTTTAAAGTAATGACAATCAAAATCACTGTGATTTAGCCAATCCCAGCTCCTTTTCACTTTTCTTTCCATACCACTCTCTTTAGACAAGTAAAATAGTTTCTGATGTGGCATTATAAACTAGTGAGATCTGTTGTACCCCAGAAAGGCTGGGATCTGATGCATATAAAAAATTATTTATGACTGAAATGTCAACTTGGAGTTGAGTTTTCACCCAGCATAAAAAAATGCTCTTTCCCCCATACCCAAAACAGCCAGCAACCCTTGAATAATAGTGGCTGTACTTTTTTCAAAACAGTAATTTCACAGAATCAGAGAATGTTGGGAGCTGGAAGGAGGGAGACTCCACAAGCCTCCTGGGCAGCCTGTTCTAGTGTTTGGCACCATCAAAGTGAAAAAATTTCGTGTTTACATGGAACTTCCTATGCCTCCACTTCCACCCATTGCCCCTTGTCCTGTCATTGGGCATCACCAAGAAGAGCCTCTTGGCACTCACCCTTTACATATTTAGAAACATTAATGAGGTCATTTAGAAATATTCCTTAGGATTCTTTAGTGTTTTATTTTTCAAATTAAAACAAGAACTGCCTTGTCTATGGTTGAAGGGAGTGGTCCAGGTACAGTATGTTCTACTGTGTATGCCTTATTTTTGGTACGCTGAGTAATTCCAAGTTACTGAGTTTTACTCCATTATCTCCTTGCTATGAAACTTAGGCTTTAGTGCTATGAAAGAGTGTCATTTATTGCAATTTATTTTACCCTCATTTAATGCCCATTTGCAGTCTGGGAGTTCCACTGAAATGAGTGTCCTCTCTGCTCACCAATACTTCAATAAGAATATGAATTCAATAATGTTTCTCTGGGCATTCTGATTCATGGTAGTCTGTTTTAAATCTGTGCGATTAATGCATTGTTGTAATTAGTGATGAAAGATTCAGACATTGAGCTTTCCTTTTGATGTTTACCATCACTTTGCTTCTGCATCACATCTCAACAAGTGAGAGGAAGGTTCTATGAGTAACTTATTGAAGGCACTGTCTGTTCTGAGTCCCTGGGTGGGGCACTGGGGACCGATGCTGCTGTCTGTGCCGCTGCCCATGGTGTCGTCATTGCAGTGCTGGGAGGCAAGTCGGGTGACAAGTCTCAGCTCTGGTGACTGTTCACATTAAGGAGAATTAAACAGATGAAAAGAATGATGCTTTAAATTAGACGTACAGCCATAAGTCAGACAAAAATTGACTTCATTACACCAACTAATTAACTAGATTAAAGTTTATAGTGAAGATGAACTGAAAATTCTCAAAGGTTCTGAATTCCACAGAGAAATTTTCTTTTGAAAGAAAAAGGGTCTGTATCTTTACTCCATAGAGCCTGCAGTGTGCCCAGGCAGCCAAGAAGGCCAATGGCATCCTGGCCTGCATCAGGAACAGTGTGGCCAGCAGGAGCAGGGAGGTCATTCTGCCCCTGTACACTGCACTGGTTAGGCCGCTCCTTGAGTACTGTGTCCAGTTCTGGGTCCCTCAGTTTAGGAAGGATGTTGACTTGCTGGAACGTGTTCAGAGAAGGGCAACGAAGTTGGTGAGGGGTTTGGAACACAAGCCCTATGAGGAAAGGCTGAGGGAGCTGGGGTTGCTTAGCCTGGAGAAGAGGAGACTGAGGGGTGACCTTATTGCTCTCTACAACTACCTGAAGGGAGGTTGTAGCCAGGCAGAGGTTGGTCTCTTCTCCCAGGCAGCCAGTACCAGAACAAGAGGACACAGTCTCAGGCTGCGCCAGGGCAGGTTTAGGCTGGATGTTAGGAAGAAGTTCTATACAGAGAGAGTGATTGCCCATTGGAATCGGCTACCCGTGGAGGTGGTGGAGTCACCTTCATTGGAGGTGTTCAGGAGGAGACTTGATGGGGTGCTTGGCTGTATGGTTTAGTTGTTGGGTGGGTTGGATTGGTTGATGGGTTGGATGCAATGATCTTGAAGGTCTCTTCCAACCTGGTGTATTGTATTGTATTGTATAGATGTTGGATATACAAAGAAAGTGCTTTGGAAAGAATATTAAAAAATGACAGGAATTAGTTATGGGTATATGAAGCATTTTAGGGGAAGGCTAACACTTGTTGTAGCTCATGTTGCAGTCTCATTCTTCTGCTGTTATTTGTACTTTCCTCATGTACAACTATGTTTTGTGATTTGCAATTTTTCCTTATTGTTTGGCAAGTAATGTGCTTCTGCTGTGCATTTCATGATTCCAATTATTTGTTTATTTTTCCTATCAAAGTAAATCTGTAGTAACTTTTTGAAATTTGGAGAGTTTTTGTAGCTTAGTCACACATCATTAAAAGCAATGTTTCATTTGACCTAGTTATATCATTGTCTGCTATGGCTTACAACTGTAAGTTTCAGGAAGGATTAAAATGCCATGAATCATACTTCCTTTCCAGCATTGAACTGTTGTCAACAGTATGTAAAAAGAATTTAGATGAGTCCTATCAAATAATGTTTTTATTTAAAATGAGCTCTAATGGAGTTGGTTTGACTTGCTGTTCAGATAAGAGATACCTTTTATTCAAAGCCATCTTTTTCTTTTATTTTCTTTCTTTGTGCCACCTTGGATTCTTGTAGCCTGTATCTTCTTTCCTGCTCATGCAGTCTTGCCATGCCATTCTTCACTCCAGTTTCTGGGCTTCTCTTTTGCTTCCCTGTAGAAATCCTTGATCTCTAGCCTTTCAGTCCCCAGCTCTTTCTCAGTCTCTCTTCAGATTACTGTCCCATATTGTTCTGTTAAGGCTTTGCTGTTTCCTTGTTGGGTTTTATCCCTTAAGTGCTATAACTGTCTTTCTGCTTTCACTCCTCTGTTGCTAGTGTACACCTTCATTCATATGGAAATAAGAGAACAGTCACAGGATTTTTTAAGATTTTCTTTGGTTAACAAGTTGCAGATTTTTATTTAGGATTTCTTCTTCCTTTTTGTCACCTTCCATGACCACTTCAGAACTGATAGCTTCCCTTTGAAGGAGTAGAGGAAGAAACATAGCAAGAAGCTATCCTCTCAAGTTCATAATGGGAGGTGTTTTAGATGTTTAAAATAACATGGATCCAGTTCCTATGTGTAATTTGATGTTAGAAAAGAGTTCTCAGGCTGAGAAACTGTATGTTTCCAGTGTGAGAAAGGACTTAATCACTGAAAAGTTACTGGGTACCAATGTAAAAATCAAATATTCTGGTTAATTGAAGCCTTGCTTTGACCTGATTTCTCATAAAATTAAAGACTTAAAAACTACTGAATAAAATTTTTACATGTTGTGTTATGTGAGTACAAGAACTCCAAGTCTCTTTTTGTCAATGAGGTTCATGGTGAAATAAGCTGGGATTTTTTTTTTCCCTCTGTATAATTTTTTTTCTGTTTCATTTGGGAGTGTTAATTTCTTTAATACTTTTTTAGCATATTCCAAGATGAATTTTAGTACCTCTCTAGCTTCCTGTATTAGCAGTACCAAGGAGTGTGTTCCAACTTACTATTTCTTTTGGCTTTGAACCGTCTCTTTAGTGATGAGTTTTCCTCTGTGCTAAGTATTCAGTCCCTCTGTATTACATCCACTGTAGGACTTTGGAAATTAAAGCCTAGTAGCTACTAGATTTATGATTCCAAAATTGTGTTCCTCAAAAAAATGTTCTAATGAACAATGGAAAATGCCTACAATTTCAGTACTAATATTCCATGAAGTTATGCTTTTGGCTGTTTTTGACAGTGCTGATTTTGGCTGAAGATCACATTACTCCATCTATAAGTTCTTCCACGAAACCGGGCCATTCCTTGGTAGTTCCTTGATGTGCTTGATCTGATAAGCATAGTGAGAGAATTCTTTGCATAAGTGACTCCTTAAGTCCAAGGAACAGCTGCCTAAATCTAGAGTGGCAGTGCTTAATACTCACCACACTCCTCAGGGTTTACTTTGAGGAGAAGCCAATACAATACAATACAATACACCAGGTTGGAAGAGACCTTCAAGATCATCGCGTCCAACCCATCAACCAATCCAACCCACCCAACAACTAGACCATACAGCCAAGCACCCCATCAAGTCTTCTCCTGAACACCTCCAGTGAAGGTGACTCCACCACCTCCACGGGTAGCCGATTCCAATGGCCAATCACTCTCTCCGTGTAGAACTTCTTCCTAACATCCAGCCTAAACCTGCCCTGGCGCAGCCTGAGACTGTGTCCTCTTGTTCTGGTGCTGGCTGCCTGGGAGAAGAGGCCAACCTCTGCCTGGCTACAACCTCCCTTCAGGTAGTTGTAGAGAGCAATAAGGTCACCCCTCAGTCTCCTCTTCTCCAGGCTAAGCAACCCCAGCTCCCTCAGCCTTTCCTCATAGGGCTTGTATTCCAAACCCCTCACCAGCTTTGTTGCCCTTCTCTGGACACGTTCCAGCAAGTCAACATCCTTCCTAAACTGAGGGGCCCAGAACTGGACACAGTACTCAAGGTGTGGCCTAACCAGTGCAGTGTACAGGGGGAGAATGACCTCCCTGCTCCTGCTGGCCACACTGTTCCTGATGCAAGCCAGGATGCCATTGGCCTTCTTGGCTGCCTGGGCACACTGCAGGCTCACGTTCAGCCTACAATCAACCAGTACCCCCAGGTCCCTCTCTGCCTGGCCACTCTCCAGCCACTCTGACCCCAGCCTGTAGCACTGCCTGGGGTTGTTGTGGCCAATGTGCAGAATCCGGCACTTGGATGTGTTAAATCTCATGCCATTGGACTCTGCCCATCTGTCCAGCCTGTCGAGGTCCCTCTGCAAAGCCTCTCCGCCCTCCAGCAAATCAACTGCTACCCCCAGCTTGGTGTCATCTGCAAATTTACTGATGATGGACTCAATGCCCTCATCCAGATCATCAATAAAGATGTTGAAGAGCATGGGGCCCAGTACTGATCCCTGGGGCACACCACTAGTGACAGGCCGCCAGCTGGATGTGGCACCATTCACCATTACTCTCTGGGCTCGGCCCTCCAGCCAGTTCCTAACCCAACGCAGTGTGCTCCTGTCCAAGCCATGGGCTGCCAGCTTGGCCAGGAGTTTGCTGTGGGGAACGGTGTCAAAGGCCTTGCTGAGGTCCAGGTAGACCACATCCACAGGCCTCCCCACATCCACCAGGCGGGTCACCTGATCATAGAAGGAGATCAGGTTGGAGAGGCAGGACCTGCCCCTCCTAAATCCATGCTGGCTAGGCCTGAGCCCCTGGTGATCCTGTAAGTGCTGTGTGTGATCGCACTCGAGATGACCCGTTCCATAATCTTGCCTGGCACTGAGGTCAGGCTGACAGGCCTATAATTCCCTGGCTCCTCCAACCGGCCCTTCTTGTGGATGGGCACCACGTTAGCCAGCTTCCAGTCTTCTGGGACCTCTCCAGTGAGCCAGGACTGCTGAAAAATGATGGAAAGTGGCTTGGACAGCTCATCTGTCAGCAATCTCAGCACCCTAGGATGGATCCCATCCGGTCCCATGGCCTTGTGGGGGTCCAAGCGGCTCAGTAGATCTCTAACTTCCTCTTGGAGCAGTGGGAAACTATGCAGCTCTCTGGCTCCTTCTGCCAGCTCTGCAGGCCAGCTGTCTGGAAGACGTTCTGCCCTGCTAGTGAAGACTGAGGCAAAGAAGGTGTTAAGTACCTCTGCCTTTTCCTCATTCTTTGTTACAACGTTCCCCTCCGTGTCAACCAAGGAGTGGAGGTTGTCCTTGCCCTTCTTCTTGCTATTGATGTATTTATAGAAGGACTTTTTGTTGTCCTTCACAGCAGAGGCCAGTCTAAGTTCTAAATGGGCTTTTGCCTCCCTAATTTTCTTCCTGCACAACCTAGCAACATCCCTAAACATTCTGTAGGTTGCCTCCCCTTTCTTCCAAAGATGATACACCCTCTTTTTTTCCCTAAGTTCTATTAAAAGTTCATTGCCCATCCAGGCTGGCCGTCTGCCCCGGCGGCTCATCTTCCGGCACACCGGCACAGCCTGTTCTTGCACCTTCAGTAGTTCTTCCTTGAAGTAGGTCCAGCTCTCCTGGACCCCTTTGTTTTTGAGGGCTGATTCCCAAGGAAACTTCTGAATTAGTTCCTTGAGTAGCCTGAAGTCTGCCCTCCTGAAGTCCAGAGTGGAGGTCTTCTTGCTCCCCCTCTTGGCTTGGCTGCATACTGAAAACTCTATTATGTCGTGGTCACTGGTGCCTAAACACCCTCCGACCACCACATCACCCACCAGCCCTTCCCTGTTGGTGAAGAGGAGGTCAAGCATAGCCTTACCCCTGGTAGGCTCACGCAGCACCTGGGATAAGAAGCTGTCCTCCATGCACTCTAAGAACCTCCTAGACTGCCTCCTCTCTGCTGTGTTGATATCCCAACAGATATCAGGCAGGTTGAAGTCACCCATGAGAATGAGGTCAGGTGATCTTGAGACAGCCTTAAGCTGCCTATAGAATGCCTCATCGACATCCTCCTCCTGGTTGGGTGGTCTATAACAGACGCCAACCAGGATGTCTGCCCTGTTGGTCTTCCCTCTAATTCTCACCCACAAGCACTCAACCCTATCATCCCTGATCTCCATCTCAACAGCATCCAGTGCCTCCCTGACGTACAGGGCCACCCCTCCACCCCTTCTTCCTTGCCTGTCTCTCCTGAAGAGCCTGTCGCCATCAATTGCAGCGCTCCAGTCATGCGAGTCGTCCCACCACGTCTCTGTGATGGCAACTACATCATAACTTTCTTGCTGCAACAAGGCTTCCAGCTCCTCTTGTTTGTTACCCATGCTTCGTGCATTAGTGTACATGCACTGCAGCTGGGCTGCTGGTTTCACCTCTAGCTCTAGCTTATCACCTCCAGACTCCTGCCTGAGGGCACTGGTTTCCGACCCTCCCCCTTCGAAGCTAGTTTAAAGCCCTGTCAATGAGACTTGCTAATTCCCTTCCCAGAATCTTTTTACCTTTGGGGGACAGGCCATTCTCATGTATTATGACCTTTCCCCTCCTCTGGGACAGATGTACTCCATCTGTTACCAGCTAACCTGGTGCAGTAGAAAGTTCCCCAAGATCGAAAAACCCAAAATTCATTCGTCTGCACCAGCCCCTAAGCCACTCGTTGACTACAGCGGCTGACCTGTTCCTTATTGTGTTCCCTCCTGCAACTAACGGTATCGATGTAAAAATTATTTGTGCACCTGACCCCTCAACCAGATCTCCCAGGGCCCTGAGGTCATTTTTGATAGCCCTGGGAGGCCTGGTACCAACATCATCATTCCCTAACTGCATGACCAATAAGGGATAATAATCAGAGGGCTGTACCAGACTGGGCAGCCTTCTGGTAACATCTCCAACTTGGACTCCTGCTAGGCTAATAACTTCCCTATGAGATGGGTCTGGCCTACATATGGGACCTTCTGTTCCCCTCAGGAGGGAATCATCAATAACAATTACCCTCCTTTTCTTTTTTTAGGGAGCAAGTCCTGATGCCAGGGGAAGGCTGTTACCTGTGCAGGACAGATAAATCTAAACCACTTTGAGGATCTAATATAAATCACTTGCCTGTATAGAATAATGGAGAAAAAGACCCACAACCATGTTTTAGGCCTGAATGTTTTGGATTTGTTTTAATTTAAAGTACTTGGATTTCTGGATATACACAGAAACTAGAGGAGTCATTGCATATAGAAATTTGGGAATAGGAAGCTGTTAAAATCTGAGATGTGTGAAGACTGTTACCAGTGTGGTAGTGGAAAATCAGGTGCTATGGTAATAAAATATGCTGTAAAATAAGTGAATGTTCATAACTCAAAGTAATACATTTTGTCATTGTTTTAATAATATAAGCTCTGAGAAAACATTATGTTTCTTATGAGTTGTATGTAGTGATTACAAATCTTTATCATCACTTGGCTTGGGTTGGGGTTTTTTTTGTTTGGTTTGTTTTTTTGTTAGAGTCTAGAGATGTTGCAATCATCAGCTGTCTTCCCCCCATATTCTCTTTCCTTACAAGACGAAGAAAGGTGTTTGAGCACTGCATGAATCCCATTGCTATGAATATCACAATAATAGATGCTAAAGACAATTAGACCAAAATTTGAGTAACTACTTCTGAAGGTTTATTTGATAAGAGCTGGTTTTGAACTTGATAACCTTTGAATCTGACAGGTGCAATGATTGTTTGGACAGTCTTAATATGAGAGATACAGTCAAGTGTACAAATAAATATGATAAATTTTTCCAACAGAGTGTTTAGTCTGTGCCTTTGATTTTCAGAACTGTCCATTATGAAGGTGGTGCTGTGTCAATTCATGCTCGTTCCCTCTGGAGACTAGAGACTCTAAGAGTTGCGTAAGTAAAACCTCTCTCAGAAAAAGAATTCCTTTTATCTGAGCACTTTTTGTGTAGTGTGACTGTTCCTATAAATTCACATGGATAACTACAAAACTGGACTGATAATACAAAAATAATCTCTCATAAGTGCTCTATATCACTTGAATGAAAAATTAACAACTCCCTGTAGAGAGTGTGTCTGAACACACAATGCTGTGCATATGTTTTGAAGTTTTTATGACTGTGAATTCACAATTTACATCTTTAACGTGTGATGTAATCAGAACTGTTTTCCTTTAAAATGTTAATTTATATATGTAATCCCTTAATGAAGCTAGTTGGATGTCTTAGCAAAAATTTACAGAAAAATTACGCTCCCTTGCACTGTGGAAATGTTAAAATCATAATATGGAATTGAACATTGCTTATTAAGGTAATTGCATTGTAAATTACCCTTGAATTGTAATGGCAATATGTGCTTGTGATACAATTTCTAGTGACAAATAAAACTTTTCTAGAGATAAATCAGGGCAGCTTAGGGAAAGGTTGCTCTCTAAAGATGCTGTTTTCTGTGTGTGTGTTTTATTTAATAGGATGATGTTAAACATCGATAGTGCAGGGAAATTTTTTCTTTGCACTAAAATTGACCTTAGGAGTGCTTAAATGACAATAATGAAACTGTGGAATGATCTCTGGCCTTTTAATTTCCTCATTGCATGTGCTTTCCTAATAAGCAGTAGTAGTGGAACAAGGTGGGGATTTAGCAAATTACAGATTGCTATTACGACTGTCATATCTCACTGACAAGTATTGTGTAGAAACTTTTGAAGTGTAAACATTTGAATATATATGACTGAAAGAAACGGTAAGAATTATCAAAACGACTAAGCAAAAGCAGCTGCAGTCTTTGTTTTTAAGGAACATGACTTTCTTACCAGGAAAAAACCCCACATAAATAAAATCCCAGGAATAAAACTCTTTCCTGCAGGTCACTTCCCTTTTTTTTTTTCCTTTGTGATATTCTAATAGCTATATACATTCGTTACTGAATTGCAGGCACATTACTATTTATGCAGATGCTTCAATATATAACAGCATATGCGTACCCGAAGACCATCATCAATTCTACTCCTTCCCAGAATGACTGCAGATACAACATTATTTCTGTTAGTTTTATGCAGTTCTGAAAGAATCACTGTTTCTGAGCTTTCCTCTTTAGTGGAGAACTGTCAAAACAAACAAACACAAACCAACCAACCAAAACCGCCATGCCCTTTGAGATGCCCTGCTTTGGGACACCAGATGCTATATTGCTCAGTGTTGCTTTCTTTCCCTAAAGGTGACAGCAGTCATATTCTTACATTGCAGAAAATAACTTTTTAGTAGTGACAAATAGCCTCACAAGATACTTTCTTCTCAAAAGGCTTTTGCTGTAAGCACAAAGTAATTTTTCCTATTCCGCAGGTATAAACTAGGGGCATGGCTCAATTTCATTACATGTATTGCGTTTTCCTTCTGGTCCATAGCTGTTAGGTCCAAGAGAGAATTGTATCAGACTGGACAAAAGGTAGCTCCCCAGTATGGCTCCCAGTATGAAAGCTGCGGAGCTGATGTGCTTTACCAGACCCAGCAATACAGTAGCTGAGATTCATGACCTGACATATTTAACTTAATTGAGAAACAGAAGTTGTGCTGGAATACTGATACGTAAATGTACTTTTGTGGAGTATACTGACTTGGCTATGTGGAAGACAGAAAAAATTAAATGCATTTCTAAGAAATGAAACTCCCATATTTTCTTCCTCCCCAAAGTGCTCGTCCCTTGGCTTAAACAGAAGACACTATTTAGTTTACTAAAGAAAATAGTTGAGGGGAATACCTCTCCTTTTTAAAACTTTTTTGGCCTCTTTAAAACCAATACCTTAAAGAGATTTAGAAGTTTAATCACTGAAGTGTAAACAATCCTGTTAAATTAAAGCAAAAAAGCCAGGTATTGCTCTTGCATGTTAAACACTTCAGGAGTTTAAAACTGTCTGCCAAATTGATTTTGCGTACTTTGCATACAGTATAGCCAGCTTCTAGGAAGACATTCTCAAACAAATGCATATTTGTATTGAATAGGTAAGTGCTTTGATGTCTTACATGTATGTGTCAGGGAAAACAAAAACCATTTAAACCTGTGTCAATGCTAATTTAAGGGGTTTTCTGACTAGTACATGAATACATACATCCAATTTTAAGACGATTGAAAAAACAAGGTTGGTTGTTTGGAATTTTTTTTTAACACTATTAGAATGAATCTAAAGTGTGCTGACTGCTGAAAGTGAGTGCTCTGGGAGAGGGAACAAACCCAGCTGCTGGTAGATGAAATGTTGGAGAGGGAACTGGCAGATCTAAGCTCTTTGTGTACAGCATAAGCCTCCTTTTCTGTAGGCGGTCTGTATCTTCTCTCAACATGAGTTCAGTCTGAACCAAGGCAATCTGTGCAGAGGAAGAGTTTAAGATTATTAGAATGTTTTATAGGAGATAATAAAAAAGTAGCCCTTTTGGCTGATAATACAAGATTTAGAACTTTATTCTTTTACCAAGTAGTTGGCAATACTTTAAAATATTTTTGCCATTAGATAGAATCTATGTGTCATTTTAAAAACCCAAACATTTCCTATGAACTTTCTTAGGTGGAGTGGCAGCCACATTAGATGGGGACAGCCATTCAGACTAAGACATATAACAACAGGAAAATATCTAAGTCTCCTGGATGACAACAGTCTTCTTCTTACAGAGAAAGAGAAAGCGGATGTAAAGTCTACAGCATTCTGTCTTCGGTCTTCCAAGGTATGGAATCAGTGTAGCATTAGTATAACTAGTAGTAATTCCAATCTCTTAAGTAAGCAAAATTTAGATATTTCCTATTGCATGAATTGTTGGATCCTTCTACATTTTCACTGATTAAAAAAACCCAGACCATATCTCTCTATCTATATGCAATTAATACTCAGAAACTTTCTTTTACCATGTCTTCTTTGAGTAATGCTGTCTAGCTGTTTGTCAGTTGTTTGTTTGGGGTTTTTTTTTACTGCTTGCCCACTTTTGACCAGTTTCCTTATTTCTTACTTGTTTTACTGAGAAACTTCCCTGGTACTTCACTGCTGGCTGACAGAGAAAAGTTAAAGTATTGTGGGTTATTTAAATTAAATTGGAAAATAGTGATTTCTTTTGTGAAATACTTTACTGTATTCTAATTTAAAACTACTATAGTTTTAATCTTCATTTGACACTTTCAATAAGCATTTCAAGTTCAGAACAGTACTTTGTATAGTGTGTAAACAGTTCAGAACAATGCTGTGATAAATTCTTTAATATCCTTTGATTTCTCATGTTTTTCACCTGCAGCATGATCTTGCTGGAAATTTTCCTAAAATAATGTTGACTCTCTAAAAAAAAAAGGAGTTGGAAAATATATAGTAATAATGAACAGCATTATTCAATAACTTCTCTGTAGCATTTACTTGATATGTTTTTAGTTATTTGCCTGCTTGGGAAGACAAAAAAAAAATTACTGAAAGCAATTATATAGACTTTTGCATCTGATAACAAAGGCTTTAATTCAGGTGATTGTTTTGAGACCCAGAGAATGCATTTTTTAAAACCAGTTGGAAGAGCCTTGGAAATACCTAAATATTTTAGGACAATGCAGTGCAACTATATTGGGAAACTCTTTTTACATTTACTGTAGGTCTCAGTAGTTTTTCTTCTTCAAAGAGGGATGAAGTAATTTATTCACTGATTCTCAAGGTAAGAGTCTTCACTAAGGTTAATCCAAAAAGAGTGGAAACATAGCCTGCACTCTATTGCTACATGTATTAAAAAAAATACTGTAGTAAAAAATACATGTAGTAAAAAAAATGCTTGAAGGAAGGTTTATTAGCAATAGAGTATATCTTTGGCTCATATGGAGGTGGTGGTTCATCTCTATTATGGAGGTGGTGGTTCATCTCTATTATGGAGGTGGTGGTTCATCTCTATTTATCAAAGCAGTGGATACGTATGTGTTTTGGGGATTAGTCAATGTTGTATTTGAAGTTTCTTGATTTATTGTTGTTGGTGTGTGGGGCTTTTTTTATGTTTGGTTGGTTTGGGGTTTTTTTTGGTGTTTTTTTGTCACATGAATTTGGAAGTGGAATTCTTTGGAGGATTTAGTTTTTTATGTGATTTTGTTCTATCATGTTCAAATTAAAAACTCAACTTCTTTTTATTTAGTTGTCATTAAGAGACCAAACTTATTCTGTGATGAGCACAGTGGAGATAAAAGGCTTTGGGGCATGTAGAAACATTTAATGGTAATCAGTTCTTGAAGTAATGCAAGTGTATTTTAAGAGAACTCTATGACCTAATCAGAATGTGACAGATACAATCTTACTAATATTTAAACATGGATTTTCAAAGGAATTGATAGTTTGAAATACAATATTTGATGTAATTTTGTGGATATCAACACTCATTTTAACTAGACTTACTTTGAAAGAATTATGGAGAAGACACAGGGAAGGATTATTTGATTTGGTCTTCATTGCTGAAGATGAATCCAGTCTTCTGCTTAAGACTTCTAAAAGGAGTGTCATACTTCATTTTATTAGAATGAAAAGAGCATTAAATAAATATTTTGAAATCATAGGAAGGCTTCTGTAGAGAAGGTGAGCAGCTTTAGGAGTCTCTTCTCCCAATCATGTATGGACACAGCATCCAACATTTCATTTGTGTTATTGCATGTAGTTAGCCCAAATGGTAACTCTGATTCAGGTGCAAAGGTCTTATTCATAACTTTAAACACATTAGCTGCGAGTACTGCATTTTAAAAGTAAGCAGAAGCAAACCAGAGAGCTGAAGTTTTTCTATAAGATGTCTTATGTGAACCACAATGCTTTTCTCAGATGCTGGAAGCATTGTGCACACACATGCACGTGTACTTTTCCCCCTTTAAACACAACATTCTGGTACAGCTGTTCAAAGATTAGAGTCTTCTTACATTTTAAAAGTCTTTAAATATCTTAGCAAAAGAAAGATGTGAAATCTTAAAAATACCACAAGCCAAGCAACACTCAGAAGATGTGGTTGTCCAGTAGGAGCAGGGAGGTCATTCTGCCCCTGTACACTGCACTGGTTCAGCTGCACCTCGAGTACTGTGTCCAGTTCTGGGTCCCTCAGTTTAGGATGGATGTTGACTTGCTGGAACGTGTCCAGAGAAGGGCAACGAAGTTGGTGAGGGGTTTGGAACACAAGCCCTATGAGGAAAGGCTGAGGGAGCTGGGGTTGCTTAGCCTGGTGAAGAGGAGACTGAGGGGTGACCTTATTGCTCTCTACAACTACCTGAAGGGAGGTTGTAGCCAGGCAGAGGTTGGTCTCTTCTCCCAGGCAGCCAGTACCAGAAGAAGAGGACACAGTCTCAGGCTGCGCCAGGGCAGGTTTAGGCTGGATGTTAGGAAGAAGTTCTATACAGAGAGAGTGATTGCCCGTTGGAATTGGCTACCCGTGGAGGTGGTGGAGTCACCTTCATTGGAGGTGTTCAGGAGGAGACTTGATGGGGTGCTTGGCTGCATGGTTTAGTTGTTTAGGTGTGTTGCAGTTTGGGCTGGGTGCCCCCCTGCTTCCTGTGTCCAGAGGTCCAGCCCAGTGGGTGGACACAGGAAATTGGGTATTTCTACCATAATTCTCTGCACCACTATAAGATCTAGTGCGAGGTCTCAGCACCTCCTCTTTCTTCCTCGCCGTCGCCCGGTAATGGGGGAGTTGTTGTCTCCCGGCCATGGGCCTGGCTAGGCCCAAGGCCACGGGGGATGGGCAGTCTCAGATCTGGCCAGCTGAGACTAGCCTAGCAGTGGGGAGGGGGGGAAGAAGGAGCCCTGGGGGTCTTGGATGTACCCCCAGGTGGGGATGGGATTATCCTGGGACTGTTTTGGGATTTCTTTTGTCACTCTGCTTTTGGCTTTCTGTAAAGATTCACTGCTTTTCCTTTAAACTTTCCATCACTTTTGCAATCCGTTTTGTTTTGAGTTGTTTTATTCTGCCCGTGATGGGGAGGGTTTGGAGGGGGCTGCCTTAACCCATCACAAGGTGGGTTGGATTGGTTGATGGTTTGGACGCGATGATTTTGAAGGTCTCTTTCAATCTGGTGTGGTGTATTGTATTGTATTGTATTGTATTGTATTGTATTGTATTGTAAGATCTAATAGTCTCTTGATTTTTTTTTTTTTTTTTGAATTCCCTTCCTCCCCCCCAGGAACTGAGCTTTGTGGAGTGGTTGTGTTATATGTTTCCTTAATAGTTATCATTAAATGTGAATTACCTTAGACTTTCAAACACCTGAAATTGAGAAAATTCTTTCTCTTTTGTAATCCTACTTCACTCTATAATTTATTCCCCAGCCATATGACTCTTGTGTAGATTTGAGTTTGTAGTGTTTAAGTTCTGTGGAGGTATTTTTCTCTCTTGCATTTGCTAAATATTGATTCTTTTGATAAAAAACATTAGCTTAATATCACTTTTCCATTGAAATCTTCACAGAATCCTAGAATGTTTTGATTAGAAGGAACATTACAAATCATGTAGTTCCAATGGCCCTGTCATGGACAGAGGCAAATTCCACTACATCAGGTTGCTCAAAGCCCCATCCAGCCTGGCCTTGAACATTTCCTTCTTCAGCTGTGCTTGAGAAGTGGACCAAATGTCTGTACTGTGAGAGATAATTTGGGCTGATGTTGGTAAACCTTGGCTGCCATGGTTGCCAAATCTGTTTTTAGGACCTGCTCCAGTTTTGTTCACCTCTGCTATAAGCAGTCCATTTCTTTCATCCCCACATAATAGTCAGCTTTGTGCTTCCCCTCCCCAAGCCCACAAATAACCTATTTATTTCTTTTCCATGCAAGTATCACATGTTCCCTTTCTCCCCAGCACAGTTCTGCCATGTCACTGACCTATTTCCTTCAAACTCTTCCACAGGACAGCCCACCTTCTCCATATATAGCATGTGCACATGTTTATACATTCTGTAGGAAGTCTACTTTTCCTGTCCATGGTCTCAGTGGACAGGTAATTGCCATCAGATGTATTAATAAATAGGTTTTTACCATGTATTAATCGACAATATTTTAATAATTACAGCGCTTAAGCAATCTGGCATTTGTAAGGTAGTGAAATTAACAGTTTGTTCTGGAAACAGTCTAATAGTCTAAATTGATGAATATGTTATACCTATAGGCTTAATGTTATGAGAAATAACAATAATAAAAATTCCATTTGAGTATTTTAATTTTTAAGTGCTTCAAAATACATTTATAATTGTAGAGTGAAAATCTAGTTGCATAGCATCTGACTTCCATTATTAAATACTGCAAAAAGTCCTTTAGTAAATTAGAGATTATTTACTATTAATTTTAAACGCACAGTCTCTGTCATATTTTTCTGTGAAGCTGTCTCCCCAAATTATCAAGGCACATTTATGTTCTGTAGTCATTCTCCCAGTCTTTCCTGATTGCAATAGGATAGAACATTTAGAAGTTTGGAGAACTGAAGTAATTGACTTGCCCTCTGTGGCTGATTGGGAGAAGCAGAGAAAATGGAAGCTGTATTTGGCTGAGAGGATTATCTTGGACCTTGAGTGTGTGGCCTAGAATAGACCTGCAATTTTCACAGATAAGTTTTTTGAACAGTGGTTAAAATGAAGCAACTTCTTATTCAGGCATGTGTGAGCACATATAGAAGCGGAATACAGGGAGTTAGGCTCCCTGGTGCACCTCTGTTGTGGGTTTAAGACTGGATGTCTTAACCATAGAGAAAACTTCTCTAGAAGGACCAGATTGTCCTGGGAGTGGACACCAGAAAATTGTAATCTTTGTTATTTCATTCCCATCAGGCTGCATGTTGCCTATATGAAGGGGGTTTGCAGTTTGTTCTGCCCTTTTTCTCTCATCCTCTGCTCCCAGTGCATGCCAAGCTCTTATCTCTGGTATTCTGAGTGAGGCTTTCAGCCTCGAGCAGCCTGGCTAATTTTTGTACACAGTTTTGGGCCTAGGCTGGTGGGAGGCAGGGAGGCATGAGGGGCAGGGTGGGCATTGAGGTCTGGTGTTTGGGCTTGGTTGGGGGGAAGATTTCTTGGAAGGTTCTGACCTAGTGAGATTTTGGAGACCTGAGCCAAGGCTGAATATGAATTTATGTATTTAGTATTGTTGTATATAGTTGTGAATAGTATTTCCATTTAACTCTCCAATTCTGTGTGTGTTTTTATTTTACTCCTTTGGGGAGGGGCTGTGGCAGTTTAGGCTGGGTGCCTCCTGTTGCTGCCACATAAGATACACCTCGGGTGTTCTGAGTGTCCAACCTAGTAGGTGGACACAGGAAGCTGCATGTTTCATACCCATAAATCCTGTGCCCTATAAATCCATCTGCAAAGTCATTCTCTTCCTCTTTCTTCCCTCTCTGCTCCTGTGGGAGATGCTCCCTATTGGGTAACGGTGGGGGAGTATCTCAAGGACTCTTAGGCCTGGCTAGGCCTAATGACAGGAGGAGAAGGGGAGGGCAGTCTCAGACCTGGACAGCCTGAGACTAGACTAGCAGTAGGGGGAAAGAAGGTGACAGCCTGAGGAATAGGCTGGTCCAACTAGCTGTGAAGAAGTTTGAAGAAGTTTTGGGCATAACTACGTTAACACCCTTCCTATAGTTAACAAGATATATATTTCTCCTTTGTAATATATGTTTTCCATATTTGCCATTGGATTTGACAACTGGTGCAACCAGACAAAAGGCCAGTTGAACTGTAAGATCTTGGAGAGATTAAATGGATAATCTGCCATGAACCAGGTGGCATAGGCTGTTTTATAAATCGATTGATGTCTGTGGGGAAAGAGTTGGTTCTTAAAAGATCTAGGTATCGGTGAACACTTTAACACAGACTATAGATTTGTTTGGAATACTAAATTAGTCTTCTGGAATACTAAATTTGTCTTCTGAAATGATTGCTGTCTGTATAGGACACCAGCTGGACTGATGCACAGCCATGTCGTTCTTCTCTTGTAGCATGTCAGCAGGCTGGCTACAAACACACAGAAATGGGTTACTTCTCTCAGGATTTACTGAGCCCATTGTTGTGCAGTAATGAGCAGTGACAGACTAAAGGCTGTCTCTCTGTGGCAGTTGACAATAAATTTTAAGGAAGTGCTCACCTTTTTCAGTCTGGGGAAAATAAAAAATGCCCAAGGAAAAGTTTCTGGGTGTTGATGCCTATTTCAGCCAGGGGCTTTGATGTGTTTGGCATTTGTAAGCTTTGAAGTTTCAGTAATGACATGTACTGTTGATTATGATCATGGTCCTTTCCTAGGCAGGTGAAATGAATACATCCAGCATTGGTAGTGTAACAAGCTCAGGTTTTGGGTGGAATCTCTCTCCCCATATTTCCCTCAAATTTTTAACTACAAGTTAAACTTTTACCTTTTTTAAAAACCATTTCATTAAAGATGGATCTCAAGTATTCATTTGGTCCTGTTTTGGACAATTGTTTAATATTATATGACAGTACTAACATACTGGTTATTCTTATATACACTTTTTTACTTCTTCTTCAGGAAAAGTTGGACATAGGGACAAGAAAAGAGGTGGATGGAATGGGTGCACCTGAAATAAAATATGGGGATTCAATATGCTTCATACAGCACGTAGATACAGGCTTATGGCTCACGTACCAATCTGCTGATGCAAAGTCCGTAAGAATGGGTTCTCTGCAGCGGAAGGTAAGACTGTAAATAAAATGCATTCTGTTCAGTCACAGTGTGATAGGGCAGGCGAAGAGAACTACTGGAGGCAACTAATTTCTTCCCTTCAAATATTCTAAGCATGTTGTCTGATTCATTGTGAAAGGTTGTTTCTTTTTAAGTCCTATGTTGAAAAGTTACATGATGGTTTGAATTCTTAAACTGGAAGTAAAACAAAGTGTATGAGTTGGCCTGTAGACATTAACCCACAACACTGATTAATCTGAATATATTTGATGTTAAACTAAAATACTATTCATAGTCTTTCTTTGGTGTGCTCTTTGGATTGAAAAGGCTTTTATTTCAAAGTAATTTTTTCCATGTTGTGAGTGTATTACCTTTAGGGTTGAAATGTTAAGTCTTGAGCCTTGGTGGATTTCTTCTTCTAAGAAGTAGCCAATGCCAAACAGAATGCCATTTCAGCATAATAAAATAGGAAGAAGATTCTTTTGCAACTTAACGCATCTTCCAGAAGCTACATTTGTGTTAGTGTTTATTGTAAACACTTTTCCTTTGCAGGAAATAATTTCTCTACAAGGAAGTACTGGTTTAGCATTCTTTTAAAAAATAAGATAAAAAAAAGATTATGTATCTTTTTTCCTATTTTCTGCAACTGTTTTACATGACAAAGGTACAAAGCTGGAGCAACATCTGGTACACTTGGAAGGTCACACCTTATATATTTCTTCATATATATGTATGTGTCTATATCAGATATGTATATATATATATACATAAACCCATGTATTTTTCTATAAATATTTAGTATAATATTTAGGAAATGGGTTTTGTATACATAAAATCTTAGTGATTAGAATGATAATATGATTGACAATTGTAATAATAATTATCATGAATATACTTATATAAAACTCAAATAATTCCAAAGTAATTCAAAATACCTACTAAATTATTTTATAGTGTATAATAATGTATATATGTGTGTAATGTGTGTATAATAAAGAAGAATCTAACCTAAAATAGTTTAAAATAGTTAAGTCTGAATACCTTCAGACCCATGTCCTAAAGCATAATCAGAAAAGGACAGTAGGACTTTTCGAAATGGACACTTCTTTTGACCATCTCTGTACTTTAGCGTTCTGATGCTATGTAAGGGAACTATTTTTAAAGCTGGCAACAGATTTGTGATTTTTAACATTTTTTTAAATAATGTGTATTGCTTACAGAAAATGTGGCTTTGAGAATATTATGGCACTGACCCTGCTGGCTCAGTACTCTGTGCCATGGACATGAGGAAATAAAACACGCAATCATGTTTTTAATTGCATTCTTTTTGTATGTGATGACTTAATTTTCTAGCCTGCCTTACTGTATGAGTTTTCATACTTCTTATTTGTGAGAAATTTCACATTGGCAGTGACCACTTTTTTTTTTTTTTTATTTTCAGGCAATAATGCACCATGAAGGTCACATGGATGACGGCTTAACATTGTCCAGATCTCAGAATGAAGAATCCCGTACCGCACGTGTCATCCGTAGTACAGTCTTCCTCTTCAACAGGTTTATAAGGTGTGCTTTCCAAATGGTATTTTCTTCCCTTTTCCCTTCGATTTTATTCAGAGTGTCCTTTAACACAACCGCTAACAATTTAGCTCTCAGAAAAAAACAGATGATTACTTCTCAAGCCAGACTTTATGCCAATGCTTTATGTGTTATCAACAGAGATGTACCTTGAGAGGTATTGGTCATTTTATTTTCTCTATCTTGTAATATTAATTTATTATTCAACCTTGATTTGTATGCATAAACATAATGAAAATGTAAACCAAACATAAAAGAGAGATTTTTCCTTGACATACTTTTCTGTCTTTTCTAAGTATGGTTTTTAAAGTGCTCTTCCTTGAAAAGCCTGGAAGGAGGAGATAACTGTAGAACTATTGTCATTGGTTGAGTCTTAGTGTGCTGCTGTTCATACTATCCTGCCTCATGCCAGCTTCAAAATGAAATTGCTGCCTGGAGCAAAGTATTACGGGATTGAAGTTTGGATTGTATCATGGGAGGCCGCCTGTTCTGGTTGCTGCTTTTGGGTTCTGGGTTTTTTGGGTGTTGGCTGTCTTCTGCTGAGATGGCAGCAGGATAGGAAGAGATGTAGCTCCTTGGCTTGGGCTTAGTTCATAGTGTTCTATTTTATTTAGTATTCTGTAGTATTTAATAGTATGTTATCCATTTAAAAATACTGCAGGATTTATGCAGTTTGCATTTATCTTCCTACTCCAAGTGTTCTTTTAAATAGCTCTGATAAAATGCTAATTCTCAAATGCTTGTAACTTTGTGACTTTAATAAATGATGAAAGACCCCTCTTACTGCTGTCACTAGCGTTGGAAAAAGAGTGATAGGCAGTTAGACAATATGGAATTATTTCACAGGAACACATTTGTCACAACATGCGAGATGGAGACCTGAATCAACCATGTCCTAAATCAGTTGCACGGCCAGAGACATAGACATGCCAATTTCTTGAAAAACATTTACCCAGGTACTTAACAGCAGAGAAAATCTCTTGCCTCCTGCATGATAGTTAAAATAAAAAAAGAAATGCAAGCCCTAGGTCACCTAATAAATAATAGATTTTCTTAGAAGCTTCTAAGAATACTGTGAAAGATAAGGGCAGAGAAAGACAATTTAATGATAAGGTTTCACAAATCAAGATACAGCTAAATTGCAGTGGAGGTTTTTGCAGAGTGCACAGGGAGTCCAAGGTAGTGTTTAACAATTTCATTTTGGCAGGATGCTACTCCAGCAAGAAAAAGATGAATTGGAGAAAATCAAAATTATTCTCATATGTGTGCCTCAGTTCTTTCCCATTAAGTCAGTAGAAAAATTGCACTTTGTGCTTACAATAAAAATTAAGGTTTAAAGGTAACATTTGTATTGATCTTTTTAAAACATTGCATTATTTATTTTAAGAGGTTTTTATTATCAGCAGTATACTGAATTTAAAATGTTTCCTAAGTTTAAAAGTTTTTCAGCCCTTGTTCACCATTTATAATGAAATGAACAACCTGCCATTTCTGAACATGACAAAAAGAAAGAAACAAACCCAAACATCCTCCATCCCTTCCTCCCCTCCCCCAAAATACTTATCAGTGTTTTCTTAATCCAGCAAAAAAAATCCAGAGTATAAAATAGGACATATTGTATGTATCCCGGGAGCAATCAGTGTGCTGTGCAGCTTGGGAGGGAAGACTGGTGAGGGCAGCTGTGGGTCAGGTTGCCACAGTCCTTTGGTGGCTCTAATGAAAGAAAAGAAGGACATGAATGTGGGGCTGGGAGTGTGCTCCTGTGGATATGGCAGGGTCCTCTGCCAGCTGAAGCTCAGTGGTCTTTAGGTTGCATAAATGGAGCATGGGTGAAAACAAAAAATGGACTTCTTTGCTACATTACTGGTTTTGCTCAAAAATATGCTAGAAAAAACCCTAACTTTTTACAATGACAGAGCTGAGACTTAATCAAAAGACAAATCATGAGTATGAAATAAGCCCCCTTCTACTCTCCCCCACTGTGTGCCACCAGGGTTGGTCCCCTTCAGGGCTACTCCTCTCCCAGATCTTCAGGGCCCTGGCTGGTTCCTGCAGAGAATTTCAGGATTCTCTGCCACTTCCCCAGCTCTCTGAGACTGGGTACTATGTTTGCAGGCTGTCAGCACACCTGGTTTCTCTCCCTCTTGTGGCCCTTCCTGCTGCTTCCAGAAGTTTCTGGCAGGCTTGCTGCAGCCCCTGGCTAGTGCAGCTGCCCTCCCAAGTCCCTGCCCACTACCTGGCTCATGTGGGAGCCAGAAAGGTGTGAGTGAAAGCCCTTGTCTTAGACTTGTTGCATGGCACTGGTGAGGTCTCAGCTGAAACAGCCACATTTCAAAGAAGGTGAGGTTTAAATGGAAAAGAAAGGTACCTCAGGATTCCAGAAAGCACAGTGCTGAGGAAAAATTGAAATGTGGAGTTTACTGGGGACTCGGCTAAGCATGGGACAGGTGCAACGTGTGTGAGAACAGTCTGCCCCCTCCTTCTAGGAAATGGTGATTTTTAGGCTATGGCAAAGCCAAGACTGAACTGCATGCCAGGGAAACAAAATGGCTAATGTAATGCTGGGACAAAGTGTGCGGAAGAGCTTCCAGCAGTGAGGATGGCTGAAGAACAGCTTAAGAGCCTCTATGGACTAGCTGTGGCCTCTTCAACTCTGTAGGGCTAGTTCTTTCATGTCTGTCTACTACAGCCTCATGCTGCTTTGAACAAGATTGCAGTAACTTCTCTTGATCTTTTGATCTGCCTTTGATGCTACTAAATGCATAGGAAGGCTATTAAAATGTGATTTCAGTATTTTAAAAAATGTAAGAGAAACTATTTTGTATGCTTCCAGTTTGATGGGAAGGGAGGGGTGAATTATAAAGTAAAGAATGGGTCAGACATAAATAATTTTTGAGAAGTTTCATAGCTGTCAGAAAATTCATTGAGCTTTAACATGTAAACAAACTTTGCTTTTAAGCCAATAAACAGTTTAAATGATCAAATACATTAATATCCAATTCTCAGGAGACTTTGCATCTTCTTGTAGGGGCCTTGATGCTCTCAACAAGAAAGTGAAGTCTTCCACTATTGATTTGCCTATTGAGTCAGTCAGTCTGAGCCTTCAGGACTTGATTGGCTACTTTCACCCCCTGGAGACCTTTTGGAGCATGAAGACAAACAAAACAGGCTCCGCGCACTGAAGAATCGCCAGAACCTCTTCCAGGAAGAGGTACTTCTCTATTTTATTCCTGATTTTCTACTATGTTGTCTGCAAGCATTATTTCTTAGTGTCACTAGCATTGTTGTCTAATCTGGAGCATACTTGCAGTGCTTTTTTTGTCCCTTTCCATTTTTAGGGTATGATCAACCTTGTTCTTGAATGTATCGATCGCTTGAATGTATACAGCAGTGCAGCTCATTTTGCAGATGTAGCTGGGAAGGAAGCTGGAGAAGCATGGAAATCTATTCTGAATTCTTTGTATGAATTACTAGGTAAGGCATATTATGGGTTACCTGAATTGGTTTAGCTTGAAGTAATAATCAGATAACAAGAAACAAGTACCTGTTTTAACAGAAAATAATTTCTACTGCGTAGAAGCAAGATTTGTGTATTTCCAGTTCCTTGCATGTACTTAAAAATAAAATCCACAGAATATATGTAAATAATGTGATGTCTCTAATAATATTTATTATTATAAATACCATGTTAATGACTTCAATTAAATGGTCAATTGCTTTTTCTTACCATCGTATTGCTGATGTGTTTTGTATACTGCTCAAAAATGTGTGAATAAAATATAGGTGAATGTACTGGTGTTTGGGAGCCATGACATTGCAGTCAGTTTTGTAGAAGTCTGTGTTTTTTCACACAACTGGCTGCAAAACTGCAGCATCAGTCTGAAACTTCCGTAACCAAGACCTTGTTGTCAATAATGATTAGTGACTGTAGCATTATAGGAGGGTACAGTGTGCCATGGAATGGTTCAGGTGCTTTTAAATACAATATATAATGAAGGTCTTGTCTACTTGCAGTCCCTGAAAAATTTCATGGTATCTTGTCTAGTGTTAATTGGTGTCCTGGTCAAATATCTATTTAATTAGTATCACTTAATTACACAATTAGGCTGCATTTGTGTGCCTATGCTGCTTTCTTTCAGTAACACATCAGCTCTAAAGTGAGGGCCTGCTTACCTTTAAACTTGCACATTTGTCAAATGCTTGAGTTTGGACAAAGTCCTACTGCAGGATTGTTACCGTGCTTTCCAGTGAAGTAAAGCTTTTCACGTATAATTTACACTAAATATTATTCCTGAAAATGTTGGTATTGAAAACGTATACAAATAATGTTATGTTATATGTCAATTGAAAACTTCACAGCTGAATATTGAGTTTGTAAACTAGAGTCAAGTGGTTAGGAAGTGCCCAGCTGAATGCAGTGTGCATATTATTTGATCTTTTGTGAGCATGCATTGTAAAACATGATCACATACTAGTTTATCTGTATTTTAGTGCTCATTTATTATTGGTACCTAAAATATTTGATTTTCTCTTTGCTACTCAGTGTGTGGCATTGAAACTTATTTATTGTGAGCTTTTTAATTAATGTTTGGAAAACAAAGCTATAATCTTGGAGTTGTTTTGTGCCATTTATGGTTATCAATTTCAGTAATTAGATACAGAGATGTAAAAAGATCTTATTAATGCTAGTTCCCAAATTAAGAGCTGTGAGGTCTGACCTTTTATCCAGTACTATTTAACATGCAAGGCATACTGAAAACTTACACTCCTTCATATTCAGACACAGAAAATGAAATTACAACAGCACACCTCACTCCACATAAATTCTCCTTATGACCTGATGACAAAGCAGGGCCATTGAGTCAGGAATTCTATTTATAGTACTGTTACAAGGCTTTTCCGTAAGCAAAATAGGTAAATCATCTTGTTTCCTTGAAATAGACAAATAATCTTGGGGAAATAAGAATATGCAGCATATCGTTTTCTCGGTCTGGAGGAGGGGAGAGAGATGTATTAGTTCTTTTTAAAAAACATTCCTGTGTTGTGAAATTAAGGCACAAACAAGGCCAAATATCAAAAGTGAGGCTATTTGTTGAAATATAGAGTGAACAGGAGAATGGATAAAAGGAGGGGGAGAGAGAGAGCGAAAATGGAGAAAAAAAGAGGGAGAGCAGGAATGGAATTATACTACCCAGGGGAGGGGTGGGATAGAGAGAGGGGGAGTAAAAATGGAGAAAAAGAGGGAGATCAGAAACGGAATTATATTATCAGCCCACTCCCTCCTCCCTCGAGATGCTTTCTTTGGATGGAGGAAGTCTGAGGAAAGGTGCTGCCTCTTTGGCTTGGAGGAGAGGAGGGAGAGAGGAAGAGAGGTCAGAGAGTTTGTGGTTTTTATTGGTGTGTGCTGTCCTCAGATGGAGGAAGGGAGGGAAAGATCCCAAAGTCCAAGTCCTTTTCGGCTTGTGTTGTCTGGTGATGTTTCCAGCGTGTTGTGTTGGCAGTGGAGTTCTCTCTTACAGCCTTTGGTAGCGGTGGTGAGATATCCTGGACTGCTGCGTCCAGGCTGAGCCATGGTGGTGTTCCCCACCCTAAACTGGTATAGCTCAGTGTTTTTCGTTCAGTTCTTTTAATCACAACTTCCTCATGGCCCACAGCCTAGTCACATTAATGCATATGTGACTGCCAGGTGTGCTATCTGATGGGCAGAGCTGACACATCAGGTGGGTCATTCACAACAATCTTCTCTTTGTTGCATCTTCCAGGGGGCCAGTACCAGAGTGGCCCCAATTGTATTCTTTGTACTCTTCAGAGATATACTTGCAGGAATCCTGTGGATTAAGACTTTGGAGGGTAAATGAGCCCAGGAAAGTTGGCGAATTTTTAAATGCCACTTCCTGCAAACCCAAGATATGCATGTTCCCTAAACACACCCAGAAAAATTGGGTAGATGTGCCAGGAGACCTGCATGGATGAGCAAGGAGCTTCTGAAGGAAATCTCATGGAAGAAAGAAACTTACAGTTCATGGAAGAAGGGACTTCTCACATGGGAGAACTATAGAGTAGTTGCCATGGCATGTAGAAAGGCAACAAGGAAGGCTAAAGCCCTCTTGGAACTAAAACAAGCAAAGGAAGTTAAAGAGAACAAGAAAGGCTTCTTTAAATATATCACTAGGAAGAGGAAGAATAGGGGAGATGTGGGCCCACTGCTGAATGAGGAGGCTGCCCTGATAACTGAGGATGCAGAGAAGACCGAGTTGCTGAATGCTGCCTTCGCTTCAGTTTTTACTCCTAAGACTGAACTCCCTGATGAATTCCAGACCCTGGATGAAGAAGAAGAAGCCTGGAGGAGGGAAGACTCTCCACTAGTCAATGAAGACTAGGGATCAGTTACATAAATTGAATATTCAGTGGTCCATGGGGCCTGATGAGATGCACCCAAGAGTGTTGAGAGAGCTGCCTGATGTTGTCACTCTACCACTCTCCATCATTTTTGTAATATCCTGGCAGACAGGGGAGGTGCCTGAGGACTGGAGGAAAGCCAATGTCACTCCAGTCTTCAAAAAGGGCAAGAAAGAAGTTCCAGGAAACTACAGACCAGTGAGCCTCACCTCCATCCCTGGAAAAATGATGGAGCAGCTCATTCTGGAGGTCATCTCTAGGCATTTGGAAGAGAAGAAGGTTATCATGAGTAGTCAGCATAATCAGTAATCTGATAGCCTTCTGTGATGTAACAAAATGGGTAGATGCAGGGAGACCAGTGGATGTAGTCTGCCTTGACCTTAGTAAGGCTTTTGACACTGTCTCCCATAACATTCTTGTGAGTAAGCTCAGGAAGCATGGAACAGAAGAACAGACAGTGAGATGGATTAGGAACTGGTTACAATAGAGTGCAAAGGGTGGAGGTCAATGGTGGCAAGTCCAGCTGGAGAGCTGTAACCAGCAGAGTCCCCCAGGGATCAGTGCTGGGTCCAGTCCTGTTCAACATCTTCATCAATGACATTGATGAGGGGACAAACAGACAGTGTCTGCTCAGCAAGTTTGCTGATGATACCAAACTGGGAGTCTTGACTGATACACCTGAAGGCTGTGCAGCCATTCAGCAAGACTTGGACAGACTGCAGAGCTGGGCAGAGAGGAACCTAATGAGGTTCAGCAAGGATAAGTGCAGAGTCCTGCATCTGGGAAGGAATAATAAACTGTACCAGTACAGGTCAGGAGGCGCAGCCCCATGGAGAAGGACCTGGGAGTCCTGGTTGATAGCAAGTTATCCATGGGTCAGTAATGTGCCCTTGTGGCCAAAAAGGCCAATGGTGTCCTGGGGTGCATTAAGAGGAATGTGTCCAGCAGATCAAGGGAGGTTCTCCTCCTCCTGTACTCTGCTCTGGTGAGGTCACCCCTGGAATATCACATCTACTTTTGGGCTCCCCAGATCAGGAGGGATAGGGATCTACTTGAGAGAGTCCAACACAGGGCGACCAAGATGATTGAGGGACTGGAGCATGTGCCCAGGAGAGGCTGAGAGCCCTGGGGTCTGGAAAAGAGAAGACTGAGAGGGGATTTAATAAACGTTTATAAATATCTGAGAGCTGGGTGTCAAGAGGGAGAGGACAGGCTCTACTCAGTTGCACCCTGTGATGGTACGAGGGGTAGTGGGTATAAATTACAGCACAGGACCTTCCACCTCAGCATGAGGAACTTCTTCACTGTGAGGGTCACAGAGCACTGAGGTTGTGGAGTCTCCTTCTCTGGAGAATTTCAAGACCTGTCTGGATGCATTCCTGTGTGACTTGTGCTATCTTCTGCGGTCCTGCTCTGGACCCATCCTGTGAGCCTGTGATCCATTACACATCCCTGGGCTGATCAGGCCAGGTGATAATGTGTTTCCACCTCCCCCACTTCTGGGGCAACAGCAGTCTGGATGGGTAGAGATGATCTTATCTTTTGCTGGACATTCCAGAGGGTCTTCCACCATCCTCTTCTGGGGCAGCTGTATCTTTTGTTGAGACACATTTGCATACATACAGGATTCCTATAGTGGTGCATAGCCCTTGATAAAACCAATGAGGTACTTCTGCTTCACTACCAGGAATTGATACAGTAAATATGAAGACAAGCAAAAGCCCTCACCCATGATCATACAGAGCAAAGGAAGAGCTATCTGCTGCCTCATAACCGCAGGCCATTAGGGTAGAAAATGGATCCTGTGGCTGTTGCTGTGGTTGAGGAATTGTTGAGATCTATCACTAATACACAGTTGCAGATTGTACTTGATACATACCTATGTGTTGCAAGACTAACCAAAAGCGTGTTTCCGAACGTTACATACATTGAACATTGTAATTTGTTTTATATAGTTTTAATGTTTCCATGCCCCTCCTGCTCTGTTACATTACTTCTCTAAATGCATTATTTTCTGGCATAGAGTGGTTTGTGTTGCAAGGGATCTTTGAAGATCATCTTGTCCAACCACCCTCATCGTCAAAAAATTCCACTCTTATATTCAATCTAAATCTATACTCTTCCAATGTAAATTGATTACCATATATCTACGTTTGTCCTTCCTCTACTACAAATACATACTATCACTCTGAACTCATATTGGATCCTTTTGTATCACCAAAGAATGTACAGGAGTATATATAATGATGTGATTTTACTATCCGACTGACCATATCCTGGTTTTAGTTTCTTTAAAATGGGATGCTAGTCTTGTTCAGAGTAGTGGGCAATTAAAGAGGCAGCTCTTGGTCTTTTTTGTTTGTTTTCATTGCTAAGTGGCTGTGTGTCTCCTCTAGTGCACAGCTTTATAACCACTGAATACTAACCATTTGCAAACTTCTGCTGAGCTGCATTTATGAAATCATCTGTGTATTTTTCAGGGATTATTGAGATGATTGAAAGGCAAAATAGTTCAAATACTTTAAAGGTCAGCTTCATGCCAAGGGTATTTCTGATGCTTAAATCTAAGTGTCATTCACATTATTTGAATTTAAGTGAAGAACATAAATAATTAAAGATAAGAATCTTAGTGAATCATTCCTGTCAACGCAAGACAGAGATTTGTTTCATTGAAATGAATTTATAACTGTAATTATTTCTTTTTCTCTCTCTTCCCCAATAGCGGCTCTGATTCGAGGGAATCGTAAAAACTGTGCTCAATTTTCTGGATCGCTTGATTGGTTGATCAGCAGATTAGAAAGACTGGAAGCCTCTTCTGGTATGCTTTTTAGTATTTTAGCTTCCTTATTTAAGTAGTTTTTGTTCTTCAGAATTGTCCGTGTAATAGTTCAGAATTGTTCAGTGTAATAGTCATGAAGTTCCTTCTATGAGAGTGTAAATTATATTAATAACACAGATTTATGTTTGTAACACTCTCATTTATTTACCATAAATCTGTTCCTGAGATAAACTGACCAGCAGAATAGGAAAATGTTTTTGAATGTCAATGGTAGGAGTGTTTTCCCTGTCAGAGACAAGGGTAAACTGTCATGGCATTCACTAGCTGATTGGTAAAATCTTCATCGGATGATTGCAGTTATGAAGAGCAGTCATACATTGATGCTGCTTCTCTTGGAAGATTTTTTTTCCCTTTGTCAACTTTTGAGTCAAGCAGAGAGTTTAGAAGTCATTTATTCTTCTCTTGAGCTGGGGGCCGGTATAAAGACTTTGAAGGATTTGCTGATGTAAGCCCCTCTAGGCAGAAGCGCTTCTCAGAAACATTTTTGCAGAATTTTGTTTCATGTTTTGCTTCAGAGCTGTGGGTGAAGCACCTATATAAGTGTGCTATTTCTTCCCACTTGATCTGTTTCAGCTGTGGTTTGTTTGGGATGCTCTGAATCAAGGTATGAGGCAACAAGAACATAGGAGGCTAAATATGTGTTGCTACTTTAGGTCTTAGATGGTGTTACAGTTAGCTTCTCACAGCACCGGTGTCTAGCTGATCAACCTGTCATGGTAGGCAGTCTAGCGATGCTCACCCAACAGATGTTGTAACTGAATATTCATGATAGTTTACATTGGTGTTTGAGAAACCTGCTCTATAGATGCTGCAGTTTTCTTGCTTTCATGAAGACTTGAGTAACAGAGAATTTAAACTGAAAAAACCCCACAACAACAAAAGAAGTATTTACAAATTTGAAAAATCACAGGCTAGACTGTTTCTCGATTATAGTCCATCTTTGGTGTGAGAGCATTCACCTAAGGAGTATGTTCCCATGGTTATGCAGTTGCATGGGATTTGACTTCAACCTTCTCAATTTCAATGTGTTTCTTCAGTTGTTCATGGTGAAATGATATCCTGAGACTTAATTTGTAAAACTGAAACTCTCAGGGTTGGGAGTTTCAGAAATAGTGCAAAATTTCATGCTGGACCTTGGAGGTTGAAGATGAAAGTTGTTATGACGTCTCTAAAAGTTCTGTGTTACATGGTTTCTGTTATGTAAGTATGTATTTTTAAAAATTAATCCCAAAGTAAAAATAAGGTTTGAAAATTAAAACCTAGGTGTTTAGGTTTATAATATGTAGTAAGGTACAAGATGAATTCTGTAGACTGCAAAGTAATCTGACGTTATACTGCGTAATGAACCTCATGACATGCTGCAAAAATTCTTAAGGTACTAATACTTGCAATGCTCATGTGTTCTGAGTTTTCTTGTAGGAACTAGGCCACTTGAACTCCTTCCCCATATGTTGTGGTAGCATAGCTTCCATGTTGCCTCCAAAGGTAGTTTTATAATTAAGAGTGTTTCTGGGTTTGGAGGAGTCAGTTATACAAGGTTATATAATTATGCTGGGCTTTAGTTATCTTGTGATTTTGTGTGGGCTGCTTGCTTCACAAATTTTAGGCTTTATGTGGCTTGATTGGGGTGCGATCTTAATTGTTCTAATTTACAGTGGTAGGTCTACTATAAGGAGGAATAATACATCGTTTAAGTAAGAATACCTGCCTGTGTATATTCATCTAAAATAATTAATACATTTTTCTAAGGTATAGTGTTTGTGAGGAAGAAACACCACGCTCCGTTAGTCACACCAAAATTAAGTTTACCTTCAATGTTGAGGTTGTCAGCTACATCATCTCCTGCAAGTACTTTTTGAATGTGTTGTGATAAAGATTTAATGCCATAATAAAAAACTCCCATTTTCACTTTTTGCTTAAAAATTTTATGAAAACACAGTAAAGGCATAAAATATATAAATAGCAACTGTGAGTTGAATGTACAAATTAGAAATTGATTCAGTTCCTGATCCTCACTGAAGCAAGAAAAATTAAGATTTGTCTAAGTAAATGAGTCTGAGAGCAGAACATTTTGGAAGTGAGATACCACGGGTGCTGAGTGAATAATGCAATGCAAATGCTTTAGCTGTCTCTTCAATGCATAAATTAAGATTAAATTAGTCTTTCACTCTGAAATATGTGCCAGATGGAATTAGCTAGTCCAACTAAAATTATAAAGTCATTAAAACATAGTTAGTGAAAAAATAGAATAGGGCAAGCAATTTAATGTCCTCCAATTGAAGATTTGCAGAACCAGATATCAGGCTTTGAGTATTTTTTTAAAGGGCATCCATCTTATTCTAGTATTCTACAGTTTGATATTAAGAGAGTCAACATGTTGTCCTGAAAATACATGCTTCCTTTCATCTGTTGCTCAGTAAGAGAAAAAAGATGACTCATCTTTATCATGAACTGTGCATATCATACTGTTTGTGGTATTTCTATAAAATTGAAACACTTCCTGCTTTTCAGCCCCACGTAGCTGCAGCGAAATTGGAACACAGGGAGTCAGTCCAAACAGATATTGTACATTCATATGTGACTTTTTTTTTTTCTGAAACAGAGGGAATTTGCCCTTAGACCAAAATATGTTTCATATTTAGCATTCAGATGCTGCAGTAATTGAAGAAATTGCTGTGGCAGCTGGGTCTAACTGATAACAGTAATTTATTATTAAATGTTTGCATCTTCAAAGAATTCTTACTTCCGTTGTTGGAAAGGTTAAGATTAGAAGATGAACTTTGTATACTATTTTAAGACAAAGTTAAGATTATGAATCTACCTACACGGATCTGAAAATTCCAAGGTTATGGTTACCATGCTTACATTATGTGATATAATTTCATATTTGATTACTGCTTATATTGTTAAAAGCATGCTTCACTGTGGCTAGCAGTATAGCTGTCACATACACAAAGACAATTATACACAGTGAGCCAATAGACTCTGAATTTACCCCTGCTCTCTCATTCAAAGGTATATGATTCCATTAGTTGTTTCTATGATTTTTCTAAGGGAAGAAACAGAAAATTGTAAATATAAATAATTATTTTATATATCTAATATGTATGTAGTGAGAAGTCTTCATCTCCACTGAAAACCAGTATTTTACTCAGTTTGCTCTCATTTGTGAGTATTGACTATTTATTATTGAGTATTTATTATTGAAATGTCACATTAATTTACATTTTTTTTACTACCTTCAGTCATTTTAGGAAAACTAGAAGTATATCAATCCTGTTCTGGTTTTATTGTATACAATGATTTTTGAAACTCTTCCATGTTGCTCAGCAATACATTAGAAAGTATTATGTGCAGTTATGATTTTATATGCACTTTGAATAAATATTTTAAATTTTTTTCCCCCCAGGAATTCTAGAGGTTTTACACTGTGTCTTGGTGGAAAGTCCAGAAGCTCTGAACATTATTAAGGAAGGACATATTAAATCAATCATCTGTCTTCTGGACAAACATGGAAGAAACCATAAGGTAGGCAAAGAAGAGAAAAGTATATTTAGGTGAACATATGGGAGCAAAGCAAACACGTTGTTCCATGTAGGAGTTAGATTTCCAATACTTTAATATTATATTCACAACTGGGAATGAAACTTGTCCTAAAAGGCTTATGAGAAGTTTGAAGATGCAAAAGGGAAGCAAAGGTTTTCTCATGAAAACATTGCTGCACACTTATTCTCAAGGGATGCAGGAAAAAGATATCTTAATATTGTTAGAGAATTTTGGAATTGGTGTAAAATAAAACCGCTATGTTGGATGAATTACATACCCTTACATGTCTTCCAGGAGCAAGGTATATAGCATTGTTTTGCATGAAGTAATAATGCACAATGATTATGACAAGATATTGAAGATTAAAAGATTCTATTTGTTTTCAGGTTTTGGATGTTTTGTGTTCTCTCTGTGTTTGTCATGGAGTAGCTGTGCGTTCTAATCAACATCTAATCTGTGATAATCTCCTGCCAGGAAGAGATCTGCTGTTACAGACACGCCTTGTCAACCATGTGAGCAGGTAAATGAAAAAAATCTAGGTCTATGAGGAAAGCAGAATAAAATTTGTGGTTAAAAGAAACATGGAAATGACAAGGGGGAATGATTACAGGTTTCTCCTGGGGAGATTCTGATTTGACACAAGAAGAAAGTTTTCCTCAGTGATAACATTCAACCATTAAAATAATCTCTCCAGCGAAGTGGTGGATTCCCCAATGTTGGTCACTTTCAAGATTCAGCTGGATGGGGTGCTGGGTCATCTCTAGACCATGATTTTGCCAAGAAAAGTTGGAACAGATGATTCTTAAGGTCTCTTCCAATCTGGTATTCTCTGCTTCTGTGATTCAAAATTACTTTTGTTGTTTTAATCACACATAAGAAGCATGAAATTTGAATTTAATGAAAAGTCTGCAGTGGTTCATCATGTTCTTGAAATAAGTTTTTATTTACTACTTTTATTCTTTCTGTTTAAGCATGCGACCCAACATCTTCTTGGGGATTAGTGAAGGCTCTGCCCAATACAGAAAATGGTACTACGAACTTATGGTGGACCATCTGGAGCCCTTTGTTACTGCAGAATCAACTCATCTACGAGTGGGCTGGGCTTCAACAGAAGGCTACTCACCATATCCAGGGGGAGGAGCAGAATGGGGAGGAAATGGTGTTGGCGATGACTTGTATTCCTATGGCTTCGATGGTCTGCATCTGTGGTCAGGTATTCTGGTTTGTCTTATCTTTGCAGTGAGTTTATTTTTTTATTAGTTTGATTTTTGGTTTGCCCCCTTTTTTTTTTTTCATTTGGTTAGGGTTTTTAAAAAAAACTAGACTGTTGTTTTCAGTTCTAGTGAATTTGTTTTCAGTAGCAGTAAAGTGAATCAGATCTTTCAGCTGATATTAGGAGTATATAGAATCTGTATCAGAATCTTTTTTAAGTTGACATTGTGTGATGAAAAAGTTGTTTCAGTCAAATTAAAGCAGATAAACTAAGTATTTGTGTTTCAGCCTGGGAATTTGGTGGTGTTTGGTTTTTCTCAGCAAGTATGAAGATTTTATTTAAAATTTTAAATAACATGAAGTCTGACAGTCATCTGGATTTATAATGTCTGTGCGATAGTGTAAAAACAGCCTGAGAGATTGAATTCACAGAACTCTTTCTTTTTTCTTTTTTTTTCCCCCTTTTAAACCAGATGTTTTTCTGTACCAATGTTTTATTTACATACATCAAAACTTCCAGAATCACGTTTCTCACTTAATTATGGTGTGTTTCATCAGACATTATTAGCTCAGCTTGGATCTATTTATTAAGTAGTATTTAAGTATATATTTATAGTAATTTCTTTGGGCAAATTCTTACATTAAAGGAAACAACTAAATATGTGAAGTATTTCCATTTGCTGGTGATTCTGCAAATATCTATTCACTCTTCAATATGGGTTAGCTCAGCACAATGAGAATAATAAGAAAGAAAACTAGTTGTCTTCTCTTAGTCTTTTTCACATAAGTGAAGTACCCACTTCTCATTGATAGATCTTTGAAAATTTGTTATCTCTGCCATTAAGTAATTGCTCCTTTCTGTGATTCATTTGAAACTGACTTTCAGCTGTTGCAAAGTTCTTCTCGATGATCTTTGAGGTCTCTTCCAACCTTAGCGATACTGTGATAATTTAACTTTTGTGAAAAGTTTCACAGAGCTCATGTAGAATGTATAGTCCTACACTTGAACACTCCTAAACTGCTTGAAAAATGTTTCTCCTGTGTTTTCACCTCTTTAGGAAAAATGGTTTTCTTTGATTTTGAGAGATTATTGGGTAATGGTGAACTGTAGAACTGTCTGGAAACTGAGATAGGCTCAGAGCATTGGAAATTCTTGCCTCTATGAATATATAAGCAAGTTTTCTTGAGCTGCTTAGCAGACAAGAGAGACCTCTTAGTGAGTCACCTGTACTAATCATTCAAGTTTTGAATTTTTGAGGCATTGTGGCTTGGCACTTGGAAAAGAATACATTTTTACATTTCAAAAGAATTTTCTAATCAAAATAGCAATGGATTGTATTGTTTAGTAATAATAGATTGACTGGAGTGGCATCTTAGGAAAGTAGCTGCCGCTTTGCCTTTCATACATAGCGCGAATTACTTTGGGACAATGATACATAATTAAAGGTGTCATTAAAGCTGTGTCATAAGTGAGTTTGTCAGGAAAAGTATTACTACAGAAGAACCAGAAAATAATGAGCTGGCTGAAGTAATCTTTTGTAGTTAGAGTCCCTTTTAGGGTGGAAACAAAATATTACTGAAAAGTAAAATGATTCCTCTACCCACCCAAAATGTTTTCATTAGAAATGTCAAAAAAGAATAAACAAACAATTATTTATGGTTCTCAAGTCAATAATTCAGGCCAGTCAAAAAAGTCACATTACGTTTCTATATCCAAATTTTGTGTATTAATCTTTGTTGTGGATGTAGCTGTTGGATTTGAAATTTAGTTCTGTCTTCATTGACATTGCCATGTAACACATACCTCTCAAACATGGAAGGCTTTTAAGTAGCTGAATGTTGAAAATCATAGCTTTCTTTTTCTTTTACTATCCCAGGCTGTATCTTGGTAACGCTCTGCAATGACGTTATTTTAAAAGAATCTTCTGAGAGTGAAGCTTTTACTGCATTAATAACAGTTTCTATTCCTGAGTTTCTGTTCTGGACCAAGCCTTTACCAGAATCACATTTAATTAGCATTGTTTCTTCAGTCCTGCAATTACTTCTTTAATATGGAGAAATGAACTCATATATTTTTAAAGCCTGAGGCTAGAAAAGGCACTTAGATCGTATGGTTTAACTGTGCATTCATCAAAGACCAGTGCATATTTCTGATAAGAGTTAGCCTTGCATCGATCCCATTAACCTGTTGTCTCGATCCGGAGAGGGAAAGAGATTCAGGTTTTTAATGAATATTCCCATGTTGTGAAATTAGAGGCACAAACGAGGCCAAAATATCAACAACTAGACTATTTATTACATAAATACAGTGGAGGGATCAGAAGGGGAGAGAGAGAGGAGAGGGAGAAGAGGGAAAGAATTATATTACCACACCCCTCACCCCCAAGACATTTTGAGTCTGTGGAGGAAAGGTGCTGCAGGAGATGTTGGGTCTGTAGAGAAACGGTGTTGCAGGAGATGTTGAGAGTAACGGTGTTGCAGGAGATGTTGGCTCTGTAGAGGAAGGGTGCTGAGGTTTTAGCTGTAGAAGGGATGAGGTCCTCTGAACAGCTTCTTCAGCTCCATGAGTTGCAGCAGGCGGAACTTAGGGCACGGAGAGTCCAAGATCCATTGTGTTGGCCCCGTGATGTTTCCAGCGTGTGGCGCCATCTGCTTTCTTCTGCATTTTGCTTCTCCAATTTTCTCCTCCCTAAGCCAGTAGTTGCTCCAGTCTTTTATACAGTTTTTTAGCCCTTAGGCAAGTGTCCAGGTGTTGTTCCCCAGGATATCATTCTGGGAAATCATCCTTAGGTCCAGGTATCCTTCCCCAGGAAATCTTTCTGTGTACTCAGGTGAGTTTGGGCAGCCGTCTGGATGGAGGGGGGAAGGCCTCCGCCTCCTCCTTCTCCATCTACCTATCCACACACTCTTTACACATCAGGAACCATTGTCCTTTCCTGGGGTATCTGATGGCTGGAAATGATCTTGTCCTGAAGGTGTGAATGCTGGGCCCTTGGGCCATTGTTGTAGGCCAGCTGCATTCCAGTGAGCAATGTTATCTTTGCACCTTCCAAGAGTCCTTCCAGTGGCTCTGCCCAACGCACATCAGCTGTTGTCTGGGCAAGCAGCAAGTGATTTTATCTTTGTTGAGTCACAGCAGGAGAGACAAGCTTTAGTCGCTCACACCTGTATTTGGCTAAACTTTTAACATCTAAAAAGGCATCTAGTCTCAACTAGTATGCCTTAAGGAGATGAAGTACCCACTTCTCATTGATAGATCTTTGAAAATTTGTTATCTCTGCCATTAAGTAATTGCTCCTTTATGTGATTCATTTGAAACTGACTTTCAGCTGTTGCAAAGTTCTTCTTTGCTGTGTTTTGTGAGTTTTGGAAGGTAGAGCTGATAGAAGGTAGTTTCCTTGCAAGTCATTGACTATACTGTGACTTCTAATCTTTCTCTGCAGTGTTTCCTGTAGATTTCTCTATTTGTGAGGGGCCTTTAGAATTGCTCCACATGATTCTTGTGCCCTTGCTCATGGAAGTGACTGTTCTCACAGCAACTAAAGCAACCTGAACACATCCTGTCTTGAAAGGGTGTAGAGAAGCAGTAAGAGTAGATATCTGAGAACTAGGTTGTTGTGTTTTGTTTTTTTTTTTTCCCAAATACATTGCAATCTGCCCCCTGTCAAGAGGGGCAGATTGCATTAGGGCATCTGTCCTACAGTCTGCAAATCATATAGCTGGATCAGGAAGTCATTTTCCATCCACAAAGTGGTGTGTATATGAAAATTCATCTGAAGAAGATTGTTGAGGTTTTTCTGCTATTATTCTTTTGTGACTGTTAAACAGATGTGACTGTTGACAGACTGTTAAACCTTCATCATCCTGGAAACACAATACTTCTAGTTAAGTCCTTCATGTTTACAGAATTTGGACAGCAGAGTTTGAGTTACTGCTCTGTTCTTAATATGTATTATGATTTATCTCTTGCAGACATTGCATATGTTGTATTTGGAAAATATGTCTACATGAGGTATTTTCATAGAATTGTCATGCTTTTCCATAAGTTTTCTGTTGCAGATAGCAGTACCTTTCAGAAAGAGTCTTTTTCCATTTCTGTATTCTATAGATTATGTCTCTTGGGAAGTAGGTGTGCTTGTGTACATCCAATTTGCTGCAAAAAACACCCCAAACCAATGATTCTTCAGAATTCATAGAAAAGTGATTAAAGAAAAATACATGTAGTACTGAATATATATGTCTCAAAATTCCTGCTCTCCTTGTATGTACCAGAAAAATGCTTTTTTTGCAGTTTGGTGATGAAACACAGTATTATCACCTTGTACAAATTTGCAAGGTTACCATGATGTGACTCTTAATAACAGAAAGTACCTGACAATTCCTAAATAATTTTAAGTATGATACTTGTCTTTATCTTGAATAATAAAGCATTCTTTATTAAAACATACAATTAATGGTTGTTTTTCAGTTTGCACTTCTACTACTGTGAAGGGTAAAATTTAGTTTTCTTCTTGGGTTCAACTGTTTATATTGGTTTCACTAATTATTTTCACTTAAATGTAATTTATTTATGAATAAAACAGCTTTGTAGATATGACTGTGCTTCTGTTCACTACACTGCAAGCTTGAAATCAGGTCCTGTATGTTAGAAGTTAGAGATTTGTGTATTAATGTGTTTGTGCTCTGCTGCTGGTTTTTTATCTCTTTTTGTAGGCTGCTGTTAAACTCATATAATTTTCAGAAATTTTGCTCAGTGTGTCTCCTTTCCTTCCACAGGTTGTGTAGCAAGAACAGTAAATTCCCCCAACCAACATCTGTTAAGAACTGATGATGTTATTAGTTGCTGTCTGGACCTTAGTGCTCCTAGCATCTCATTCCGGATAAATGGTCAGCCAGTTCAAGGAATGTTTGAGAATTTCAACATAGATGGCCTCTTTTTCCCAGTTGTCAGCTTCTCTGCAGGAATAAAGTTAGTATCTGATGTAGGGTTTTTTGTTTGATTTGTTTTTGTTTGGTTGGTTTTTTTCCCCAGTCTATTTTGTTTGTTTGTGGGTTGTGTTTTTGTTGGTTTTGGTTTTCTCTCCCCTATATAGGTGAGTATTTCCCTGGCTGTCTTTGCTCTCATTTCCTTTTCTGACATCTGTTTATTTGGCATAGCTCCAGTTCTTGGATAGTGAGAGTGCACTACAGAGAACTCCTGAAGAGATAACTCATCTGTTGTTATTTTTAGCACACCAGTGTATTTGGGTAGTTTGCAGACAGACCTTAGAAACAGCTTCATTACAATTTTTTAGCTGATGCATTGCTAAATTTCACTGCAGGACAGCATTTTATCTATGTGGGAAGAAAAGTATCAGTCTTTAACATTAAAAATATATTTCCCTTAACTCGTTCATTATGGGGTAGCAACTGTTACTTGAAGATGTGTTATCTGCACTTACCTTAAAAAAATCCTTGTACGCTTTGTTTTCTGGACATATGAAATTGGTTATTCTGTATGGTGGTTGCTATACTGTTTTTCTATAAAGTTTCAAATATGCCTGAGGGGCCAGACCTCCAATTCCATGCATTAAATAGTTTGAGAATATAGTATTTAAAATTGTGTGATGTTCAAGCATGGGGACTAATTTCAGCAGGACTAGCAAAAGTAAACGCTGAAAGCTGATTTCTGTAGGAGGCAGAGCAATGCTCTGTGAATGCTCATTCAGAGCCTGTGGTGAATACTACAGAAGTTACAAGCTGTCGCACACTGGGCATACCAGCCTCCGTCCAGATGCACAATGTACTTCTTCAGACTTTGCCTTGGACAATACTTGAGATACAATGTGGTAAAACTATAGACATGCAGGCTATGAACTGCATAACTATAAACCCTCATGCTTTGTCTCCATCATGACATTAAAGTGCTGAGGGTGTTTTTGGAGAGTGTTCTATTGTAGCATTCACAAAAATCTTATAAGATGCTCAGTAAATGGAAAAGACATGTAACTGTTCTGCAGGGTTTTTTTTGTGGTTTTTGATTCCTTCTGGATGGCAATGATCTGGGAAAATTTTTAGTATTAGATCATTCATTGCATTCATTGAATTTTTCAGAAACAAACAACGACAAATTCATCATTTTGTAATGAATGAAAGAATGTTTTCCCCTAGGTTTCCACTATCATGACAAGTACAAGTTTTAGAGAAGAAAATGCAGAAGTTTTTTGTATTGTGTCCTAAGGATTTAGTAGTCTTTGAGAGAAAAGTATGAGCTGTATTCCCTGGGGTTCTCAGGCTTATTTCTGAAGTGAGAGACAGTGGAGAATTCCTCAGTGGAGGTGGTCCAGAGGTGGTTGACTGATTACTCTGGGTTATAATCTCAGCCTATCAAATGTTGCTGCTTACTTTTAGGTGTGCCAAGTAAACTGATTATTCTCTCTTTGTGTCTTCTCTTTTGGTTATGTAATTTAGAATACATTCATAAAAGTGAAAATTAACTAATAGAAAGAGTTGTGTACTTTTCCCTATGTTTTTGCACCTTCTACTTCATAAACTCCAGTATTGCTTGGAGAAAGTTGGACTGTAAACAACTCAAAGAAGCTATAACATTGTATTGTATTTTATTTTCATTTTAAAAAAACATAGCATTCAGTGGTTCTCTGGCTTACAAACTGATTAGGTTTGACATCAGAGGTGTTTCAGTTATCAAAGTAACTCTGATGTTCGCAGGGTGCGTTTCTTGCTTGGAGGCCGCCATGGAGAGTTCAAATTCCTTCCTCCACCTGGATATGCCCCGTGCTTTGAAGCAGTCCTACCAAAAGAGAAGCTTAAAGTGGAGCAGAGCCGAGAGTACAAACAAGATCGTAGCTATACAAGAGATCTGTTGGGTCCCACTATCTCTCTGTCGCAAGCAGCTTTCACTCCGGTTCCTGTAGATACTAGCCAGGTATGGAAACTGAAGGATTGCACACATCTCATGGGCCTGCGTTAATTGAATGAATTAGTAACTTGTCTCAAACTTGTGGTTTGGGGGGTTTGGTAGGTATGTTCCATTGTGGTGTGTAAAGCCTTCTAGTGCACACTAGAAATTTCATATATTTCTGCTCACAAACACTGTAATAAAGAACATTTTACCCTTACAGTATGCAAAAAAAAGGAATATTTGAGCTTGTTCTGTTGTTAGACATTTTTATTACTGTTTAATTATAATTGCTAAAGATTGCAGTATGATAATTTTAGACCAGCTTCAGTTCTAATTCTTTACTGAACTTGAAGGTTACTGAGAGTGGCATTTGACTCACTGTGGGTGGTGAATGTTGTGCATTAAAGTTATAGCTTGGCCTTTTTTTTTTTTTTTTTTTTTTATAGTTGCAATGAGCAGTAGTTTTTTGGTACTAAAGACCACCATTGTGAAAAACACGATCATTTTATATTTGACTCAAGTTTGAGATGATACAAATTCTTGTAGTTTGTGCACAGACTTTACCATATTTAGGTATTGTTTCCTGAAAAAAAAAAAAAAAAAAGTAAAAAGGGAAAAAAATGCTACTTTGCTACTATTGTGTGCTAAATGCAGCATTCTACATGCGTCATGTAATTATTTCTCAGTAACACCACAAGTTGGGTAACAGTATCATGATTCACAGCACTGAATATTTGAGGTGAGGCAGACTTGATTTCAAATTTGGAGGAATATTGGCATGCCATCCTGATTTAATTTGTCACCTGTCATCATAACCTTTTTTTCCCCACACGAAAATCAGTTCTTTAGTGGTTATTTTTTCTGTTTTGCAAAACATTCCTGTGGTGGTTGAGATTTTTAGCATTTCCTAAGCTGATAAATAGTACTGGTTTGAGTAGGTACTAGCCAGCTGTTAGGAACATATTGAATGCTGTTTGGGTGTTTTGGATTTAAAACTGTTTAAAACTGTTTAGTTGGCCAAACTCTGGAGCTTGTAAGTGCATAGGTTGAAGTATTTATTGATCTAAGAATTCTTCCTGGCGTTAACTAAACCTAAGTTTTCATTTGAGGGATCTTGATTGTACAAAGTTTGTCTGTTACAAGAGTTTGAGTGGCACTGTCAAGCAACTTATCTGTAATAACCTCTTTTTTTTGTTCCCTCTTTAGATTGTTTTGCCTCCCCATCTGGAAAGGATCAGAGAAAAATTAGCAGAGAACATCCATGAACTTTGGGTTATGAATAAAATTGAACTTGGCTGGCAGTATGGACCAGTATGTACCCTCCAACTTAATTTTCTTTCATTTAATTATGTAGATAATGATTTTTATTATTACTATATATTGCTGTTTGGCACAGTGATTTCAGTGTACCAGAATCAGTAAGGTTTTAGACCCTTTTGACCAGAAGCAGGTGGAAAGAAACTATGATGATTTGGCCCTGGCTGGGGACCAGATGCCCACCAAAGCTGCTCTATCACTCCCTTTCTTACAGGGATAGGAGAGAGGAATATATAACAAGAGCCCCATGAGTCAAGATAGAAGCAGTTTAATAAGGCAAAAGTGAAAGCAAAGGCTGCACATGGAAACAAGAGCAAAGATGTTGTTCTCTTCTTCCCATCAGCAGACAATGTCCCCAGGAAGCAGGGCTTTAATATGCATAGTGGTTGCTTAGGAGGACAAATGCCATCAGTGCATGTGCCCACACTTCCTTCTTTCCCTTAGCTTTTATATCCAAGCTGATGTCATATCACATGGAATATCTCTTTGGTCAGTTTGGGTCAGCTGGCCAGGCTGTTTTCCCTCCCAAGACCTTGCCCACCCCTCAGCTTACTGTTGGGTAGGGGGAATGCTGGAAAAGCACGGGCTTGGTGCTGTATGGGCACTGCTCAGCAGCAGCCAAAACACTGCTGGTGTGTTCCACCTAGCACTACAAAATAAATACAGCACTACAGAAGATGCTATGAGAACTAACTCCATTTCAGCCAAATCCAACACATTCTGAACTAAAATTCTGGTATTAAACTGTTTGGTGCTGAATTTTTCAGCCAATCCAACTGACAGCACAGAAAGCATGTGGTGGGTTTTTTAATTTCTGTTTGTTCTTGGTTAAAAAGGTTCAGTTTCCTGGTGGAGTAAGCCAATAAAAGCAGTTGTTCTTGGTTCTTCTTATATGTACTGACTGACATAACTCTTTCAGAATTATAAAACTTATTTTTCATAAAAATATTGCTTATAGGAAATTTTATTAAATCTGTTTTTCCTTCTTTCTATTTCTTCAAGCTCAAGTCTATTTTAGGTACTCCACCTTATCTCTCTCCTACTTTTTGTGGAGTATGACAGAAAAAGCTATACCTGGCTTTTGGCTTTGATACAAAATGCATTCTATTTTGTCAATATGTTGGTGTTGTGTTTTTTTTTTTTTTTTTCTATTTGCTCATAAGAAAGTATACAAGCTAGTTTTTTGGATAACAGCTAGAAGTGTTGTTTATGAAGAACTATTGCTGTGAATAGTATATAGAAATATACAGTAGATACTAGGTGTAAGCATCAAAACACGTATGCACGTGCAGAGATACGTATTCTATGTTTGCTACTAAAAGATTTCAGATTTAATGTAACTGGGCATAGGAATTATATTTACTGTAACACATGGCAGTACTTAAAAAGATTTGATTGACAGTGAAGATCTCTAGATATTTTTTTTTGTTGTTTCCCCAGCAAATCAGCACAAAACACCAGTTAAATTGATGTGTCAAAACAGTTTAATTGTTGTATAATCATACCAACTGTGAAGCAATCTGTGGGAACTTTTCGTGTATTACTTACCATCTAGAATTTAATTGCACAGTTGAACAATATTTTCATTTAAACAATATATAGTAAGTATGACGTTTAGCACTTAAATGTTGTAGTTACATCAGAATGAAACAAGCAGCTACACCTTTTAGCTTTCTGTCTCCAGCTTTACTGTTTTATGATTGGATGTGTTTACTTCAGTAATGTGGCAAAGCATATGCTGGTCACCTTCTGGAGACTAACTCCTTTGTCATATTGTTTTCTCATGGATGATTTCATCTCTTCAGACCACTGATGTCAAGTCTAGTTATCTCAATTGATGCACTGCCGTTAATGAGTATTGAGGGAAGGTATGAAATGGAAATTAGCTGGCTTAGACACACATCATCTCAGTTCTCTAATCTCAGTTGCGTTTGATGTAAATTTGATTAAAATTCAGAGCAAGATGCATTATATGTAGTAGCTAGTGGTGATTTTTCACCAAGTCAGAAAGTTCAAAGAATAAATGTCTGTCCAGATTATAAAAAAAACTAAACAGCTGAAAATTTTATTTTATATTCCCTTCTACATGCCTGTTTTGTCAGATCTATGTGTACCAAAGTATCTAGTACTGCATGTTATATTACTAATGTTTTTTATATATGTAATAAAATAAAACAACCAGCTAAAGTAGCAAAATTACTGTCTTCTGTTAACTGGCTTCATTATAATAAGTCTGAATATGAATGGCATTTAGATGTCCAACTTGAAATCATCAGATGTATCTATGTATTGTTGTTTCTGATGAACTTTGCTGTACTTTGCTTTGCTGAACCAGCCACAAAGATAAAGAATTGATAGCTGTCAAAAGTTCTGTCATTTACACAATAGAGTTGGAAGGAAGTAGATTTTTATATTGTGCTCAGGAAAAAGAAAAAAAAAAAGAGCAGGAAGGCTACCTCCAAAATATAATGAATATATAATGAGAAGCATTGTACATTACATCTGTAGAGTGAAAAGAATCTCACTGGAAGAAATTCAATTACCATTGGAATTCTGAGGAAAACACATGACAGCCAAGATTTAGATTAGCTGTACACAGATTTAAAGCAGTCCTGCATATTGGAAACTATACAGAATCTTTATTGATGCAGATTACCGTTGGTCTTAGATCTGGAAATAAACATTTCAGTGTCCATTAAAAGATGTTTTTTATTTTAGTTGTTAATGATTTTGATCAAGTAACTTGACAGTTGAATTGCTTGAATTGCCCATCCAAAGAAGATCAATGCAATAACATGAAGATAAATATCCCCTGGAGATTTCTTTTTTTTTCAATCTCAGTCATAAGTAAATGACTGCTATTCACTTTGATAATTATTATGTACTTAGATCAAAATGCAATAATATATTACTCAGAAATGTTATGGAGAAATGTGGGGGTTTTAAAATGAAATTAAATAAACCTCATTGAGTAGTAGCATACAGTTTAGTTCTTGTTATAGAAAAATACAGCAGCAGTAATGTTCCAGTCATTTTTGACTGCTGAACAGTTGCATTCTGCTTGTATAGTACTGGACACAACTAAGACAAAAACTTTTGCTGAATTGAGAAGTGGGGTTGATTTATCCTTTATATTCTTTTATTGGCTAAAGACTTCAGCAATATTCATATTAACATATTTATGCAAACTGGATATATAGTTTTTCAAACATGGTGCTGAAGATGGTTTGCTATTTTATGGCTGTAGGTCAAAACAACATAGATAACACTTTTCTTGAACTTTGATTATTCATTGTGGAGGTCTGTATAATGAAATGTACAAATTAGCATTTATTCCACTTGAAATCTGGAAACACGTAATCTGCCTTACTTGATCACGCACTGAGAACACAGAATACTTTCTCTTTTGAAGTGTTGTTCAGTTTGATTAATTCTGACAGGATCGATGTAAAGCATTGAGTGTTTTGGGCTTTTAATTTCTTTTTTTTTTTTCTAATTTTTAAGTCACATTAAACTTATTTCTTTACTGTCTTTCCAGGTGAGAGATGACAACAAGAGACAACATCCATGCTTAGTGGAGTTCTCAAAACTTCCAGAGCAGGAAAGAAATTACAACTTGCAAATGTCACTTGAAACACTGAAGTAAGTTGCTAAAAGTTTTGAAGTTTATAGTGAGAGTTTCCTAAGGAGTTGCAGATTCCAGAATTACAAATTGACTGTGAATTACCATTTGACATGTAGGTGAGGGTAACAATATGAAAACGGAGGAGTGATGTGGTGGAGTAGGAAGGTTCCCCCCCCCACACAAAAGAATTCCACAGCTAACTCAGCCGGAGAAGCAGATGAAAGCTGTATTTTACAAGCAGAAATGGAATGCAATGAATATGTACAAAAACATACAATATTTACAATATATACAGAAACATACAGCAATGTATGTAATACAGGAAACCTTTCTCCAACCCCCCTGTGGCCAGGGGGGGTTCGGGCCTGTCCCTCCCTTCTCCCTCCCTACCTCCCCTTTTTCCCAAAAGGGTTAGAGAGAAAGAGAAAGGAAGGTAATTAAAAGGGAAAGCTTTGTTAAAGCTCAAAGCGAATGCAAAAGTTAGTTTTCTCTTATCTGGTTAGCAAGAATCGTTCCTGCATAGCAAGCTGCTGCTTCAGAGAGAGAAAAGCAGGCCAGCCCACAGTACGGGGGGAAGAAGAAGACTGACTGCCCCCCCTGACTGAAAGACCAAGATAGAGCTTACAGCCGGGTTCCACCAATGAAATTGGATTAGCATATCTTTGTTTTTCATTTATATACCAAAATATTCAGCCAGAGTGTTCAGAAAGTGTCCTTCTCTTAAAGGCACAGCCTAAACCGGTCACAAGTGAGATACATTAATGAATAATGTATTTGGCACTGAAAACTGCTTTGATTGTCTTTTTAGTATCTATGGAATTTTTGAATTATAGTGGTAATGGTGATTCTGAAATGGCAACTCAGGCAATTTTCATCTAGTTTGGAGGAAAGAAATAAGTTTAAGCTTTGGAAAAAATCTTTGCCTCTTACTTTGCTTAATTAAATATAGTTTTATTACTTTTAATTATCTTTAGTGACAGAGCACTTTGACAGCCAACAGATATTTTTGGATGTGACTTGGGCTTTACTTCAGGTCCCCTTGTTGCTGTTTCAGTGTGATCTGTTTGTATTGACACAAAACAATAGTAAGCATTCTCTCCTTTTGCGGATGAGCATTTAGATGCATGAATGTCATGGAAGCTTTACAGATTGATTGCTAGAAAATTTCAGTGAGATCTTCATGAGTTTCTTCAAGTAATCTAGTTATCTGGCCTACAGAGATGCAACTCCTCATCTCAGCTTTGTCAGTCGAGCAGATGAGAGTTCACAGTATCACAGTGTCACCAAGGTTGGAAGAAACCTCAAAGATCATCAAGTCCAACCTGTCACCCAACACCTAATGACTAACTAAACCATGGCTCCAAGTGCCAGATCCAATCGCTTTTTGATCACCTCCAGTGATGGTGACTACACCACCTCCCTGGGCAGCACATTCCAATGGCCAATCTCTTTCTGTGGAGAACTTTCTCCTCACCTCCAGCCTAAACTTCCCCTGGTGCATCTTGAAACTGTGTCCTCTTGTTCTGGTGCTGGTTGCCTGGGAGAAGAGACCAACCCCCACCTGGCAACAACCTCCCTTCAGGTAGTTGTAGAGAGCAAGAATGTCTCCCCTGAGCCTCCTCTTCTCCAGGCTAAACACCCCCAGCTCAGCCTCTCCTCACAGGGCTTGTGCTCAAGGCCTCTCCCCAGCCTCACTGCCCTTCTCTAGAAGACAGGAGGTAAAGCCAGCTGTGCTCTAGTTCACAGCTGTCTGTTTCTCCAAGGATCTCAAAGCCAAAAGGGGGTATTTTCCAAGGTTTAACACAGTCCAGCCTTACACTTCATTTATATTTACCAGTCCTATCCTTCCAGCACAGTAAAATCATGATTGAATACTTGTATGAACTATAAAAATTATTTACTATATAAAATGTCAAGATTCAGGAATGAGTTATCTCTGAAAATTTCATGGAATTAAAATATGCTTGCTCACTTGCTTGTACTGTTTCTGCACATTGTTGTATAAATTTTTCATTTTGGTGGGTTTTTGTTGTTGTTGTTTTTTTCTTTTTAAAATGCTTACTATTTTGTGATTGACTTCCCCATTTCTATCTGTTTACTCAGTTGTTTGTGGTCATTACATGTATCAATATTATGCTGTTTCTTGTTTAGCTTTGAAGTGCTTTTGGGGTTCTTTCAGGTTATACCAATGATGCGCCTTGAATTTTCTGTGTCTGTGTAGAGATAATCTAGGGTTCAAATTCCTGTTCTACATTACAAGAAAATTAGGTTTACCAGGAGTTAGCTCCTCTCTACTGCTTTCCACTGTTAGATACATCCTCTCACTTATGCTGGTGATGGCTGCATAGATATTACGTATGATTTATGCCAATTGAGATTTAACTGCATGGGATATTCTTAGGAGGCAGTGTGTTTTGTGGGAGGTGGCCACTGCATATTGATTTCCCCTTATCTGATTTTACCATCTAATTTTAAATCATGGTTCACAGGCTGTAACAGTAGAATTTACTTTATATAGCTACTACTAAAAATATGCTGGAAGAATCTCCTTAAAACATTTCATCTGCCAAGAGAAATGCTACTAGAACAATATTTATGCTCTTTTTTTCCCCCAGTCATTCCAAGAGCCGTAACTACAGGTAAAGCTAGACCAGAAAATATTTTTTAACTAAGTGGCAAGAACAAATGTAAACCTTGTTTTTCTACTCTCTCCAGTTGGGAAAACTGGGAATGGAGTTCAAAGTTTACATTTGTAATTTCTTGTGTTTCAGTCAGATTCAATTGAAGATATTGTTGTCACCCTCAGATTTTAAGAAACTTCTGACCTGACTCCAAAGTGGTCTCTGATTTCTGTAATTTTATTGTCAATATTTTTGTAATGCACCTACTCTAAAAAAACTGAGACTTGCTGTGTAAATGGAGGAAAAACTAACTGTTGAGTTGCAGATCAGATTCTGGAGAAAAATAATGTTTAAGATTTATACTTGTGGATGGTGTGGCTGTAAAGAAAGGAAGAGGTCTGAAGAAATCATAAACCTGATTAATACTGTCAACTCTATTGTAAGGTTATAGAGAGAGTAGAGAGAGCGTGTTTGTTTTCTGAAATGAGTTGCATCTTTCAGAGTCGGGCCAGAATGGGCTGCCTGGCCCTGTATTGAAGCTTTGTGGTACACGACACACTGTGTCTAGCTTGAATCCTTTTCTCTGAAGTGGATTAATGTACAGCATCCATACCAAGCATTAAGATGACAGTTTCAGCCTAATGGTTGTCATGCATTCTGCTGTCAGTCCTCTCCTCAGTAGTATGTCCTAACAAAATCCAGATCCAGTTAAAATCTCTGAACAGCAGCCTGTCTTTGTAAAGAAGACATATTCTAAGGATAACAAGTGACATTTCCTGCCTTTTCTCCTTTCGTGAACTTCCAAGTAAATAACAAAAATATTTTGATATAAAGTGGTATGAGCATGTACATAAACAGTATAAATAAAGCAGAAGTATGTATTTCTAGGGCAGAGAATCCTTAAACTGATGCCTCATATAGATAAAACAGGTTGTACGATAGTTCATTTTGAGTAGTCTAAAATTTAAGTACTAAAATTTTTGGAACATCTTGTGGCATTTTCTTAACACTATCTGAAAGCTGCTTATATATGCAAAAAGGGCTGGTGGTGTTTTTTTCTATACTGTTGTTAATCCCACAGATCTCATTTGTGGTATAGCGCCATTTATATACAGCAGCAGCTCTGAATATAGAAGCATTGGCATTAATTTATCTCTGATTTCTGTTTCTAGAACCCTGCTGGCATTAGGCTGCCATGTTGGAATTGCTGATGAACATGCTGATGAAAAAGTGAAAAAAATGAAACTTCCAAAGAAGTAAGTTGAAATTCAAATGCATCTTTTTGTTAGGCAAAGTGAATTCAGTGGATTGGATGTTAACAATTTGATAGTTGTATTGTTAGTGTTATTGGTAGGCAGATATGCATATACATTTCCAGAAATTCACACACATCTTCATCCACTCTTTTTTTTTCTTTTAGATGTTTACAATCCTAAGTGCAGACAGTGTACTGCAGAAACTTGATAAAGAATTTTTAGAGTAAACTTGTCAGTGTATTTTGCTGTGCTGCATACATTTAAAGGTAACCCTTTTGAAAAAGGGTTTTGGGAAGCAACTAGCTTGAAACAAATTGTCAGTGTGTCCTTATTCTTTATGTTGAAAGACAGATTATTTCTATGGACATATTGAATATATGTCACTCTTTTCCTTTGCAGTTTCTATTAAAATCGTCTTACTGAAAACTAACTGCAAGTTCTGTGTTTTTTTGCAGCTACCAGTTGTTGAGTGGATATAAGCCTGCTCCCATGGATTTGAGTTTTATCAAACTGACCCCCTCTCAAGAAGCTATGGTAGATAAACTAGCAGAGAATGCTCACAATGTATGGGCCAGAGACCGTATAAGGCAAGGCTGGACATATGGTATCCAGCAGGTAAGTGCTAACTTCAGTCACTTGAAAACGCACTTAGGTGTTTCAAAATTAAATGGGAATAACATGTATACAAAACTAGGAAGAAGCAGCTAATGAGTGTGAGTCTGTCAATCAGAGAGAGCAAAAATACTTAAAGCAATCCTAAATCTTCTTGCAGTATTTTTTAAATGGTGTTGTATTCTTGCATGGTATCTGGATCTCAGGGTGAGAAAATTGCATGCAGGAAGCTAATATGCTCTAGTATTTTTGGAAGTGTAAACATTGACTTTCAGTAGAGGAATCATTAAGATGTTTGCAGTCCTGGGAATTGAGTAATTTTGTTTATCCAGGGAAATGAGAATGTAAACTTGTAGTAATCACTTTGCTTATATGTTGTATTTCTGGCAGAAGCCATGTTTAACTGAGAATAGTTAGAACAACCTCTAAGTTCCAGTCCTGCTTTAGTGGTTTGTTTCAGTGAAAGTGAATGCTACATAGGTACATATCACAGTGTGTTAAGGGGGAGGAGTAAACATTACACATGATGGATTCTTAACAGCAAAACTCAGCATCTTTGTTTTCTTTATAAAAAATAATCAATTTGGTATGCCAAGATATTAGTTTATTATTTTTCAAAACAGTTACTGTATCAATTTTCCCTCAGGAGTCATGTTTTGTATTCTTTCTGTGATTATTTGTGAATTACATGTACAGAAAAGTAGCTTCACTTCTGTTCATAAATGTGTGGTAATATATCACAGTGAAATTTTAGGAAAATTAACCCACTGATGAGAAGCTCAACATGAGCTCTCAGTGTGCACTTGCAGCCCAGGATCTGATTGGCTTTCTGGGCTGCATCAAGAGAATTGTGGCCAGCAGGTCAAGGGAGCTGATTCTCCCCCTCTACTCAGCTCTGGTGAGACCCCACCTGGAATACTGCGTCCAGTTCTGGAGCCCCTATTACAAGAGGAATATGGACGTGCTGCAAGGTGTCCAGAGAAGGGCCACGAGGATGATCAGAGGGCTGGAGCACCTCTCCTATGAGGACAGACTGAAGGAGTTGGGGCTGTTCAGTCTGGAGAAGAGAAGGCTCCGAGGTGACCTCATTGTGGCCTTCCAGTATCTGAAGGGGGCCTACAGGAAGGCTGAGGAGGGACTTCTCAGGATCTCAGGTAGTGATAGGACTAGGGGGAATGGAATGAAGCTGGAGGTGGGGAGATTCAGGCTACATGTGAGGAGGAGGTTCTTCACCATGAGAGTGGTGAAGCCCTGGAATGGGTTATCCAGGGAGGTGGGTGAGGCCCCGTCCCTGGAGGTATTTAAGACCAGGCTGGATGAGGCTCTGGCCAGGCTGATGTAGTGTGGGGTGTCCCTGCCCATGGCAGGTGGGTTGGAACTAGATGATCCTTGTGGTGCCTTCCAACCCTGACTGATACTGTGATACTATGAAAAGGGCATAAAAGATGATTAGTATGGCAAAAATGATAAACAGATATTTTGCAGACGCATACTCTTTCCTGCCTACAAACAAGTGTTTTGATTTTTGGCAAAAAATCAAGTTATACATTTAGGCATATTGAAATTTTTTTTTTTTTTCTACATGTGCCAGTTTAGGCCAAAACTCATTCTCTTTGCAATGCTTTTATTTATATATATATATATATATATAAAAGAGGTGAATCTGATTTTATATATATTAAATTAGGCAGTTAAATTCACCTCATCACATACTGATGCTACATTTGTGTGATGTGCGCCACTTAACATTTCAGCATTGTCTGTTATAGCATGTTACTATAAAGCTCTCATTTTGCTACTTTGTAAACTATTTAGGAAATCTATATTCTGTATGTGGGTCTAAGCAAACAATGAGCCAGTTTTCATGTTTATAATGTATGTAATATCCCCTACTGGACAGATAATACATTGGTGGTGCAGCTTCCCTACTTAAAACAGGATTACATTTTCCCCTAATACTGCATCTTTAAGTAAGAGAAGGTGGCTCTTTGAAGTTGTCTGTCACTAGGTAGGAGGAACAATGAAAGTCTGTATGTCTCAATATGCTCAAAAATAAATTATTCTGATGCATTATGGAATATGCTCAATGATTTACACCATGCCCCAGATAGTTTTTATTCTTCCAGAAACCAAACATTTTCAGTATGTGGTCTTGTCAATCAGGGTGAGTGACAGTTGGGAAGTAGTTACAGATTTGATAGAACCATGACATATCCCAAAATTAAATTCAGCATTGCAACACAATTTATTGGTTAACACAAAGTTAAGAAGTTTTTGTGATCAAATGCATCTGTTAGATAATTACACTTCTAACTAGCATTGGGAAAATTAAACCAAAAAAATTGTATGTAGGGAATAAAGTTTATTAGATGTTGAGGACAATTTAGCCTACCCTGTGTGTCTGTATATTCTTATAAAACCAAACAACCAACAACCCAAACCAACCCAACAACCCAACCCAACCAAACAAAAACACACTAAAAAGCAAGGAAAAAACCCCACAAAAACCCACACACACCAAAAAACCCCAACAAAACCAAACAAACCCACAAATAATTTCAGCATATTAGTTGGAGTGAATTTGCAGTTAATTATGTTTTCTGAATCGGTGAAGTATTAATTAAAAAAAGTAGTTAAAATGATGGTGTCTAGGTCTTTCTCAGTGTTACTGGATTGGGAATGATATGCAAAAGAGGTAGGGGGATTGGGTGGCAATGAAAAAGAGTTTCACCTACACAGTATGTTTACACATTATCTTTATGTGTGTTTTAGAATAGAATAGAATTAACCAGGTTGGAAAAGACCTTTGAGATTGAGTCCAACCTATCATCCAACACTATCTAATCAACTAAACTATGGCACCAAGCCCCCATCCAGTCTCTTCTTAAACACCTCCAGTGATGGTGACTCCACCACCTCCCTGGACAGCACATTCCATTTTGTTGTGCTGATTCATATAGAAGACTCTGCTTTTGAAGAAGAGTAATAAATGATTAATTTTACTATGGTTCTCAATGGCAGTGCAGTTGCCCAAGGCTACAGCTTTGGTTTAAGCCTGCCCCCTCCTAAACACTGATCAGACCTAAAATTAAACACTCAATGTCAGAGGAATCATGAAGTCTATCTTATGTTCACAGTGCTGTGTATTGGGAAAGATAGTGTCCTTCCTGTTGAATTAAAAATATTTTGGCCTTCTGAAGAGACATTTTAAGGCTCTCTCAGACAGAGCATAGGAAATGAGAATTCTGTGATCTCCTTATCAAACTGCTTTCTGTATTTTATCTGCTGACTTCAAATGTCCTGAATGCCAGTCTTGGAACTCAGGACTCCCCAGATGCCCTTCCTAATAAATGTCTTGCTGACTGGATAACAAAGCTCAACATGCAAATTAAATCTGCACGTACTTATTACAGTTTATAGTCTGGTGTAAGAAAACTCATGGAAGATATAGTCTTGAACACCTTAATCATGTAGTTACTGAATTGTACAATACCCATTTTCCACTAGTGTTTTGAAAATGGATACCTATACCTGCAAAGATAATTTAAATACTTTTTAATTGCTAAGGATAAACTGTTACATAAAAAGGTTATTACAATCACTTAGACTTGTTAAGTTTTATAATAGTATCATAGTATCAGTCAGGGTTGGAAGGGACCACAAGGATCATCTAGTTCCAACCCACCTGCCATGGGCAGGGATACGCTACACTAGATTACCTCATCCAGCCTGGTCTTAACCACCTCCCTGGATAACCCATTCCAGGGCTTCACCACTCTCATGGTGAAGAACTTCTTCCTCACACCTAGCCTGAATCTCCTCACCTCCAGCTTCATTCCATTCCCCCTAGTGCTATCACAACCTCATAGCCTGAGAAGTCCCTCCCCAGCCTTCTTGTAGGCCCCCTTCAGATACTGGAAGGCCACAATTAGGTCACCTCGGAGCCTTCTCTTCTCCAGACTGCCTCTAGTTAGACTTTCAGAGATGTTTTGAGCAGTCAATATGAATCAGGCTCTAGTTTTAACTCTTCAAGAGCCTCAGAAAAATGCTTCTCCTCTAGACCTTGGCCAGACTTAGGTATGTGATCAGTACTAAGCTGTTCTTCCTGACCAAGACAGAGACAATTATTGGCATGCAACGAAGAATCTAGAGAATTTAAAAGTATAAAGCTTAAGTACTATAGAACTGATCACATTTGGAGTTTGAAAGCCACATAACTAGAATTTTGCAGTCTTGAGTGCTTCTGCTTTAAATATCCCAATAATTTTTGGGGTCTGATTTGTTCAAACTGACTGAAGACCTTCTGTGCATTGAGTAGAGTACTTTTGTTGAGAGTGTAACACAACGGTGCAGTGGACAGTATCATAGCTATGTTTTCAATAGAAAATGGTTGTTAGAGATCATCAGAAGCTCAGAATATTAATGAACTTCAGGAGACAGATCAACAAGATAAGCAGTATACTTTACTCCTTTACTCTTGATAAACAAATTACAATAATTTCATGTACAGTTAAACACGTCCTTGAAAACTTCCCCACCAATCGCATGTCCTGTAGGAGCTGCTCTGCTTGAGGTATTGATATTAATTTCTACTTAATTAAATTACTCTTTCTAAATAATGAACTTTCTTTTCTTCTGGAGAGAAGACAGACAACTGAGTACCAAGAGTGCTTACAAGGTGCAGATAGCAAATACCATTCATTGAAAGTCAAGAGAGATCATTTTTGAGTGCAGTGCAAAGATGCTTCTCTTTTATCAGACATATCACATGGCAAGCTGTTAGCTGTTGTCCTCTCTGCTATGTGCTGCTTCTACTTGACTCCAACAATGAGTTTGTTTCACAGGCTACATTTTGTCATCTCATCATACTACTGTGACATGTTACAGTACCATAATTAAATGGCATGATGTTATGCTGCGTAATACTATAAATAAACTTTGCAGAGCTATGAAATAGTTTCCTAAGAGAAAGGAGCTTCGAGATGTTTGAAAATAGATGAACTAACATGTTAGAGCAATCCTGCTGTGTCTGTAGAAAGGATTAGATATCTAGTAGGTCTGTTCCCCTGTGAGTCCCTCATCATTTTGTGATTATATAATATGAAAAATTAAAGGGATACTGCCAAGTAGTTAATGCACAAACCATTTATTTCCTGTTATAAACTGGTAGGGAAAATGCCTTCTGAGTTTTCTTCTATTGCTTGTCAGTATTTTGATTAACCAGAGGTCGCTGCTCTTTGTGCATGACTATACATGGTATTTTTGCTCTGCTGCTGCGGAGCCAAGCAGCCAGCCAGCAGAGGGAGCACAAGGTAGCTAATAAATCCTCTTCCCAGAGCTCTGCTGACAGCTGTGATGACACTGATCACAAACACGTTAAGTATTATTAGTAGGAAAGACTCACAGTATCTTACTGTTCCATGAGAGCAGCAGAATGACCAAAACCGGTAGGAAAAAAAAAAAAAGTAAATACATATTTCTCCTTAAATAGGCATATTAATAGCAAGGGTAAGTGAAAACCAAGCACAAAATCACTATGAAAGTACTTGACAGTGTCCCTTTAAAGGAAGAACATGGTTGTTTGCAGGTTGGTCTTCTGTGAACTTGGGAAATGATAAATGATCAAAGATACATAATGGTGCTAGATCCAGGCAAAGAAGTATAACCCTGCTTTAAGTCAGTTAAAATTTATCATATTTGTGCTATGAGAGAGGATTTTTTGGTTTATATGTGCAGAGCTTGATGTTATGTGCTGTCATAAATACCTGACTGTTTCATTTGGGTATTTTTAAGGAATTTTTCATACCAACTTATATAAAAATAAGGAAAGGAGAAAGGGAGAAAAAAGAGTCAAGCTTAGTGATCAGAAAGCAAATAAAAATAATTTCAAGTGCATCAGCCTCTGTCTTCTTGAATAGCTGACTTTCAGGTCTCCTCACTAATTGTGGGGGTCACAGCCAAAGATTCTGACTTTCAAATTTTGTTTGTATGCATTGTCATGTATGTGGATAACTTAGTGAAAGGGCATCTCACTTTTTCTTCATGTTGTCGTGTGTGTTGTGGCTAAAGAACCACAGAAACCTCATTTATACAATAGAATAAACCAGGTTGGAAGAGACCTCGCGTCCAACCCATCAAACAATCCAACCCAACTAAACAACTAAACCATAGCACCAAGCACAAAAATATTTTAAACTCCACAGCCTTAACAGTTGGTTATAAAAATCAGCAACCCAAAAATTTCTTCTTACTGGATGAAAAACATCTTACAACATCTTTTCTGTAGAAAGCATACAACTTCACTATTTGATCAGGAGTGCCTACTGCTACAATGCAAGAGAAGCACTGTTCTGAAAATTCAGACTGAGGAAGTATGGACCCATTGAAAGCCTGCAATTTATTTTGTCACTAAATATATATAATCATATTCTTTTAAAAACTACTTCTATTACCACACTTTTACACATTGCGTCATTTATACTGATGTGTTAGTTCCTTCCATTTACACTCAGGCCACATTCTGTCAGACATTAAATATGGGCGTGATCCCCACTGAAGATGGTAGAAGCTGTACACATATTTCTGAGGATCCACATACTTCTGTGGACAGAACTCAGCTGTCAGTATGCCAGTTAGGAGGACAACTCCTGCTTTGAGTGGATATATTTAGGGTATTTGTTAACATTGCCAAGAACATGGCTTTGTGAGGACTTAGAATTATGTTTTCCCTTTTTCTGCTATAAAATAATTTTTATTTAATAGTTTATGATAAGTGCAGAAAAGTTAGACTTCTGGATGACAAGATTGGAAACATATGGTGATCCTGTTCACTGGATTCCTGACAGCATTGCTGGCAAGCTCACCGCTAGTATTTGTGTGGTGATTGCTCAGAAATCTTTGTGGAAGTGCAAGATCCACAGACACTGGCAGCAAGCAAAATCATTGCACAGCTGTGAAATGAGTATTTTCCATGGTGTAAATGAAGCTAGGTAAAGAGTGGCTTGTTTGTCTCACTGAATATATGCTGGAATATGTTTGCTTTGTGCTTATTGTTTAACTTCCTTGCTTATGAGAAAACAATTATTGCAGTACTACATAGAATATGTATCTGTACAGCTCTAACACTTTAAATCACAAAACTTTTGATCCCATGAAGTTATTATCATATTTTCCCGGCGTTCTTCCTAGTCTGTGTTTTCACTTTTCAGTCTTTTCCTGGGTTTGTTTTTGATAGGCACTTATTTATGTGTATTTCTGGTGTTTCTTTGTCCCTTTTAGTTTAGTGATTTGTGCTGTTTCTTGAACTTCTCAGAGCTTTGGGAAGGCCCAGGAGTGCACAGGTTTGCAGTATCACATTTATAGCTCTGGAAACTATATTATTCAAATGTCTTTTACAGGTTGGGTTTTTTTTTGTACCTGAGTTAATTTTGCGGAGTACAACTTCATTATCCACACTCTGTAAATAGGTTCTTTTAGAGCTGCTTACAGAATTTGACTGTGGTTTTCTGTGCTTCTGTAGACAATGTGGACACTCTACTTGTTCAGCTCACACTCTTGCATGATGGTTGTGTATGCAAGTTGCAAGACTGGTTCCTACACCCAGGGCACTAGATCAGTTATCTACATGTCACATAGTCACTGACTGAATGAGTTAATGCAGTTCTGCACCTCTCAGTTCCCAGCATTTTCCTCTGTGAATTATTTTGCAGCAGGGTTCATTACCTGTAATGGAAGTATGAAAAGGACTGTTGATATTTGTTTCTGTATGTGTTTAAGTATTTTTTTTCTGTAGTTCTTTTCTATTACTTTTGAGGGCTGTATTCAGTTTGTGCCGTTGTTGGCTGGTTGTCACCTATTTCAAGTTCATTTATACCCTACAAATAAGTATATGTGTGGTAATTCAGATAAGTCTTTGTCTGTCATTTGCTGCCGCACCTTGAGTACTGTGTCCAGTTCTGGGCCCCTCAGTTTAGGAAGGATGCTGTCTTGCTGGAACATGTCCAGAGAAGGGCAACAAAGTTGGTGAGGGGTTTGGAACACAAGCCCTATGAGGAAAGGCTGAGGGAGCTGGGGTTGCTTAGCCTGGAGAAGAGGAGACTGAGGGGTCACCTTCTTGCTCTCTACAACTACCTGAAGGGAGGTTGTAGCCAGGCAGAGGTTGGCCTCTTCTCCCAGGCAGCCAGTACCAGAACAAGAGGACACAGCCTCAGGCTGCGCCAGGGCAGGTTTAGGCTGGATGTTAGGAAGAAGTTCTATACAGAGGGAGTGGTTGCTCATTGGAATCATTCCTTTTCTCTTTCAATCCCCCCATCACTTCCTCTTCTTCCTCCTCCTGCTCCTGCTTAAGATCTTTTAGTGCGTCACAAAGCAGGCGCCAGGTAATTGCCATATCAACCAGTTCCTTGTCTCCTTTCGAGATAGCATCCCACAGGTAACTACCTAGCTTGTGCCAGGCAGGAATGCTGAAGGCTGTAATGGAGGAAGGCTCAAAACCTTGCTGCTTGCCCCATAAGAGTAATTTTCTTAAGTCGAAATCTTTAACTTTTAGACCCCTACGTTTCAATAACGATTTCCCGGTTCCAAGGACTAAGTCCTCATCTTTTGTTAATTTCTGACCCATTATGTTCCCAGTGGCTCACCTACCTCAGCCGGGCAGGTGTCAAAGTTCAGGTCCGGACCAAAAGGCAGTATCCCGCTGCTCTCAGCTACACTGGGCACCGTCACTGTTGCCGCAAGCACCTGCAGCCCAAAACGTCTTCAACTCTCTTCTTGGGTCTTCACGTTAGGGGTCACCATTTGTCGCTGTATAGGGGTCGGGATAAGGAAGGTGACGGTCTGTGCGACAAGAATCAAACACAAGCAGAGTACATAGAAAGGCCAAAAAGCAAGCAAGCGCTGTTTATTTCAGCACACAGCTCATATATTGTGTGTAGTGTCAGTGTGGCTGCCTGCAATTGGTTAATGAACTTTTCTCAAGACTCTCATGGGTCAGCGATAGCATTGCTATAGTTACTTGTTAAGTTAGTGCAGGTGGCCTCCCATCTTATCTTGTGGTTTCTCATTCCCACTCAGTCTGTCCGGGGAGTTTCCAGATTCTCATGGGAGCTCAGCGATGTTTTCTCACCAGAGCTCTTCCGAGGGTTCACAGATACTTCACAGATACATCACAGTCCCCCACACATTGGAGGTGTTCAGGGGGAGGCTTGATGGGGTGCTTGGCTGCATGGTTTAGATGTTGGGTGGGTTGGATTGGTTGATGGGTTGGATGCGATGATCTTGAAGGTCTCTTCCAACCTGGTGTATTGTATTGTATTGTAATGCTGAGAATGAAAAGTCACGGTCATTCAACTTTAACATTATTTATTTGAGCTCCTTCCAGGGCACATTCTGACAGGCATTCCAACCATTTGTGGCTACAATGTTTTCTTCTACTTAAATGACTAACTCCTAATCAAATTCCAAAAGACTACAGCAATGTTTGTGTTACATAAAATGAAGATAAAGTTGTGTAATAAAGTATATAGGCTTCTCCCCTACCCCGGTATGTTCTGAATCCAAACCCAAAGAATTATATAGAATTTTTATGTGCTACTCAGCTTGGACAAACTTATCAACAAGCTTGAGTTTGGGGGTGTTTGGTTTTGGTGTTTGGGTTTGGTTGTTGTTGTTTTTTACTCTGGAGGACATCTGATTTTCTTTTAAATTACTTGGTGAACAAGTAGTTGCTAGATACACTCTGTACAAAGCAGTCTAGTGGTGAGCATTAGGCTGTTAAACTTGGAAAATTATGGCAAAATTAAAAAGCTTAGGCTGAATTTTCATTCTTTTAACAATCTGCACTACAAAACTAACTTTTCAGTAGTGAATAAGAAGAAGTAAGTCTAATATGAATTGCAAATGTACTCAATAAAAATTACTACTCATAGCTAATCAGCTTTCTGGCTGACTTGATTGTGACTGTGCAAAGCTCAGTCACTGTACTGGATCATTCTCTTGATTAGCTACACTTAAACCACAGAGGTGCAGAAGATTGTTAGTATAAAAGCTTATGATGAGTATAACAATAATAGTTCTTAATTCAACGATAAGCAAACCATTCAAAATGTAGATAGACATACAAGAAAAGAAAGAACAGAATTATTAACAGAAAAATCCATTCTCATATTCTTATTTAAAGAAGTTAGCCACAGTCTTGAGTGGGTGAAAAAGGTCATGATATTAAATGCAATTAGACACAATTAAAAAAACCTATAAAATTGAATTATAATTTTTGGTGTCTTTTTTTTTCCTCTCTAATTTTGTGCTTAGGCATTTTTAAAAGTACTTCTACTAAATTTCATTATCATACATTGTTATGAGTTGATTGCCTGTATGTTAATGTGTATTAATGGTTGCTATAGCAATTAACCATGCATTAGTCTATCTGTATATCATGGATTAGAAGTTACATAACTGTTGTTCCAAACTTTGTATTAATATTTAAAGACTATATTTTGTAATTTCTTTTGGACAATGTTTCAGATAAAGTTAATTGTCTTTTTATGTCCTTTCAAAGACAAATAATTGAACCCATGGCATTTCATCTCTGATGTTAATGTGAACATTCTTATATCAAAGAATTACTCTTTTTAACATTTCAACATTTTCAACATTTGTTTGCTCCGTTCTTTGGCCCAAAGTAAATGTTGGAAAAAGAAGGATGTCAACTTGGGTGTTTGAAATAGATATGGAAAGTAGTCCCCTCAAATAGTCCTGGTGTTGACCCCATCACTGTCCTTCTCACAGAATATAACTAAAGCTGATACGATGTAGTAATTTGTGTTCCCAGCAATGCATTATCTTTGTCTTTCTCTTAACCCTTTTAGCATATAGGTAATGCTTGTCCCACAATACTAATTGTCCTAGAAGGATCACTGATAGGTCCAATTAAGCAGTGGTTAAGAATCATACCTCAGTATTTACTCACCATAAGGCAAAAGATGAATGCCCTAGCATCTAAGCATCTAAAGACAACAAAACATGCGCAGAAGTATTTATCACAATGGATGTGCTGTTTCTTTTCTGCCTATAAATAACTAACTAAATAAGCAAACATCACATACATTCTTAAAAGTAGAACTCTAATGCTATAAAAGAAGTATGATACTTACACTGTAGGCAATGTTTTCTAAAATAATAGGCACTATTCTTGCATTTCTTGACAACTCTGACCAATCATAAAAGCTGGTCAAAATATCTTTAACATTTGTACCAAGAGAACATTGTTTTTTATATGTTCAGGATCTAATTTTACCTTCCTTTTTGTTTTGTTTTTTTTTTTTTTTTTTTTTTTTTTTTTAGAAGATATTAGGAAGAACATGGGGAATTCTTTGTATCATTTCTCTCACTAACAGCAAACACTGACAGGATGTGAGAAGAAGCTGCAGACAAGAAAACAGTCCTTGTAGTCACAAAAAAATTGTTAGCCATATAAATAATCCCATTACACAATGCTTTCAAATAAAATAATTTTGCACTAGAGGAAAACCCAATCAGTGTCATGTTAATCAACCTAAAATACAAATATTAAACCTTACTAGTATATTAATTTCTTTTGGAGGAGAGGTTATATTAAATTACCTGTTACAAAAATTTTGCATATTAATCATATGCCATGGGCTAGTCGTGAGGTTTGCGGTTACAGGTTGGACTCGATGATCTTCGAGGTCTCTTCCAACCTTGGTAATACTGTGATACTGTGATATTTTTGCAGGACTCTGTTTTGGAAAACCACATCTTTTAAGTATTTGGCATAGAAAGGCACAGGTTTATTATCAATTTTATTAATTAGTGTTGCACATATTTGTTAATATTTATTTAGTAGTGTTTATTCTTTGGGTTTTTTATTTTTTAGTGATACAATTTAAATAACAAACTATATATTTGTGGTACAGTAATGTCTCCGAGCTTTAGTTATGTACTAGCTTTTTGTTAAGGTAGATGCTTCATAAACAGTGTATGAAATACAACCCTTTTAACTTTTCAATTAAACTCTTTGCATTTATCCTCCTTATAGTTTCTGTTGTTATCCTATTAAGGAATTTTAATGGAAAATTAAAGCAGATAAAAGCCACACGGTTTCATTTACCTGTTGCTTGCTTTTTCAGTAGATTCAGTGTCATTACTAGTTTCTAGACTACTGCAACTTGTTTGAATCCTTTCTCTATTTGCAGTTCCATGATTTCAGTCGGTATAAATACAATTTTTATACTGCTGCTATATCACAATTTTATCTTTAAGACAAAGCACACTTTCTGAAATTGAATGGATTTTGCATACTTATGCAGGATGTGAAAAATCGACGAAACCCTCGCCTTGTACCTTATGCTCTTTTGGATGATCGGACGAAGAAATCAAACAAAGACAGTCTTCGGGAAGCAGTTCGCACCCTTCTAGGCTATGGTTACAACCTGGAAGCTCCTGACCAAGATCATGGTAATTAATTTTATTCTTTTATTCTTGGGGAGAAAAAAAACCAAAACATTTCCCTACTGGATTTGTTGGTCTAACAAAACAATCTGTTTACTTTCTCATCTTTGACTCTGGCCCCAGTGAGGCAGCAGACTTCTCTCAGTCTGGCCTGGTCTGCAAGTAGAACTTTCCAGTCCCTTCAAAAGTGAATCACCTACGACAGGGACATGACTTCTTTTTTTTTTTTTTTTTTTACTGAGGTTGTTTGGATACAAGACATGGACCAACTTAGCCCCTGTGCCACCTCCAAGCTAGGTGGATCTTCATCCTTGCTGCCATGCCATGTGATTTTCCCTGCAGAACAGCGTATCTGCCCTGCAAGAGCACCTGGGAAAGTGAGCTCTGAGGATCATGTGCCCCTGCCTTTTCTTGGCAATGAACTGCTGGAATAATTTACTACTTTTTTTTTTTTTTTTTTTAATTTTTACCTTATGATACAGAGATTCTGGAGCTGGTTCTATGCATGAAATGGCTAATAAAATGTGAAGAACACAATTGCAATCTTTGAGGAAAGGACCAGAAGAACAGTGTCCCATGAACTGGTCTTTCTAAAACAAAGACTGGAATTGCACTCAGCAAAACATGATTATTTGGGGGATTTAATTTTTACTGTTTATGAACTTCTCAAGTTTTTGAAATGCATAGCATACAATTTTGTTAGCCAACATACATTCTGTTGATAAAGCATTTAGAGCCCTCTAGTGGTGTTCTGCATTGCCATTCATTAATTTTACTTTAAACATTGATTTACAAAGCTCTGTGGTGTAACTTTTCGTTGTTACTACTTACTGGTTTCCCACAGCAGCGATATTTTGTGCATTGCTTAGAATCTAGAAAGCATTAGGTTACTAAGAATCTAAAGAGACAATAGATTTTTAATTCCCATGCTTTGTGGTGGTTCACCAATTGTGTAGGTGAGGTACTGACAGTCTCCAAAAGTGCCTTTAAGGGATTAACTGTGTAGAATATCAAAAGAAAAAAATTACTGATAGAGAATTATGTGGCACAGAATTCCAAGTTGCTTACAGGAAACATAATGCACCTAATCTGACTGAAGTCAGGCATTTGGTGGCATTAGAAGGGACACTAAGTTCCTGAGGAACATAATTTTATAGGTTAATCAAAATACTGGGAATATGGACTTTGACATGGCTGAAAAGGTAGAAGAGAAAGGGAGAGAGGCTTAAACATGGTCTAACAGACAGACAGGCAGGGATGTGTTTGAGTTTGTACCAAACTCAGAAGGAATTACTGTGATCCGACCAGGATACTGAATTCTCAAAGGCTACACAGGCTTGCAAATTAATGGGAAAAGAAACAATGGTTTAAGCATTCTGTTTTCTAATGCAAAACCAGACAGTGACTAATGGATAGAAAACAGTATAAAATATGAGAGTAAACTATTTAGAAAAAAATAAAGGAAGAAAGATTAAGTATTTGATTCAGCATTACTTTTTAAAATCTTCTGTCTTTTTGAAGTGTAGCTTTCTTTTTTTCAAGCTACCTTCCAGTTTGATTTCATACTAAAATCTTGGAAAGAAGTGTCAGAACAGACTGCAAGACTGTGTAATAATTAAGGAACAATGAAGGACATTTGTATGTATTCACTGTACAAGGTGGTACTTAAAGGTATTTTAGCAGAAAATAATGCAATAACCCTTTCCCCCCGCCTTTTTTTAAGTGTAGAGTGGTATAAGGCAATTCAGTGAGTAAAAACTCACTATATATAAATATATAAAATATTGAAGTAAAGCAGAAAGATAATATAGAAGTAAGTGTTTAAAAGGATGTTGGGAGTGGCTATCTTGAAAGTACAAGGATTATTAGGAAGTCACCAGGGTTTTAGGTTTGTAAATGAGATTCTCCCCTGAGCTTTCTCAGGGCTGACTGGTCTCAGCTTTCTCTGCCTCTACTGATAAGATGCTCCAGCCCCATACTCATCTTTATGGCCATGATCTGTACTTGTTTCAGTAAATCAGTGTCTTTCTTACACTGGGGAGACTAGAACTGGACCTAGCACTTCATCTGTGGCCTTACTAGTACCAAGAAGGATCACCTTCCTGGACCTACTGGCAAGATTGTTTCCCCTTTTCTGGAGACTTTCAAAACCCACCTGGATACATTCCTGCACAGACTATCCTAAGTGATCCTGCTTTGGCAGAGGGGTTGGACTTGATGATCTCTTGAGGTCCCTTCCAACCTCTAATATACTGTGATACTGTGATAATGCAGTCCAGGATACTTCTGTCATTCTTTGGTGTGAGGATACATTGCTGGCTTATGTTTCACATGTCTCAAGAATCCTAAGGTCCTTGTCTTCTGAGCTGAGCTACTTTGTTGGCTGGGGTGTTCTTCCCCAGGTGCAGGACTGCACCCTAGTTGAACTTTGTGAGATTCCTGTCAGCCCAGTTCTCCAGATCATTGGGGTCTCTCCAAGCGGCAGTGCAACCATCTGGTACATCAGCTGCTCTTTCCAGTTTTGTGTCATCTGCAGACTTGCTGAGCCATTATTCTGGTCAAAACCAAAGATGTTAAACAGCACTGGCTCCAGTACTGTGTAGACCCAAATACCCCTGGGATAATCCACTACAGCATTCATATTGGTCTGCCTGCATATCTTCATCCATAAGAATTGTATCCTGAACCAAAGCATTTTTCCATGCATTCCAGCTGCCCTCTCATATAAAGGGAAACTCTTCCTCATAATCTTCCCAGACTGTCCTTCCTAAAAATTGTGTATCCATCCACTGCAATAATCCAGTCATGTGAGTTACCCCATCAAGTTTCTATGATACCAGTGAGGAGCATAGCTGCACTCAGATTTATAAGTTCTCCTCCTTCTTTTCCCCCAGCATGCTGGACGAATTAGTGTAGAGTAATTTTTGTTTCAGAGGGGTATCCAAGCATACTGCTTTCCCTATAATGCTGTTCTGTAGCTACTTTCTTCTTTTCATACCTATGCTCAAAGAGACGCTTTGCCTCTTGTTTTCAATGCTTTCATTTTGTCAGTTGTTGAATACATTACTTTGTGTGTTGGGTTTTTTTGTGTGTTTTCTTTTTCCCTCTACTTTTGTTTTGTTCAACTTCACAGCAATGAAACTGGATGTGTGCAGTGGGCTAATGGAAAAATTCAGGATCTTCCGCACAGAGAAGACATACGCAGTGAAGGCTGGGAAGTGGTACTTTGAGTTTGAGGCAGTTACTGCAGGAGACATGAGAGTTGGATGGACCACACCGGGTTGTCTGCCAGATCAGGAACTTGGCTCAGATGAAGAAGCTTTTGTTTTTGATGGCTTTAAGGTTTGTATATGTCCATCTGTAATAATATGAGTAATTGCAAAATGTAACTTTGCATCTTACTCTGTGTATCGTTGCCTCAGTTACCTTCTCTTCTTTAATTTGTGTTTTATGAAATTATTTTTCTCTCTCTTTGAGGGCCTCTGTGGAATATGGATGATCATTGTAACCTAAAAAATTAATTACCAGGAAGTGGTATTTCTAGAATAATTTTTTTTCACAGCTTTACTGTATTTGTACACTGTATATAATGTGTTGAAAATGTAAATTACTCGCATTTAAAATATTGACAGAGCTGTAATAATAAGTTTTAATTCTTTACTATGCTGTTTTCTCTTTAAGGAGTGCCATAAGGGATTAAATATGATTAAGATTATTAGCAGTAAAAGTTTGAGGCAAATTTTCATGCAAGTTTTTTTGTAGGAATTCTAGAGTAACAAAGAATATACCTAGCTGTTCATGGCAATCCTTATTGTTAGAGTAAATGAAGTATCATAGAACCAGTGGTTTTTCCTCGAATTTAACTCTGTGTGAGAGAGTAACAGACCAAAATCTAGTAGTAAAAATATATAGGGAAACAAACTATTTTGTATGTTACTGACTTTCATCAAAATAGATTGAATAACTCGTTTAAAATTTTAATTTCAATATGAAGGCAAGTGCAACTGCTATCCAAACCATAACTGCTATTAAGGCTATTGATGACTCGTGTCAAAATGTTTCTTGTATCTGATGTTGGCATTAATTTCCTTTATTAATATTAGAATATCTAACAGAATTCCTGGATTTTCCTATCAGATCAAGTTCTCAGGATATATTTTATTCATGCTGTTGGAATTTAATTTTTTTCCCAGTCTTGTGTTACATGAGGAGGTGCTTTAAGAAGATAAATAAGAAGTTGATTTTGTGTGAAATCTGGTTGGTTTACATAAACTACACAAGTCATGTCTTTACTAGAATAACTGTGTAGTAGTTTGCCTTCTGAATGTTAAGTTTTGACTTTTAGGTTTCAATCCACAGATCTATTTTTGATGCTTTTGATTTTTCTGTCCTTTTTTGGAGAGAGTGTTGACCTTCAGGATACACATAAAAGCTCATTGCTTTTGTAGAATTTTAAGGATGGATACAGAGGATAAAAACGTACTTGTGTGATAGAACGTATGAATAAGGAACCTATTTGTAAACACTTCTTTGGTTTATGTGTGTTACAATGTGTGTTCTTAGTAAATCTTAATTTATTTGAATTTCAAACCGAGACACCATCCAAAGTCTTTGCAGTCTTTCATTGGAAAGTCAGTCATATGAATCATTAGTCATACCCCCAGCTACTCTAGAAGTTGAGAGTGTTTGTCCCATCCACATACCAATCTATTTCTTCCAAAACTTGGTATGATAGGAAGCTTAATTTATGTTAAGTACAACATTTTTAGAGCTACAATTAAGGAAACAATAAAGTTTGCAATGAATGTATAGGCTACTAAATTAAACAAAAAAACATTGCTTAAAGTTTGTGAATCAGCTATTTAACATTGTAATTGATAGCATATTGTCTTCATTGCAAGACTGTCATAGTTCTTCTGCAGCCATGCTCTTGCTTATTACAAAAATGTTGAAACAGTAATTTTCTCTGTCAACTTGCTTAGCAGCATTTTACAGTACTGATATGAGGGGTGCTTCCAGGCAGTTAATTGTTTGATTTCCATTTTCAAAGTCCTCTTCAAGTACTCACAGGCATTGTCTTGGAATGATATGCTGTGAAAGTGTTAATTTTACTGCCATCTTAATTCTGTGAGCTGATTATTAGTTGTACTACTAAAGGACAAAGAAACACGTACGTTATTGCTGGTACTATTTGAAATTGTTTTAAATCCTTTTCAGGCACAGCGGTGGCATCAAGGTAATGAGCATTTTGGCCGCTCCTGGTTGGCAGGAGATGTTGTTGGATGCATGGTTGACATGAATGAGCACACTATGATGTTCACCTTAAATGGAGAAATCCTGCTCGATGACTCAGGTTCAGAACTTGCATTCAAGGACTTTGAAGTTGGTGATGGTAAGTACCGTCATATATTGTTCTGTTCGCTTGCTCATGTTTCCCAGTTTTCGCTCTGGCTTTGCTTTAGCATAATGTCTGCTTGGTTTCTTCCCCCCACTCCCACTAACCACACACCCCTCCTTCCTCACCCCGCATCTCCACCCCAGGAACGACCCCTTGTCTTTTTCTCTATTTGGTTGCTATCGAGCTTTTCCAAAGAAAGCATGCTAAATATGAGAGAAGCAAGGCCTTTTTCTGTGGTGAATTTTGCAGCCATCATTTATGATTTTGACCTTGTCACTGTTTTGCAGTGTGTGTGGGTGTCTGGGGTTTCAAGCTTTAACATGCAGTGAGATACCATACGATAATACAAAATCACAGAATGAATGTTAAATGATTTGATTTGGAATGGACCTTGCAGATCATCTAGTCCAACTCATCTGCCATTGGCAGGGGCATCAGATTTTAAAATGCTACCAAATTCCTTTCAAATTAGTGAGAACATATGGTAGATAGTTGAAGCCAGCTTTAAGGTTTTATTTTCACTCTTGGAGGAGAAATGGCATCTGATCCCGGATAAAGCCAGCTGGTACAAAGCTAGCTTCTAAATTTTTTTACTTAATTCTAAACTAGCAGATTGAGTTTGTGTCCATTGTAGTGTTCTTGGTGCAGCTTTCAGAGTCCACAAGCTGTAGCTTATGAGATTGCAAAAGATAACAAAGACTGGGAGAACTGGGGCTGTTTAGTCTTGAGAAGAGAAGGCTGAGAGGGGATCATATCAGCGTCCATAAATAACTGAGGGATGGGTGTCAAAATGAAGTTGACAGTCTCCTTTTGGTGGTGGCCAGTGATAGGTTAAGGAATAACAAGTAAAACTAGAATACAGGAGATTGCACCACCACACAAGGAGACGCTTCTGTATGGTGAGGGTAATGGAGCACTGGAACAGGCTGCCCAGAGAGATTGTGGAGTCTCCTTATCAGGAGAATTGCAAAACATGCCTGGATGTGTTCCTGTGTGGCCTGCTGTAGGTGATCCTGCTTTGGCTGGGGGTTCGACTAGATGATCTCTGGAGGTCCCTTCCAGCTCCTAACATTTTATGATTCTGTAATTGTGAGGTTGTCAAGTGGCAGGTTGATTCTATAACACAAAAGTATTTTTATTTATAAATTTAACTGTATACTTGTATGCAAATAGGTGCATAAAAATGTAAGCAATTGCATTAATGTAGATAACTGCCTAAAAATTCTGATCTATGGTAAAGTAAAAAAAAAATAAATATAAGCTTTAATCTTTGCCTTTAATTTCTTGTAGGCATATATATTCTGTCAGATAGTTAAACACATTAAATATTATTCTGTTAAACAATAAATCCATGTCTGAGAGATAAAGTTAAATTTTGTGAAGTGTAAAAGCTGAAAATTATACTGTCCAAGGGGATATAGGAAACCTGAACCTATTAATGAGGCAGTTCCCTGCTTAAATTTTAACCACTTCACTTTTTTTCTGGATTTCAGAGTATTTTACTTTCAGGAGTGCCTTTTTTTCTCCCTTCTTCTGCCATACCATAGGAATTAGGAATAATTTGATTTCTTTTTAAATTAGCTAATTGCTGCTAATTTTCTACATTTATGCTTGTTACTTTACTGCCTTTTTATTTCCTTTGATACTGTGATAAAATGAGAGAAAGAAATGTGTGAATTGGCTTACTGTTAGTGGTATAGGCCTTAAATTATAACAATCTTCCAGTTATTAGGCAGTGTAATCCCATTGAGGAGTGAGGCATTTTGAGAGAATCTGGGAATGCATACAATTCTGTGGGTTGCCTTTTTTGACCACTATATATTCTATTTTTTTTCAAAGTTGATGAAATCTCCCTGGTGTAGTTTTCACGGTACATGTTTCTAGCTGCAGGTTCAGATGTAAACAGATCTCTGCTGAGTCCAAAACGGCTAAAGTAGTTAAGTAGTTTCTAATTTGAAACGGAGCCAGAAGTCCTTGCTAACCATGTCAAAGACTTTATGTTAGTGTGAAGCCTCTGCTTCTCTTTTGCAGAACAATATAAAATGTAAAGTGGCATGCAAGAGATGATGTGCTGTCAATGACTACTTGCATTTATACTGTTTGAGTTTTATATTTAGTTTTTTTCCAAATGATTTTTAATTGGGTTATGGAAGAAAGCAGTGTCTGATGTTCTCATCATGCATGATCCATGTGTTCTTTCATCTTATTTTAAGGATTTCTACCTGTGTGCAGCCTGGGGCCATCTCAAGTGGGAAGAATGAACTTTGGAAAAGATGTCAGCACTCTAAAATATTTCACTATCTGTGGCTTACAGGAAGGGTATGAACCCTTTGCTGTTAATACGAACAGAGACATCACAATTTGGCTGAGTAAAAGGCTCCCTCAGTTTCTACCAGTGCCACAAAATCATGAACATATTGAGGTTTGTAATGCTATTAAAATGTTTCTAGACACTTCTTCCATGAATATGTTTGAATTATATTTCAACTTCTGTGCTTTTAGACAAAGTTTTTAATGTGATATTTTGACTCAGTTATGGATGAACCTTGAACCCCTTACAAATTTCTTATATTTGGCAGACTTGCAAATTGTGTAGTTATTTGGTTGATAGTATTTCTGTAATTGTGAAATCTGTTATATGTGTAAACTTGAGATTCTCAGAGACAAATTCCACAAGATGTCCTCATTAAGAGCTCCTTGTGCAGTGAGAGTTATGTTTGTAAACAACTTCCTGACATCAGGCATTTTTACATAACAGATCATATGTTCTGGTGCACACACACTGTGATTTTCCATAACTAATTGGTTTTTCTTTCAATAAATATTTATTAGCCAATCCTGTAACAGTAATGTTCTAATAAATTGTGCATCTTGATGGGACTGAATTCATGTTGTGTAAATCTACCATGTCATTCTGAAATGGATGAAATAAGAACTTTTTCAGCTAATGTTTATCACACTGTAGCATTTAAGAAATAATTTGTGTTCTTATATACATAAGTGTACAATTTATATTAATTGGTTTGTGTTTTTCTGGGCAGGGTTGGATTTATGTTGTTAAGAGTTATGATGAAATAGGCCATTCCTTTGTGAGGGGATTTTTTTCTTTAAAAATGGAAAAATTAAGCCCGCCACTCCTTACAGTATTTATTTACCCTTAAAATGGTGACACAGGATTACAATGCATTTGACTGTTGACAGCATATTGTTGTAGGTTTGCAAGTCATGGATGCTTATTCTAGAAATATAAGCTGATTATCTGCAAGTGAGAAAAAGCCTCAGCCTCAAAGCAACTACTTTCTTACATTTGATAGGTGATGAGAATTGATGGCACCATAGACAGCTGCCCCTGCCTGAAGGTCACACAGAAGTCTTTTGGTTCCCAGAACAGTAAAACAGACGTCATGTTTTTTCGATTAAGCATGCCCATCGAATGCGCTGAGGTATTCTCCAGATCAGCTTCTGGAGGGTTACCAGGCCCTGGTCTTTATAGCCCAAAGAATGACTTGGAAGATTATGACGCTGATTCTGATTTTGAGGTTCTAATGAAAACTGCTCATGGTCATCTAGTTCCTGACCGGACAGAGAAAGAAAAAGATGCCACAAAACCAGAATTAAACAACCATAAAGATTACGTTCAAGAAAAGCCTTCACGTCTTAAACAAAGGTTAGTAGCACATTTGGTTTGCCTCTTTTTTTTTTTCTCCTTTTTTCTTTATTTTTTTCTTCTTTTTTTTTTTTACCCTGTTTCTTGATTAGTACAGGAAAATACTAGTGAAATATGCTCTAAATTTTTATATAACATTAGTAGATGGCACAGTTAACCTTCATATCATTAAATGACATCACGTGCAATATGTAGAATAAAACTAAGCAGAAAACTGAAAACATTTAAACATTGAAATGCATGAAGGTCATGTAAAGTGGCACATTCTTCCAAAATGTTATAGGGGCACAGGTGTTTAACAGGTTAATAATTTTTGAAGTTACAGGACTTTAGTTTGCAATTATCTTCAGCATTTATAGTTTAAGATTGTAATTCATTTAAGTGCTTTTAAAAATGAACTGGTCCCTTTCTGTTTTCTGAATATTTTGTTTTAAGCTACATTGAAGTAATAATCTAACTAGTGTTATATATTAATAATGTAATAAATACAATGTATCTAGGGCTAGCATAGTAAATATTATATATTTGAAGATAATGTATAAATTAAAATTAGTTTTTAAATGTGTACTGATATGTTGAGCTTTGCATATAGATTTTGATTTTCCTTACTTTATTACAGGTTTATGCTCAGGAGGACAAAGCCAGATTATAGCATGAGTCACTCTGCACGGCTTACTGAGGATGTGCTAGCAGATGATAGGGATGACTATGATTATTTGATGCAAACTTCCACGGTATGTAAAAGGATTGGTATTCTACCTGTCTGCTTTTCTGTCCCCCGTCCCCCCCTGCCTTTTTTTTTTTTTCTTTTAATATCCAGATTATTTTTTTTTTTTTTTTTTTAAGAGTTTGAGAAACTAATTTTTAGGCAAAATTTTTAAAGTAGTGGTCCTGTACTACTGAAATTGAGAAGAATATGTTCCTTTAATTTACACTTGTCAGTCTGAAACAATTCCACATGGAAAGCAATAAATTAATTGAATCAGTTTGTGAAACTACTATCAATAACACTAATAGGTCAATATTCAGGGCCATTAAAAAACATCTCTACTACATTTACTCAGCATTTGTGCAGGTTTTGTCCATCTTTCTCTAACAATATAAGCTCTGTAAGCACTCATCTTCAATGTTCAAAGGAAAAAAAAATTTCCTTTGGATGTAATCTCCTCTTTTTAAAAGATATTAGATCTTAGAAACTGAATTGCCTACAATATAAAAAGCTGCAATACAAAAATAGCCTAAACTACTGTGATGCAGAAACCTATAATGCAAGTGTATAAGCTGCAACTTTAATCTTCCATTTTTTGTTTTAACATACATATTTTGTTGGCTGTGTATTGATTTGTATTTCTATTTCTTTCTTGCTTTGCTTATGAATTGCACTTGAAAGAGCCTATGCTACTTTTGAATAGATGACATGTTTTCAGATTTTAAGGCAACAAACGCATTCTGAATCAAACTGGATAACAAATACTAACATTTACTGACATTACCTTTTTTTTATTGACAGTACTATTATTCAGTGAGAATATTTCCTGGTCAAGAGCCTGCTAATGTCTGGGTGGGCTGGATTACATCTGATTTTCACCAGTATGACACAAGCTTTGATTTGGACAGAGTGCGCACTGTCACAGTTACACTGGGAGATGAAAAAGGGAAGGTTCATGAGAGGTTGGTTATAGTTTTCACTAAGAGATATGTGTTTAATATCCATAAAAGCAACTAACAATTTATAAACCATAAATCCATCCCCATTTAATATAATTAAATTAAGATAGAAAAAAAAAAAGAAGTAACAGGAAAATATATCAGCTTCACTTGTTCTCTTCTCTTGATTGTGAAGAATAGTGGAATAATTATTTAAACAAATAATTTAATTTTGTTAATATGTTTAATTTAATAATTTAATTTAATGTTTAATTTTGAAAAATTAAACAAAGGGTCACTGAAAAGTAAAACAGTGAAAACAGTGCAGCTTTTCTGTGTAGTTTAAGACCGTGACCATGTATGCATTGACTTTTGAACTGGCAAAAAGTAGAGTAAAATACCTTGTGGAATAAAATTCCTTGTCAAAAGTTTGGAACTTTTTTTGTTTTGGGCATGCCAAAATTAGTACAACAGCTCCTCTAAGCATTTCAGCTTTCAATCCATGCCAGAAATTGTGTGTTATGCTTTACATTAAATAATTTAAAACATTAACTTGCAATGTCAGTTTTGTCTCTTGCAATTCTACAAGAGATTTGAGCTTGTTCGTATTTGTTACCTTTTCGTTCTATCCATTATGAACTCCAGATTTCAATGAATTTTGGCATTGGTTATGGTGGGATCTGCTATTTTCAGCCACAGGGCCCTGTGGATTGCAGCTATACAAAGTTTTTCTTAGCGCACAACCTGAAGTTTACACACTATCCATAAATAAATTTGTCTTTTGACATTTAGTATAAAACGCAGCAACTGCTATATGGTGTGTGCAGGAGAGAGCATGAGCCCTGGACAAGGACGTAATAATAATGGTCTGGAGATCGGTTGCTTGGTTGATGCTGCCAGTGGCCTGTTGACCTTCACAGCTAATGGCAAGGAACTAGGCACATACTATCAGGTGAGGAGTTTTTGGTGGTGTCTTCCAGTAGGAAGGGGATAAAAATCGATTCCTCAGTCTGCATCATATTATAAACCTTTGTAAAAAATTAGGGAAAAAAGTGATCGTTGCTGTTACAACAGTGATTTTTTTCCCTCCTATTTGAATTTTCTGGGGTCTTGTTCAAAGGCTTCCACTTACTGACTGACAATACAGATATTAGGAGGATTTTTTGGTATGTAATAATGTTTTAATGTCTTCAGTGGTTATAAATTTGTGTATCTTTCATTTAGGTTGAACCTAGTACAAAGTTATTTCCTGCTGTGTTTGCTCAGGCTACAAGCCCCAACGTTTTCCAGTTTGAATTGGGAAGAATAAAGGTAACTAATACTTTTGTGCATGTATAGGACAAATCTATCATAATAATCTATTTTTTTCCAATTTTTTGCCTGCAATATGTATTTAGTGATTCTAGGAGTTTGCACTATTGCCACTTTAATTTTACCTCAATTTTAAAAACTTCATGTTTTTACAGTACATGTACCGTACATTGTATGAGAAAGATTGTAACTGATTAGGATTGGTAGCAGATATTGCAAATCCCTGTTGAGTTTTCTGAAACTCATCCTTCATGGTGAAACTAAATCACTGGTGCTAGTAAGGTAAATCTCTTACTCTACAAATAGAGCATGGATGACTGGTGTATCTGTAAGAGTAGCTTATAGTTATACTATGGTTTTGCTATACATTTGGGTAGTACATTCTGGTAGTACATTCAAGAAAACTGAGTTGAAAATTACTTCCTTGCTTTGGATACATGGTTAAGAAATTAGAGGTAAAAGAAAAGTGGAGTTCAGATATCTGGTCCAAGAAAGTGGCCACAAATTCCACTCAAGTTTCTATTTCAAATTTAGCTATTTAAAAGAAATAATTTATGGACAACGTTTTCTTGCTGATAATCTGCCAACAAGTCCCAGCTGGTTTTAGAAACTACTGAAAATGTTAAATTCTTATTGCATTGTAATTTACTGTACCATGTGTTGAATATATTGCTTGAAAATTATCTTCAATTCATTTTTTGGTGAAGTTGATGAAACTGTATCTTCTGCTGGATTTTTGCAGAATGTAATGCCATTATCTGCTGGCTTATTCAAAAGTGAACACAAAAACCCAATCTCTCAATGCCCTCCACGTCTCCATGTACAATATCTGACTCACGTGCTTTGGAGCAGAGTGCCAAACCACTTCTTGAAGGTCGATGTCTCTCGGATCAGTGAACGTCAAGGCTGGATGATCCAGTGCCTGAATCCTTTGCAGTTCATGGCCCTTCATATTCCTGAAGAAAACAGGTTGGTGTTTGTGTGTTGACATATGTCAGAGTTAGGTCGGGATTATGAAGCTAGACATGTAACATTTCTGTAAGAAAAGCCCAATGACATCTCTGTGTTTATAACACATGTAAATTTAAGAAGTGTGTTTTGATTTAGCTAATACTAAACATTTGTCTTCAGAGTTTTAAAATCTGCCTCCTTTTGTTGTGTTTCCAACCTCTCTTTCTCTCCAAACCCTTTAGTAGTACATATAGATTTTGTATGAAAATCGAAGAAACTGTTTATGACTTCCTACTCTGCAGGATGGGGAAAGATCAGTTTTGCAGAGATTTTTAAAGATTTGTGACCAATGTAATTGTTCCATTACTTTGATTTTTTTAGTTTGAGTTTAAACAATTGAAGAAATTAAACTTCATTATTTCCTTGTCTCAGCATTTTGCCATTGCAAAAACTGAAAATTGGTATAAAAAATTAGATAAGAATTCTAAACAAACAAGCTTACCTCTGACCCATCTGCAAATGAACTGGTTAGTCTGTTGTTGAAACCCACCTCTAAAAAGAATGATTTATATAAATATCTCAACCTATACTAGTTTTAAAACATTATTTTCAGGTATCCAAATTGTTGCTTTTCATATGAAGCATTCGGTGTTAAGGGAATAATTTTGTACTTTCCCTTCTGAAAGTGATTGAAGTTGAATTTTGGAGCAACTTGAATAGCTTTCTGAATTAACTTTGTTATTAGGCCTTGATTCCCAGGCTGATGGTGTTTCTCACATGAAAGCTGAAACATGGAAAAACTTCATCCCTAGAGCTAATGTTGTGCCAGTGTTATCCTTAGGGAGAATTTTGAATTCCTTTACTTAAATAAGTTTTGATGCTGATATGGAATTTACTATATTACCTTTTTTTTTTTTTTTCCCCTCTGCAGAACAATTGATATTTTAGAGCTGACAGAACAAGAAGAATTGCTGAAATTTCACTACCATACCCTTCGATTATATTCAGCTGTTTGTGCTTTAGGCAACAACCGAGTGGCCCATGCTATGTGTAGTCATGTGGATGAATCTCAGCTCCTGTATGCTATTGAGAATAAATATATGCCAGGATTATTACGTGCAGGATATTATGAGTTACTCATTGACATCCATCTCAATACCTATGCAACTGCCAGGTTAATGATGAATAATGAATTTATAGTTCCAATGACAGATGAGACTAAGAGTATTACTTTATTTCCTGATGAAAACAAAAAACATGGCCTCCCTGGGATAGGACTTAGCACTTCGTTAAGGCCAAGAATGCAGTTCTCATCTCCGAGTTTTGTAAGCATTAGCAGTGAATGCTTTCAGTTCAGTCCTGAATTCCCTCTGGAAATCTTAAAATCCAAAACCATAGAGATGCTGACTGAAGCTGTTCAGGAGGGTAGCCTCCATGTCAGAGATCCAGTTGGAGGTTCTACAGAATTTCTGTTTGTCCCTCTCATCAAGCTCTTTTATACCCTCCTAATTATGGGAATCTTCCACAATGAGGATCTGAAACACATCTTGCAGTTGATTGAGCCCCGGGTTTTCAAAGAAGCAGTGAGCCAGGAGGAAGAAATTGATTTTTCAGAGAAGGAACTGAGCTCAGATGAGCTCAAGTCAGAAGGAGAAGAAGAAACCAGAGGAGACCAAGTGCCAAAGGAAGGGCTTCTTCAGATGAAACTTCCAGAACCTGTTAAATTACAGGTAACAATACTGCTGTGATAGTAGTTGTTCTCATTTCTTCACAGATCTGTTTTTCTTAACTTGGAAATTTCTTTTCTGAGGAATACAACATTTTGATGTTAGTTAAATAATAAAATCATTTTCTTAGAGGAAACAGCAAGACTTATTACCTTATTTTTGATATAAACTTGTTCAGCATAGATCAAACAATCATTGATTTATGAAGTAGAATTGCTTTCTCAATGCCATTAATATGGAATTCTTATTTGTATGGATGCAAACTGAAAAGAAATTCACTGGAAATAAGGAGGAAATCTATTCTCTTATACCTCCAATAAAAGCCTTACATTTTATATGTCTGAGAAACATAGATCTCTTGAAGATGCCAGATATGCCTGGTGTAGAATTAGTTCACACATAGAAAATGGCAACATCAAAAATTTCAGCCACTTAATTTGCTAGTAACTGCTACTATATGGAATTCATCCTTATTTGTGTAATGTACAGAAGATATTTCTTAGCTTGCCAAGTCTTCTTTCTCTTATGATACTCTTTTCTCAGATGTGCCATCTACTCCAGTACCTGTGTGATTGCCAGGTACGACACCGAATAGAAGCCATTGTAGCATTTTCAGATGATTTTGTGGCCAAGCTTCAAGAGAATCAGCGCTTCCGGTACAATGAAGTGATGCAGGCCTTGAACATGTCTGCTGCCCTGACAGCTAGAAAAACAAAAGAATTTAGATCCCCACCTCAGGAGCAGGTACAGGTTACAATAGAAAATTTATTATTTGTTATGCTCTGTGTGTAGTAAGGTTCTGTTTGATTTCAAAGTTTTCCCTTTTGAAGATTGGTGTAATTTGCCTTTCCTTTGTATTCTTTAAGATTAATATGCTGCTGAACTTCAAAGATGATAAAAATGATTGTCCTTGCCCTGAAGAAATTCGGGATCAACTCTTGGATTTCCATGAAGACCTGATGGCACACTGTGGTAAATCTTGTTACTGAGTGTTTTTCAGATTTAAATTGTGTTAGCTTTAGAAGCAATCTTTCTAAATAGCTTTGCAGAAGAAACACCAGCTAAGTAGTGTGCAGATTACAGAATATCAGTTACAAATGCTATCAAATAAAGATACTTAGCTTGTAGTCTAAATGAAAAAAGTTTTCTTAGCCTCATGTCTGGTCAAACTAGAAGGGAATGCAATATGTTTTGTTTCCTGAGTGAAAAGAGAACTTTTTCACCCATGCAGCTCTGTGGATATTTCTTTAGGCTTAATGTATGGGGCAACACTAGCTCACCTGCTATTCAAGAGGTTCCTCTGCCTTATGCCCTCTTCTTCTCACTCCCTTGCATAGGTTGGTATAGGTCATCTTTGCTGTGTTGATTTGATTATGGCCATATTTACCACAATGTAAAGTAATGTTAGTGGCTAATTCTTCACAGACATGAATGAAGATATAGAAGTTTATTATCCATCGATATAGACTAATAATCAAAAGGAGCACTTAAATTTATGTGGTTTTGATTTCTTCATTTTAGTTAATTTTAAAAAGTATTAAATTTGATGTGTCACATTAAAATGTGAATGTAGTAACAATTAAAATGTGGAATATCAATAGAAAAATAAAGTGCAAAAATGTGTATTTTATATATCAAGCTCCTATCCATGAATACTGTGAATGCAGTTGTTGAGTGGCTTTATTCGAAATGCATGCATACTTGCATTTTCTATTGAGGGTTTTGTTTTCCTATTTGAAGGGTACTCATCTCTTCATTATACTTCAATACACTATTTTAAAAAATTAGTAGAAGACACACTTAGCAGACAGGATGAACAGCTGAAATTTCATTCCATGTCCCATTAGCTAGAAGAAGATACTGCAAAGATGATTCATCATAATTTTTTTAACTGATACTCTGGTCAAGAAAGGAGCTTTGAACAAGAGGATCTCTGCACTTTTCCTTCTGAATTGCATTCCCACTTTAACTGGAAATAACATCTTTAATTATTTCATTCACTACCTTAAAATATTCAAATAATTCAAATTAAATCATGCAATTATTATCTGACTTCATAATACATGAATTTGCTTTCTTAGTAGGGAAAGCACAGTTGGTATAGTTGTGTATCACAGGAGAATTTGGTTCGATTGGTCCATTTCAAAGATATTTCTGTTACTAAAATAAACAGGTTTATTAGGGTGTCATATATCCTGGAAGATCTTTAATGCAGACTTCTAATTGAAGCAGTGTCACCACTGAACTCAGACCTGATTGCTCAGCAAATTTTGGGTCTTGAATGTGTCTAAGCATAGTGATTCCATGTCTTTGGGTAATATGTTTCAGGGCTTCAGTGTCATAATGGTGAGTTTGTTTTTTTCATTATCTTAGTTTGCAGTGCTGCCTGTTTGACAATTCTTGTTCATCTCAGGAGATAGCATGGCTGCATTTTCTTGCTAAATTCATTGTAGGTTTTGGTGGGCTGATACTAAGTCCACATAAAACTTCTGTTTTGCAGACCCAGTTTTCCCTATAGGACTAGCAGTCCAGCCACCAATCATCTTGATGGGCTATTGTTGGCTGCTCTCCAGCTTTTCAAAGTTTTTCGTATATTGGGTAGCCCAAAACTGTATGCAGTAGCCCAAATGTCTTCTTATCAGTGGAAAATAATCATTTGCCTTGAGCTAGTGATTATATTTCTGAAAATACAGGATATTTTTAGCTGTACTTGCTGTTAGAGTGCACTGCTGACTGATGTCTAGCTTGCCGGGCAAGAGAGCACTTGTAGTTCTTTGTGAAATTGTTTTTTTAACCAGTTGATGCCCAGCCTGCATTGTTGGTGTCCAAGCTGCAAAATTTTGCATTTGACCTTGCTGAGCTTTGAGTATCTTCCCAGCCCATTCCTCTACCTTGTTCAGCTTCCTGCTGTTGCATGTTTTCTGCTCCCCCCAATTTATATCATCCACAAACTTGATAATGGTGTATCACTCTTCAAATAAAATATTTTTATTTCAGATGAAAAATTCTAAAAAAAGGTTAAAGTAAACTGTCAGTTGTCAGAAAACAAAGATTAAATAAAGACTTCAGAAATAACTTTTGAGGGGAGGACAGGCTTTGTTGTTGTCTTTTCTGATTTTTTCTTCTTTTCTTTAGTCTTTTACCATTGTTCAAATTACTTGGTCTAGTTTTGCTAGTATTTTTTTTTCCTTTATGAGGAAATAGTAATTTGCATAATATACAGGTAGAAAGAGTGTCAGAGAATGCCTTACAGTAGAGCAGAATTGATTGCGTATTCAAAATATGGCTACTGTAAAACAGATAAAACAATTACACATCGTGAGTCCTGTGTTTGGTGGATTAACGAACCACAGTTTTGGAGATTCATTTCATGTGAAGTGGTTGAGAGATTTATATTGACAACTTGCAAATCAAAAAAAGGACAACTAGAGCTCAGGGAACAGCCTAACTGTGGGAAAATAAGTATTTCATTTGAGTAATTGATAACACATTTCAGTGTCTTTACTGTTTACTGGCTGGTTCGCAGAGATTGCTATTCAAACCATTTGGTAATGTGATTTAATGTAAAATATGAAGTTACCAATGATCCTTTTTACTTCAGTGTCAGTTACATTCTATGGACAAAAAAAAAATCTATATTAAGAAACTTCCAATACAAATGGAACTGTACTTAATGCAAAAACTTAAAAAGATAGATGCAATAAATTGTGAAAGATATAATGTCTTAAAGAAACATCCTGTAAAATTAAAGTCTGCTCAAGAACTCCCTGTAAAACCTTTTACTTTAGAACTTAAGGAAAAAAAAAATTAAATCCCCAAATGGAAATGAAAAAAAACCCATGAAAAATAGTTGAACACTGTTTTTTAATTTGAGTTTATTTTAGCGTGAGTAATATATATAGGCCAAGTGTTTTAATTCCTTTCTGATTTATGCATGAGTTAATAAAGCTAAAAACTGGCTTTATGGGAATCCTATGAAGTTCAGCAATAGGAAGTGCATCCTTGCACCTGGGGAGAAAGAATCCTGTGCAGCAAGGACTGACTAGGGTCCAAACCAGAACGTAACTTTGTAGAAAATGAGCTAGGGATCCTCCTGGACAACAAGGTGAACAATGGACCCTTGTGGCAAAGAAACCCAACAGCTGGACTCCCCAGTATGAGAGAACATGGACACATTGGAGTGAGTCCAGGGAAAGGCCATCAAAGACAATTAAATTCTTGAAGCATCTTTTGCACAAGGAGAGGTTGAGAAAGCTGGGGTTGTTTAACTTAAAGAGAAAGCTGCTGAGAGGATTATATCAATGCATATCTCTAGGTCATCCTGCTTTTGGCAGGGGGTTGAACTTGATGATCTCTGGAGGTCCCTTCCAACATCTGACATTCTGTGATTCTGTGATATAAACACCCATTGGGTAGGAGAACTAAAGAAGGCTGAGCCACACTTTCCTCACTAGTGACTAGTGTTAAGTGCAGGAGACAATGGGCACAAATAGAAACACAGGAAATGGCCTACTTTTTTCTTTTTGTTTTTCACTATAAGGGTGCTGAAACTCAAGAACAGATACTCAAAATCTGATTAGAAGTGGTCCTAAGCAACCTGCTTTACTTGAATCATCTTTGAGCAGGGAGGGTGGACTAGATGATCTCTGAAGACTCATTCCAGCCTCAGCTGTCCTATGTTTCTCTAATGTCTCACATGCATTTTTCAACATTTTTATCTCATTATAGGAATATCATGAAAGTAGCCTCCTTCACAATACAGTGATAAATATACTAGACACTATATTTATTGTAACTTTAGTTCTTTCACTTCTGTGACAATTTTTTACCTAGTCGTTGCTAGTATCAGTTAAATCATAGTGTGTCACTCAGGACTATACACTTCTGAGCTACATATGTCCAAAATGCAGGCATCAGTGGTAACATGGAAACTTGCATACTTGGGGAGCTGACCACAGAAATATATTTACTATATATTTTCTGTATAAAAACACAGTTTATAAAATAAATTAATAAATTACATAATACTTACCTGCAGTTTCCTGCCTTGCACATATACTTGATCAATATTTGTTCCAAACGGCTGGTTAAGCATGACCCATGTCAGACTTTTTTGTAGTTCTAAGAGAGCAGAATAACATGGTTTACTTTGACTGTGTTTGTGCATGCAAGACACAAAACATGTCTGTAATTTATTTTATTTTGTTTTATTTTTTCACTCTTTAGTGTATATTTTTTATTTATTTCAGGAATTGAACTAGATGAAGATGGAACCTTGGATGGAAACAGTGATTTAACCATTAGGGGTCGTCTCCTGTACCTCATGGAAAAAGTTACATATCTGAAGAAGAAGCAATCTGAGAAGCCAGTTGACGATGATGCAAAGACATCCTGTAAGCAAAATTGAATCAGTTTATTGTATTCTAAATCCAGACGGTAAAGGAAGAAAGGGAGGAATTTCCTCATATAATTTCAGTCAAAACAAGTTAGATTTTTATTAAAATGTGTTATTTTATTTTTAAATACATACTTAAGCATATAGTTTTCATTTTGAGGTGTGTCTGCTTCTTTTGTGTGATTATATATTTTCCTTTGATAGCTTACTAAAGAAATACCACAAAAAAGGTGCTGCTTAAGAATTGAATTAATTCCAAATCATGTTGCCTAATTGGTTCTGAAGGACTACAGTAGAGAGGTGAGCATTTAATGGTAATTTTGTGATTTATGTATTTTCTTCACAGCTACTCTTCAGCAGTTGATTTCAGAAACAATGGTACGCTGGGCCCAGGAATCAGTTATAGAAGACCCGGAATTAGTGAGGGCCATGTTTGTATTGCTGCATCGCCAATACGATGGCATTGGTGGCCTGGTTCGAGCTCTACCAAAGACCTACACCATAAACAGTGTATCTGTGGAAGACACAATTAATCTTCTGGCATCCCTTGGCCAAATCCGTTCCTTGCTTAGTGTCAGAATGGGGAAGGAGGAAGAGAAACTTATGATTCGTGGATTAGGGTAAATAACTAGAGTGAAGCATCTCTTTATTTACAGACATTTGTTATTATTTGCTGTATGGTTATGGCCAAGGTTATACATGAAGTTTGAATGTGAATAGTCTGTATGGATGTAAATGATGTACACTGTTACCAGCCTTTTCAGCATTGTACGTAACCCATTTGGAGAGTAGCATATGACATCTGTGAGACTTCTTGTGAGAAAAGTTGAAATGTGTGTCGTGTTTTATGGCATTACAAAATAGAACTTGTTGCTATATTTTAAATAGTATGGTTGTGAAGAATCCTACCAATATGAATGCAGTAACTGGTAGCTGTTGACACATACCGTTCTCCTTTGGCAATTAGCTAATGGAATTGTGTCTTCATCGGTCTGTACACATGCCATTTTTTTTATTGCACTAAATGTAGCTGGTACTATTTCAATGTTCCCTGGTGCTTGCAGTGTTCAATATGCTCATGCCAAGGCTTTGGCAAGAGGGAAAAATCCATCGCCATAAAATACTGGTGTTTCTAAATCCACCCTTCTACTGCAAATTTGAGTTGTTACATTTGACTTAGACTAATGAAGTCTAAAATGAGTGAGTGAATACTAGACTGGCATTATGCCTCAGGAAAACACAACCTCAGAGGAGTTAGTTCTCATTTCATGTTGCTGCTTTCTCATTTTCCTCACCATATTCTGCTACAAACTAAAAGCTAACATTTTTGTGAATCTGATTTAATTTTAACAATGTTTTTCATGATGTGGGAAAGTCTGGTATAAGGAAGAAAGAATACTTGCTGTTATGCTAGTCTTCTCACTACCTGTTCTTATCACCCATTTTAGTAGCCTCCATCATAGTCTTACTTACCCAGGTATGCCAGTTTTATCTTTTACAGCCTAACATGAGCATCAGCACCTCTTTAGAAACGTCAGGGTTCTTTTGATGTGAGTGGGAAGTATTCCTTTCTTCCAATGGAGAAATGAAAGTCTGATGCATTTCTGCTTAAAAACTTACTTTCTTCAGAAATGCTGTTAAGATATTTTTCTTAACTGTGACATTTCATAATGCAGTCCACAGTCAAAGGAAACACTGAAAGTGGATGCACTTTCAAAAGTAGTGTAATATTGGTAGCCAACCACTGAAGAGACATTTTTACTTCCTCTATTGTATTTCTGTGAAGGAAAGCTGCTATAAACAAGTAAGAGTTTAGAGTGACGTGGCAGAAGGCCTTTTTCCACAGCATGAAGTCTTATTGCAGAAACATGTGGTATGGAAAGCTTTTGGAGGCAGAACCTATCCTTTATCATCTCTGATACAAAAGTCTGATTGTAGGCTTCAGGAAAAAAAAAAGATCAGCTAATCTTTCTGGGAGTTACAGGGAATCAAAAGTTCTTGTAGTGCCACCTGTATCAGACATAATGCATGCATTCTGTTGCATGACTGATAGTTGCAGGTTTGTAGCTCTCACAGTGATGGAACATTCTTACTTTGTATAAGGCTGGAATTTTCCTTGCCTGATTGCCGGAATTTCAGTTCAGAAAGAAAAAAAAAAAAAGAAAAATAAAAAGGACTGCTATGAAACAGACAATGAAATTTGAACAGTTGTAAGCATTCTTTTCTGTAATGACTTGCTAGTCCTTCTATCTCATGGCATAGAATCATAAAATAAACCAGGTTGGAAGAGACCTCCAATATCAAGTTATGTCAATCACCCAATCTGAACTAGTCAACTAGACCACAGCACTAAGTGCCTCATCCAGTCTCTTCTTAAACACCTCCAGGGATGTCGACCTCACCACATCTTTGGGCAGCCCATTCCAATTGTCAGTCACTCTTTCTGTGAAGAACTTTTTTTAAGATCAAGCCTAAATTTCTCCCTGCACAGCTTGACACTGTGCCCTCTTGTTCTGGTGCTGGTTGCCTGGGAGAAGAGACCAACCCCAACTGGCTACAACCACCCTTCAGGTAGTTGTAGAGAGTAATAAGGCCTCCCCTGAGCCTCCTCCAGGACAAACAACCCCATCTCCCTCAGCTGCTCACATGCATTTACAAACTGTGTCTGATTTCATGAGTAATTACAGTTTTTAGAAATGTAATTACTTTTTTAAACAGGCATTTTTTACTGGACATAACATGCCTGCCTAAAATATTGACATTATAATCTTAAGGGCTGATTTTATAGTATGTAAATCTGTTCTGATGAATTACATAGGAGAAAAGATTTCTTCTGAGCAGTAACTTACAAAGTAAGGTTAATATTTATGCAGCTTCTGTTTCTGATGCTTAGAGGATAGCTGCACATATATTCTTTCCCCTACAGTGTTTTTTTGTTTGTTTGATTCATTGGTTTGTTTTGGTTTTGTTGGGTTTTTTTGCTGGCAGATGGCAAATGTCTCAAAGTTGAAAAGTTTAGAAAAGAATGCTTTGCCAAAAGTACTGATTAGGTCAATTTAAAATCTAAGCTAACATAGCAGTTTTGATCATGGTCTTGTCAAAACTTACTTTTAGGTCTGTAATAGAGTTTCTAATGAAAATAGAAGAGCATCCTACTCTGTTTTGATCTAGTACTGATTAGGGCAATAACTATAATGTGAGAAAAGAAATTTCAGATTCTTTGACAACAAAAAATAGACTATCAGGAGAGATTGAGACTCAGCATAAAGAAGTCTCTGAGGTAATATTTTCACCTCAGATGGTGAAGAATTACACAGTAAATCAGCTTTGCAAGTAATATAATAAGTAAACTATTGATCCATAACATTTTAATCCTTTTTTTTTTTTTTTCCTGTAGAGACATCATGAATAACAAAGTGTTTTACCAACATCCAAATCTCATGAGAGCTTTAGGCATGCATGAAACTGTCATGGAAGTGATGGTAAATGTACTTGGTGGAGGAGAATCCAAGGTAAAGTAATTCATTTTTAGACGACAGCGTTCAGAGTACAGCTGTTCAAAGCTTAGCACTAGTAAGGTGCAAAGCAGTTACTGGAGATACTGAGAACATAACCTTTTACTAATTTCCATTAGCATGATAGTTGACTAAGTTTTTAGAAGTATCTATCCTTCCGCTCTGGAGGAATATATAGTTAGAATTCTAATTTCAGATGCTTTAAAGATAGAATAGAATAGAATAGATAAAAGATAGAATAAATAGAGAGATAAAGGATAAAAGATAGAATAAATAGATAAAAGATAGAATAGAATAGATAAAACTGAGAACAGTTTTAAGGGCTAGATCTTTTTAGAAGCATATTTAAAAGCTTTGTAGTATTACTCTGTATGTCTGAGCATGTTCTTCTGTGTCTGAATCTAGAATTTATGGGTGATCCCTGCTTTCTTTTTTTTTTTTTTTTTCCCCAAGCGTATACCTGGAGCTTGGGAGCTTAGGGAGCTACTTGTCGGGAAACCCCTCGTGATTTTGGTGTAAAATCTAAACAGTTAACTTCACTGAGAGGCAATAAATACAATGAATAAATGCTTGTGTGTTCAAAGGCTACTACATAAATGAATTTTTGCAAGTTTTATGCCTGTGTTAGAATTTGAACTTTAGCCTGGTTTTATTTTCTTCGTAGGAAATCACTTTCCCGAAGATGGTGGCAAACTGCTGTCGTTTTCTGTGTTATTTTTGCCGCATTAGCAGACAGAATCAAAAAGCTATGTTTGATCATCTTAGCTATTTACTGGAAAACAGCAGTGTGGGCCTTGGTAAGTAAAAGTGTGTGACTTTTGATACTCTAAACCAAAACCATAATCTTGAAACTCTCTACTGATTTATAAAACAAATAAATAACCATACACAAATATAAAACCAGATTATTTGCTTTTCTGCATCCATTTGCACCTTTTGTGTTGAAGTTTCTCTTTTGCCCAGTGCAAAAGCACTTTCAGAACTATATTAGTAACTCTACACAATCCCCTGACAGTAGCATTATGTTGAGGTAATTTAGTATAATTTTTTAGTATTTAATATTTTTTAGGTGCCTGGTCAGTAAGAGACAGTTGGTGTTTAGTTGTGCATTTTGAGGAACAGAATAAGAACCTGGTTTTGATTAAGAGAATCAGAAATAAGTGTTGGCAGCATTTCACTTTGTACTGCTTAAGCTTGCTCCTCTGCATTGTCTCCTGTAGACTGGTCAGCATACACCTATGACAGTGGGAGAAATACAGAGCTCATTTGCTTGTATAGATGTCCAGAAATTGACCTTGATACTTTCCTTAAAATGTTAGCTTTTCTTTTCTTGGCTGAATTGTGATAGAGGAGATATATTTATCCTTTTTATAATTTTGTCCTTGTAATTGAAAATACATAATAATTCATCACAAATCACAAATTCCTTATTCATTTATAGATACAAGACAGAAACATAGACTAAAAATCATTTTGGAGAGAAAGTGCCCAAATTAAATGCATTTGAAGTGTTACTTTTTTTCTAATGGTATCTACCTTTTTAAAGTACGTAACATATATGCTTGCATTTTTAAAACTCAAAGAAATTCTATTTCAATACATTTGATTAAATGTTGGTATTTTAGATACAAATTTCCTACTAGCTTTCTCTCAAAATAAGATTGTGTCAGTTAGGAAAACTGTAAAGAATGAGATATTAAAAAAATACGTGATGAGAATAGGAATATGTAGGCAAGGCTTTTTCTACCTTGAACATTGTATTTTGATTTCATATCAATGTCAAATTTCATTTGAGTGCATGATGTTTTATTGTGAACTGAATGGTGTAAATTATATACTGGTAATTGTGCTAACAATGACAAAATGTGTTTTATTTTAAAAAAATTGTTAATATTTTTTCTCTGAATTTGTTGGGCTTTATTGATTTGGTGTTTAAACTGTTATTTCAACAGCCTCTCCTTCTATGCGAGGATCAACTCCTTTAGATGTTGCAGCAGCGTCTGTGATGGATAACAATGAACTTGCACTAGCTTTAAGGGAGCCTGATCTGGAGAAGGTTGGTAGCTTCTTGTGCTGTGTTTGTGTCTAGTGGGGTTTGGTGGAGGGAGAGGGAGCTACTGGCATGTAGAAGCTTTGAGAAACTCCCCTGCCTCCAAGTTGGACCCACTGTTGGCCAAGGCTACTTTCTTGCTACTGCAAGAAAGCATAGAATAATGGTTACTATGCCAGCAGTGGATAAGAAATGAGGCTTAAATAATGGAAAAACAGTTTCAAAATCAATATTAAAAAACACTTACTAATGGGAAGCAAGTCAGTGGAGTACAATATCTAATTTGTTCTTGAAGACCTCCAGTTCTGGCGATGCTATAAGCTTTGTAGGAAAGTCAGGAGCAATATAGGTGATCCTTTCTTTGAATAGGAAGATAGATCATGTGTGTTTAACAGGATATTTCCAGGGTAATGCTCTTAAAAATGTTCAGCAAAAGTACGCTGTCTGAACTGGTTAAAAGCTATACTTGCATTTCAGCACAGGGAAGGCCAGCTCAAAACTGTTACTGAGACTAGGTTTGAATTACAGGGAGTGTAACTGCTTTGTGTTTAAAAAAAGAAAGGAAGGATAAAAACGAATGTAAAGGAAAGGTTAAAATAAAATAATAGGCCTGTGAGCTATATTAGAATATGTTTTTAAATACAGAGAGTGTGTAGTTGGGGAGTGTTCCAAAATTACCTAATTTGTAACAGTCAGGGTTGCGAAAGATGAGATGTAGACAGAAAACCAGTGATTTAGAGAGAGGATGAATGGAACTGAGGTGAGTAAGGTCTTGCAGGTTGTGACAGAAATAGTAAAATACTGGAAGAATGAATTAAAAACTAGCTGATCATCAGATTTGCCCAAAGTACAATCAGGTTTTGTTGGGCAGAATAGAATGGGGACACCATATCTGAGACAATGGATGAGGATGGGTTTTTTTGAAATTGTACTTCTCTCCATTTTCACAATTAATACCCTTCTTTATCTTACTTTGCTCTTAGGTGGTTCGCTACTTAGCTGGATGTGGATTGCAGAGTTGTCCTTTGTTAATTTCTAAAGGCTACCCAGATATTGGGTGGAATCCAGTTGAAGGAGAGCGATACTTGGATTTTCTTCGTTTTGCTGTTTTTTGCAATGGTTGAGTAAAATCATATAAACTTTATAACTTCCTCTAATGTTCAAATAAGTTTGTAATTTAAAATAGTAATAGAAGCCAACTTGATAAGTTACCATAAATTTACAGGACAATTTGCTGAAAGAGTAGAATTATGCATGTCACACACTAACTTAGATGCCCATTTCAAAAGTGATATAGGGTCCTGTGAGTATATGCCCCAGTTTTTCAGATCCGTCTTTAGCCTTTGAAATGCTCACATCTCCTTTGGAAGAAGAGCAGAAAGTTCTAGATCTTTTAATAATAAAACTCATGCTAGACATAGAGTCAAAGCCCCATATTTTGATGAAGATTTAGAGAATCTAATTTTTGTGTTTAGCACCTATATTGGTCTCCCTCATTGACTCTCCACTTGACTACTATGACTCAGTAGCTTCAGTCATGCTTTACAAACCCTTTATTACATAGTTTAACTTCCTTTAATTTGTAATTAATTAATGTGTTTTATTGCTGAGCATTTATTACAATAACAGAGGAGTATGTATGCTTAGGTACCTTTATCAGTATATTTAGACTGGTTTGTGGTTAAAAGTATTGATGGATGCATGTGTTGTGCACTTTTATGTACCTTTTTCTTGGAAGCCTTTTCTATACAATCTTAAATCTTGAATCTTGGTATTTGTTCTCTGTGGTAGGAGAGAGTGTGGAAGAGAATGCTAACGTTGTAGTCAGACTACTTATCCGTCGACCTGAGTGTTTTGGTCCAGCTCTAAGAGGAGAAGGCGGCAATGGCTTACTTGCTGCCATGGAAGAAGCAATACAAATATCAGAAGATTCTACAAGAGATGGACCGTCCCTAAATAATGGATCCAGTAAAACCCTGTAGGTGCAGTGGAAGTGCTTGCATTGCTGCTTTTTTTTTTTAAATATTATTTTATAATCTTAGTTGTGAAATGACTTGCTTATTTCAACATATGAAATATCATCTGGATTCTTCCTTAGATTGTATAGAGGGTACAGATTTGTTTTCTGAGAAACAGTGCTTCCTCTACATTGTTAATTTAGGTAAATTTCTCTAAATATTTAATGATTTTAGGAATTTTCTGTGTCTGTTAGTTAAGAATCTTTACCCTGCTGCAATGTGCGACAGTCACTACAATTGTTTAAGGACAAATCCCATTTTGTTAGTCTGTTAAGAGTCTGCTAGTTAACAGGAGGCATCTGCATGTAAGCTGTTACACCTATGAGTGTTTTTAATCTGTTCAGTGACAATGTAAAAACTTTATTGTATTTTTCAATCTTTTAATTGTTTTAACATTTTACAAATTACAGTGAAATGGAAGAACATGAAGATGACACTGTTCACATGGGAAATGCAATCATGACCTTTTATGCTGCTTTGATTGATCTCTTGGGACGTTGTGCTCCTGAAATGCATGTGAGTTTTGTCTTCAGGTATTGGAAAGTAAAGGCATGTTTTTTTGCTGATGGTTGGGTGGTTTGCTGTTTGGCTTTTTCACGGTAACGTTATCAGATATTAAAGCAATGGTATGGCTGCATAATATTTTGTTGTACATGTGTTCAAACTCCTCAATTTTCACTATTATGAGGATGTAGAATGATGTAGTTTTCTTTAACCCAGGTTTTGGTCTCTTTGTGTACTTTCTTAAACAGACTGTTTAAATTGCATGTAAGAGTAAGGCATTCATTCAAATATAGAAATAAGCATTGTCCCTGGACAAACACATTGGTACCTCACAATCTTTACTCACTCTAGAAAAGCTTCTCAAAGGTGAGATGTCAATATTTCAGGCATTGGAGACAAAGAAACATACACTCACACTACAAAACCCAAACCCTAAATAATCATTATTTCCTAAGAGCTTGAAATTATGCAAAAATAGTAGTTGTTTGCAATTCAAAACACCTTCTTGCTCTTCAGAAATTCTACTTAGTTATGCAGTTTCTCATTTCACCCTGACATATGCCCTAATTCATACAGATCCATATAGACCAGTATCATATTTAGGCAGAGACCAGTAACTTGGTCTAGGAAACAGATGTCTGTATAACAAAGTCAGTGTATGAACATCAGTTTTGTCTGAATAAAAAAAAAAGTCTTTCTTTCTTTCTGTCATTTATAAACCAAAATTAAGCCAACAGTGATACCAGAAAGTCTAATTTGGCCAGGACAGGTGAAAAAATTACCTTTTTCACCTGAAAATCTACTTCTGCTTCCCCTATCCCCTCCCACTATGTCCTACATTTTAATGCATTGTTCACCTGTGTTACCTAACATTCCATGCTGAAAATGGGCTTAATCTTATTTAATAAGCAAGCATCTAGATTTCTAGAATTTGCAGGTTTGTATCCAAGATACAGCAAATGAATAGAGATTACATGAAATTATAAAGCAATTTTGAGATCAGTCTGTGTGTCTGTGTTTCAGGAAGTTTCCAGAATCTGAACACATGCAGAAGATAAACAATTAACAAGGTCTTCTTTCTATTTGTCTTTTCCTTAGTTAATCCATGCTGGTAAAGGAGAAGCCATTAGAATCAGATCAATTCTTCGGTCTTTGATTCCACTTGAAGATTTGGTGGGAGTAATTAGTATTCCTTTCCACATGCCAACCATAGCTAAAGGTGAGATGATTATTCTACTTTCCATTCTTATGTTTTGTAATTTGACAATATATTTATACTCCTATTTCAGTATTTAAAACTGTTATAAAAATTAACTATTATGCAAGTTAGAAATCATATGAATTTCCAATACTTAAAACCCAGTTCTGCACACTACATTTATTTAAATTGAGTAATGAAACTTTAAAGTGCATACTTTCTGTTTTGCCCACATAGAACTGATTGTGGAAGCTATGTGAGCATCAACATAAAAGGGAAAGGAATTGCAAACACTTTTTTGTGTACCTGGAGAGATAACGTTTTAATTGAGACATGGATTGTCTAGGGACTTAACAGCAGAAGGATGCCTAATAGGTTATGGTAGAAGGGATAGAAAGATATTTCACCATTATTTATTTAACTACATATTTGTAATTCTAAATAATAATAGATATCTAGATGATGCCTCAGTAGCACTGAGTACAACTTGTAGACAATTTTTTTAATTTGCTTTCGAACAAAAAAATATACAGAGTTTTGAATATACTTTAGTGAATTCCTTTCAGATATTTCAGAAGATTTAAAATACAGAGGACATTTTAGCACGGTCTTGGTCCATTGTCATACATTACAGATATATGCACCAGCACTGTGTTCCTGGGGTGTCTGATGTAGAATTGTATTTTTCACTTTGTCTGCTTCTTCCAAGAGCAAGGTAGTTTTGTAGCTGAATTAGTATGTTTTGAGTACTTATCATATTAGTGTCCATTGATAAGAACCCCTTAATATGCAAAGCATGAATGGAAAAGCATGCATGGACTTTAAAGACTATCTGGGTAGAATTTGCCTTATGCATTCTTTATCAGTTAACTACAAATATGTTACTTCTGTGTAACAAAAGCATGAGTAAGATGCTTAGATACTAAGAGACTCAAAACCTCTGACAAGTAGCTAGGGCAGGCTGAGGGAACTGGGGTAGTTTTGCCTGGAGAAGAGAAGATTCTGGGGACAGCTAATAGCAGCCTTCCAGTACATGAAGGGGGCCTACAAGAAGGCTGGAAAGGAACTGTTTACAGAGGTCTGTAGTGATAGGATGAAGGGCAATGTTTTTAAATTAGAGAAGAGTAGGTTTAGATTGGATGTTAGGAAGAGGTTCTTTACCATGAGGGTAGTGGAACACTGCAACAGGTTGCCCAGGAAGGCAGTTGAGTCCCCGTACTGGGAGATATTCAAGGTCAGGTTTGACAGGGCAACCTGATCTAATGGAGGATGTCCTTGCTAACTCTAGGGGTGTTGAGCTAGATGACCTTTGGAGGTCCCTCCCAACCCAAACCATTCTGTGATTTTATGGTTCTAAGTAGTAACGTTACTGCCTAGTCTGTTGGCGAAGGATGATCCCTGTCATTGAAGTCTTATTTCTTCCTTTTAGATGGTACTGTGGTGGAACCTGACATGTCTGCGGGGTTTTGCCCAGATCACAAGGCAGCCATGGTTTTGTTCCTTGACAGGGTCTATGGAATTGAGGACCAGGATTTTCTTCTACATCTTCTTGAAGTTGGCTTTCTGCCAGATCTTCGTGCTGCTGCTTCCTTAGATACGGTAAGTGTTTAAGTCTGTTGTTATGTCACTTCTATTACCTTACTGAGAGCTGCAGTATTTTCCATCATTCAAAACTCCAATTTTTTATTTTTCATGTTGTTTTCTGCATTTCTCAAATGTTGAATGAACTGCCGGTTGCTGCTGAGCTTTGAGAATACTGGAAGAGCAGTGAAGAAGCCCTCTCTAGGATGTTGCTTACTTTTTAAAGAGTCCCCGTATCTGAGATTGTTGCAGTGACTTTTCCCAGGAGAATTTCTGAGCTTGTGATATGCAATCAAAATCAGACAAGTTGCCAATGAAGCATGCAACTGAGAGCCTCTTTCTGGAGATTCACAGAAAAGGGTTCATCTCCCTGCATTTATTAGGGACACCATCACTGTTATTTAGGAAATTACTGATTTTTTGTTTTAGTTCCTCCTCAAAATAGTTGCATTTTTTCATGTGTCATAATTTTAATTAGTTGGCTTTGTCCAGAAAGATCAGATTTGGAGGGCTGATATGAGGACTAAGGCATGGACTTTGATTACCTTACTTGACTTTTTCTTCAAACAATTGTGGTGTTATTTAAGAAAGGGCAGAAGAGGATTTTTTCCTCACTTGTTTGTAATACAGAAACAAGATGGGTCTTTTAAATGCAGACTTAACTGCTATTGCCTGGTTCTGGAGAGATCTGAGTGACTATTTTATTCTTTGATAACATTTGAAAATTTGTTTTGCTTTTGGATGCCTACCTTTAGTGTCTGCATTCATTAAAAACAAAACACAAAGACATCTTTGAGACTTTTAGAAGCAGGAAAAGATGCTAGGCATCCAGCTTCCAGTGCATATCAAATCCTTCTTTGTGCATTTTGGAAATTTCCATCTTTACTGAAAAAGGAAATGAAACAAGAAGTTCTTTTCAGTTGTAACAGCACTAATAAGTCAAACCTAATTTCTGTCTCATTTAATTCCTAGGCTGCTTTAAGTGCCACAGATATGGCTTTGGCTCTGAATCGATACCTTTGCACAGCGGTCTTGCCTCTGTTGACCAGATGCGCTCCACTTTTTGCTGGCACAGAGCACCATGCTTCCCTCATTGATTCCTTATTGCATACTGTGTACAGACTCTCAAAGGGATGCTCTCTTACCAAAGCCCAGCGAGATTCTATTGAAGAGTGTTTGCTGTCTGTCTGTGGGTAAGAAGATACTCCTGGCTGTCCAGGAATGCTAATTGATAAAGTCACCTATGATATTTGTAATACAGGAATGCAGAACTATGTCACCAGTAGTATAATTAAGATTTTTTTTTTTTCTGAGAGAAGATTTTGATAGTTTAAATACATTGTATTAAATTTGCAACTTTATTAAATTATTTACATGCAGTCTTCAGTTATTTTGCTAATACCATGGGTTTTTTAATTACAAAAAATAATATCTATATATCTATATATCTCCCTGTTAAGAAACAATAAAATGGACCAGTGTTTGCTATTTATCTGGAAAAGTTTAATCTCCACACCTTTCTAACATACATGCTATTCCTGTCTCTTCTGTCCTTTCAGTTGGTGTCCACTGCTCTATGTCTTGTTTAGTACATCTGAAGAGCTTTGTTTTTATTGGTCTTTAGGATATTTTTACAAGCCATTGAGATACACCGCAAGAAATTAACATTATAGCCTTTTCTCATGGGCTCAGTGATCCTAATGCACAATATCAAATTTCAGTTGCTGGTTTGTTTGTTGTTTTTATTCTTCTGATTTTTGTCTGTCTGTAGATCACATATTTTCTCTGCTTCTTTAAAGCATTTGATTTGCAGCTTATTCAGAAAGTTTTCTTTGGTATGTACGTGCTTTCTTTTGGACATGTTTTTTTTAGTGCCACAGGCAAAATCCTTTTACTTTATGAATTTGAAAAATTTAATGGCATAGAACCTTCAGGTTGTTTTAATATATTTAATAATTATTTACTTGAAACTACTGGTACATCTTTCTGAAGTGATTTATCTACTTCTAGGCAGTTGCGGCCTTCCATGATGCAGCATTTGCTGAGAAGATTGGTATTTGATGTTCCTTTATTAAATGAACATGCCAAGATGCCTCTTAAGGTAAAATCATATTGTATTATTTAACAGTATTCTTTCTGACAAAATGCAGCAGAAAATACTTTCTTGAAGAATATTCTTTGTTGCCTTTTCTCCACTCTGCAGTAATCTCTAAGACCATACTTCTTAAAGATAAATTGCTGTTTGGGCAGGATTTCAGTCAAATTTGTATCCATCCATATGGAATGATGAAGTCTCTGTCTAGTGTTTGCTTTTCTGTTAATTATCTCTGTGGTTTTTTAAGTCCATGGAAACAGAATAGAAAAACTAGGGGGGTCAGGGGTCAAATCCTGTACACAAGGGAAGACAGCAGTTGATAGTATGTATGTACCCTTACTTTTCTTGCTGTGTTAGTTTTCCCTGCTCTTGGAAAATGGACTCTTTTTCTTTGGTTTGTGCTTTTAAATCTAAGCAATACATGCTTTTTAATAATCTTGCATTTTGTTTTCAGCCCCCAAAAGTTTCTCCATATCTTTTGATTTCTGATTCCTAAAGCACAAGAAGTCTGTTTTTTTCCTTGGAGATGACACATTCCTTAAGGATTCCTTGGATTTAATTGGCAGTTCTAAGAAACATCTAGCACCTTACCTATTGCTAATTTCAGCAGTCCTTCTAAATTCATTTCCACCACAACTTTGCACAAGATATTTAATTAAGCCACATTAAACCACATACCATGATTAACTGCATTTTACATCTGATTTCTTTGCCAAAATACTCTGCTGTCCAATTACCTAGGCTTCTACTAGCCAGATTGTAGTCTCCAGCCTCAGATGAGAAGTTCAAGTCGTTAGTCTCAAAGCCAGGACCTGCTGTAGTCTTTTCCCTGCTAAGGACTTCATAATTTGGTTGTGTGCCCCAAGAAGCGCTCAATGAATGCTTGAGCAGCCATCCTTTGGTACCAGTGTATGAGAAAAGCTGTTGATAATTTAGTATACTGCCCAGAAGGAGACCTTTCTAATGTATTATGACAGTTTATGTGATGCAGAAACCAAATAGTAACTTGGTGCTCCCTGTGTGAATATGATGATTTTTTTTTTTTTTTGGGGGGGGAGGAAAGAACAACCCCTGAGATACGTTCATCTGTGACAGCAGATCTTTTGATTCTGAGGGTGATGATTGCAGTGACTTTTCCATCCTGCTCAACTGAACAGGAAGAAAATAATAATTAATCCCTTTGGCAAGTCAGGCTTCAGGAGAACAGATATGAAGAGAATCATGGTACTACCATGGGCAAATGATTCTGTGCGTTTTGTCAATTAACACCTAAACAAATGAACTCTTTATGTGAAGGCAGAATTAGAACTTTTCAAATATTTCGCTGGTGGTGAACTGATTTGTGGAGTTTAAACAAGGAACTCCTACTTATTTCTACTAATGTGTTTCTGATTTGAATGTACTGTGTGTATTTCTAAATGGGCTTGTGCTAGCAGACAAGTTATAGTAGTCTCAAGAGACAGCTACAGGTTAATCATGTATCTGAAGATGTAATTTTGAGTGGGAAGAGGGGAGGGAATTATGAAGGCTAAATCAGAATAGAGTGCTAAGTACTCTGATACCTTTGTTGGTTTCTGAAATTTAGGCAGTGTGTGAATGGAAATCTGTGATGCTTCTCCTGTATAATTTGGTGTGAGCTTTCTAGAACAGAGCTGCCTTGGTTTCGTTTCCTCTTAAATTACATTTCGTACTTCATTAGGGACTTCTCTAGTAGTAAACTTGCCTCTGCTCTTAGCTGGGTTTAAAATGATATACCTTTGTGTTAGCACTCAAATGTTGTCCAAAAGGAAACCTCAAGTCTGGCCATTGTGTGATAGAACTTAGTTGAAAAAAAAAACCAACCCAAAAACAAACAAACAAACAAAAAAACCCAAACAACCCTGTGGTACTGCACAAATGATAAAACTTCTGTGTTTTTATCTTATATATGCATGTTAGTTCTCTTCCATTTTCATTAATCATCTGACAATTTAAATAGTAAATACTTGGATTTTTAATATTTTTTTTAATCCATGAAAAGTATAGTGGAACTACACAGTATGGAGGTTGTGTATCTGGTTATGAAAATCCTCACTTCTAAACAGCAGAACTTTTTAACTTCTTTATCTTTTAAACACCTGTCATTATTTCTGCACATTTACATGTGAATATCTGCATTTTTTTTGTCTTAGCATTTGTTCTGACTAGCGAAAAGGGAAGCCTGTCAACTCTTTACTGGCTAAAACTTGTAGTATTTTGCCAACATACTTTGCAAAGTGATGTTGAAAAAGCTACTCTTTTCTCTGAGAAACAACTATTTCCTCTGAGAAATAAACTCTGAATCAAAATTCCAGATAAATTCTATAGAGAGATCTCTCTGTCCTCTTGCAAAATCTGCCTCTGAGTAGAACCAGGTTTTCATACATTACTGTTGTCAGAAATTTGTTGTTTGGGATTGCCTTTACTGACAGATGTGCAACTTTTTCCTCTTTGTGTTTGTAATGGAGGGACATTAACCACAAAATTTGTGATGTTTTAGTTTAGAAAATACCCAGTAGAAGGTCCTTAATAATCTGGAATCTTGTAGCCACTTGAGAAGAAAGTATCCCCAAAATGTGTTTAATGAAATAAAAGGAGAGAGAAAGAATACAGCTCCAATTGTAATACAGGGCAGGAGGATAGACTGATAGCAGGTTTTACAACTCACAGAAGATATGAGTCATACTGTGAGTTATTCTTGAATAGCTCTCAAACATGTAAATAGTAATTGGGAATGTAATAAAATACATATTTATATACTTTATATTTAATATTTTGGGTGGTGGTACCTTCAAAACACTGCCATAACTTATTTACAAAGTATGTTTACAGGTCCTGTTACTCGGTTGTGAGCAATATATTCCACATATGCAGACAGTTAAATGATTTAAGCACAAATCTGAGAATTTCCAATACAGCAATTTAAATGGGAAATAAAGGTGCCTTCATCTGTGGTTTACCACAAGGGGGACTCTGTAGCAAATTAGCCGGGTACTCATGGCTTGCTTTTTGTCTGGTATCTTCCCAGACGCTGTAACTATAATCCAAGCAGCTCTTGGCTCGGGGAGGGCTAAGGGGCCTCTCTCCTCTCATGCCCAGTTCACAGGCTGTAGCAGTGCAGCTTTTCTGGGATTTGATTCTCTTGGGGCTTTTCCCCTTTCTGCCTCCAGTGCAGGGCTCTTGGAGTGTTGGTTGCTTTGGTCCAGCTGTAATTTGCCTGCTGGGGCAGACTCTTCAGCTGCAACTGCAGCAGTATTTGGCTGTTGTTGCTTTCTTGGTGAGGAGAAGGGAAATTGTCTACCATCTTAGCTGGTTTAAATGCTGTGTGAAGACAATTAATGTCCTTTGGTAACAGAGAAACCTGATAGCTGATAGAATGGAGCATATCCAAACATGGCCAGGGGCACACACAGTTCACAGGTGCTTTAGAAGGTTAATTACATGTGCTACATATTTACCTGGACCATCTGTACCCCAGGAAGTGTCCAGGTTTGCACATTCACGGGTGCTTAGCGCATTGTCTGGGTTAGGGCATGTTTTAAGGCTTGTCCCTTAAAGCCAGGGAACTAGATGTAATGATGGTTATACTATCTTACCCGTCAAGCAGTAGTGTTTGGAATAGCAGTACGCAGATGGAAATGAATTCCCTGCAGCTAAGCTGTCAGTGATTGGGTTGTGTTGGGGAAAATGATCCTGTGATGTGATTCTTACATATCTCACTAACGTTAAAAAATAAAGAACTCATCCTCTGTGTGCATCCACCAGTGATTTAAAGAATAGACAGACAACGTGGCTTCTTGATAAAAGTTAGACATTTTTCTGGCAGTGCGTGTGTAATGGTCAAGTTCCAGAATCAAATGGCATCAATAGTTATATTTTATTTGCTTTCAAAATATGTTCTGTTTTAGTTGCTGACAAATCATTATGAAAGATGCTGGAAGTATTATTGTTTGCCAGGTGGATGGGGTAACTTCGGTGCTGCCTCAGAAGAAGAGCTTCATTTATCCAGAAAGTTGTTCTGGGGTATTTTTGATGCTTTGTCTCAAAAGGTAATTCATAGCAATATCCATCTACTACTGTAAAAGCCTTACTGTGTAACATTTTTTCCATTAATGTATCATTTTTACTGAGCTTCTATCAACACTGTATTATCCACTTCCAAAGGAAAATTGTAGGCTTTGGTAAATTTAAATTTTCCTCTTACAGCTTCTGCTTTAACATAGGTATTTCCTTTTGTCCACCCATGGGAAAAAAAGCAACCAAAGGGAAAAAAAAAACTAATGAAGTAATCTTGAGATATATCTTATAGGTCAACTACACTTCAGAGCACTAAAAGCAAATTCAAGCATCTGCAGGTGACTGAAATGTAGTTTTCTGTCTTACACACTTTAAATCAAGAGCCTACTCCCTTTGCTTAGTAGTTATCATTTCATCATCCCTGACTCAATTCTGTTTTGGGCAGAAGTTTGATAATACAGTTTGGTATATATTTATTATTAATTCTGTGAGTGTTTTTAACTGACCTCCTTAAAATCTAGGTGTTTAGAGAGGCTATGCATATTCCTATGCTATGTTCTGTTCCCAGATATGAAAAATGCCTAGTGGTTCTCTCAGGGAAGTCAAACTTCTCCCATTTACTTTAGGAAGAGCACTACTTGAGCCTAGCTTTATCCATAGTGTATAATATGCTTTGGACAGTCAGTTCCCTTTATTTTCAGAACTGAAATTCAGTTTCACCGTAAGAAAGCCATTCTGTGGGTGTTTTGTTTGACATATAGCTGTATCAACATCACAGTTTCAGCAGTGATGTTGATAGCTTCCATTTACTACTCATTTTCTATCTCTTGTGTGTTCCACAGAAGTATGAACAAGAACTGTTCAAATTGGCTTTGCCCTGTTTGAGTGCAGTTGCAGGGGCCTTACCTCCAGACTATATGGAATCAAATTATGTCAATATGATGGAAAAACAGTCTTCAATGGATTCAGATGGGAACTTTAATCCTCAACCTGTTGATACATCAAAGTAAGGAATTAATCTGTGGCAACTAGAATTTTTTGTCATGCATGTATAGAAGAGGGATGAAGTCTATTGTCTATTGAGTATGATGTGAACTTAACGTGTTTTATTCTCTTCTGAATGCTTATCTGCTAGATAAAAATGGAGAAGTTAACTGTTTTTTGTAATTTATGTATTGATTTTAAACCCTCAAAAGCAATAAATATAAATATAATAATATATAATAAATATATTTAATAATATATTAAAAATATATTGAGCAATTTCTTGCTCAAGATAGATTTTAATGCATTTTCAGCCTGAAGCTATCACTCTCCAGTTACTTTGTATTAGCCTGACCAAACACATATCTGAATGGGATTTTTGTGACTGCAGCCAGTGCCCCATTCTCCTTTGTATAGAGTAGCCTTTCAGCAGTGTGGTCATGCACTATATCTTGAAAAATGCCACTTGTAAGACATGTGATCCAGTTGCCTCTGTGAGCTTTCTGTCTGTATTAACATATAGAATAGGGAATGCCAATAATACATTGATGTCTTTGTTAGAGCTTGTACATTCATGCACGCACATAGAAATATCATAGGAAAAAATATAATCTAGACTGTAATATTGAAATTACATCAGTGACCATTAAAGTTAATTATGTTATGATGCATTTAAGATATATGAAGATTAATAAAATTTAATAAAGATAATACACTGTCATTTAATTGGAGATTACTTTATCTGGTGTCATTTCAGAGGAAAGTTCTAGGTAGGCAGAAAATATTTGAAAACCTCAGAAAATGTTACTTAGCATTACCTAAATCATCAGTCACCTCATTGCCACAGGAGTCAACAATTCTGTGATGTTTCAAACAATGAAAGTGCTACTTTTATCTGTATCACTTTCAACCTGACCTGTATTTCACCATACAAATCCTGCATTGCCTTTCTTACTAGTCCTAGATCTATTTTTATGAAGCTATAGGCAATGGGACCTTACAATAGTTAGACAATTGATTGCCACTGAAATTATTTGGTGTGTTACACCATTAATAGTGTTTCCCTCAAAATACATGCTTCCAAACAATAAAAACCTCTAATGACCTTGTTAGATAAGTATCTTCTGGCCTCTATATGTCATCAGGCTCTAGCAAACTGTTCATGTGACATAATTTTAGTTTGCGTTCTGCATTCTCAGACTGTGACTGGAGATTTAAAACTCTTCTACTAACAGTAGGTGGCACTGTAATACTTTTGATGCCAACATTTTTTGTCTTGGGAGGGAAGATTTAGCTATTTCATAAGTGAACAATAAGCAATTCTTGTCTTCTATTTGTAGGAATGCAGGTGAACAAAAATACTAATATTTTATACTTTGTGGGGGGAGGGGAAAGATGATTCTGCCTCTAGTCCTTGTTTGATGATTAAGGAGACAAGGAGAGATGCTTTTCTTCTCGTGCTTAAGAAATTTTAACTTCTGCATTCTCTCATGAAGGGCTAGTATTTTATTTGTGATGTTGTTTTTTTCTTTCTATTTTTAGTAAGGATTTAGTATTTGTAATATTCACTGGAGTGTTGGACAATAAATCTTTGAGCATATAACTTTTGACTTGCCTTAACTATAGTGCTTCAAGCATATAATAAAATATATAGGAATATATAAAAAAGGCGTAGAGGAATATAGGAGAGGACTGTTAGCACACTTGGTTTGTAATGGGCATGTCCATTGTTACCCCCCTATTTCTAAAACTATGGGTCTTAGTTGTATGTTTGATCTTAAGAAAATGAATGTTAGTAATAGAAATATGTGACAAAAATCTTGAGTTCTTGATATCATTATTGATCTTTGCCAACAGATGAGTATCAAAGAAGTAAAATTCTTAGAAATAGCTATGATTCTTATTCAGTGCCTATTAAATAACACAGATTTTCCTTGATTTAATTAGACCTTAGGAAAAACTGTGTGTGAGCAAATAGAGCACAGTAAGATGCTTTGGATGGGTATATTCACTACTCATTGTTTTCTTCAAAAACAAAAGCATTCACATTTTAGTATGTGCAATATAATGGCTTTTCTCTTCACTTTCAGCATCACAATCCCTGAAAAGCTAGAATATTTCATTAACAAATATGCAGAACATTCACATGACAAATGGTCAATGGAAAAGGTAAAATCACCATTGCTATTAAAGTACAAGTCAGCATTTGTATTTGAATCTACTTCACCTTCAAAATATTTTACTCTGGATAGAGTAAAACATTTTTACTAATGCTACAAACTGATATGTAGATAAGATATAAACCTATATTTTCTTAAAATGTGTTTGGGAGGAAAGTTCTCTAAGTGCAAATCAGTATTTCATCATTTCATTATTTTTATTGTTGACATTTAAGTAAGCATACTTGCCTAAGAATTTAATTTACTTGAAATTTTTTTTTTTAACAAAAAAGGTGCCTTTTAGGGTTTTTATTCTTTTTTGTACTTTGTGTCCAGTATTTGAAAGATTTCCTCAACTGTAGCATAGTATTCTGCTCTATATAAATATTCGAAAGAAAAAATTGTACTGCAGTGTTAGCTTTGTGCAATCATTAATTTTCAAAATGATAGCATGCTACAAAATTAATTTCGTTATGTGTAAATAATATAAATATTGGTTGGGAAAAGGTTGAGAAAATAGTAGAAAGAAAATTTTAAGAGAACAGCTTTGCTGTTCCTTTCCCAATTGTTTCCTCTGTTACTATAACTGTTTTTCAGTTTGCCAATGGATGGACATATGGTGAAACGTATTCTGAATCTGCAAAAGTTCAGCCATTAATGAAACAATATAAATTACTATCTGAAAAGGTAAGAATTTTGTTCATTCTTGATCCAGGGTGATTGAAAGATTGCTTCATTCACAGTGAGAAAAAGTCACTATGTGTTTGCATCACTTTAAAAAAAATAGAAAAATACCCGGAATGTGTCAACTAAACCATGGTTGTTGCCTTTCTCAAATTCACTGTGCTGTAAATAGGCCACTCAAACTCTTCTCTAACAGCTGAATTTATGTGGCATAACTTACAGTGAAACTGAAGTGTCTTTTTTTTTTTTTTTTTTTACAGTAAGGTCACAAAGGAATGTCTACTTGCTTAGTGAAGACTTAGGTATAGGCTTGGTCTGATGTCCAGCAGGGAGTCACCAAGATGATTAGAAGGCTGGACAATTTGATAAATGAAACATGGCTGTATGAACTGAGTTCCTTCAGCTTAAAGAGCTGACAGGGATATAATCTTGGTTTCCCAGTACCTAAATGCTAGTTACAGAGAAGATAGATGTATTCTCTTCACAGGGATGCACAGTGAAGGGACAAGAAGCAATGGGTGTAGGTTCAGTGGAAATGCTTTCTGGAAATCCTTCTTATCTTGGCAACTTAAACATTGGAATAGGTTATCCAGAGAAGTAGTGAATTCACCTGCACTGCAAATATTCATGGCATGACAAGCCCTAAATGACCTAACCTTGATAACAGTTCATAGCATAATTACGTTAGGTTATCTTATCTGACCTTAACAGAATGTTAGGCCAGATGATGTCCAGAGATCCATTCCAGCACAGACTTTGTATGACTCTCTTATGGGGTTTTGATTCATGTAGCAGACAAAACTACTGGTAATTCCTGCTCTACCTTTGAGTTCATATCTGAACATGCCATTAGCATGGTTTCCCTGTGATCTTCAGCTTCCTGTAGGACCATAATTCTTCTGCCTACCTCTAAAATTATGAACAAACTTTTTTATATCTTACATGATTTGTTTGCTTCATTGAAGTATCCCTGGATCATAATGTCTAATTTCAATACATTTCTTTGCAGAAATCATAGACTTGTTTAGATTGGAAAAGACCATCTTATATAACTAGGCAAAATCCCGAAGTTACTTTTTTGCTCCGTACGGCTACATAACAAACAAGACAATTATTGCATGTACTTTCTTCTAGGAGAAAGAAATTTATCGGTGGCCAATCAAAGAATCACTAAAAACTATGCTGGCATGGGGATGGCGAATTGAAAGAACACGAGAGGGAGATTCTATGGCACTATATAATCGTACACGTCGCATATCTCAAACCAGTCAAGTGAGCCATTTTGTTAAAAACTTATTTTTAAAATGAATGCAAAACCTGCTATCTAATCTTTGGTGTTGCAAGCAATGAAATAAACCTGTAGCACAAAAAATGTGAAAGCATTTTTCACAAGCAGTTTTACAGGTGGATTTCTATTCACTGAAGCTGTTTCAAAGTTATTGCTAATATTTTCCAAAAACTTCATCAAAAGTGAAATAGAAATGTGTTTGTTAGCTTGATTTAAAGTGGGCTGTATAGGGGAATTATTTACATCAGTAGGTGATTATATATTAATAGTGAATATTAGTATGATTTTAGCTATGCTTTGGAATTCAGTGTCTGTGGATGCCTTTAAACTTGTAAAAAAAATAATAGAACATAAACCATTTAAAATATTTTTAAAGGAAAATTAATACAAACATCTACATTAATGCACAATCAAGCTTACATCTATAGATAGACAGCACTCTGAAAATGTTAGTTTTATGTGAGGAAGAAGTTCTTCACCATGAGAGTGGTGAAGCCATGAAATGGGTTATCCAGGGAGGTGGTTGAGGCCCCATCCAGGGAGGTGGTTGAGGCCCCGTCCCTGGAGGTGTTTAAGACCAGGCTGGACGAGGCTCTGGCCAGCCTGATCTAGTGTGGGGTGTCCCTGCCCATGGCAGGGGGGTTGGAACTAGATGATCCTTGTGGTCCCTTCCAACCCTGACTGATTCTATGATTCTATGATTATTCCTTTAGAATAGCCTTCTTAAATGCTGTGAGGATAAAATGGAAAAGAACTGCACTATATTCCCCTAGAGCTCAGTTAAAATGAGGAGGGACATTCACACAGACACACATGGAGCCAAACTGATGAGGGACATAGAATGGAGGGGAAAAATCTTTCCCTCTAATCTCCACTAAGCTTGGCAGTATTTATACATGTGAGTGGTGATATATGCCTGTCTCTCCACTCTTTATAAACACTAGACAGTGTATAAGTTATTTGAATTAGCACTTAGGCTGAACTACACTATATACACTGAACTACAAACTATAGTTTGCACGCTATAATTGCCTTCCAAAATTCTTGACTTCCTTTTGAACGGAGGCCTCTGAGCCTCTAGGCCTTATACATGCATATGAACATAATACTGGGCATAGAAACAAAATTTGTACAGGAGTTAATATCTTACAGTGGAATCCATAGAGGAAAACTCATCAATCCCCTTTTTATAGCTGTGTTTGTTTCATCAGTGACTTTCCATCCAGGCAATATCTATCATTGTTTACCCTACTTTGAGTATTCCTGTCAGTGTAATGACCAAACTTGTGACAAATTTAGGAAATAGAAAGAAAGAATGACAAAACAGTGACATTTTGTGTGTGGGGAGGAGAGACCAAAGGAAAAAGATATCTGTGCGGTAGGTTCTATTCTTACATGTGCAAATAGGATTGAAAAGTGAAATTCAAAGTTTGATTTTTGTCTGAATTAGCCTTAAACTAGATGGTCTGAGATTTTTCCAGATGAGGAAAAAATATCTACAAAACATAGAGATATAATCATAACCTTAGTACAGCATTATCCAGAATGAGTTAAAATCTTAAACAAGTTCAAGTAACATTTGCATCTGAATGAGGGGAATTTGTGTCTGATGACTGTCTTTGGGAACAAAATATGTAGAACTTTGCCTAAATCTCACTTACATTTGCTATTCTTGATGTATTTTCAGTTCAGCTACTTACAATCTTTTTGCTCTGTAGAGACATGCAACTGTATTTTCCCTTAAATTCTGTCATTATTTTCAGTATCTTGTTAATGTAAGCTTCTTCATATCAAATCCCTTGTTTAATGCCTGTTTCGCACGTTTGCCATTCAGATCTCTGTAGATACAGCCCATGGTTACACTCCTCGAGCAATTGACATGAGCAATGTTACCCTCTCCAGAGACTTACACGTAAGTCAGAAACACTTATTATGCCTACTCTTTTTTGCAGTTGTTTTGGTTTTGGTTTTTTTTTTTTCCCTGCCAGTTTATTTTAAACAAATTTGATGCCTTATACTACTTTCTTTGAAATACTTTAATTTTGGTTTGCTGCAGTATTTTCCTTTGATTTTTTTTCCTCCCTCTTTGATCCTCTGTTACTTGAAAAAATATGGTTCATGTCAAAAAACTTTGAAGTTTTGTATTGATTTTTCTCATCTCTCTTTGCAAACATCTGTTGTTTTGAAAAGAACTCTATTTAGAAGATCTTGAAGCATCAGCTTTTTTCTATTATTTGTTTCTCCATGACCTTCACAAAATATTTTCTCATTACTATTTTCATATTTTTTGAAACTGAAGAAATAAGAATCAGGAACCATTGCTACAACAAATTTTATGAGAGTAGACAATGAAGAAGTTTGGGGTAGGATTCTGTCAGATCTAGCAGTAAATTGCTACTACCTGGAGCAATATTTCTTTAGCTGATAAATGATGTTTCTGGCTTTAGAATGTCAGGATTTTTTTCATGGTATTTGATGGACTATGGTGCTAATTTCACAGTCTCCTAATTTACTCTGAGTATGGTTACAGTATTATGTAGGCATACAGTAGATAGTTTTAAATTAGATAGCACAAGTGTCTGTACCAGTCTAGTGATGGCAATGTGGTGTTCAAATCTGGCTCTTGAAACACAAGGTTAAGTTTATCCATAGTGAGCTCTATCATAGTACTGTGAATCAAGTAGCAGTAGTAATTGGTTAAATCTACAGTATATTGTGCACTATCCGCTTGATCAAATTCTTGCAATGGATTTCCTATCTTTGACTGCTATCTTGTAGTTTCCAGTTTCATATGTCACAGAATCTCTGAATTATTGAAGCTGGGATAGACCTCTGAGATCATCAAGTCCAGCCTATGACCTTCAAAGCACTGCCATAACTTATTTACAAAGTATGTTTACAGGTCCTGTTACTCGGTTGTGAGCAATATATTCCACATATGCAGTTAAATGATTTAAGCACAAATCTGAGAATTTCCAATACAGCAATTTAAATGGGAAATAAAGGTGCTGTAATCTGTGGTTTACCACAAGGGGGACTCTGTAGCAAATTAGCTCATGGCTTGCTCTTTTGTCTGGTATCTTCCCAGACGCTGTAACTATAATCCAAGCAGCTCTTGGCTCAGAGAGGGCTAAGGGGCCTCTCTCCTCTTGTGCCCAGTCCACAGGTTGTAGCTCTCCCTTGGCTCGGGGAGGACTAAGGGGCCTCTCTCCTCTCATGCCCAATTCACAGGCTGTAGCAGTGCAGCTTTTCTGGGATTCGATTCTCTTGGGGCTTTTCCCCTTTCTGCCTTCAGTGCAGGGTTCTTGGAGTGTTGGTTTCTTTGGTCCAGGTGTAAGGCCCAGGTGTAATTTGCCTGCTAGGGCAGACTCTTCAGCTGCAACTGCAGCAGTATTTGGCTGTTGTTGCTTTCTTGGTGAGAAGAGGGCAAATTGTCTACCATCTCAGCTGGTTTAAATGCTGTGTGAAGACAATTAATGCCCTTTGGTATCAGAGAAACCTGATAGCTGAACCTATAGAATGGGGACCTGATAGCTGAACCTATAGAATGGGGCATATCCAAACGTGGCCAGGGGTACACACAGTTCACAGGTGTGTTAGAAGGTTAATTACACATGCTACATGTTTACCTGGACCATCTGTACCCCAGGAAATGGCCACATTTAGCCTGGAGAAGAGGAGACTGAGGGGTGACCTTATTGCTCTCTACAACTACCTGAAGGGAGGTTGTAGCCAGGCAGAGGTTGGTCTCTTCTCCCAGGCAGCCAGCACCAGAACAAGAGGACACAGTCTCAAGCTGTTCCAGGGCAGGTTTAGACTGGGCGTTAGGAGGAAGTTCTATACAGAGAGAGTGATTCCCCATTGGAATGGGCTGCCTGGGGAGGTGGTGGGGTCACCGTCACTGGAGGTGTTCAGGAGGAGACTTGATGGGGTGCTTGGTGACATGATCTAGTTGTTTGATGGGTTGGACGCGATGATCTTGAAGGTCTCTTCCAACCTGGTTTATTGTATTATATTATTGTATTCACAGGTGCTTAACCCATTGTCTGGGTTAGGACATGTTTTAGGGCTTGTCCCTTCAGGACACGTTGGCAAATTTACTAATGGTGGACTCAATTCCCTCATCCAAGTCATCAGTAAAGATGTTGAATAGAACTGGGCCCAGTACTGATCCCTGCAGGACACCACTGGTCACCAGTGTTAAGAAATGTATTGAATTTATAATTAAGATATGGTAAATATGGGTATTAATAAAATATTAATAACTTTTTATTAATATGAAAAGTTGCCCAAAAATTATTAAATAGGTTTGATATACAGTTAGAATATATATTTACAGTGGGAATGTACAATCTTTAGGCAAATATAACAGTTTTAACAATTTTAAGCAAACTGGTAGGAATAACATGGAAAGGGAGTACCTCTGAGAGCAATATGGTGCTTGACCACAGGGGGTGGAGACTCAATAACAACTATTAAGCCAAAGAGGCAATTAATTAATTACAGTTATTTTCACCCAAAATGGGGGAGTGCTGCTGCTGTATATTAGCTGTTGAGGCTTTTGGGTTGCTCTCATGTGCCAGGCACAGCTGGTTGCCAGCAGGAATGCCACACCAGGGGCTGGTCTGGTTTCAGCAGGATGGGGGGGCTGTTTACAACACTATTACTGTGATGGGCTCTTGCATCTTCCTGGGTAAAGAGAGGCATGGCAAAATTCTAGTTGCAAGGGGAAGCGAGGCTTGGCTCCAGCTCCTAAGCTTGTGGCTTTTATCCCAGGCTCCGGATAAAAGACTGGGCAGCTTGAGGTGAGGCAACTCGAGGCAAGGCAGCTTCTAGGAAGGCAGGTCCAAGCAGGCAAAGCAGATTTAAGCAAGGCAAAGGTGACTAGAAATCAGCCTGCATATATATCTTGCCTGAGATTCAATTGGGCCAATAGGGCAACTGAAGCCATCAAACAGTTCCCCAATGAAAAGGGATTCTGCCAGGCTGTGGCCATAAAAGACAGAAACATAGGCCTGGTTGGGGAGAAGCTGTGGCCAGTACATGTGCTCTTACCGCAGAAGGAAACTTGTTTACCCAGACATGTTGGGACCTCTCTTTTCTTTCTCTTCCTGTGTTACCCCAACTCCTGCAGAGGGAGGGGGAGAGGGGGACCATGGCTAGACACATCAGGGGCTGTCTGGGTTTGTGCTGGGCCCATTTGGCCCTACCATGACACTGGCTTTCCATGGAATGGAAACCCAGGCTACACTGCATCCTTCCAAGGTTCTGTTCTGGATTATCAAAACATTAGGACTTGAGGGTGCATGATTGAAGGCATCTAACATACAGCAGAGATGTGTGTAATGTGTCCACTGGAGAAAAGCATATGAAGCAAATTGTCCTATAGAGAAACAAGATAGGGCCTAAAAGTTTCAAGCAGTTATCTGAATTCATAAGCATTCTCCCAAATAGATTGGTATTTGGTTACTCAAAACTCTTATTGAAGATGAGAAGAATGCTTCTGTAGGTCAATGAAAGAAATGAAATCTACAGAAAAACCACCACTGTGTATAACTAGAGGCTGTACAATCAGGAGGACAGGAAAGGTGGGTTTAAAAATGGTTTCATGTTGAAACTAGTTCCTAGTAGTTCATAGAGACTGGAGAGCTTGTCTGTGTTTTGCTTAGTCTGAGGTCTAACTCCTAGTTTACCAGTCTGGAAGAGTTTTTAGGAACAGTTTACTTACCTGTTGTGCACACTGGAAGAGAATTCTGTGTTGAATGGAAACTGTGGCTGCATCTATGGAATCCCTGGTAAAACAGTTGGTGCTGTTAACAGTATTTTCACATAAATGACAATCCACCTCAACTAGGCTATATCCATGGGTTTATAGTCAGTTTGTTGAAGCCGACAGGAAGAATCTTGATTCAGTCTTCTAACTTGCTGTTCTTTGTTTCCTTTTCCAGGGCCTTCAGGGGGTTCTTGCTAGCATTGTTATGAGACTCAAGTCCCTGACACCTTAGTGCTCTTGTGAACTATTCTCTTTGTGGTTCCTCCTTTTTCATATTAACAGTTTTCATTTCAGCCCAGGTTCCTAATTCATACTAATTCATATATATACACACATATATATATCTCCTTGCTACGCAAATTCTCTATTGTAATTTTACAAGACAAACTTCTGTTTTCAGTGAGCCATTGCAGTCTATTTCTATTGAAATTCCTAGAGAGCTAAACCTGTCCTTCTTGGGGGTTAACCATTGTAAAACTATCACTAAGCTCTTGATTTTCTTAAGGCTATGGCTGAGATGATGGCCGAAAACTACCATAACATATGGGCAAAGAAAAAGAAAATGGAGCTTGAAGCAAAAGGTAATATTTACTATAGATATTTATAGTATTTTAAGTTCTCTGTAATTAGCTTAAGTGATGTATTTGAGAAGAATGGAAAGGGGGAGGAAAGGAGCAGCAAATTTAAATTGACAAAGAGGAAACAAAAGGAATCTATTCTTAAATGTATATTTTGTGATTTTTACTGCCTGGAAGTTCTTATAATACTGAGTGTAACAGGTCCTATTGAAATGGTTTACCAATGCAAATATATGAAAGGAAGTCAAAGCTTGTAAATAAATTTGAGCTACATTAATACATTTTACTCCTAGCCTTAATTTTTCAGACTATTGCCCAAGGAGCTCTGATTTAATTTGAATTATTTCATTATTGCAGGTAGATCTGAAAGGGTGTATACTAAGAACTGCACATATTATGTGTTGAATTGACAAGCACATAAACGATCCCAATTTTATGTGTCAAGTTATCTCTGCATACTTACATGATAAATTTTGCCATGTATTATGTAACTTACTGTTTCTCCTCTGTGTTATCTGCAGATAAAATTGTATTTGCACATGGAGGAAAAAATATTTGGAGAAACAGCAAGATCTCATTTGCAAATAACTGAAGCTAGGGTTTTGTCTTGTCCAAACCTGTCAAGTCTAATTATCTGCATGAAACATGGCCTTTGTTTGTTTTTAAACTATTGTACGCTTGCTTTTGTTCATCAGTTGTAAGCTTCCAGCAGAGGTACAATAGTTAAGGTCTTATGAGAAAGTAAATTTTGTCCTGGAAGTGCCTTTGATAAATCACCATGAATTTCCATACCTTTGATTATATTTCCCCTTAATACAGATTTTAATTTTTATAGCCTTTTAAAAAACAAACAAACAAACAACTTTAAACTTTGAAAATTAGTCATAGGATATGCTAAGTTCAGGAAGTCATGGGCTGCAGGAAGAACAGTGGAGTTTTTGCCTTCAAGCATCACTTTGATGAGAAAACTGTATAATATTTGTAGTGTTGTGCAAAGGCGTACAGTGCTGGGAAAGCTAGACACAGACTATAGTGAAGGAAGGAGCGGCTTGATGGAGAAATTCTTTGAGTGAAAAGTAGGCCTATCTGTCAACTGTGCAAAACCTGACTCTCAATGAGTGTGCAGTTTTTCCTACAGTATATACATATGCTAGGCTTCTAATATCGTTTTATACCCATGGAAAGAACAGAAGATTAATGCAGATTGTGACTGTTTTTCATTTAGGACTTTTCACATACATAAGTATATTAACCACCTGAAGACTGCACGTGTCATTCCCCTTCACTGAACATTGACTGTATTTATTGTAATTCATTGAAGGGTCTTTTATAGACTTAATGACTTCCACAGATAGGGCATGTATGCTTCCTGTGCTTAGAATGCATTTTTGCATGTCTGTTTTCAGCTGTAATAAGGTGGATAATAGAATAAAATCCAATCATCCCAGTTTTAAAGGCTGTACTTCCTAAAAAAGAATACAAACCAACTGAAAAATCAGACAATCAGACTTGCCCGCTGGGTTAACATTTTGAATATACTTAAAGGGATTCAGGCAGGACTAATGGCAAATTTTATATATATCACCTAAGGATATGTCTCTGATATTTTCTAGAAGGAATTTGTTATTTTTTTAAAAAATACTATTGCTAGAGCCTTAAGATAGTATATAGTTCTGAGTCTGATCATTACCCTTACAGTTTCCTGGTATTTCACAGAAAGTGTCATAGAAATTTATTATGTCCTGTGATATGATGGTGATTTTAGAAGGAGAAATCCTTAGACAGTTGCTTTTCATGCAAGCATTTTGATTAATAAAAGTAACATTATTTTCGTCTCACATTAATGATCTACATGCAGAGAAGTGTCAATACATCAGTTATTCCTAAGCAATACAAATAATTTATCCTGTTTGCTTCTCTGTTTTGGCAATGCTCTTTTAATTAGATTGGAAAATTGTCTAACTACATTTGAATAACGTACTCTAATTTTCTGTCTCTATTACTGTGAAGTCAAATGGTATCACTTTCATTTCATTTCATATATGTGTGTATCTTGCTAACCTCTATGAACCCTTTTTGTTGTCATCAGAATGTTTAAAAGCAGGACTCGTGTTTATATATTTGTTTGAATCTTGGTTTTCTTATGAAATGATGTGTTATTTATTGAAGTGTTTTCAGTTTCAACAAATAATTTTAATACACATTTGTAGCAAGGGTTTTTGCAGTAAGTTCAGTGTATTTACCTGGCAGCAATTGATTATGTTGGAACTGTTTTTGTAGCCACATGAAGTTTATGTCTGAATGTTTTTTAAGTTTGTATAAAGACTTAGAAAAGTACACTGTTATTATTTCAGGTTAGATTTTATTGTAATGTGGTACATATTATTATTATGACAATCTTTTAAAGTACTGGGACAGATAGCTCTAACTGCTTTTTAATTCTCTTGATGTTCTATAGTAGGAGGAGGCAACCATCCCCTTCTTGTTCCTTATGATACACTCACAGCCAAAGAAAAAGCCAAGGACAGAGAAAAAGCACAGGATATTCTGAAATTTCTACAGATTAATGGATATGTTGTCTCCAGGTAATTCTCTGTTTAGTATTAGTATCACAGAAGATTTCTAGTACTCTTAGTATCTGCTTGCTTTCTTTTTTTTAATTAAAAAAAAATATCAGTGGTCATTTTAAGGTTTTAGTTACCTGGGAGTAAGAATGAATCACAGAATTTCAGTGCTGGAAGGGTCCGCAAAAGATCATCTAGTTCAACCCCCTGCCAGAGCAGGACCACCTACACCAGGATCACACAGGAACACATGCAGGCGAGTTTTGAATATCTCCAGAGAGGGAGACTCCACAACCTCCCTGGGCAGCCTGTTCCCATGCTCTGTCACCCTCACAGTGAAAATTTTTTTTCCTTGTATTTACATGAAACTTCCTGTGCCTCAGCTTCCACCCATTGCCCCTTGCCCTGTCATTGGGCACCACCAAGAAGAGCCTGTCTTCATCCTCTTGGCACTCATTCTTTACATATTTATAAACACTGATGAGCTCCTTCCTGTAGAACATTGTAAGGAGAAAATGGGTTATGGAGATAGTAGGCAGGGCTTTTGGAAGGTACAGAGATCTCCAGAGTATCTGCATGTCTTCTCCCTCTGATACATGCAGATTTTAGTAAACTTGTTGATTTTCTCCAAGTGATAGAATTATTAAGTCTTCTTCATAGGTCAGGCACACGTGCCTACCTCTCCATAGGAATTTCCAGGCAATGGCTTTAGTAAGACCATTTAATTTCTAAAATCTGTTACTCATTTCTTTCATCTGAATTAGTTTGTAGTGTTATTGAACTATTTCAGAAGTGAAGAGTGCTGTTTTTAAAAAGTTTTTTAAACAGTGTACAGTGCAAATGCAATCAACAATTCAGTGCATACACATGCTGTTCTTTGCAGAATAACAGGCATAATTTCTTTTGATTTTGATATATGTAGCATGAATATAATTTTAAATAAGTTGGAGGCTTAACTGCCTAATCGGTGTGGCTTAGGAAATTTGAGTCACGAGGAAAGGCTGAAAGCATATCTGAGATTTGTATGACTTTAACATTAATAAATGAATGGAACAATCACATAGATAGCTTTAAGTAATCATTGTGAATTAATTAGCCTACCACATCTACTTAAAATCTACCTACTTCCTACACAGTACTAATCTATATTAATAATTACTGGAGTAAATAGTGTCAGACTACATGGAGAGGTAAGACTATATGAATCTTTCTTCATGTGTGAAAATTGACTTGCTTCTTTCTCCAGAGGATTTAAGGACTTGGAATTAGACACACCTTCCATTGAGAAACGTTTTGCCTACAGTTTCCTTCAGCAGCTTATAAGATATGTGGATGAAGCCCATCAGTATATTCTGGAGTTTGGTATAGTACTCCTTGTTTATTTTCTGAAGAAATATTAACTAAGATGTTTGATATTATAAAGGCAACAATATATTTTTTTTTTTAATGACACATTCTTGAACTAGGAGTTTTCCCTCTTGTTGCTTATAGTTGATGAAAATGAAGGATTTTGGAAAGTTATGTAATTTACATACTCATTTTGCTTTCCCGTATTCATTCCAGTTTCCCATATTCATTTGTCAGATGAAAAATGTTTAGTGAAAATTTATAATGACTTTCACTCTTTGAAAAAGAAAACGAGCTGCCTTCTTGTATTTATGCAGAACTTTCTCTCATGTGCACATTAATATTTACATGTAATACCTTTTTCATAGAACAAATTAAACCAGCCATTTGTATCATTCTGCAGTTTCTTCTGGAGGAGGAAGTGGAGTAGAGAAAATTCTTTAACAAACTCCCACAATGGGAATGTTCTTTCATAAACACGCTGCACATGTTTTGTCAACAGTTAAGAAGTTAACTTGATCTGCTTTTGTTAAGGATAAAAAAAATTTAAAAACCCCAAACAACCAAACCCAAAAAAAGATTGGTGACCCAAGTAAGCTTCTTACATGATTAGTAAAAGCCAAAAAAAGAAACCTGGCCAGAGGCAGCTAGATTACGACCATGTGAGTTACAACGCCATATAACACATACTGTGCCTTGTGTCTAGGCATAGGCGTTGTAATTGATAGTATTAATGGCAGGGTTAGCAGGGACAGTGAATATATCAATGGTCATCCAAAAGCCTGTCTAGTTTTAAAGTGGAAATTATCAAATTTATTGTATGCCATCGTTACTTACAGTAGCAAAAATCTGGCCTTGATAACTCGCTGGGTTACTTCTGCTAATGCTTGATTATCATAGCTTCATTCTATTTAATTATTTTGACATAACTGCAAGAACAACGATGAATAAGTATTGAAACACTGGTGGAACAAATACCTTTCATGTCCCTCAATGGATTAGCAAAAAGATGATGATAATTGAGGTACAGTCTAGGAGCTGTTCCGGATGATGTCTGTATGAAGCATTTTGATTTTTTTATAGTAATGGGGGAAATTAAGCACTTTTAATTTCAGTTAGGTAGTTCTAACCATTAATTATATTATTTTAAAATGTCCACAAAGAAGTAGTAAAAATAGGGTACTTTCATCTGGGAACAACTGGAGAATGGTGTTCCATTAGAATCTGAGTTCAGGCTGCCGAATTGTCACCAATAGCTAGAAAAATACAAACACATGATGAGATTTTAATCTCAAAAAATATCCATAATATCTTTGGACTATGAGATGTCTACATTTTAAAGAATATCTGGAACAGTATTCTTTATGAATTTTATTTGCTGTAACTTTTTTTTTCTCATGAGGTGATCATAAAATGCCACCTTATCTAATATATATACTGTTTGTGTTATCTTAAATCAATGTCTAAAGACAGCTAGTGTTTGTTGGCAGTGTACCCTTTCTAAGAAAAATGCAGAGTAGACTGTAATTAGGATATATTAAAAAGAGCTTAATTTTCTTCTCTCTGCAGATGGTGGCAGCAGAGGCAAAGGAGAGCAATTCCCATATGAACAAGAAATCAAGTTTTTTGCCAAAGTACAGTATATCTTTGTTTATTCTTTGTCATGCAGTAAATAGTTGAAATGAGAATGTATTTGTTGTTGAATGCTGTTGTTATATTCGCAGTTTTCTGTGTTAGATTCATTATTTTGTAGTCAGTAGTCATAAACCAGTAGTCATAAAAATAGCTTGAAAATACTGTAGGACAAAGTATAGATGTGGAAAATTTACAGGACTATATTCTCATTATGTTACGATGTTTTTCATAAGCTCCCTACATTTTCTGTTTCTAATTCTGAAGATTTTTCTCCTTTTCAGTCTTCAGACAGATAGATGTGAGCAGTACTTACTGGAATTAACACAGCTTTGTATCTGTCAGTGCCACCTTCCTCATTCCTTCCCTTGTTTTAAAGCCATGTTGATGTTGCCTTCAGGAATTCACAGAATGGTTGAGATTTAAGCACCCACTGGAGGTCATTTAGTTTAAATTCAGTGCTCAAGTGATGCCACCTAGGGCAGATTGCTCTGTGTTTCAGTTTGTTCCCATTGCCTCTGGTCCTGTTATGGGGCACAACTGAAAAAAGTCTGGCTCTACCTTTTTCGCATCCTCTCTTCACATATTTGTACACATTGATGAGATCCTCTCTGAGCCTTCTCTTCTCCAAAGAGTCCTATCTCGCTCAATCTCTTCTCATTTGAAAGATCCTCTAGTTCCTTCATAATTTTTGTGGCTTTTCCCAGTATGTCCATTTTTCCTTTGTACTGAGGATCCCAGAACCACATACAACACTGTGGGCTCATCACTACTGAGCAGCAAGAAGGAAGCACCTCCCTGCACCTGCTGATAACAGTCTTGTCCAATGCAACCCAAGGTGCTGTTGGCTGCCTTGGCACTGAAGGTGCATTGTTGACTTATGGTCATGAACCCACTGAGACCTCCTTCTCTGCAAAGTGGCTTTCCAGCTGGTCAGGCCTCTGCACCTGTACATGGGATTATTCCTCTCCAGGTGCAGGACTTTGCATTTACCCTTGGTAAAAAGACTTGAGATTCCTGACAACTTCTTTTTATGTCAAGAAGGTTTTACACATTCTTAAATTAAGAAAATCTGCTGCTTATGTCTTTCATGTATAAAATCTTGTATAGCTTTTCCATATTTACAGTGCCTTTTGGTGAATAAGCAAAGGCATCTGTTTGCAACATATTCTAATGCTGATATCCTTGTGCCGAATTGTATAGCTTAAAGTACCTGGAAGTCCATATGGTACTATTTGCAAAGTTCACCAATTCAGAAGCTAACTTTCCACCTTCTTTTGCATTATGCTCCAAAGAGGAAGCCATTTCAGATTTTCTTATTGACTAATTGTTTTGGATTTCTTCCTGGCTGACACTGAGTAATGGGCACTACATGAAGTAAACCGGAAATCTGAAGTGGACAATGCACATAATGTGTGAGGACATTCTGGAAATTTTATTTGATAGCATCTGAAATTAAGTGCCATTACTGTGCTGACAGTCATAAGTGAATTTTTCTTATACTTACATTAAAACGTATGAATGTCAACGGTTGTGTCTGGGTGTGTGGTACCAGACACATAAAGTGTGGACAAAACGAAATTATACTTTCTGCTTTGTACTCCTTCTAAAAAGAAACAGATCAAGTCCCACAGTTAATGTACAACTTTGTTTATTGCCTTTCCTAATTTTAAGTGACTTGAATGCTAAGTAAATTCACAGAGGAATAGACATTAACAAAAAAAACATAGAAATTTATAACCAGAAAATGTATTTGAAATAGCCTGTCTTTAGTTGTGACTTTCAAAGAGCAAATAGTAAAGAAAGCCCTGAGATAATCACTTCTTTTTCCTGTGATTTCAGGTTGTGCTCCCTTTGATTGACCAGTATTTTAAAAATCATCGCCTGTATTTCTTATCTGCAGCGAGTAGACCTCTCAGCAGTGGAGGTCATGCCTCTAATAAAGAGAAAGAGATGGTGACAAGGTAAAAAACAATATTTATGTGTATGCATATGTGTGCTTGTGTTTAAACAGCAGCAGTCAATAGTGGAAAAGTTAGAAGTGGGAGGCAGACAGTTCTTTTTATGAATATGCTAATGAAAATTTTTTCACTTTCTTTTCCTGTTAGGAATATTCATTGTATAAAATGAAGAGAGAAATACAGAGTTATGATTATATGCTGGGAAATAGTAGTAACAGTAGTAATATCACAGAAATACCCGCTTGACCTTTTTGCGAAGCTATCTACTTTTTAGACCAGCTATCTGAGATTTGTTTTCACTTAGTTTCACTTCTGATTGAATTGAAACACGTATTTCTCATCTAGTAAGGTGGACTATGAGCTTCACAGAGGAACTACTGCATACCTGTAATGTGCAGGTATCCTATTTACTTTCTTGGCTGTTATCAGGTACTGAACTATGCAAAACTACTTGCTGCTCTATAAGGCTGACAGCCAATTAATGGTCATACAGGCTTGTGGGGTTTGCAAGATTGTGTGAATACTGACTGACGTTTCTAGCAACAGCACTAAGCATAAGTAAGTAAGAGCTGTTTTGACCCTTATTTATCTCATGAGCTTGTATGATCTGTAAGCTTGGCTGAATAGAATTCTTCAAAGAATTTTGAAACTCTATCAAAATGCGTGCATCTAGATAATTTTCCATTCTGTGAGCTGCTGGTCATGTGTTTGTGATGTCTGGGATAACAATATTTCAGTTACTAAGTCATTAAAATAAACCCCATATTTCTGGAGTATATCAAACCTGAATGCATTGGCATACATGCTGCACAGATTCAGAACTCCTGCACATGCGCTCTCTGCCTCTGTGAGATTCCTGAAAATGTAGCCCAGCAAAAGGATGAGAGCTGCTGTCACACTTAATTGAGTTATGTGCCATCCAGAAGTGCCAACCAAAGAGAAGAAAACAAAGGCAAGGAAATCATTAATGAATAATAGCTATGAACAATGCTGTTGAGCAGTTTATTTCTTAATTATCAAGATGCAAAGATTATAGAAACTACATTATATGATCCATCTCCTGAAGGGTTGTTTTGGGCCATTTTAATAGATTCCAAACATTATTTTTTGTGGGGTTTTGCTTTGGTTTGTTTATTTATTTATTTCTTTGTTTAGTTTGGTTTGTTGTTTTGTATGATTGTCAGGGTTGGTTTGGTATGCTTTTTTCCTCTCCCTCCTTTCTACAGTATTGTAGAAAGTTAGCTAAAGCTGAATTTTGGATTTTCTGCAGAGTTTTCCCTGTAAATTTCCTTGAACGTAATGCCTATGTAAGGTTTTCTTCAAGCTAAGGGCAGTTTCTGACTGCTTTATATTTTACAGTGTAGAGAAACTTGCATTCATTAAACTATGGAAGAGTATAAATGTGGGTACTGGTAATGCAGTGGCAATGTTAACCAGTACACTAACCCTTCCACAGTCAGCAAATATATAAAATCCAGATCTGTTTTGAGGGCAATTATGGGTTAGACACCTTTGTGAAATATAGTGGCATTCTATTCCATCTGATTTTTAACCAGCCTCTTCAGAATTGTTTTTTGCATTTCTCGTCCATTGAACCATCTTTCAAGTCTTTGTACTATTGCAGATGTATAAAATGACTTCTGAGCATGAATCTAAGTGCTGGCCATTTGGACATCTTTATTTATCTATCTATTTATTTGTTTATTTAAGCTAAACTGATTACACAAGATATAATAGGTTCAGTCTGACTTTCTGAAAACACAGAAAATAAGATAGATTGTGAGCCATTTATTGTGTTTCTTACAGCAGACAAAAGATTTATTTGATGCTAACATGCTTCTGTACAGATGTTTCTGTTGGATTGGGTGAACCAGGGCCTCATAAAAGAAGCTTCATAAAATAAAAGTGAACAGAGATCCCTGGACATGAACCAACCAGACTCGTTCCTAAAACAAAGCAGTTGCTGATGCTATAGTTGATCACCGTGCACTGGCTGATTAGCTGTATTCAGTACCATATTAACCTTGCTTTTCTGATTATGGACATAAAAGTTACCATTTGACACCATGCTGTTGTCTGTCAATGGAACTATATGGTCACATCTTATCCATAAATTGTGAAGAGATGCTAATGGTGGTGTCTTGCTTTTAAATCAGAGACTGATAAATAGCCTGTGTTCCTAATAATTAAATGGCTTAATAAAATGACATGATACTGGTCATGCCATATACAGCAGATGAGGGGTTTTGCAGCACAAAATATAGCATCAAAATTGATGTTTCTCTCAGAGAAAGTTCTCAGACTGAAGTGAATCACAAGATGGAGATAACCCTTCCTAAATCTGGAGATCAGGTCAATTTGGGTAGGGCAGTATGCTCCTGCTTGTATGAATTAACTCAAGACTTCATTCTTCATTGTTCTGAACAGGGCATTGCTCATCAGCACAGATAGTAACCGAAAAGAAATCATTGACCATATCAATTTTTATTGTTTGTTTTAACCATGTAAGGGGCTCTCTCTCATGTTAGGTATGTGTTTGAAAAGGATTTCTCACTTTGTTCAAGGTTGCAAGATCCAAATTCGACTAATTAAACATTTACCATCAAGCACTTCAGGGAACCTGATTTGCTTACCTTTTGCTCTCAAACTGTCGGTGGTATCCTGAATAGCACACTGACCACATTTTACTTCTCAAAGCTTGGATGGTTCTTTCTTTGTGAGTTATCATATAGTACGCTTTTATATTAATTAGCTTTGCTTGTAATTTTTTCTTTTTGGTTATTTCTTTAATTATAATGTGTGCTTATTTAACCACGTTTGTTAAGAATATGCACTTAAAAACTCTTTCTTTAGTACTCTGTCCCACATTCTGCTCGGATAATTGATTCTTTCTGCGTGACATCATGTTGCTTTTACTGCTCATATATCAGCTGTTATTTTTTTCTTTCTTCTCCCCTCCCTTATTTTTTTCCCTTCTCTTCTCTTTTATTTTTCTTTTGTCTTCAGCCTGTTCTGCAAACTTGGAGTTCTTGTCAGGCATAGGATTTCACTGTTTGGTAAGGAGACCCTTGACAAATACTAGCATGGCCATCACTTGGTTTTCTTTGCCTTTTTTGCATTGTGTTATGTGCTGCTTTATTGTATGCTGCATGGCTCTAATGCATGGTCTTCACAGACTAGTAATTGTTTAGGCTAGTAGATCACAAAAATTATTAGATGAAATAAAAAGCTTTTGTAGTTATCACTTTGGGATTTTTTGTTTAATTTTCTGTGTGTGTCAACTAATATCTGGATTTCATTATCCTACCAAATAATTTTGCTGAACTAATTATAATTACTAATTTGTTATTTTATTCCTAATTGATTGTCTTATTGCCCTGAAAATCACTTAATTGAAGTAAATTTGAAGTCTACATGGAGTGTATACATTATATGAAATGTGTGGCACTGTCACATACTCTGCAAATTAGGATAGTTGAAATAGCGCATCCTATGCATTCATAGCTTCTAGGATGGATACATTGCGACATTCAACATCCATGAACATAGCTAATTGGGTAATTAGTGAGTGAACTAGATGATTTTTTTTAAGATAGTTTGCATCTAACTAAATTCCTATATATTTCATTCCGTTTGATGGGAAGGAATTCACTTGCTGCAGCATTGTGGTGTTTAAAAAGCTTACAGACTGTTATGAAAACCATTAAACTGAGAAGAAAGATCAGAAGTTACTTTGGGATGAGCTGAGTGAATTTGCCTGTAAAGCCAAAAAAGATCATAGGACAAATGGAGTTATTTCTGCAGCCATGTGGCATTGTTGCAGCATTTTCTAAAGAGTGGAGTATGTTACAAATGTACACTTAAGTTCCAGTTCATACCCTACCTAGGTTGTTCCTTCAAAGAATGAACTAGCTCAGGTATACTATTAAAATTTTGCAAATTATTTTTGTTACTGTATGAATTTGTTTTTCTGACTTTTTTTTCTAAGATGAATATCAATTGAAGTTAAAAATCTAAGTCAGTGTAACTTTCTTCAGTAATAAAGAAAAGATCCTTTCCACTCCATATCTCATCTTGCTTGTTTCTTGTTGACTGGGTTCAAGTGGTAGAAGGAGTTAAGTCAGATGGGATCAGTTGAGTATTCATTATGGCTACAGTTTGTTTTTTTTAACTCTTTTCCTAGTGTGCAGTAACTAGCGGAATACAAAATCTTCATGCCAACACAGATGGGTACTGTAGTTTTTTCCTTGAGTTATGACAAGGTCACCATAAGACTCCTGAGCATGGTTGTTTACTGTGGATGTACTAATTCAAGTCAAAGTCACCTTACAATTTGCCTTACCTTGACGGTGAATTGTGTAACGTCAGAAAACCTGATTAAAAGAATTGCACTTACACCAGTAAAGACAAAGCCTTTGTAGAGTGGGGAAAATGCTTCTGAAGACAGCCTATGAGCACAGTTTGGGCTTAAAAAGCCATTTGTGCATTTTGGAAGCATCTTGAATGAGCACGAGTTGCTCAATAATAACTTTTATGGGTAGTGAGGACTTTGGTTATAACAAACAGCAATAGGCTATACACTTATGCTGTATAGATGTTCTATATTATTGTGAATTTGAATGGTACTTCAGAAGATCCAGCTGCAGGTATGAAAATTGTTAATAAATTCATGTAACTTAAGCTGTGTATAGATGTCCTGACAAAATAAGAAATTAAGCATGCAAATCTTCCAGAGTGAGCTTGAACACTTTGACATCTGGTGTCACTGAGATTATGGAATTGTAATTCACCGTGTAATTATTATTTCTTTACGCTGTGAAAGTAGGTTTTGGGCACAGTAATTTACTGTTCGAGAGCTGTAGCTGCACATCAGTAAGACTGCTTTGATTTACCGTATTTTAAGGGGCTGAATTTGCAAGGTTTAGTGAATAATCTTGGTGAATTGAGCACTTGAACTTATATTTTCTCAATTTATAAAATTAATTTATATGAGTAGTTTGATTCAATTTTTCTATTGTTTAGATCTCCAGTAAGGCATTCTTTCTATATAAGTATGTATTTTTTGTTAATAAAATCTCCATACAGGTAAAATGTAACAAAAAATAGCTATACATTAGATAAGTAAGGCTTGATTTTGCTCATTCATTTTTAGGAACCTAGAGAAATTAATTAGAGGAGATCCTAGAACATAAACAGAAGGTTTTCTGAGCCTAATGACATGCTGAATCTATTAGTGACCTACCACTGAGACATCCTGGAATCAATGTTCACAGCACTTTCACAATACAGCGAGAGATTTTTTTCCTCCTGATATAACAATAAATCTTTCTAAAATATATAGGATTGCAGCTCATGTTATTATAAGAATTCAGTTGTACAAACCCCATTTGTACTACATGCTGTACAGTGATCACACCATCAACCTGATATTTATACTAGCTCCTTGGATACTTTTGGCTTAAGATCTCTTGAACATGTGGATTTGTATTTGTATATATCCAGCCTCTGTTGCTTTGAGTTCTGTGAAGAGTTCATTTAAAGAACATCTCAATGTCAGTTTTTATCCTCCTGAATTATATTTATCACTTGCTTTCCTTTCATGATGTAATGGCACTTTATATACTGTATGTTCATTTCTACATCAGAGTATTCTGTATCTGGTTTTCAGCGTTTTGAATATCAGTAATATTATTAATTAATAAAAAAATACATATTTTTAATTTATTCAAGACAGAAATATACACTGCAAAATACTGAATACAGTACTAAAACTAGTTTGATTAGAATACCCCTCATTTTAAGTTTCATGGCGCAGTTAAAAAAAAAATATGGCCTTCTGAAATTCACTTCTGACCTCGGGTTGAAAGCAAACTGATTCCCAAACTGTTTAATTCAAAAGGATAGTATCTCTGGAGTTTTAACTGTGGTATTTTAAGTAAAATTTTAAGTGTTTTTTTCTTTAGGTGTGGATTTTTGTTTCACTGTGTCGTTAAAACACTTTTCAAACAGGAAAAAAAAAGCAGATTGCGTTTTATGACATTCTGGTATAAATCCTACCCAAAGGAGACATTCCAGGAGAGAAGAAATGATAATTTTGAAAGTCTATTTTTAGCATTACGTGGATAAAACTGGTCAAACTCTAGTATGTCAGTGAGATTAAATTGAAGTGGGATGTGTTTATCATGGTCACTGAGTTCTGCTTTGCTATTGTAGTCTGTGGAACCAACCACACTATAGTATCTGCTACAGGCATATGACTATAGCTTGTCTTATTTTCAGTGTAACTGAAATTGTTGTATTTCTGACCCTTCCATCTGGTTTCAACATATGGAGTACCTGATTCCTGATAAATATATGCTTCTTGAAATATGTCTAAGTTGTAAATGGATTGCCAATGTAAATTTTCAGGGCACTCGAGTGAGCATCTCTTTACTGTGCTATGGTGCACAGTGTGTACACACCTGCACAGTGAATTAAAATACTGTTTCATGACAGTCTATTTTGCAGGCTATGTCCAGGCTGCTTTGAGTACTTACCTCCTCCCTGCTGTTTTTAGTACAGTCCTGCACTTGTCTCTTCATCACCGCTGGCACTCTTATTACCAGAGTAGTTAAATAATAAGGGGAAAAAACAGGAGCTGACAAAAAACCTTAACCTTTTGAGGTGGTCTTTTTTGGTAGGATATTTTTTTAGGCCACTTCAGCTTTCTCATTTGCTCTATGTTCACATGATCACCAGTGCCAGTTCAAAGAGGGTGGGGCAGCTTGGCTAGGTGCAGCTATGGAAGCTGTGGTTCATGTTTGTTTAATTTACTCTGGATGAACAGCAATATTTCTTAGCTTGATATTGTAGAATAACAATCTCAGTGCTCCTCACACTCCTTCCATGCAGTTTAGGGTTTTGTGATCTCTATTTCACTGACAGTTACTAATTCAGTTGTATATCTGCCTACATTTTCAAGTGATATAGCCACCAGTGGGAAAGTATAATACACTGTATGCAGACAAAAGTACTTTCAGAAATCTGTCTTATTTTAAAGATTCAGTGTGGGGGTTAATTTTGGTTTTGTTTAGTTTAATTTAGTTTTGTTTTTCTAATTGAGAGATGTTAAGTATTTTGAGAGGCAGGAAAGTGTATTTTCATTTTTGCAGAGATTCACATATTTGTTTAATACCCAAATATCTTAAATAAGCTGTGAATCAAGTTTGTGTAGCCCAACTCTGTCCTGAATGTTGAAAGGGAATTTAGAGGTGGCTTGTACATGGCAATATCTTGGAATGTACATATGCACACTGGGATGTTGTGTGTAAGTTCTCTTTTTACATATCTAATGCTGAACAAGCCAATTTATTATAAGAGATGCCTATTATGTCAGAGATTGTTACTCATGTGGGTCACACCTGATCTGGCTGTTAATGGTTGCAGCCTATTGGTAGAGAACTAACCTTTTGGAAGATGTTTTATATTCATAGTCTCTTCCTGCAATAGCAACTGGTGAAAGTTAACACCTTTTATATTATGGAGAGGGGAAAGAAATGTTCAGATAAACTTGAATCAATTAAAGCAAAATGAAAACCAGACAATACACTGCATCTCTTATTAACCCCACATTTAGTGCTTCCATCTTGACTGCCTTAGCTATTTGATGAGAGATGCTTTACTGCATTTGTGTAAACAAGGCTAAGACAACAAAATGCATGTTTTTTAACTTGAATGTAAAATTATGCAGAAGTTCAGTTGCTCTTCTGCTATGTCATTTACTCTTTCATTAAAATCAAAGGCACAGCAGAGTGTAAGTATGCTGTACAGTATGCACAGCTTAATTGGTTGATACTTTTCCTCCGTTTAGGAAATGATGCAACGTCAATAGTCAACTGTCTTCACATACTGGGCCAGACCTTGGATGCGAGGTAATACTGAATATATTTCCTAAAGTACAAAGAAAATCACCTGAGAAAATAATATGCAGCCAGATTTGGGCTACTTGTGTAAGGCTACAGAAATACAAAACTCTAAAACCCATAGTACTGAAAAGAATTCCCATAGCAAAGTCAGTTAATTGCTAGCTAATTACTAGTGTTTGGCAGAACAGTACTTGTAGGTTACAGTTTCAACTTCAGTTTGGAGCAGTGGTGTCTATGAACTTATGAATGAATGCTTATCATTATTTCATCTGGTTTTAATCATGTAGTAGTCCCCAAAATACAATAAGATTAGAAACATTTTTTTCTTTGCTTACACTGATTAATAAAAAGAATTCTGAAGTTATATATATGTGGAGTAAAGTAAATCTGTCTCCTGGACGATTTTCATTGCAAGGTTTATTCAGGTTCTAATTTGAACAAAACCACCTTTTTACGTCACATTTGGTGGTACTTGTACTTTAAACTGATCTGCTTAAGCCATTGTGAGTTGTATGGATGAGATGGCCTTAAAATATTGAAGTGTAGTATGTTGCTTTTCATTACCTGTACAGTCAACTAAGTATTTGTGCCGATAGTTGATGTGTAGTTCTTTGCAGTTGTGAAGCAAAACGTAATAGTTTACCTCCATGGAAATTTAAGGTAACTTTTTTCACTTTGCATTTACTCTCAAATGATTGATCTCTGCAGTGGCTTGAATGAACAGATTTTACTTTCTATAGGTTGTTCTGCTTTGAGATTTTATATTATCAGAAGATGGAACATTTTTCTTCAGATCTTTTTGGTCTGTTTCATACAAACCAAGACTAGGCTTTATTCTGTGCTTATCTAATAGAATGTTATTTTTCATTATTTTTGCATGCTATATACAGGACTGTTATGAAAACTGGCCTAGAATCTGTGAAGATGGCATTGAGAGCATTTTTGGACAATGCTGCTGAGGATCTGGAGAAAACACTGGAAAATCTTAAGCAAGGCCAGTTTACACACAGCAGAAACCAACCAAAGGGAATTACACAAATCATTAATTATACTACAGTTGCTCTCCTGCCAGTGCTATCTTCATTATTTGAGCATATTGGACAGCACCAGTTTGGGGAAGATTTGATATGTATGTATCATTTAGTAGTGCAGTGCCACTGAAATATCTGTAATGACAAGCAGTAGGCATAACTAGACTCAGTTCTGTTAGAGAAAGACAAATTATAAGTGATTTTCACAAAATTGCTATAGATTTTACCTGATATTTGCTATAATTGCCCTAGAACAGTCTGCAGGTTTTAGTGGACTTTGTGTAAATATTATATCATATACAGATGTTATTACACAGTCAGAAGGCTTGGTTTTGTTCATAATTTGAACATACATTTAGTGAGACTGTCTTGTATGAAATGTTGCTTGGTATGAGTTACATTTTATTTGTTCTGTCTATAAATGAGGCTATGCTGCAGGAATGATATATCGTCATGCATGCCCCTTGACTCTGCATCACTTAGGAGAGAATTTGAGTGGGTACATCTCAGAGCCTATGGAGCTTCTGAAGAATTAAGGCACTGGAGAAAGGAATCTATATTAGTCTCTTTATATGAGATTTCTGTGAAGATTCTGATGATAGCAGATTCATATGTCCTTTATTTTCCCAGACTCAGTCTCAGCAAGACAAAATTTTGCAATCTGCAACACAAAACTTTAATTTTACATATTTTAGGAATGCTACATGAATTCTACTGTGCAGACTGCAATGAAGGAGGCAGTTCTACTCTGTACAGATAACTTAGTTAAGGAAATAGCTGAGAGAAGGATTTGTAAGAAAGGAATCTCAGATTATATTTTTCCCTTTTTAGAATCTGGAAAAGTGTAATTTAAAATAGCATTAAGAGAACAGTTTCTTTAAAATTCAGAGTTGCATTGATGGATTCAAATGTGATGAGATGTAAACATCCATTTTCACATAAAATTGTTGCTGTAAAATTCAAGAAACTGTGACAGTATCCAGTAAAAGTCATCTGTGGGGCTCACATACATCACTGGTTCATCATAAATCACTTTTTCAGACATCAACATGTTCATGCCATGTATAATTTTTTACCTCTGATGTTCCATGTTTTGGAAGTCAATACTTAGCCTTTGATATCACTTTAAATTAGTATTCTTAATCAACTATTCTATATATATATATATATACACACACATCACTGTTGTCAAACACCGAATTTAGAATTCATAAAGGTAGAATAAAAATATAAATTGAACATAAATTTGGCCTCTTCATTTTGTCTAGAGCAGAGTGCAAAGCCTAAGTTTTCTTATGCACAACTTCTCTTTACATCTTGTTAATATGTGCTTGCCATGTTTTTTGTATTACTTTGATGGCAAGCATCTTGACCTGGTGCTTATACCTAAGAGTAGTATTATGTGTACGGAGTACTCCATGGGCAAAGGTGGATCAGTGTACCTGAGGTTATTCTTATTACAAAAACCACTCAACTCCAAGATGATCTGAATTAAAATCATGGTGTAGTTAGAGTGTTGTCCTCTTTGATATTTAGATTGTTCTTACACTATTACTGCAGAATACACAGGGAAAGCTTTTTTTCAAATAGATGTTAAGATTATTCTCACATTTTTATGACTGAAACATTTGATAATTAAGACATGCTTTGGTGAAGTAGTATTTTTTGTAATCCTTGGTGAGTCTGAAGAGTGAATGAAATACTTGCCATTAACTGGTACCTGTGTCTAAATTTTTAAAAATATAAACTGATTAAAATAATTTAATACCTGCTTAAGAGCATTCCCTTTTTGTACTGTATTTATGTAGTGTTGTTAGATTGGTAAATTGACCTATTCCCTAATCTATTTATTTTTTACTTGAGATTTGTTGATACATATTGCATTAATAACTTCTTAGATTATGCAATTAGATGTTATCCATAAAGAATTGATATGCCATTAATTTCAGAAAGTTAGTGCACTAGTGCAATGTGTTTACCATCTTAGCTGGTTATTTAATGTTGAAGTGTTATAGAGGTTTTAAATGGAAGTTTTGAGTAAAAACTATAGCATTTGGTAGTCAGAATACTTTTTGTATTTAGAGAGTAATTTCAGTGGACTGACTTTGGTAGCTTAATATTAATTCAGTTATTGTCAAAAGAAATACAATTCAATTCTACGGAAATGTATTGCAAAGACAAATCTCTTTATACCTATAATTTTATTCTTCCCTTTAGTGGAAGATGTTCAGGTCTCCTGTTACAGAATATTGGCCAGTTTATATGCTCTGGGAACTAGCAAGAGTATCTATGTAGAGCGGTAAGAAGTGTTCTGTTTTCAATATTTGTGTTTCCATTTCATGATTCTTTGAGCATTTTGTATCTGCTAACCTTCCTCCAAGTTGTGTTTGGTCTATGTATACCTTATTCACCTAAAAATAGAAGTACTTAGATAATTTGGTTATTAAAATTAAATAGTTGCCATATAGTGACTAGCACTGTTCTGAGGGAAAGGTAAACAGAACTCACACATTTCAGATATTGGCAGTAGTAATCTGGGAAGTCCATATATCTGTACACAGCCTAGCAAATAAACCTGTGAATAATTCCAACCAGACACATCGCCTACCCTTGCTTTCTTGATGGCTGTATCATAGGAAACATGAAGACATGGATTTTTATAAATAGAATAATAGACATCTATGGAAAACCAATTTTGTAAGAGATATAAAATTAATTGGGTTTTATATTTGGCAAATAAATTATATGGGATGTGTAGTTAAGATGAAACATGGCAGGGCAAGTTACAATTTTCTTGTATGGTTGTCTGCAACCATTAGCACCAATGAATAGTGTATAGCATGCTCTTTGTCAGTGTATGTGATAGATATTTATGAAAACCTAATGAAAAGGAAAAAAAGGAAGAAGGAGCACACAGGATAAATAATAATGGGAAATAGGTTAGATTTAACAAAATTAAGTTTAATGAGTTACATCTACAAAGAACCTAAGTTTCTAAAATGAGAATGAAGATGAAACTTGTTAAATCCCATGAACTTCCAAACTGATATTGTGAATCTTGGATTTCTGTCACCTGTGTGACTCGGCTTCAGCAGCTAATGATTTCTCACACTTCTTCCTAAAGGTGGACTTTTACAATTTTGACACACTTGAGGACTTTTGATTATTACATAAATGTTGTTGTATATGTGAAGATATTAGAGCAAGTTTGTGTGTTTTTACACAAAATTTTCAGAGTTATTGATCAATAGAAGCAATTTCCCCTCTGTGAAGAACTTGACTTTTATGCCATGCTAAGTTCTGATTATTATTGTTTCTCAGAAAAAGACAATTATTCAAAGTTGTATTTGGACTCTTGGTCTATTCAGTAGCTTTTCCTTAATAGCAGAAATTACAAAGTCACTAAAGCTGAAAGTAATAAGAGAGAAGGAATTATGATTACTATGGTTTTTCTCTGCATGTTCCTCATTTGTGCTCAGCTAAGTAGGCCACTTTTGACATTTTATGTCTTAATATTTCATTCATGTATTATCAGAGTATTACTGGATGTCAGTTTCTGTTATCTGTTGTGTTGGTGATCATAATAATGTAGTGGCTTCTTTCTGTATGAGCTTGTTAGAATAAAACTGAGGCTAGTATACAACTCGAGTTGTTGTCAGTTGTCAAAGGTGTATGCTTGATATTGTTTCTTAATTCACAGGCAACGATCAGCACTAGGAGAATGCCTGGCTGCTTTCTCAGGTGCCTTTCCAGTGGCTTTTTTGGAAACTCATTTGAACAAACATAATATCTACTCAATTTACAATACCAAGAATGCAAGAGACCGAGCAGGTATTTAGAGAAACTCACACGATGGTTATGCAAACACAATTTCACTGTAAATGTGGCTTGTCTTAATATATGTATTTTTGCATACATTTTGTATTGCCAAAATTTCCTGTCTTGCTTTTGTGTTTCTTTCCTACCTCAATGGGCTAAGTCTGATGAAACCAAGTATTTTATGTTTCTAAAGATACCAATGTTTTAATTTTGAGATACAATTCTCAAAATACCACTTTGGAATCAGTTTAGTGAAGAGATTTTGCACATTTGTCGTATCTCAAATATATATATTTGGTTATAAAATTATATATTCTAATCAATACCTTTAGTTACTAACTTTTTCTATAAAGTATTGGGTCCCTAAAAAACACATGCTTGCAATTGCCTATATTAAGTAATGCATCCCTATAAAGTAAATACACTGCATGCACATTATTTTTTCTTTATTTGAGATGCAAGGCAGTGCAGATACTTTCCAGAAACATTATGTATGTTTATTTTGTGTATGCTTTTTCATTCTCTTCTGACACTCTTGATGTTTCTTATGCTAAAAAATAGTTGTTGAATGAGCTTCCAGGCACTGCTTGTTCCTACTATAAAAGGAAGAAAAGTTACAATGGTCTCCATTGCAATGTTCTATTGCAGTGCATTGGCACAATAATAAATGAATTGCACTAGTGTTCTATTGCACTTCTGCATATGTGCTGTCTATGAATTATCACAGATGTGTAGGTGACAGTGTATAACATGCTAGTTTATAATGACATCAATTTTATAACTTCACTTTTGTATTTGAAAAAGGAAGCATACCAGTTTTATTCTTCAAAGTATCTTTCTATCTTATCCTGAAAATAGCAGCAGCTGTGATTGCTTACCATATATATTCTAGCTATTTTGATACATCTAGAAAGAGAATAATCTGCATTTTCATTGAATTTCAACAGACATTTGAATGCATTTTCCAAAAATGCATTAAGCATTAAGGAGACTCTGTGATGGCTGTGTAAAATGGATTTGGGTCTAAATTGGAAGACAGATTGGTTTTGAAAAAAGACTAGTGTTAAACTATGTTGGAACAAACATTTGGGGTCACAAATTGCAGGCTAAATTTTCAATATGTAGATACCTGTATATCTCACCCTATGTATGTGTGAGGGTGTTAGGCATTCAAGACACCATAGTTCTGTTTATGGATATTTATTTGTAGATGAAAGAAACTGCCATAAAAAATCTCCTCAAACAACCAACAAAACCCACACACACAAAAAAGGTAACACAAAAAACCAACCAACAAACCAAAACCCACACACAGAGGAAAAAAAGCATCTGCAGTGCCTTTTCAGAAGGAGGAACTTCTAATTCAAATAACTTGAAAAGTAAATATTTGCAATTAGAAATTCCCCTGCTGAAGACATTTTCTCAGAACCTGCTCTACTCGTTATGTCAGGCAATGAATTCTGTTTCTTCTGTTAACATTCCACATTTCATTGATGTGTTGTGAAGAGATGTTTCAATGTATCAATTTTGTTCTTGAACGGCAAAGTTTATGTGGGAAGAAATTCGGAAATTTAAGCTTTATTTTGAATATAGCAAATTGCATTTCATTTCTTGAAATTAGTTCTATATTGTTCTGTATTACTTCAACAAATTACATTGTTGAAGGGTTCATATAGGAATTATTTTTATTATAGAAAGCTTTTATTTTGAAGCTTATAATTGAGTTATGTTCATTGCTCAATTATATGAAAGTAGCTGCTTTTTATTGTTGTGCCTGGGGTTTCCCTTGGATCAGGAAGGCATAAATGTAAATTGATACAAAAATTTTACAGATTAGCAACCAAAAATAATTAATTTACATCTATGACTTAATTTATCAATTTTGGGATTTTTTTTTCCCATTAGTTCTCAATTTGCCTACTACGGTAGAAGAGATTTGCCCAAATATTCCCTCGTTGGTGAAGCTAATGGAAGAAATTGTGGAACTGGCAGAGTCTGGTATTCGTTACACACAAATGCCACATATCATGGAAGTAATACTACCTATGCTGTGTAGTTACATGTCACACTGGTGGGAACATGGGCCAGAAAACAACCCAGACAAGGCTGAAATGTGTTGCACAGCTTTGACATCAGAGCACATGAACACTCTGTTGGGTAACATACTGAAAATCATTTATAACAACCTTGGTATTGATGAAGGAGCCTGGATGAAGAGATTAGCAGGTAAGATGTGAAAACAAATAAATAAAAAACCAGGCATGTATGTGTATATTCAGAATGTGTGCATATATACACACACTGAGTTACCGTGTTAAAGCTGAAGTAGAACAACACTCATTTTTGTGTTTTTAAATAATATGATCTTGATGCACCAGAAATACTCAGTGTATAGGACAGTATAAGCAGTATGGTAAGCAATAGGAGCAGTATAATAACAAAATAAGAAGATTTCTTTTTCCCCCCAAATATGCACATATGCATTTTGCATTACATGGAATAAAAGTTCTGTAGTTGCTTATGGAATAAAAGGACTGTAGTTGTTGAGTCCATGTTCATTACATAGCAAGTTTCATTTCGCTGGTGTCACATAGTTCCTTGCTAGTTTGTATGAGTGCTGAATCTTTAGAATATTGTTTTGAAGCTGTATGTCTAACATATTTGTTACAATGAAATGTGGAAATGTGTATGTCATTTTAGTAATCTTGTTGCTATTTTACAGCAGTTCATTCTTCAGCATTACAATCTGTAAGAAAAAGTCACTTCACTGTGAGTGCAGCTTTTCAGTTAGGCTTTCTTATGACTTTTCAGTGCTATCGTAGAATTTCATTCATGGTAGTCTGGATTTGTAGCTTTTTGAGAAGTAGCAGTGTTGTTTACTCCAAAGACATCTAGAAAATGCATAAAATTCTTTGTAATCTAACGGATATGTTACAAATGGTTTTGCACTAATGGTCTGTGGAAGGGTGAGAAAGTTCTCCCCCACACATACAAAGAAACCGCAGCTAACTCAGTCAGAGAGGCAAATGAAATAAGCTGTATTTACAAGCATAAATGGAATGCAGATGGATATATACAAAAATATACAATATTTACAATATATACAGAAATATACAGCAATGAACGTAATACAGAAGACCCCCAGCCAGGGGATTCCACTCTGTACCCCCCTCTCCCTCCCTACCTCCCTTTTTTCCCAAAAAGGGTGAGAGAGAGAGAGAAAGGCAATTAAGGAGAAAATTCTGTTAGCTCAAAGCGTGTGCAAGAATTAGTTTTCTTATCTTGTTAGCTTTGTTAATTCAAGGTCGACTCTGTCCACAGCTGTTGCTTCAGAGAGAGAGAAACAGGCCCACACGAACAGAGGGAAAAGTACAGACTGAACAAACTGAATTGAAACTTAAAGTTGCATTCTACCCATCTACCAATGAAATTAGTTTAGAATATCATGTTTTCATTCAAATATCAAAACATTCAGCCAGAGTGTTCCAGCAACTGTCCCTTTTTAAAGGCACAGCCTAAAATGGTCACATGGTCTCAGATGAAGCGCTAATTTGCATGTTTATTTTCATGAGTAGATTTACAAGAAGCCTTGTATTAACAAGTCTCAGGCAACTGGTTCATGGATGGTCAGATCAGTCTCATTTCTTTTTATACACAAGCCTTCCGGTGTCCCAATGTGCATAAGAAACAGAGTCAGGCTTTTTCAGTAGGTTTGCAAAGGATTAGAGCATGCTTTCCAGTACTACTTCGCTCAAGCCACAAAAGCGAGATCCAGAAGTGGAGCTAGTGGCTGAGAAAACGTGTACGCCACACGTATGTATCCATACCATTAAACAACTTCCATATTACTCAATAAAATGATACAAACAAATGCCAGTATAATGACAGAATGCTAGTAAAGAGGTATTTCAAGTTGTCTGATCATTCAAGTTTAGTCTGTGAAGTTGTCATTTCTGCCTTCATAGTGACATGGTGAACCAACTATATGAAATCCTGACCACATTTAATTCTTGGCAAAATTTCTGCTGATTTCAATGGGGGCAGGATTTTACTCTGCAGCTTAGCAATAATATCCAAGAAAGAGGGAAAGGTTAAACATTTTTTATTTATATTTTGTGGCCAGGTGTGTATTACAATATTAATTGCCTTAAATAGTGTTTTCCCAGCCCATCATAAGCAAAGCGAAGCCACAGCTCTTAAAGACACACTTCCTGCCACTAATGGATAAGCTAAAGAAAAAAGCAGCAGTGGTTGTATCGGATGAAGAACATCTAAGAGCAGAAGGCAGAGGTGACATGTCGGAGGCTGAACTGCTCATCCTAGATGAGTTCACCACTTTGGCACGGGACCTCTATGCCTTCTACCCTTTGTTGATTAGATTTGTGGACTATAACAGGTATGTGGAGAGGAATAGGTCAATAAATCTCATAAAATCTTCCTGTTTATTGATAATCATCTATCCCATGATATGCTTAGCACTGAATTAAGGTAGCTTTTACACAGCTTTCCATTCTTGAAGTTGCTCAAGCTTATGCTTTATGACTTTTAGGAGGAACTGGGGTCTCTTTCAGATAAAAACTAAAAGGAGAAACAAGGTAAACTCCAAATCCATTCCATTAGACTAAGAATAATATCAAAAGATTTAAAGGGCTTTAAAATAGGACATAAAAAGCCACTTCCAGAAAGGACTAAAAGCATGCCTGCTTGGTTTTATTGGCTTGTATCCATGTAAAATGTGAAAAGTTACTTAAAAGAATAAAGCCAGTGAGGATCATCTGCATTTCCACCCTTTTACCAAATTTTAGGGCAAAATGGCTGAAAGAGCCCAACCCTGAAGCGGAAGAATTGTTCCGCATGGTGGCTGAGGTCTTCATTTACTGGTCAAAGTCTCATGTAAGTAATTTCTTAATAACACTTATTTTCATTAGGTTTTACTCGCTTAAATTAGTTTTTTTAGTAGGCAGATGAATTACTTAGTGGTTGTGCTTGGGGAAACACATTTAATGACAAAAGTGAAACCAGGTAGGAGGGTATTGATGACTAAGTTTTCTGACACGTCTGAAATTCCTGAGTAGCTCGGGAAAGCGATGGGTGTTTTGTAGCACAGTAACATTGATGGTAGATATTTTTCATATAAATTCTGGTTTATTTTTTGAGTTTGGGCTTTTTATGCATTACGCTCATTGAGGTCTGTGTCCTTACCTTCTTTTCCAATCAGTTTTCACCCCCAAAACCTTTTTGTAACCAGGATGTTTGACTAATAAATTAGTGGTACTTATGTCATTAAAATCCATTTTCCTAATTTGTACAGTCTTTCTGTTTGAGCCTCTTGGCAAAGTTCTGATAAAAATTATATGAGGTTCTCAGCATGACTTGTGGAACAAGAATTTGCTGAAGGAATGCGTGACTCTATTTACAGTCACTTAATTTGTGCTACAGTGTAGATTTGTATTTCTTTAATAAAAGTTAAAGGTGTACAATTCAATTATTAAGCCTAGGTCTGTAGCTGGATTTGAATGAAGGAAAGTCAGTAAGTGTTCTAAAAGCAAGGAAGTTGCAAATATGTCTTACAAATAATTCTCCAAATAAAATGGTTGTGGGTTTTTTTATGTTTCATATTTCATAAATTTTAGCAGTTAAGGATATTAACTCTTCTTCTGCAAAATTTACTCTTGGTTCTCTAGTCTGATTTCTCTGGTTCATATGCAATCAACAAGGGGTCTACATTAACACTTTATCAGGTACCATCACTAATAGTGCTTAAATAGAAATAAAGCATGTTTCATGTGAATACTGGGAAAATAAAGAAGAAAATAAACCCAAAGAAACTAAATACTTTCAGGCATTGGATCTCCCTCTGGACTGTTAATATTCAATTTATTTTCTGTCATAACTTCAATTTTCTCAATTTTCAGAAGTGAGATGCTTTATTATTTAGGTGTTTGTACCTGAATTTGACTGTAAGATTTATTGTAAGCCTTGTTGTGCATAGAAACTGATTGCACAGTAGATGGAAACTGTATCATCAAGTTGTTTATTCAGAAGTTTAGTATTTTCTTTTAAGGTTCTTACGTATCTGAATATAGTGGGATTTATGACCGGAGGGGGAATGGAATGGATGCTTTACCAGTAAGGGAAAATCCAGACAATATTTTTATATTGAATTAGGGGAGTGAGCTTTTTATCACAGCCATTTCATAGCCAGAGGACATTTTCTTCTCTCTAAAATAGAAACAAACTCCAAACCAAACATCCCCCTAATTTATGTCATGTAAATAAAGCTGGAATTCAAGACCGTTCCTGACCATCCATTAAATTTTTATCCCCCTGTCATATCTTGTAGATTTAACACATTTCCAGATAATTTATATTTTTATTTAAGGCTTGTTTAGATACATGTATAATAAGTGCTTTTAACTGAGTTCTTCTATGTATTTACAGAATTTCAAAAGAGAAGAGCAAAACTTTGTGGTACAGAATGAAATCAACAACATGTCTTTCCTTATCAGTGACACCAAATCTAAGATGTCCAAGGTAGTGTACAGGTTTTTGTATATTTTCTCTTTGGAGAGGGGAAGAAGACAGAAGGACTCCAGACAAGCACTTTTGTTTTAGTAACAATATCTGCTGAAAATCCTGGGCTGAGAATCAAAACATAGTAGTTTGATAAAAACAGATGACATTCAAGATAATTGGTACAAAATACTGCCAATGATACAAAGGCAGTTCCATTGGGTGGGCTTGCAGCTGTATAAGTAGTAAGGGCGCTTGTCAAACCAGAGCCAAGTATAAAGTTCCTAATACAACTCTTTTATTTAATCTTGAAAACTTTTTTCATCTTTGTTTCATGCTGCAGGCAGCAGTTTCTGACCAGGAAAGGAAGAAGATGAAGCGAAAAGGTGACCGCTACTCTATGCAGACATCTCTCATTGTGGCAGCACTGAAGAGATTGCTTCCCATTGGCCTAAACATTTGTGCTCCTGGTGACCAAGAGCTAATTGCATTGGCAAAAAATCGTTTCAGTATGGTAGGTGCTCTTTTTGCAAGTCTAAAAATATAAAATATTTTACTAATGAATTTTTTAATATTTTCCCCAATGCTCCTTTTTAGAACATAACACAGATAATCTTGATGATGCTTCTGCTATATAAAGGTAGAATAGAATAGAATAGAATAGAATAGAATAGAATAGAATAGACCAGACCAGGTTGGAAGAGACCTTCAAGATCATCGCGTCCAACCTATCAACCAATCCAACTCACCTAATCAACTAGACCATGGCACCAAGCACCCCATCCAGTCTCCTCCTGAACACCTCCAATGAAGGTGACTCCACCACCTCCACGGGCAGCCCATTCCAATGGGCAATCACTCTCTCTGTGTAAAAATTCTTCCTAACATCCAGCCTAAAGCTGCCCTGGCACAGCCTGAGACTGTGTCCTCTTGTTGTGGTGCTGGCTGCCTGGGAGAAGAGACCAACATCCACCTGTCTACAACCTCCCTTCAGGTAGTTGTAGAGAGCAATAAGGTCATCCCCGAGTCTCCTATTCTCCAGGCTAAATAGGTACAATAGGTAACTATGATAAATAGTAATCTACATATTTTTCTGATTTTCAAAGCATGAAACATTTCAATTTGACATACTTATTTTCTAAGTTATCAGTATATGAATAGAAGCAATGATCTTAAAACAGCTATTTCTCTCTCTTAATTTTTAATGCTAAATTGTTTGTTTCAATGAAGATTGTTTTTAGAAATGTAGGGAAGAACTGAATGCTTTCTAACTTCTATGGCCAACATCGTAACTAATTCATTTTGGTCAATCTCATGTGAATCAGGAATTTATGTTTTAAAAGTGATTCTTCTGTGTGTAAGCTCTGTGCAATAATGTGGTTGTAATTTGGAATTGACTGCTTTTTCAAGATATGATGCCATATGTACCTGAGCATTATATAGGATCTTCAAGCAGCTGGACTGAAGGTTAAAAGAAACAGAAAAAAAATCAGAGAAAGGTGTTTACATGACATTGCTTTTGTTTGGTCAAACTTTGGGTAAAGTATGGATATACAGACATATGTAGTATGTACTGGTATATATCAGGCTTGCATTTAGGTGCTATTCTGGACAAAGATGAATGATAACATCCTGAACTTGCTCATGTGAGTTTCAATATTGCTTGCCCTGGCCTGATCCAGAAAGAGGTATTGCCACAGAGATTTTCCTCTGTCTTCCACATTGTCAGTTATTCATCATCTGGACAAAGCCCAAGTTTGACATTTTTATGAACAACGTATTTTCTTAATTACTTTCTGTTTCTAACTTGTCATTTGTAATTTATTGACAGAAAGATACTGAAGATGAAGTTCGAGATACTGTACGCAGTAATCTTCATCTCCAGGGCAAGGTAATCTATAAGCAGTTTTTAAACATGATTTTTTTTCTCTAAATTAATTTGTTGTTATAATGGCAACTTGCCCCAATTTGTTGTGGTAACTTGTAGTCTGTTTTTTCTCTTCTGTCAAGTAGCTTGTTCATGTCAATTGTTAAATGCTAGATTTTTGATGTGTTATACACAATGTTTTTTATGTACCCTTCAAATCCCTGCCTGTGCATACCATCAATATGAAATTGGAGATGGAATCAAGGTCTTTGCTTTTGAAACACTACCTTTTATTGTTCACGATAGAATCTGCAAAATGCTCAAAGTTACTTTGTATCAGTTTGAAGTATTAAGGAAAAGGAAGCTACCACTTTGGGATGTTCTGTGAGGTGAAAAATCTTCACTTTGCTCAGTTTTGTTCCTGTTTTTCATCCAAGGGAAAAAAGGTATTTTGGGCAGTGTTTACTTTTGTTAACAACAAATTCCAGTTAGTACCAGAGTAATAGTCCTAGGGGAAAAAAAAATAAATCTCTGAACTGGCCCAAGGTAGTTGAACTGTTTTATTAATGCATCAAGTAATGGCTAAGAAGAAGCCATAATACAGAAGTGTAATAAAATTATGTGTATTTCTTCTCTGTTGAAGAAAGATGGAATCGGACATATGGATGGTGCTTTATTTAGGATTGTCCTTTACCTCCAGCTAACTAACTAGTATTTCCTGTGCTCATTAAATGGTTACAAGAGAATAAACATGTGAGTTGGAAATCTGGCTATTTTTTTTTTCTTTCTTTTTTTTTTTTTTTCCCCTTTTTCCTGAAAAAGTGTTTACGAATCATCCACTGCAATTCAGTGCATGGCAAAAATTGTTTGGATTTTGTTAGTTGGTTTTTTTTTGGTGGTTGTTGTTGGTTTTTTGGTTTTTTTATGGTTTCATAATGGGATGCTTCTTCCTGAAAAATACCTGAAAATTAATTTTCTCACATCTTATGTTTTCTGTTTATTACTGTAATGTCAAGCAAGATTATGTGGAAGTTGTTTTTTTTTCTGGGAGCTTACAAGAAGATACCTTATTTTCAAAGCAAACAATTAGCATTTTCCATAAAATATTAAAAATAAAAGTCCAATAGCTTTAAATTATAGGGACTGCGTGTAGAACATTTTACCATTGAGAAGTTTTTGGTTAAATCCTAAAAGAGCTTGAAATACTTATCCTTTCATATCAAATATTATTATATATTGAGAAGAAATCACACAGGCAAAATACTAGGAAGAAAAGAGAATTTATGAAAATCTTCGTGAGCAACGGTACCTAAGCAATTTGCATGACATGAACACACAAACCTTAAATATGTTGTGAGCTTCAGTAATGTTTTCTTAATGATGAAGATAGGTATTTCTGTTCTGACATTTTCAGTATGTGTATTCTGTCATTTTGTGAACCATGCATTTTTAAGTCTTGTCTGGCATTTCATGCTGCTTCTTAGCATTTGTCCTCGTGTTTTAAATACTTGTTTCTATTGGTTTCTGTAGGATCACATTCTGCATAATACTAAGACATTTGTCTGTTAATGCTGTGTTGCCTTGGAGTAATGATACTTTTTTAATACCTTGATCTGTGCTTTCTCCTCGGAAATTTCCTTTGCCTCAATTAAATGTTTGTTATTGTTCAGCAACTTATCATCTCCTCTGCTTATAACACATGAGAATACAAGTACTTTTAAATTTCTTACACTGATGAAATGTTACTGTGTCTTGATAATTAAGAAGGAAGAAATTTTAGCTTATCCAAAATGCACACCAATAAATCTTTCAGGTTGTAAACTTCTCAGCATCAAATTTGTGTTTTCCTAACCGTAAAATTAATTCCCAGTGCCAGATGACATTCAGAAAGGAAACCATGTAATACTTAGCTAAAAAAGTGAAATAGCTAATGTAATTATCTTTATTTTATAGCTATCTACATTTTTCTTTGCCAGATTTGAAATGCTCTGGTTTTGACCTGTATGTGAAAAGTAATCAACTCAGCTATGGATGAAATCGTGCATTTCCAAGACTTCATGACTTACATTTATTATTGTATTTATTACTTGCATTATGATTTGTTATCTCGTGCTAGGTAGTTTATTCTCAGTGGCTTGAAATGTATATATATTCACATATATTTTTTCATTAACCATTGTATACTATGGAAGCATATAACTTAATTTTTTGAAAGTGTGTGAAGTTAAAATCGGTAACTATTTACAAAGCACCATTTAAGTTACTCCATCATTCTATGATATGATCAGTATTCAGTTTCTGTCACAGAATCATCATTGTGACTGAATCAAGTACAGATCAGATACAGTCAAGTGTGACGTTTCTTGTGAAGAAAAGTGATGCCATTGTGCTACATGTGAACACTACCCTTCCGTTGTCTGATTGAGTTAGGCTTAAAATGAATGGAGGCCAAACAGTCTTATATATTTACATTATTAATATTATGAATTAGTATGTCAGTCATGATTGTTTTTTTATGCAAGAGGACTTTCAAAACAGAGGACAAATACCACTTTTAGGAAAGGCTGTTTTTTCCTCCAACCACAGTAACATTCTTTTCACAGACACCATGTTCTGTCGTTTAGAGCTAAAATATAATTTGATTTGATTGATCTTGTTGGGTTTTGGGGTGTTGTTTTTGGAAAATGGCACTGTGTGAGAATCATCCTTCTTAATCTTTAGCTATTAATGTTGTGTCATCTATTTCATGCATTTGTGTACCTTTGTCTACATTTGTCTTCACCCTATTTCTGTCTTTCCTTTCCTTGCATGCCTGCATGCTGTTATTCAGTACTGAGCTTCTTATTTCAAGAAATTGATGATGAAACTTGTGTTCAATTTGACTTGGATGAAGCTCGAGTCACCAAAATCTTCTTCCAGCCATGCTAATTCACACCTTGAAATGTCAGCTACTCATAACTTTAAGGAAACTGTCCATACAAAAAAGCTATACCTTGATGGAATGTGAGGAATCCTCAGATAAAATTACATCTTCACATGTGATTAAAAAGTATTTTGTGGACTATCCATTCATGATGTTCCAGTCAAATGCCCACAACAAGACTGTGGATGTGACAGTTGTTAAGAAATGGAAAAGCTAAAAGGTGGAAGAAATGCCTGTCAGTTCTGCCTTTCTAGGTCGTAATAAGCTATTTTTGAGCGACTGTGTAAGTTTATAATTATTCCTGGAACTTCAGGAAACTTACTGTAAAACTTCAGTGAAAATCACGTGTATCATAAAATGTTTTGTGGAGGTGAATTAGCATTATTGTCTCATCTTAGGCACAAACTGAAATTGGATCCATGATGATGTTTTAGAAAAGTAAGGGTTGAGTTTAAGTCCTATTGGAATCTGTAGGTTTTGGGCTCGTAAATGACATAGGTATCCAGGTCAGTGTAACTTAAGCCTAAATTGCACAATCAGAAATGGCCACCAGCCACACCTCTTGGTAAAATGCATTGCGTTTGTCATTGGCACAAAAAAGTGTCTTACATAAGTGCTGCTTAGCAGAAGTACTTGGGGAAACTAAATGAACCATAAAAGAGGTTCCTAATGGTAAAACAGAGAATAATAGATCACTGAAATAGAAAAAATTAAGTATTTTCTAAAGACAAAATAAGTAAATATAAAAATAAATATATAAAATACCCCACAGCATTTTTCTTAATGCGGTTCTTGTTTTTCATAAGCAAACATTTGGTTTTTTAGCTAGTAATCAGTAAAAGTAGGATTTATTTTAACAATTGAAAAATATAATAAAAATTGGACATAAATAAGACTAATATCACTAATTTCCTTAACTGAGAACTAAGTAATCTGAACTAGTAGAGCAACTATTTTGTTGCTATTTTGGCTTCATAGATAGAAAGTCAGTGTACAAAGTTATGTGTGTTTACCTCATATTCATTACTTTTCCTCAAAGAATATATTCATTGCTGGTGCCAGTGCTATTTGTTGGCCCGTGATCATTTGCTCTGTGTATGATTATTAGACTTTCAGTCCTCTCCAGAAGCTCTCAAGAAACATTGCACAAATCAGTCTGTAGTTTTGTTCTTCCTGTCAGTGTAGTGGACACTGATGGGTTAGCCATGTAAAGGTGTGAGTTAGCCATATACAGTGCTTCTGTTGTCCTTTAAAGCAGTTTCTGTAGTAATTAATCTGTTTGATCTTATGTTTGAAACACTTTGTGGTGGTGATGTGAAATCTTTCTCCTGCAGCTTGAAGATCCCGCCATTAGGTGGCAGATGGCACTTTACAAAGATTTGCCAAATAGGACTGAAGATTCCTCAGATCCAGAGAAGACTGTGGAAAGGGTCCTTGATATAGCAAATGTACTGTTCCACCTAGAACAGGTTAGATATGTTTTCTCAGTTCTGTTGCTTCTTAATCTAAACAACAATATTCATCCTTTCATTTATACTTTTACCTGCTGTATTTAATGTTTAGGGTTTTTTCCTTTCTTTTGATGGCTACTATTTATGTGCTTTGCCTTGTGTTTTGTAATCCAGTATCATGGTGATATCAAACACAGAGTGTTTGCAGCACCTCCAACAGTCATTTATTTGGAAAAGGACTAAGAAAGTGATGCCTATGTTTTAGCTTCCTTCTAGTACATTTTAGCTAAAAGGAAGTAATCATTAAGTTGTCTATGGACCATGAAATGTGTCAATAATTATTGAAAATATACCTTTTTTCATTTTTTTCCTCAGCTGAGATTTTTGAATTATTAAATTGGCAAGAAACTTAAAGCTGTCTACGTAAATATCTTGTTAGATACTGCATATTACAGCTATATGGAGTGGGACAATCAGGTGGTTTGATAGACAACTTCTCAAGTGATGGCAGGAATTTACTATGTACTAATTTATTAAAAAAAAGTAAGAAGGATATCCACTTGACAAAATCTTTATGGATGTTTGTGTGAACATGGGTAATAATATATACTTTTAGAAAAAGAAACTGGCATTGAAGTTCAGAAAATTCCTGGAAATCTGTAAATTTTAGGAAGACCACTCTTTGGTGGTCAAGCAAACTGCTTGTGTAGATGAACACGATGTGTATACAGACACATTCATGCTGGTGAAATGGTGAATACAAACCAAGGCTAACTTGGTCATCTCAAGTATTACTCAATACATTCAATAAACTATACAAGCAAGGTAGAGCAATGATTTTTCTGAGAAGGTTCTTGCACAATCTTTAACTTGTTTCAGAATCTGGCATGAAGCTCTATTGTTTTACTTGTTGATTGATTTTCATAAGTATATGCACTTCCTATGTAATCTAGACTACAGTTCCTTAATTTTTAAAAATGTGGTAATTTATTTTGTGTCCTTCTTTCCAGTAGCACTGATAGAATTTTGGTTTTTTCCTCTCTCATTGAACTTGTCCCCAGAAATAGGTCAACCAAGAATAAATGTTGGAAGTTAGAGGCTTGCTTGATTGTTTTTTTTCTCTCATTGAAACAAGAATCTATTACTTATCTTTAATTTTTAATTCTTTAAATTTTTACATTAAAATATCCTCTGTGTTGATACATTTTTCAAGTCAAAGACTGCTTGCTAAATTTAGTTTCCCCATTTTACTGAGCTGTTAGCTATTTTGCACTTTCGAGTTGTGTGTTTTCTAGACTTCCATTTAAAAAATCTATTGAAGAAACAGCACATTAACTTGAAGGATATTCCTAGTTGCAGAGATGAACATTGCTGGTTACACCATAGATTATTAACTATCTGCATGTAAAATTTGCTCTGGGGTTTTGTTTTGTTTTCCTTTTCAAATACCATTTGAGAATTCAAGGTGCTCTTGCTGTGTCATCAGATTATTTGGTTTCACTCAGAGGCTAGACACAGGTTTTCAGACCCAGTGTCAGGAAGTATCAGATCACTGGTTAAGTCCAGTAGGAATCTGAGAGATATGTGAAAGTCCTTGTATATGCACTGTGGAGCTGCTGAAAGTGACTTTCAGAGGTCTTAGAATACACAAAGTGTGGTAATACTTGTATTCCAACTGTTCCATCACACAACTCTCCATGTAATTTGCCAACCTTAACATGGACTTCCTAAAATTTTAGCAGCCTTGCACAGTTGATAGAAGAGGATGAAGAGCAGTCACTACATTTTACATGTTATTGAATATGCATGGAGCAAGCAAAAAGTGACAGAATGTGGGAGTAAATCCTTGCAGTCATGTTTAGCCTATTAGAGAGAGAAAGACAGGAGAGGGATATAGGCTTGATATATAAGGAAAAAGCAATTTTTGAGAAAAACTGAAAATAAAGGGGACAAAAGATTTTGTCTTTTGCCCTGGTTTTATCAAAGTTAACTGAACTGGAAAGCAATTGACTAGCATGTACAGAGTTGTATGAGTCAGCATTCCTTTCTTGGATTTTGCTTCAGACAGCATATACACTCTCTCGATTTCTGGCATTTTAGCTATACCATCATGTATATAAATTGGTTAATCTTTTTTAGTTTGGGGACGTTGTTCAAGGCAGTGAAACTCTATTTGTAATCCTTGTGTTTTCCATGTTCTGTCTTAGGATCATTCTCACAGCATATAGAATCAGCAGTAGTATAGAACAGGATGGATTCCTGTTGCAATGCCAGTTTGACAATTCAGATCACTCTTTCAGATTAGACTTAAATAATGACTTACAGTAGTATAAATGCTGGCTGCTTTTATTCTGCATACTTTGCTTTTTTACTTCTCTAGGCAAGCACTCAGGTACCAGATACTTTTGTTACTGAAATTGGTAATTCAGTGTCTTTAAAAATACTGAATGTGTGAACCCTGAATTTAGTTTTATGATGTTCTTGAATAATTCTTTGCTCTGTATACAAATACTCTGGTTTTCATATGTATATACTCTGAACGCTTTCCTTATTGTTCTGGCAAAGATCATTTAATTATTTGTATTTTCTCACCATGCACAGCTAACTTCTTTTTTTAATTATTATTATTTTCAGAGATCTGCTTGTGTAGGCCGTGGCTATTTCTTTTGGGAAAGTATAAAGGGTTTTATAGTTGTTTGTGAAGATACTACTAATTACCTAACTTTAACCTTTGGGTTTGCCTGACTTCTAAATTATTGCTGATGACTTCCTTTTGTGAATGTAAATATGTTTGCAGTGAAGACTTTTCTACCTTTATATTAACATATATTTTTTTAATTTGTATTTTAACTTTTGGAAGGAACTAATTTTAGAATGTCACCAATTAATTGTACAACTGCATTTATCCACGTCACTGAATGCTCGGCAGAATTTTAGGCTATTTAATTAAATATTTATTGCTTAACTATGAATAATGTTTTGTATTTCACTAAACTAGAAAAGTCCTCTTTGATAACTATGTTATGTTTGATTGTTGAGTCCAATTAATGTCATTATCACTACATATTTTATATAAAAAGCTTTGTATTACTACAAGGGAGAATCACTGAGTCTTTCTGGGTTGAGATACTAACTTCTATTGACTCCCTTGATGATGCTGTGAGTCAGGGGAGCTATTATTCTGTAAGCTCAGTTGTCCATAAAAAAGAAAAAAATTGCCCGTAAAACCCCCACAAATAAACAAACCCACACAAAAGACATCTCCCCATTAACTCTTACATGAAGTTTGCAGGTTAAATCAGATGATAAAATCTTTATGAAGTAATGGTGAAGTAAATCACAAAAATTGAAGTAAATTGAAACATTGAAAAATCCAAGCAAATCACAAAAATAGGCTGTGGGGAAGAAGTGATCATAGTTCCCAGTTATCTGTCTTTTGAATGCAGTTACTTTTCTTGACAACAGTAATAATATTTTTCTTCTGATGAAAACAAGGGTGGAAGGTGGAACAAAAGAAACTGAAAGAGCTAAAGGTGATGATGGAGCACACTCAATTTCATCTCATGCTACTGTAGAGCTAGGATGCAGAAAGAATATATCTGGAAAGACAGCTGTCATATAATGAAATGTAGCTGAAATGTTTTGGAGTATCTTGTGTTCATTCTAACTACGCAGATTTATGGAAGGGATTCAGTCCTAAGTCTTTGTGCCTGTCTCATCTTTGAAGATAATTCCTTTCCACTGTAGTTGGCCCTGACAGTTTATAAAAGATTAATTGTAGTTAGGACAGTTCCTTTAAAAGCATTGTCTGAGAAATGTGAAAGTGTACAATTTACCTGAACATATGTAAAGAGTTATGTGTAAAAGATAGAGTGAAGATTCTTTGTACCAAAAGGTAAGCTTTCCTGAGGGGTGGCCTCAATGATAGTATCCTATCTAAAAGGCAGAAGTAGGATAAAGTAAGAAAGGTGCATATCTATAGCATGGATGGATGCTTTTATTTTCTAAATTCCAATTCTACAATTTGTCTGATCTTATCTGTTATTTTTCAGTCTTTCTACTTGGTTTATCTATTATTTCGTGTTTTAATTTTTTTACTATGCCCAGACACTGGGCACATTGCCACATTGTTTATTTTTCCATATGTATTTATGCAACAGGTTGAGCACCCTCAGCGATCCAAAAAAGCTGTGTGGCACAAGCTGCTGTCTAAACAGAGGAAACGAGCAGTAGTTGCTTGCTTTAGGATGGCACCATTGTATAATCTGCCAAGGTAAGAGCTGCATTTATTCTGTCTTTCGCAAACTGAGTTATGGTAATACTTGCTATTTGGTGAGATCAAAAGGGAGGAAAAACATATGAACCAGTAACTGATGAATTATATGGAAATGTACTTTGCATATTTATTCCTTTTAAGTGATTTAATTCCTTTCTTCTGACACATCTTCCAGAAAGAATAACAAAAAGTATAATTTTAAATTTCTGGTTCTCTACTGCCATTATTCCATCTGTTAACCCAGTATGTTTTCTCTTCTGAAAAGCAGACCCCTTTTATAGGAGATTAAGTTCAGAAACAGACATATTCCCGTCACTGTAATATTACATCAGGAGATAAATTTCCTCCTAGGCCATGGTATAGCTCTGAAAATATGAAGTTGCTGTCATTACTATATGCTTAAAGTTCTGTATGGAGGAAATAAACTGATACTATTTGTCAGAAAATCGATCTATTTCTTGTGCAGTTTTGGAAAGAGCATCCAATTGAACAAGAAATATATACACATGCTCTAGGCATTCTGTACATCTCCTGTGGCTCCTTTTCCTCTTCTTGTTCAGTAAAGAATGGGATCTATAGTCAAGCAAGTTTCAGAATCCTGAGATTCTGGAAGGAATTAACATTCAGAAAAAATAAAGATGTGCTTTTTCATGCAATCGCCAAAAATAATTTCCAGAACCATGTATCTGATCTTTTCAACATAAGAATATTCTGAATTTTTCCCTAAAGTATGCATGTTATTACTATTACCACAGTTAATAGGATGAATCCTAAAGTTGGAGCTATGAAGCACAAGGGCATGAGAATCATACCAGCTTCAAACGAGGGTGCTGGGAGAGTTGGAAACAGAAAAAAGATACCTCCAACTATAGCTGTTCTTACTTTAACAAGCAGGTCACCTGCACATAACTAGTATGTATCTCAGTATATGATTGATAAAATTTTTCATGAAGAATTGGTTTTCATGCAGCCTGTTTTGCTCTGAATCCTCAAGAAAACAGCAAACCCCAGTAATCGTAATTGACTTACCCTGTTTCCTCTAGCCTCATCATCTACTGAATTTCATGAACTTTGGCAAAAATGGGTTATTATTTTAGATCTGCCACTCTAATCCTGAATGTTAAGAAAAATATAATTATTTGAGAACAATTCCAGGATATCTAATGGTGATATGCTAATATTTAAATTAAAATAACATTAAAATATTAAATCTGAAGCTCACTAAGAAGACAAAAGTAGTTGATAATAATTTTGTTTCTTACATGCGTTTAAATGTCTTTAAAGTTGTATTTATTTTCTATTCTAAAATTATTATTATTACATTTTGATACCAGTTTTGCAAGTTAATGGGACACAGTTTTGAATTGAACATTTTAATCTAAACTTAATTTTGAAAATAGGTGCTTTTGGCAGGTTTTGCCATACAAATTTTGCTTTCCTTTTAAAGGCTTGTTGGAATGACTGGACAGTTCTTCAGGCTAAATTAAATTTTTATACACCAAATCTCGTCTTTAGAAGTTTACAGTATTTGTTTTAAATGTCCCTATTTAGGCACCGAGCTGTCAATCTCTTTCTTCAAGGCTATGATAAATCTTGGATTGAAACAGAAGAACACTATTTTGAAGACAAACTGATAGAAGACTTAGCAGTACGTCTGGGTAAAAAGGGTCACGGGAATGTATTATGGATTCACATTCATCTTGTTTAATAATTATCTCTGTACATAAGGTACACAGGCTATCATCTATGCCATATCTCCCTGAAGGAAGAAGCATTAATCAAGCCACTCTGACATTTGTTAAAAATTACAAGTGATGGAGATTCCAGATTCTCATCAAGCAGTCTGCTTCAGGACTTCAGTAACATTTTATAAAGCCTTTTAAACTTTTGTCTAAATTATGTGTCAGCTGTCGTCATTCCACTATCTCTTATATTCTGCCCTTTGGAGAAGGAGAACAGCCTATTTCCTTTTGTAATTTGCAGTTAACCTTTATGTATGTGAAGACTTCATAACCCACATTAAAGCCATTCAAGTCAAAAGGGTAGAATATGAAACTAGAGGAATTCTAGTCTTAGATTAATCAGTCTCTCAGAAGCAGAGGGAGAGGTGAGAATTGTTCCAAACAGTAAAGCATTAGAGCCATGTCTTTAGCCTGGTAAATCCCTGGGGTAATTTTGAGGAAAGCCTTGTGTCTTCACCTCTTATGATTGTCCCAGAAAGGTATTCTTTTTGAGGCTCGAGTAAGAACTAGTATTAGGAAATTATTCTGTCCCTGGGAGGTCCAACAGAACAGTCTGAGCTCGGTCTTTTTATTGTGAGGAGATCCTGTTCTTTGTAGTAGAGAAGAAGCTAACTGGAAAGTTGCAATTAGAAAATAAAATACTTGCTTTTACTGTTCAAATCTTGTGCTTAAAACTGGCTACTGAAATGGGGAACAAATTTGAAAATAAGGGTCAAAATAATGAAAGAAAGGCCAGCAACAATGAGCTCAACTTCTGCCCTTTTGTGTCATCAGTTGATAACATTAGCGAGTATAGAATGCCATAATTTCATTGAAGAGAACAGTCAGTATCCTACATAACATTGAAATAAAGAGCAAGGGAAGGCTTCCCTAATGGTGAGATATAACTGCAGTTATAATTTGTAATAGTCAGATCTCATTATTGAGATTGAAAATATTATCACATACTGCAAAATGTGAAATGAATGTTCTTTGTCATACACACCGGCAGGTGAAACAACCATTGCACATATATATCAACTAAAACTTATTTTCTGAGATGTCTTTTGGCAAAGGACCAGAAGTTAGAGGACAGATTCTTTTGAAAACAGTTTTGATGTTATCCAGAGGGACTTGGACAAGCTGGAGAAGTGGGCCCAGGTGAACCTCATGAGGTTCAACAAAAGCAAGTGCCGTGTTCTGCACCGGGGCTGGAACAATCCTCACTGTCAATACAGACTGGGGGATGAAGTGATAGAAAGCAGCCCTGTGGAAAAGGACTCGGGGGTGTTGATGGACAAGAAGCTGGACATGAGCAGGCAGTGTGTGCTTGCAGCCCAGAAGGCAAATTACATCTTGGGCTGCATCAAAAGATGTGTTGCTAGCAGATCGAGTGAGGTGATTCTGCCACTTTGCTCTGGTGAGACCTCACCTGGAGTACGGCATCCAGGTCTGGAGCCCTCATTATAAAAAGGACACAGAGCTGATGGAACAGGTCCAGAGGAGGGCCACAAAAATGATCAGGGGGTTGGAGCACCTCTCCTAAAAAGACAGTCTGAGGGAGCTGGGGTTGTTCAGCCTGGGGAAGAGGAGGCTCTGGAGAGACCTAGTAACAGCCTTCCAGTACCTGAAGGGGGACTATAAGAAGGATGGAGAGGGGCTGTTTACAAAGGCCTGTAGTGATAGGACAAGGGGCAAAGGCCTTGAACTAGAGAAAAGCAGATTTAGATTGGATGTCAGGAACAGGTTACTTACCATGAGGGTAGTGGATCACTGGAACAGGTTGCCTAGGGAGGTGGTTGGGGCCCCTTCCCTGGAGGTACTCAAAGTGAGGCTTGACAGGGCTGTGGGTATCCTGATCTAGTTGAGGATGTCCCTGCTTACAGCAGAGGGGTTGAACTAGATGACCTTTGGAGGTTCCTTCCAACCCAGAGCATTCCGTGTTTCTATGATTCTATTTAGGATTACATTTTTCTTTTAGAGTGAACTAACTAGAGCTATCTAAGTATGAAAGCAAACTAACAACATGAAAAAAAATTTCTGTATATATAGTATCAAATTATATATAATTATTAAAATGCATTATTATAATTTGTGATCTTCTAAAATTCAGCATCCTGCTAGCATTACTGTCGTTGGTAGATAGAGCCTCTTTTATCTAAAAATTGATAAGATTGGTGAGCTTCAAGTTTGGATTTCTTCTCCCTCAAAGCCTCCCAGAGATCTTCAGTGAGTGTCATAACCTGGCATAAATCTTGGAACACAGGATTCTAATTTTTAGCTGATGAAGCTTGTTAACGTATAGAGAAAGAGACAGTGTAATAAGATATAATGCATCTGGTCATCACTTGTTCCAGTTAACAGCAGTAAAAGATTGAAGGTGCTCTCAGAATCCAGGGAAGTGGTTTAATTTATATGAGGTATGGTACCATCTTTCTAAATCTTCATGGTCATAAACATGGTCAGGATTCAGGCTTTCATACTTTGTTTGGAACTTGTTTCCTCTTGGTTGTCCAAATCAAAATTACATATGAGTATTTACTGCTTAATAAATTGCACAAAGTAAAACAGTTTTCACTATTGATAATGGAATATACTTTTAATATTTTTTTCCTAAAGAAACCTGGGGAGGAACCACCAGAAGAAGATGAAAGCCTTAAAAGAGTTGATCCTTTACATCAACTTATTCTTCTATTCAGTCGAACAGCCTTGACTGAAAAATGGTAGGGATGGTGTGAAAGACTGCAGAGTGCGTGCAGATTTTCAGATTACTCCTGTGTTACTCCATGTATTTGAAGTTGTACATGTCTCTTTTTGAGTAAGATTGCATAGGCTAGGTCAAAATGTGCATATATGTACATATTGTGAGCTTGAGTTACACTCAAATCTCTAACCTGTGCTGTATAAAGAGATTTTAACATGACTGATAGTGAGAAGTAAAGAGTTTTATAGAGGCAAATAGATGTCACTATACACTTTCTCACAGTTATGGATACAGCATTCTGGACTTAACCACACTATCTTCTGTCTTTGTTCCCCATTGACAAGTGTATTCTGAATGTGAAATACAAGTATATTTAGGCATAAGTGGAAAAAAAAAAAAGGCACCAATATTCTTTTACTTGGAAGGTGTTAATGAATTTCTGAGCTGTGTGTTTGTAGCTGGCTCTACTTTTTAGTTTAAATAAGTTAATTTTAAAAAATACAACAAAACCTCATGTAATTAATTATGAGCATGAAAGTCCTTTAAAAAAAATTGAGGTGCTTTACAAAAATACTTTGGTACTCCAGTTCCACTATAATGGCTCTAATCTTCTACATTTCCCTTTCCTCTCTATATTAATAACTAGCAAACTGGAAGAAGATTTCCTGTATATGGCATATGCTGACATTATGGCAAAGGTAACTTTTTTTGCTATCTTTTGCATCTTTTCTGTTTAAATAAAATTAATGAAGAAGATCAAGAGAAATTGTGTGTAAAATCAAGGAAGGCTTAGCCCTCCTCCCTTCCCTCTCAATTTATCAGTAAATGTTTTCTTTCTACATAATACCAGAGCTGCCATGATGAAGAAGATGATGATGGTGAAGAAGAAGTGAAGAGTTTTGAAGTAAGGTTATATTTCTGGTTTGTTTTCTTGTCATGTTAGGCATTACTTCATAGCTTCCAACTGACATTTATGTTTCTTGGTTCATGGCTTACTGCAGCTTATTATGCCAGTGAACTGCATGTCAGAAGCTGGATTGGCAGATACGAGTCACCAAATTCATGATAGTATATTATGTAGTATCATATAATTTATAATTATAGAAAGAGTAATTTAACTTATCTTACATATTTATCTAATTGACTTTTTTAGCTGCTGAAGAGAAATATTATAGACAAAACTTATTCTGGAAGTCTGATAACAGGCTGAGTCTTGTATACTGTCACATTCTACTGTTAGTTTTGATGGTTAACATACTCAGTACTGGTTTTGGCATTAGTGATTTAGGTCCAGTATCAGAATATATACAGTATTTTTATGTTCACATATAATAGAGAATAAAAGCTAGCTTTTATTCATCAGTACTGTAAAGCTTTTTCTTATATTGAGAATAGGAAACCTGTAATTATTGGTGTTTAGTTTTTAGTGACCATCTCTATACAAGGAAAACACACATGATTTGATTACTAGCATAAGAGATGAGTCCTTGTCATATGTTTGCTCTGAGATCTGTCCCTCCATTTTCCATTAATAAAATGGACTTTACAAATAAGTCTGTTCTGAGGGGCGCTGAGAGAATTAGTTTGTTCATCCTTTTAATATTTTACCATATTTTATCATATTATAATTCTGACATTAAAAGTTTTCTTATAACTTTCAGTTAATACTTATATTTAATATCTCAACTAAAACATAGAAGCATGAAATACATTAATTTCTTATTTCTCTAAAATATTTCTAAACATACCAATTGATTTGATACCAAACTACCTGTGCTGTTTTGATTTTTGAGGAGTGGTTTGGGGAATGTTTGCATTTACTCTCATTGTTTTGTACACATCGGATATTCTCTGTGTTTTCTACATGATGCTGCATGAGATAGCAGAGAACTATTTAAGTATCTATTCCTATTTGTCTGTGTACAAAAATTAGAAAGAATACAATACCAAATTCTTTTCAGTCACTCAGAATTTCTGTTACAGTTGTCTTACTATGAAATTACTCAATATATAAATTGCTGTTTCTTGCTAGATATCTAAGTATTAATGCAAATTTCAGTGTTTTTGTTTTGTTGTGGGCTTTTTTTCGTGAAATGTGATGTATGATGTATCATTGACTAAACAAAGAATATTTATTTCTATAAGCTTTTTTCAGTTAGCCCATGTATGCTTGTTAGATATCAAAAATCTGTTGCTTATAAATGTAAAAAATTATAAATAGGAAGTCACTAAGGTAAATGAACAAATTTATCAGTAAGAAATTTGGTAGTGCTCTTTCCCCAAATTACAACAGGTCCTTTGTTCAGCATTCAACTTTATCTTTTGAGAGAAGATCCTATTTATTTGTTTCTCACTATTATTCTTTCTGTAACTATGAAACTTATGTTCAAATAATATATTAATCTATTCAAAAGAGAATTTTGTATTTGTATTTGGTCAGTCACCTGCAGAAAAAAAATTTTGGACTTCTTTTTCTTATTACTATTTCGCTTCTTGTCCGTGCCCTTCCTTAAGGTGACAGGATCACAACGCAGCAAGGTAAAACAAAAAAAAATATGTGTGTATTTGTCTGGGTCTAATTTTGTGATTATTTTTTTTAGGCCCAACATCTTGGATAAGTTCAGCTTAATGATCTTGAAAATGTTTTTAACATTTCAGTTCCAGCATGACATTTCTACCAAACCGTTCTTGTGCATAAACTCTCTTTAATGACTACAAGAATTATTGATGCCAACTATACCATATAGAATCATGTTGCTATTTTGGGGGAAACAGAGTATCAATATGCTTTTTCATACTGTTTTGCTGTTCCTGCCTTTTGTGCATCAGTTATCTTCTTTCTGGTTATAATTTAATTTGAATGCTTAAAATAATTTATTTGGCTCTTAAGGAAAAGTAGTTGGACTTTTCTTCTGTATCTTACCAGAGATGCATTTCTGATACAGTAGTATTCTATTTCCAGTGTCACAGAGAAGGCATCAATTATATTTATCTGTCATTCAGATCCTTTGGAATAAACTGAGTCCTTAGCCTTCATTGTGATAATGTTTGATAGAAACTACATAGCTACTCTATACCTGAAGTGGTTCCTAGTAGTTCCATGTTTTCTCTAAAAATGCAGAGGCAATAGCTCTGAAATTTCACAATGGTAATTTTTTTGGACTCAATTTCTTACACAGTCTTTTGTGTCTCATCATGAAAGTCTCACCATTTGTTTCTAAAAGGTGGCCTATGGCTTAAGCACCAGCCTACTTCATACAAGTAGAAGTCTCAGTTCCTATTGCTGGCTCATTCTGCTTGCTATTAGTGATGCAAAGTTGATGTTCTGAGAGGAGGTATGGCATGTGTGGTAGCTAATTTTTGATTCTGAGATGTTTAAATGTAGTTATTTGTGCTGTGGCTAATGGCAGCTAGACTAAGTAGAGATTACTTACTTGAGATGAGGAGTACACAAATTTCGCTCATGGTCAGACTCTAGTCAGTAGCTTCAAAGTTCATTGCCTATGGCAATATGGAGAACTATTATAAGCTTCTCCATTGAAAAGAGCATTTTGGTGGTTTGTTTGCTAGTGCTTCCGTTAATATTCAATCCATAAAAGAAATCAATTCCTATACAGCTGTGGATATAGAAGATGTAGTCCAGGATCAACTTCACTTCAGCACCACTTCCATACGATAATGAAAACATTATCCTGGAAGGTGAATGCACTCACACAAATGTTATTTTAATGGTATTGTAATTGCCATAAATGTGAAGTACATATTACAAAACCCCAAAGGAATTATACAAGCAGTATAATAGTAAAATTTCTTCTTTGCTATTTCCATGAATTCAGCTATTCAAATGCTACATGTCTATCACTGTCTTCTTGGTTATCATGCACTAAATAGTGTATACTCCATGGAAAATTTTGTGTCTTGCTGGAAAAAAACACAACAATAAATAATGCTTGTTTCCTTCATACATTATAAGAAACAGTTGTAAGGATATGAGACTACATATATAAGCTTTGTATGTTTGTGCATGTGTGTGTTTCTGTCTGTCAGTCTATCAGTTCAGTGTTGAAGACCCTTTTATTCCATGTGCTGTGTGTATGTGAAAAGAATGGCTGTTGAATTTTTATGGGGATAAAACTCGTATCCCTCCTCTAGACTTTAAAAAAGTGTGATCTTTGAAGTTCTGAATCTTTTCACAGTCAGAGCTTTGGGCAAGTTTAGAATGTGATCAAAACAACCAATGCATTTTACTGACAATTTTCTTGGCTGTATCTGATGCAGTGTAGTCTCATTTTTGTACAGATACACTGTATTGTGATCACTGTGTGAGCAGTAGGGAGGTCACAGTATAAAGCCACAGTAAAGTTGTCTGTGCATTACAATGTGCCCATCTGCATTTACCTGCTAGTACTTGCCTTGAATTATTATGACAATTGTTGCTCCTTGCCCTTTTTCTGTATAAGTTAACTTTCTCTCATGTCAATCACCATCCCTGGAGGTGTTTAGAAGACACATAGATGTGTTGCTAAGGGACATGCTTTAGCATCAGACTAGGTAGAGTTATATAATGGTTGGACTCAATGATCTTAAAGGTCTTTTCTACCCAAAATGATTACGTGATTCTATGATTTTTAGCAGTGATACTTAGACACACAGATACTTAGTACTTTCAGAAGTACTTACTTGTGTCATGCAAGCAATATCAAATGATAGAAGGCTTATAGATGCCTGACATTAAAATGTGTCAGTATTCCTAAACTATGGAAGAGTACATAGAAGAAATCACAGCAGGTAGCAGAGAAATGGCTTCAGATTGGTCGTTTGTTTATTATGAAAATCACTTTTGAGATTAACAGTATTTTAATATTTTATGTCCTAGCAGTTTAGTAGTCTCTACATTTCCTCTTTACCTTATTCCTATATTTTTCCCTTTGTACTTTCAAGAATTCCTTTTGTTGTATGATAATCTGGAGAGTGACAGATTTCAGTATAGAAAGGATACCTCAGTATAGTGACATACAATAATAGATGTAAAATCAGCTAGTTAAAAATTAGTTTCCAAGTAGATGAAAGTATTTTGGAGTTGAAACTTTCAGCAGAAGCAGAAAATATGAGTGTGAAATATTTCTTTAAGTAATATGGAAAACATAATCGATAAAATAAATTCTTCTAACACATAAAATTCTACATATTTAATCTTTGGGAATTATAATGCTTTATATTTTTGATTTTTTAAAACTCTATAGAGCTGGTAAAGTCCAAAATGAATGATCTTGGGAAAATTCTATATTACATATAGAGCATAAACAAGTTTGTATTGAATTTAAAGGCTTAATATATGTAAAGACATGTATAATAATACATATAAAGATTCTGGTTGAGTACTTGATGTTGTATTTTAATACATAACTTGTACTCATGCATGCCTGAGACTCAAATTAACAGATGTTTTGGTAGTGTAAGAACTGTTGAATAGGAATTATTCTCTGGACTAAAGAGAGGTCTTGAAAAGTTAAAATATGATGACAATTCAAAGGAGAAGCAGTCATCATAGAATAGTTGAGTTAAAAGCAGTTTCTCCCCTTCCATCTTTTTGCTCATTCTGTTTACTCTTCAACTGTTTCATAATTTAATATTAAAAAAAGAATAAGGACAGCAATGAGCTCTGGCAGTAGGATCATACACCTGCTCTCCACTGGTACAAGCTTAGGGGTAGGCACAAACAAACCTCTCCATAAGATTTAGCACAAAGGGAGAATCCAAGAATCATTGGAATCATTCTGTGTACATTTTATGAAAAAAAAAATGAATTTCAGTGGTGCACTTGTGAGTTAAAGCTTCTATTTAGTTTTAACAAGTTTGTTGCCTACAAATTCAAGCTAAAGCCTGTGGGTTGGTCCAATATGTGGTTTTTGGCATATGGTTGAATTTAGGACTAATGCAAATAAAAAGAAAAGAAAGGTGGTAGTAGTAGGGGATTCCCTTCTTGGGAACTGAGGGCCCTATTTGCAGGCCTGATTCATCCCATGGAGAGGTCTACTGCCTGCTTGGGGCACAGGTTAGGGACATTTCTAAGAGATTCCACAATCTGGTGTGGCCATCAGACTATTACCTGCTGCTGATTATGCAGATTGGGAGTAAAGAGGCAATGGATAGGAGTACAAAAGCAGTTCTAAAAAACTTCAGGGCCTTGGGAGATTACTTGAGGGCTCAGGAGCACAAGTGGTGTTCTCCACAGTCCCTCTAGTGACATGAAGTAATAATGAAGAAAAGAGAAAAATCCATGTGAGTAGCACAAGGCTTAGAGTTTGGTGCCACCAACAGAACTTTGGGGTTTTTGACCATGGGGAAGTTTTCTTGGCACTGGGTCTATTGGCGACAGATGGTGTTCATCTGTCCCATAAGGGGACAAGAATCCTTACACACGAGTTAGCTGTGCTCATTGACAAGGCTTTAAACTAGTTTTAAAGGGAGTGTGTCATCAGTAAGTTTGCAGATGACATCGTTAGGTGGGAGTGTTGATGTTCATAAGTGTGGTGGTGAACGAGAAGGTTCAGTTCTCCCCCCCCAGAAAACCACGGCTAACTCAGACTGAGAAGCAAAATGGATAAGAGCTGTATTTTACAACCAGGGTGACATGCAGTGAATATATACACAATATACAATATTTACAATATATACAGAAACATACAGCAAGGAATGTAACACAGAAAACCTGCCCTCCTCCAAGGAGAGGGGTCCCCCCAAAACTCCCTTCTTCCCCTTTCTCCCTTTTTTCCCAAAAAGGGTGAGAGAGAGAGAGAAGTAATTGTTAAGGAGGAAATTCTGTTAGTTAAAAGCGTGTGCTAAGCACAGAATTGGTTTCTTATCTCATTAGCTCCTTAGCTCAAGATCAACTCCATCCAGCACAGAGGAAAGACAGCAGCTGCTCAGGCAGACTGGAACAGAGAGAACTGACTGAAACACAAACTGAACTAAAACTAAAATTTAAAGTTGCATTCTACCAATCTACCAATGAAATTTGTTTAGAATATATTTGTTTTCCTTTTTACACCAAAACATTCAGCTAGAGTGTTCCAGTAACTGTCCCTTTCTTAAAGGCGTAGCCTAAAACGGTCACAGTAAGGGTAGGGAAGCTCTACAGAGGGACTTGGATAGTTTGGATCCATGGGCCAATGTTAATGGGATGAGCTTCAACAAGGCCAAATGCCAGGTCCTGCACTTGGGTCACAACAACCCCAAGCAATGCTACAGGCTTGGGGAAGTGTGGCTGAAAAGCTGTCTGGCAGAAGGAGACCTGAGGGTTCTAGTAGACAAACAACAGAATATGAGCAAGCAGTGTGCCCAGGTGGCTAAAAAAGCCAATGGCATCCTGGCTTGTATCAGAAATACTGTGTCCAGCAGGAGTAGGGAGATGAGTGTCCCCTTGTACTCGGCCCTGGTGAGGCCACACCTTGAGTATTGTGTTCAGTTTTGCGCACCTTAATACAAGAGAGATGTGAAGGTGCCAGAGTGAGTGCAGAGGAGGGCAGTGAAACTGGAGAAGGACCTGGAGAATAAATCTTATGAAGAGCGACTTGAAAGAGCTGGGGCTGTTTAGTTTGGAAAAGAGGAGGCTTAGGGAGACCTCATCACTCTCTACAACCACCTGTAGAGTAGGGTTATCAATTGGACTTGGTGATCCTGAGGGTCTTTTGCAACCCAAATGTTTCTGTGATTCTATGATTTAAGAAGCAAAAAAGTAGAGTGAAGTAGAAATTGAAGTTTGAGTCTGTGCTTTCAAAGCTGGTAGCTGATGAGTCTGTAATGTGGGAATACATTTTTGAGTGAACAGCTTTTTCCTATATGAAATGAAAATATACCAGATAAAACAGGCTTGGTTTTCTTTTAAGTTTTTTTGTGTTGCTAGGTTTGGGGGTTTTTTAAATTATTTGTTTTAACTCTGGTGAATACATGTTTCATTTGTTTGATGGTTGTGTGAATGACAGAAAATTCGTACCACTGGCTAATTATTGTGCTGTTTTTCTGGTCATCAACTGACAAGCACATTGAAGTTCAAAGATAGTGCTAGCAGTAATGCTTATCTTAATGATGGAGATGAAGAATGGCTAGCAGCCAGCAGCTGTCTGTTCAGTGCTTAGTGTGCGGTGGGTGGCTCACTGCTATCACATATATTTATTTACATTGCACGGAGAAACAGCATTGTCAGCCTGAAGAAGGAACCATTACCTTTGGACGTTAATCATCAAAGGAATGATTGATTTAAAAGAAATGTTTGTGGGTTTTTTGTGTTTGTTTTTTTTTTTTTTAGCGGATGTTTTTTGTTATATTACATTAGACAGCCTAATTTCTGGGGGAAATGTCAGTCTTCTCACTATAAGATGTCTGGAAATGCCTGCTTCTACTATTCTTCTGTAATGCCATTGCAAGAAGCATGTATATCTATTCTTTTTGTCTGTAGATTATGCAGATGCCTTCTCACTGTAAGCATTGTCATAAACTTAAGAATGAAAGAAAGTAGTATAGCTGATGTAAGGATTGTGAACGAAAGTGAGTCATAGATTTTGGAAGAAAAATGAAAGACTGTTGGGTCTAAAGCTGAAAGTAACTAGCAATAGGAAATAAGGTGGTTGCTTGGGGTTTTTTGTTTGTTTTGGTTTTTTTTTAGAAACTGATCAATTGTCAGTAACATCTGAAGCAAATTAAAATATTTTATTGTAGCTAAATTGAAACTGTGATGTCACATTTTTCTGGTGGTTTGTGTGTGTGATGTGTGTGTGTGTGTCTGTGTGTATGTTTTGTTTTTGTTGAACTCCCAGGAAGAGGTTTAAACATGAAGGCAAAACTTTCAAACATTAGCATGGCTAAATATGAAGCAAAGCTGCCATTTTTTATTTTTTTTTCCTTTTTGTGCCTCCATCTAGATCTATCACATAATTTAAAGAAAAAAAAAAAAAGATACAATTTAACCACAGGAGAGCTAATAGTGTGAAAAAAACCCCTGATGAATTTTGTTTCCGCAGCACGATATTATCAAAGATTTAAGAAACAAATTTGCCAGCCTCGCGAGAACTCTCTGGTAACAGCATAAGTGTCTGTGTTGGTTTGCTTTTGAGTTAAAGGTTTCTTTTTCATTCATTTGAACATATTTCTCTTTTTACCTCTTCTTTTTTTAATTTATTATTCATACCCTCTACTTAGCTAGCCTTCATTTTTTAAACCTCTTCCATCTTCCAATGTCTTTTTTCCGTAACTTGGATGGAAAGTTTATGGCAGCAAAGCTGTCATTCTGGCTACTTCTGCTGCAGCTGTTCCTGCTTGTAGGTCATACATGTTTTGGGCGTTGTGTTATGGACATGATACTAACCGGTTGTGTCATGTTCCTTTTGAGTAAGCTTTTTACCACACCATCTGATGGACTCGCTGTCATAGGGCTCTATGCAACTACCATTTTGCAACTTATACTGCTTAGTCATCCTCAATTCTCCAGCAAACTTCAATTAACCTGGTGAAAGCTCAAACTCATCTGGAATTAACTGTGCCTTTATGTTTGCTCTTTATGTACCTCTTTATTTTTTCAGTAGTAGTTTAAATTATAAAGAACAAACTTCACCATTGCTCAAGCAACGCCATGCAGTATTGTTTGTTGCCGCTAGAGATATGAAATATAAAAGCACAGTATATTCTATCAAATATTCTGTTGGTAGGGTGGGTAATATATATTGCAATATAATTATATGTTTTGAGACAAAATCTGAGATGCTTCTGTTACTCTGGAATTCAGCAACAACTTGCAACTCAAGAGCCACATACTGAGCAGTATGAAGTTATGGTCATGTAATAGAAGATTATTAAGAGTATGAACTGTTGCACAAAAACACAGCACAAGTTCAAGTTTGATATATGCAGAATATATACAATGAACACGGGCTTTGAACTAACCTAATGATTTACAATTGAGATAACTCTCTTCAGATAAACTACTAAAAGAATATTAAAGAAAAACACCAAGGGGAGAATGTTACTTGAACATGTTAAATATCTCTTCAGTAGCATTGTATTTATTAAAATGATCCATGATGTTGCCATAGAGCCCATATACTAAGAAATAAACAACCTTTGGAGAACTGGCAGTAACTGAAGTCCTCATCTTAAATGACTGGAATTTTTATTTAGGAAAAAGAAATGGAAAAGCAAAAACTTCTGTATCAACAAGCTAGACTGCATGACCGAGGTGCTGCTGAGATGGTTCTGCAAACAATCAGTGCTAGTAAAGGTAATGTTTTCTTGTGTAGATTACATATTAAACCTTATTTCTAATGATCTTTGAAATTTTTGTAATTCATATGGGGCAAAACCTGCAGGTTTTTGGCATTAATGTTTGTTTTCAAAATGCACCCAAAGTTTCAAAAATTATTGACAGCTAATCTGGAAATTATAATGAATAATTATCATGCAGTTGTTGTTGTTATTATTATTAATATCTTTTCTAGTTTTGATTGAGATAAATGTAAAAAAATTCATAGCTTTAGCAATGTGAAATGACAAAGAGGCCCCACACTCTGGGATATGTACAGTTCTGAAGTAAGTGTCAACTTTGTTCTGGCTTCCCTCCCCGTTTCTCAAATAAAATATCTACTTTGTTGGTGTACTTGCTAAAACATTTCAGAAGTGTAAATGATGATTTTGTCCCTTAGATTCTGTCTTACTCTAAGTTTTGATAATTTTGCTGTTTGGTCTGTGATTTCTTTCTAGTGATGTTTTAAAAATTCCTCTTTACAAAGTTAGAATCATAGAATCATGGTATCATAGTATCAGTCAGGGTTGGAAGGGACCACAAGGATCATCTAGTTCCAACCCCCTGCCATGGGCAGGGACACCCCACACTAGATCAGGCTGGCCAGAGCCTCGTCCAGCCTGGTCTTAAACACCTCCAGGGACGGGGCCTCAACCACCTCCCTGGATAACCCATTCCAGGGCTTCACCACTCTAATGGTGAAGAACTTCTTCCTCACATCTAGCCTGAATCTCCCTATTTCCAGCTTCATTCCGTTCCCCCTAGTCCTATCACTACCTGAGATCCTGAGAAGTCCCTCCCCAGCCTTCCTGTAGGCCCCCTTCAGATACTGGAAGGCCACAATGAGGTCACCTCGGAGCCTTCTCTTCTCCAGACTGAATAGCCCCAACTCCTTCAGTCTGTCCTCATAGGAGAGGTGCTCCAGCCCTCTGATCATCCTCGTGGCCCTTCTCTGGACACACTCCAGCACGTCCACATCCCTCCTGTAATAGGGGCTCCAGAACTGGATGCAGTACTCCAGGTGGGGTCTCACCAGATTTACTGTAACTAAATGCTTTGGATGACAGACATTTTCTGGGAAAAAAAAAAAAAAAAAAAAAAAAAAAATGGGAAAAAAATATAGACTGGCATGCACCCAGCCTTTAAATAACTGGATGCTATAATGAATGTTATATTCATTGATCTTAGTTCTTCCTGTCATATCCTGCTTCTTTTGTGTGTTATGTACACATTAAACTATGTCTGTAGGCACTCAGGAAGATATTGTCACACTAGAGACCATGAAAGAAATACAGGTCGTCTTTACAAGAGAAGCAAAAAAGTCTCTCCTGATACATTGCCTTTTAAGGCAGTGTGTGGATAAATTACACAGAATCACAGAATTGTTAAGGTTGGAAGGAACCGCAAGGATCATCTAGTTCCAACCCCCCTGCCATGGGCAAGGACACTGCCCACTCGAACAGATTGCCCAAAGCCACATCTATCCAGGCCTTAGAAACTTTCAGGGATGAGGCTTCCACATCCTCTTTGGGAAACCAGTTCCAGTGTCTCACCACCCTTATGGTGAAGAACTTCTTCCTAACATTGAATCTAAATCTACCCTCCTCTAGCTTGGATATACATTTCCCCTACACCACATGACATCCTAAAAGTCCCTCACCAGCTTTCTTGTAGCCTCTTTCAGATAATGGAAGGCCATAGTAAGGTCTCCTTGGAGCCTTCTCTTCTCCAAACTGAACAACCCCAACTCTCTCAGCCTGTCCTCATAGAAAGGAGCTCCAGGCCCCTGATCATCCTCATGGCCCTTCTTTTCATGTTCCTGCACATCCATATCTTGTAATAGGGGCTCCAGAACTCAACATAGTACTCCAGGTGGGGTCTCATGAGAGTAGTGTAGAGGGAGAGAATTGCCTGTCTCAACCTGCTGGCTATACTTCTCTAAATGCAGCCCAGGATACAATTGGCTTTCTGGGCTTCAAGTGCACACTGGTGGCTCGTGTTGAGCTTCTCATCTACTAGCACCCCCAAGTTCTATTCTTCAGGGCTGCTCTCAAGCCAGTCACTGCTCAGCTTATATTGGTGCGTGGGATTGCCCCAACCCAGGTGCAGGACCCTGTACTTGGTCTTGCTGAACATCATGAGGTTGGCATAGGCCCACCTTCCCAGTCTGTCAAGGTCCCTCTGGATCGCATTTCATTTCTGAGGGGGCCCCACACCTTCCTTAGTCTTCCTTTTGCCATTAATGTACCTATAGAAACTTTTGCTATTCCCCTTGATCTCCCTGGCTAGATTTAATTCTAACTGAGCTTTAGCTTTCCTAACCAGGTCTCTTGCTGCTCAGGCAGCTTCCTTGTATGCCCCCCATTTCTTCCACTCCTTGTACAGTCTCTTTTTGTGTGACAGTGTGTCTAGGAGCGCCATGCTCATCCAGGTAGGTCCCCTAGCATTCTTTCTTACCTTCCTCTTTGTTGGTATACTTTGCTCCTGGGCACAGAGAAGGTGATCCTTGAATATGGACCAGCTGTCCCGGGCCTCCCTTCCCTCTAGGTCTTTCTCCCATGATACTTTGGCCAGCAGATCCCTGAAGCGATCAAAGTCTGCACGCCTAAAGTCCAGGGTCATAAACTTTGAATACATCCTCCTAGATGCCCTGATGAGGGTCTTGAATTATAGTGCATCGTGATTGCTCCAGCCAAGGCTGTCCCTGAGCCTCATATTGGTCACCAGCCCTTCCCTGTTAGTGAAAACAATGTCCAGCATAGCACCTTTTCTTGTTGGTTCCTCTACCATTTGGAGGAGGAAGTTGTCCTCTGTGCATTCCAGGAACATCCTGGAATGCTGGTACCTAGCTGTGTTGTCCCTCCAGCAGATATCAGGGTGACTGAAATCTCACATGAGGGCCAGGGCTTGTGAATGCAAAGCCACTTCTATATTCTTATGCAGGGCTTCCTCTGCTTGGTTCTGCTGGTCAGGTGGACTGTAACAGACCCCTACTGTAAACTCATTTTCTCCTGTCTTCCCTTTAACCTTAACCCATATACTCTCAACCATGTCATCATCCTTCCCCAGGGTGGAAATTAATAGAAAATTCTTATTTGTGTATATGATCTAAAAGTATGTTTTAAAATATTTCAAGGTGAGATGGGGCCAATGGTTGCAGCTACCCTAAAGCTAGGGATTGCCATCCTAAATGGAGGAAATTCTACTGTTCAACAGGTAAGGAACTGATTTATTTTCACCCACACTAGTCAGTATGGGTCTTTATTGGTTATTGTTATTGTAACAGTGCATTATGTAATGTGACTATTTGTCAGATGCTGTTTATCGTATTACTCTTGTTCTCAAAGAAAAAAGGTGTACAGATGTACCTTGTTCCTAGGTATGTATTCCTGACTTGCAAACATATAATTAATTTAGAAAACAGAAGGCTGAAATAAATTTGTTTTGTAGTTCAGCTAGAAGTGGGATATTTTATGTAAAATTATTAACTTCTAGAGGAATTCTATGGAAGGAAATTATTTCCTGGAAGATTACCACTGTCCTACAGCCAGTAGAGCAAAATTGCTGACCCCTGTCTTCACCAATGAAAATGTTACAGAACTTCAGAATTACTTAGCTTATGCCATGGAGAGTTTGATGATGAAAGCAGAGAACTCAAACTTGATTTACTAATTTATGGTAAGATAATGTGGTGAGCAGTGGGCAAGTCTGGTATCTTAACAGTATTCTACACTGTTGAATAGAAGTGACAGATACAGAGCACCTTCAGTGTTCTGTACTAGTTGAAGATGCCTGAGTCCAGAAGGCTTCATACTGCCGATTAATATATTGTAGGACAGTTTGAAGACTACAGAGAAGTGGGAACAGTTAAGCAACTACTGAAGCAATTGAATGCAGTCCAAAATAATGGTATTTTCAGGGCTATCATTACCCAGAATTGACCAGAAACACCACCAGTTGTGCAGAAAAGTATCTGCCTGAGCCATTGCCAATTGTTTGTGACATAATGATGTTAAATTACTTTGTAAAATCATGACATTTGTACACAGTTATTTAATCTGAATTTGTAAGGCTACAATCTAACATTTTAAAAGTAATTCAATGAAGTTTTAACTAATCAGAATGCAGAAATGATTACAATAATACTAATACAATGGTTACAATAATTCTAATAGTTACTAATGGTTACTAATAATAGTTACAATAATACCAATACTGCTAAATTTCATACTTATAAAAGCAGCAGCAATAGAGTTAGAATTGCCTTTTTTTTTTTTTTCCCAGTTGCCTCATTTTCCACCCATGTTCTCTGGTGTTCTGCTCACCATTCCATTTTGCCTTTAGGTCCTAAAATCAGCTCTGCAGTCTTCCTTGGGAAGACTGGTAGGGGTAGGGTGGAGAGATACAGAAGTGATTTTGAAAAATCATCATCATTGTCTGGAGTACTTTGATTATTAAGGTGTTGTTGATGGGCTTGTTCTTTTTCTGTGAGCTTCTGAGCACTTGGAATTATGCTGATATGCTTTGTTAAGGGTGTCTGCTTGTGTGCTCTTTCATTTTGGAGGTCACTTACCAAATATTCATGTAATTCCTATTTATTTGCAAAACCATTTTTACTTCATTCACAATATGAATTCTTATAGCTTTCCTACAATGACCAATCTCTGAATATTGTGATTTTTGTTCACAACGTGAGACCTCTGGTATCATGCTCTATCTTCACTCAACACACTGTATTCTAGAATCAGAGTTCATTCCACTGAATAACTTTTTGTTGCTAAATCTATTGTCAGGTATTACAAATTACAATAATGCTAATACACATTTTAAAAATACTCACTTGCCTACTAACATACTGTTGCAGCTGAAATAGTCTGGAACAAACAGGTTATGACAAGCTGAGTCTGTTGCTGAAATGGTAGTGCAAATACCATACTAACTAATCGTGGCACAATTGTATTTATGTTAAACACTCAATTCTACTGGCTGTGTTGACTTCAGTTACTATCTTTATTTTCCATGTCATAGGAAGGAATATCCAAAATGGATTACCTTCTTTTCTGTAAAGGATACAAGCATTAAATGTTGGGGGGGGGTTGGTTTTGTTTGGGGTTTTTTTAATGATTTTGTTTGTAGTTTTGTTTGTGGTGTGTTGTTTCTTTGTTTGATTGTTTTGTTTTTATTGATATCTACTTTTTTTTTCCCCTGGAAGACTTTTAACTAATTTGTAAATATGAAGAGTTATTTGAAAATGCCAGGATCACTAGTAATCTAGAATCTATGCAGTATTAACTAGGTTTACACTTAGTACAAATATGAATTCTCTGAATAAACTGTGTTCACTGCAGAAAATGCTTGACTACCTCAAGGATAAAAAGGATGTGGGATTCTTTCAGAGCCTTGCTGGTCTTATGCAGTCCTGTAGGTAAGAAAATAGACACTTTAAAATGTTATTATTTTATATTTAGGTATTATTCCACAGGATTTACAGTTTTGGAAAGATCCTCTCTGTGCTTTTTGCAAACTGCACCTGGGAAGCTCTAATGTGCTAGACTTGGGGTAAAGGACAAGGAGGTGCTCATGGTATGAAAATCTTATTATGACATGGATCTACCTTGATAAAAGAGCTCTTTTCACAAAAGTTTGTATCTACTTGAGAAATAACAGAAAACAACACTAGAGTTAAGAGGCTCAGGGGCAAATTCTTAATTCTGCAAGTACTCTGTAATCCTGCAAAGGCCCATGGTTACTGATCAATGTTAAATAACCATAAAGATTTTGGGAACACCCAACTATCTTAAAAATCTTAATGAGACTTTTTAGGAAACAGAAAAGGAATGGAATATTATGTTTTAATAAACTGAGGAGATACTGTGACCTCTTTCCCCTTCCATTCTTCTTAGCAGTTCATATTGATTTTGTTTTTACATAAATATACATATATGTAAAGGTTATATATATAATTCTAAAGAATAAACAATTTCAATAAATAATTTCTCAACATAAAACTCAGGACTAAAAGGGGCTTCCTGGATTAAGTGATTCAGTCTTCTGTCAAGGGTGCCATGTTGGGGTCCCTTCCAACCCAAACCATTCTGTGATTCTGTGAAATGGGAAACATCACAACTGGGTCATGCCTCTGTATTACAATATGTGCAGAGGAAAGGAAGCAAATATGTTGTTACTCTCTACCTCTAATTAATGCACTTGGGAGGTTTTTTTGCCTTTTAGTGCGACATCCTGTAATAACTAGGTGCCAAATGTCAATTGTAAAAGTATTAATGATAATAATACATACAATAATACAACAGATACTGATTATATTTCTATGCAGTTATATTTCTATATAATTACATTTCTATATTAGTTATATTTATATATTAATTATACTTCTATATTATGTTGATGTTAAGGCAACCACCAACAGAACAAGAGGTCACAGTCTCAAGGCACACCAGGGGAGGTTTAGGCTGGATGTTAGGAAGAAGTTCTGCACAGAAAGAGAGATTGGCCATTGGAATGTGCTGCTGAGGGAGGTGGTGGAGGCACCATCCCTGGAGGTGTTTAGGAAGAGACTGGATGAGGCACTTGGTGTCATGGTTTAGTTGATTAGATGGTGTTGGGTGATAAGTTGGACTTGATGATCTCGAAGGTCTTTACCAACCTGGTTAATTCTATTCTAATTATATATGTTATATTCTTTTTTTTAACACTGCCTTTGGCCAAGTTTCACTTGTAAATCAGTGAGGTTTCTTGCCACCAGAATTACTGGGGTAGTTCCTTTACCTTCATCTGACTTTCATAAACATTCATGCTTGTCCATGATTAGCTTACATGTTAAGCAATGAAAGCATAACTTTGCAGCTTCACAAATGTGAATATGTAAGCATGCATGTTCCTTAAATCTGGTTAGTTGAATACATATTCCTCTTGGGCAGCTTCAGTCTTTCAGAACATGGAAGGAGAGGAGCACTGAGTGGAACTAACAATATCATAATTTCTTAATGGATCTTGCTGCTTGGGATGAACTGGGCTGTAATATGAAAGTAGTCAATAATATGGTTTCTCATTGACCCCTAAAGTTACTATATATATATACATATGATAAACACATACATTCTCTCTCTCTCTTGTTTGTTTTTTTTTTTAATTTTTTTTTCTGGATCAGCCATAAAGAGCTAAATTCTACTGTCATTTGCAGAGCAAAAGCAGATTAACAGTAGAGCTGGGTTTTGTAGTCTTGTAGCAGACATATATACCAGAACAAGAGAACACAGTCTCAGGCTGTGCCAGGGCAGGTTTAGGCTGAATGTTAGGAAGAAGTTCTATACAGAGACAGTGATTGCCCATTGGACTGGGCTGCCCGGGGAGGTGCTGGAGTCACCATCATTGGAGGTGTTCAGGAGGAGACTTGATGGGGTGCTTGGTGCCATGGTTTAGTTGTTTAGGTGGGTTGGATTGGTTGATAGGTTGGACACGATGATCTTGAAGGTCTCTTCCAACCTGGTATATTCTATTCAAGCCACTGATATAAGTCTTTTTGACACTGGTATGATTATATACTTAAATGAAATCACAAATCCTTCTTTATAAAATGAAATATTACATATACTTAATTAATCACAGGGCAAATGTAATTTTTCTCATTGCAGTGTTCTTGACCTAAATGCATTTGAACGTCAGAACAAAGCAGAAGGCCTTGGCATGGTGACTGAAGAGGGATCAGGTACTGTCAGTTTGACATAAATAAGCTGTGAATTTTCTTTTATATTTTGCAGAGACAAGCTGAATTTGAAAGAATCCTGTAAATATATATGTAGAGGCTGAAGCTAAAATACAATCCTTAAGAGTGGTTTATTTAATTAGCACACCTAAGCCCATGGTTGTTAATAGGAAATCACTAGCATGTGCTGAGTTCCAGAGCAGTCTCAGAGGACTCTTACCCATTATTCTGAAGAAGTGAAGACATTACATGTAAAATTCTAGTTACAAGCAACAGCATTTACAGAAGTCCCAAATCAGTTTCAGCATAAAATAAAATCAAGAATTCCCACCTGATTTCCTAAACAGACCTGACTGGAATGAAAACCAGAGTTGAGTGATAATTTAAATATTAGAGGTCAAGAGAACTGTATTGGCTATTTGAAAAAATGTCTGCTGGGAAAGAGTTTTCTTTGAAAAAAATATTACCTGTTTCTCTTTGAGGAAGTATGAATTTTTTTTGCTTTACTTTTGACTTTGAAACAATTTGGCTCCCTGCCCCCTTTGTTGTCAGTTCACTGTAATTTCTTTATCCTGTCTAAGTTCCACCACTCCCTTACTGTGATTCTCTGGAAGCATTGTTCATTCTTGTGTGACTTCATAGAGTTACCAAAGCACATTTTTTCCCCCTCAGTATTTTTTACAGTGCATTTTTATGTTTAAATCCTACAGTGCCCTAATATTTTAATATGTTTTTATTTTAAAAAACAGGGTAAAAGTACTTGACTGTGTTATCATTATTGCATTTGGAGGTCCATAACTCATACTTGCAACACTACACATCTCATTGGCTGTTGGGCCTGTACTTCTTTTATGTGGCATATTCCTTGAATGTTCAACTGCTTTTCTCAAATCAAAATCATGAACTCTTGAATTTGACTGAATGACTTCATGACCAATCATAAATGCTGCTTCTCTGAAAGTGCTCCCATGATTTAAAACCTAGATCAAATCCTGCTAGACTTCTATGAGTGAACAAAATTAAGTGAACCCACGTGAATAAAATTTAGTTACAAGATTGTGGATTTGGCACTGATGGAGCTATATGACATGTCAAGTTTTGGCCACTAGTTTCATGCTGCAGAGTGTTTTTCTCTTTTGGACAGCATTTCTATGACAAAATAATTAAATTTATTAGTTATAATGTCAAATTTTGAAATTAACTGTTTTATCACTGCTTCTCTTTCTAGAAATGAGTCTTTTTGCATGAAAATATAAACAAATCTTTAGATGCTGCATAATTGACTCTACTTAAGTGATTTTTATGCTTCCCCATTTTTTATTCTTTTTTTTTTTTCCCAATTTTAAGTTTAGTTATCTTTCATTATTAGTGTAGAACTAATTTGGCCAAAACCAGTACTATCTTTTGTATTTGCTAAAAACAATTTTTCATTTATTTTTCCTTGTTTTTTTTTTCTTGTTTCTTTTTCTTTGAACTAATTGTCCTGTCCTCCCTTCCTCAGTCATCACTCATGAGCATGGTAATTATTAAAAACAACTGCCTATGCTCTTAGCTTTGTGTAAGCACTGTACAGCTCCTGAGCACCATTAGATAGTTTTTGTTCCTGTAAGACTGGTAAACTAGTGGGTTCTTTTCTATTATAATTACAGATGTGTATTCCAAAATCTGTGGGTTGTGTTTCAACTTTCCCTGGTTTGTTCTTCCTCCTTTTCTCAGGAGTTGTACAGTGACTGGCACACTATATGTAAGAGCAGCAACCTTTATAATTTATTTATATTTTTAATTTATTTTCATTTTAGTGAGCCCAGTATTTGTGATGGATGAATGTTACAAATATTTATACCTTTACATGCCCAAAGCTTTGTGCTATAGTCCTCCTGTAGTATTTACGTTGTGTATTGAATGTGGCTTTAGCACTGCATTGATTTGTGCACACAGGAAATCAGTGGTGGATCCAGTGAGGATTTGTGGGTGGTTAATAAGGAGATGACTTGCTACTGGCTAGGTTCATCTAATGCAGTCAGGGGTTGATACAAGAAAGGTGGTGCATTTCTTATTTTGAGGAATCAATAATATTTACAGGTGGTTATTCCTTGCTCTGAAAGCCAGTCGATGTGTCAAACTTCCTATATCTCAAAGTTTCCTTAATTCTAGTAAAGAAAGAGCTTTGTAGGAGCAGTTGCCATGAGGTGTTCCTGCCGAATTTAAAATACAAAATGTTCAGCATAAACAAGAAGTATAAATGCAACACATCTTTTCATTAGCTAGATATTGGGGAGGAGGGTGATCTGGATTTTCATTTATCAGTGGAATTCTTTTATTTAGCAGATTAACAAGATTCTACACATTTTAAATCGTGTTTTCATCCTTTTTGTTACTGAGCAGCAGCAATGTCAAGATATGGTAATAATGCTATGCCAATGATTTCTTGGCAAATAGGGATAATATTTGTAAATAACACCTTTTTTATGTATTTATATTCAGCTACTGCAAATTCAAGAAAACTGATCAAAGCAAACCCAAACCAAAAAAAGACTGCCCTTCACCTTTTCAAGATCATATTATTCTTGATGATATTCTACCTTCAAATAATAATTACAATTTTTTATATTATGAAGCACATCTTTTTCATTTAGTTGAAAAGTAGTTTATGTAAGAGCTGTACAGGTACTGGTATTAATACCTGATAGCATTATGGAAACCCAGCCAGTGTCTTTGTGGGGAAACTCCTGTAGTGAACAAAATATCCTAGATTTTATGTGATTACTTAGATCACATGTCTGTTTGCAATCCTATCAATAGCCATCTGTAAATACTACAATGGAAGTACTAAAGATGTGGAAATGTTTTCTGCCATTTCTTTTTAAAGAGTGACACTTTGTAAGTACCTCATTACTCCTCAATTAAAGATAATTTTATTTATTCCCAAGGGAACAATGGGATGTAAAATGTGCACTGTAGCCTGTATGTCATGTCAGCTGAAGCTGATGAAGAATCATATTAATGTGTAATTGTCATTTAGTTTACAACCCATAAGCCTGAAATTGGTTTTGCTAAAGTCAAAGAAAAACTACTACTGACACTTATGACACTTATGGGAATAGAGTCAATTTTTCTTCTAGTCCCATGTCAACCTTGGCAACAGGTGGAAAGCCTGTAGTGAGACAGCCTGGATGTGAAATTTATTGGTCTATTCCAACTGTTTCTTTGTTCTGTCTGCGTTGTAAGCTCCTTGTCCTGATATTCCTCTGACTGGTACTATCTTCCCTTTACAAACCCTGGACCCCCCACTGGTAACAACATTGATGGTTCTTCAGCAAATGTGTTTCTTACATGTTTTTGTGATGTTCTCAGTCTTGTTTCTTCTGTATGTACTTTGTTTTGATTGTACTGTTTCCTTTTCAAATAAGGGGGTTTCAAAACTGAAGATATGTAGAAATGTTTACTATTTTGGAATAGTTTTCAATTTTTCTCTTAACAATTGTATTTCACTGAGTCACAAACATCTTGAAAGTGCAATGTTTGTCTCCTTTAGAGAGATTTGTTTTACATACCATATGAATTTAAAAAAATAAGATGTGAAGTTAACATTTAGGTTATTTTAATTTGGTTTTCCTTTTCGTAAGGAAGGCTTTTTTTTTTTTTTTAATCTTTTAATATTGGTTGGAGTTTTTTTTAGAAAGTTCTCATAGTAGTATTTCGGAATTTTTACTGGTAGTAGGTCTTAAAGGACTTTATATAAATGTGAGAGTGGTATATTTGCCATATAAGAAGTAACATCAGGGTATACATCAGGACTATTTTCAGCTATTAGTAATATGAAATCCATAAATACACTTTAGTCTTTCACCACCCTATTCACACTTAAGGTGGATGTTTAAATTCTGTGTGATCTGCTGTAGCCTACATTAGAGGAGCGATTTCCACCTTTATACCACTGTATTTGAATGGCCGTTTGCATTTAAAAGGGAACTTAAGTAGCTTCAGTTCGAGCAAATTGTGTGTCACTGGGTGAGAAAACAAGTGCCTTACATAGCTGAATCAGATAATTGGGAAGTCGAAGGCATGCAACACTCACGATCTAACCCAGTATTGACTGCGCCTTCTGATAAGAATACATTCTTTTGGTTTACTATGGGAGAGATGTGCTCTCACTTAACACCCATCAAAGAATGAGCCCTGTTCCTTTTTGAAATCTGAAAGTACTTGTCTATTTCTGTACTATGCAGCATCAAACCAATGTTTCTGATGAGTAACAGCAGTCAGATATTTTCCACTGATGTTTTTAACAGAAAGACAGAGGGAATTATTAAACTTGGACATATGCACTTTCAAGGAAGAAATCCATGTCTTTCATTTTTCATTCAATCTTATTTACATTCCCTGCACATTCTGTTCCTATATATCACAGACACAAGTTACCAGTTTTGCAAAAAACAGGCTTAAAGCATTCATGTGTGCTGTATGTCCTTCACATACAGCATGAGCAATGGCAGCATTTTAAACATCTAAGCATATGCCAGAACATACATCATATCACAGAAATGAGAGACTCCATGGTTTCATGGCAACCTGTCATACTCTATGCAGTGTGTGTATTTGTTAGAATGTTATCTATGCAAATCTTTGTGTGTACTGGCATGAATTTGTGTGCACAGCACCAAATATTCTTCTTTTAGACTTTTTAAAAAGAAACGGATCTGTACATCCGTTCTGTAGCTGCCACTGGGAGATCTCTTGCAGTTAGTAAGTTACATCTGAAAGTTCAAATTCCTGTCAATACTAACATAGGTTTTAGTCTGATTTTGATCAGCTGTAGAAACTGAAAACTTGGATTATTTCAAATCTTAGTGTGGCCAAGCTGCTTGAAACAGGGTTGTTTCTTGGTTGTTTGGGGTTTTTATTTGGTTGGTTGGTTGTTTTTTCCTTCATTTTTGAAATGTGTAAAAAATGTTTCCAAAAGAAAAGAACCTTTCCACATCTGTGAAAAGATGTATCAAAACATCTTCTAATTGTGCAGAATCTTGCAATAACTTGTTTTGTGCTTTCTTTATAGTGGAGCTAAGTAAAAGACCCTTCCAAAGCCTTACAATATCAATATTGTAATTTAGTTTATAAAGATTCCTCCATTCCAGAAGATAGCTTCATGAATTGACGAGACTTGGTTTCTCTCTTTCCCTGAAAAATCTCTCTTGATAGGAGAGTAAGAAAAATAGAATGGAAAAAATCCTAAACTGTAATGAAACGCATGTTTGAGCCCTTTATGGGCTTGATTTTGTCACTGTAATATATGAACAAGTTTCCCTATGAGGTGTTTTTTTAAGTTATTGCTATTGCAGCAGTCAAACTGCATGCACACTGCATGTGTGAAGGTAGAGACCACCAAATATTTGGGTTTCAGTAAAGATTATTTTCACATTGATTCTCGAGATCAACAAAGCATATGACTCCAAGTGTAACTTTAAGAATGACAAGAGTTCAGTTCAATTACAAAGTCACTAATCCTGCAGGATATTCAATACTCTGGCCTTTGTCCATCAACAATGGAACCATGCTCACAGAGCTGAACCTGCACACAGTGTTGAATAATACACTTCTGAGGGGGCAGTCATGTCTTGATTTTGCCTTTGTGGCTATTTGGGCATATATTGTATGTATACAGTAATCATCACTGACAGAAACAGTCATTTATTTTTCATTGTTTAATTAGCCGGAAGGGTTTTCAGACTGACTGAAAAACTACGTATCTAGTATTTATATCTGGGATGGACAAAATGTCATGGAATGTTATTTATGGTATTTGGTTCATTCTTGGAGAAAGAATTTGGTATTTTTTGCCACTACAATAAGTACATGTCTGAAATTGGGAGGAAGAGCATTTTGTATTTCCCCATGCCTTGGCCTATGCTTTGGTGATGTGAGCTCTTAATACCAAACATTATGTCATGATAGCAACATACTAGTTTTCAGAATGTTTTTGCTTTTTAATCCTTCCTTTCTAGTGAAGCTTCTTACTTTAAATTCACAGGCTGTGGATTGATATGCCCATTAGCTTCAACTTGTAACCATTCGTGACTTTATGTAGTTCAATTTCTGATCATGTTTGTGTTTATATATATTCCAAATTGTATTGTTTACAATTCAGCTGTCATAATGTTATTATCTATTTTCTAATCTAAATGTAGATGTTGTAATTAGTTATTCCTCATTATATCAGTATGTCAATCATTGTAAATGTAATTATCATTGTTTATACCATTTTTGAAAGAAGCTTTTTATCATTTTAATTTGAAATAATTTACTCAGTCTTCTAGTTTCTTTCTGACCACACAGTAAAATATTTTCTTTGTAGACATGGGATTTTGAAGTTCAATAAAAGCCTAAAATATATCCCCATTTAAAAAAAAAAAAAAAAAATCATCTTCCAAACTGTCTTGAAGTTCACTTATGTTTTTATCTTGTTTTGTTATCTACAAATAGCACTTGGCCACATGTTCGATTCTTAAAAAGCAGAAGCTTTTATGGCTTCCATTTTGTTGCCGTGCACATTCAAAATACTTTTCCAAAGTCCTAACTGGAATCTCCTTACTTTCAATGGGTGGTCTTTATTGTTTTGAACACCTGTGTTATCCTCCTATGTCATTTTACTATCTTTTCTACATTTTCCTCAGATCTGATTGTTTTCCTGGGCAAATGGTTGTTTTCTCCTTCTCAGATGTCAGTATCCTAAGTTATCTGCATGTATGATGTAACTGAAATACTACTTCATTAATTGGAGGCCTCTTAGTATACTATTTCGTGTGAAAAATCAAGAGAATAATTTGAAGATTTATACATTTAGAGCCAATTCAGTAAAGCACTTTGACATTTGTTCTAGTTCATCATAAATTTATTGCTTTGTTTTGTCAAGGAAGACCAGTGCCCGACATCCAATTTGTGTCAGCAGCAGATAGGTACTAAATCCTCAAACATTTCAACATAAACAATTCTTGGGAATGCACATAGCTGTAAAATTCATGAGTTATTTTATAGTATTTTAAAACCTAATAGTTTATTTAAGGAATTATTTTTATGACCATTTGAATAAATATTTTTCTGTATTTTTAAGTACATTGTTTTGTGATGAATAGAAACCAAATGAATCCAATACTAACCTTCATATGTAGCCCAATATTTATGCCCAGCAAAGTCAAACAAGCATGTAAATCATGGATTATTCATAAAATGTTGCCAAGCTCATGCTGCCATATTTATAAATCAAAAGTTTCATAGTTTTTTGCCTTTTTTTTTCCAAATCAAATAACTATCTACCAAGCACATCATACGTGCTTCAGATTGCTTGATGTTTATAAGTTTTCTCCTCCCTGCTCTATTAAATTTAAATATGGAGATTTTCTTCAGGGGCTGCGGGGCATTACTTGTGAGCCTGTGATAATCTGCTTCCATCTGGCCTTTCTACAGGAGAAAAGGTGATGCAGGATGATGAGTTCACCTGTGACCTCTTCCGCTTCCTTCAATTGCTTTGTGAAGGACATAATTCAGGTTTGTGGGCAGTCTGCCAGTCAGCTAAGTCAAGGTGTTGGTGACTAATGGTAAAAGCTTTTAATTGCTGAAGGTTTGGCAGGCTGTACAAAAGGTGATACAGCTGCTAGACTAGACACAAAAGTAAAAATTTTATATGGGATTGAATTGCCACCTTTTTTTTTTTTTTAATCATCATATTTAACTTTATACAAAAGATAATGCTCTCTAAAATGTATCATTTTGGATCTTGACATACTAAGAAAGGTGAATTCATATAGGATGTGGTTTCTGACTTCCAGACAGTGAAGATGCAGAGAGAAAAATGTAAGGGAAGGTATATGTATGCTTTAGTAGGCATAATTATGTGGATACTGATGGAGTTCTAGAGGTAAAAAGATATAAGTGGGGTGACAATAAGTTCTACCAATAAAGCAGTTAATTAAACACTAGAAGTTCACTGCTAAGTGATCCCCGCAATAAAATGCCGTAAATCTTAAAATGGTTTATGGGGTGTGTGGGTGGGGTGGTGTTAAAGAAAGGTTTACAATTAATTAATTTAATTTGCAGGAGTAGTTTTGTAAGTCTTTAACACTTAAAAAAAAATGTAAGTTAAACTTTTATCTGACTTTTTAGATTTTCAGAATTACCTGAGAACTCAGACTGGTAACAATACAACTGTTAATATTATAATTTCTACTGTGGATTACTTATTAAGAGTTCAGGTAGGTTAATTTATATACTTATACTCCTTTTCAGAATGCAGACAATTATATTTCTAAAAGCAGATATATAAAGATCCCATTTATTTTAATTTTATTTCATTTTGAGGTTTGCTGTGGGTTTTTGAAATTATTTATTTCATTTTATTTATTTTCCTCTTGATTCCCTTGAGATGACACTACAGGTCGTGGAGCAACACTTGAAATCATTGTGGGGGGCTCATTTAAAAACTTCATAAGCTAAACAATTTTCAGAACGATAATGTTTCTTAGTGTTATTTTTCTTATCTTTAGGACACAGTCTCAAGCTGCACCAGGGGAGGTTTAGGCTGGATGTTAGGAAGTTCTTCACAGATAGAGTGATTGGCCATTGGAATGGGATGCCCGGGGAGGTGGTGGAGTCACCATCACCAGAGGTGTTTAAAAAGAGACTGGATGGGGCGTTTGGTGCCATGGTTTAGTTGATTAGATGGTGTTGGGTGATAGGTTGGACTTGATGATCTCGAAGGTCTTTTCCAACCTGGTTATTTCTATTCTATTCTATTCTATTCTATTCTATTCTATTCTATTCTATTCTATTCTATGAATAATCAGCTAAAGGCACTTTGATTGCATTATCTCTTTGTGCTTCTGACAACTGTTTGTTGTGTTGGGTTTTTTTTAGGAATCCATCAGTGATTTCTATTGGTATTATTCTGGGAAGGATGTTATTGATGAGCAAGGACAACGAAATTTTTCCAAAGCCATCCAGGTTGCAAAACAAGTTTTCAATACTCTTACAGAGTATATCCAGGTAAATTAGTTTCATTGGAATTTTATTAATTTGAATGAAAATTAATCATATTTTTGGCATGAAGATGTAGTGTAACTGCATATAACATAGACATAAAATAGAGATTCAGTTATGATTCAGCATTATTTTAGCACATTATTTTAAGCAGGAAGTGAACTTTGGAAATACAGTTGTCACAACTCTTTTGGAATCCTTGTGATTTAGTAAAATTTACAGGTATTAGTAGATCATCTTCCTTTGGTCATATGCAAGATGGAGATTTTTTTTTCCTTTCTTTTGTTTTCATTTGGCCTAGACTGCAGTAGTATTACCCACTTTAAAGTCTTCACTTTTAATCCATTGAGAAACTGAGGTCAATGCAAAACACAGTTGATACCTAGTCAATAGAACTTTAGGTTGTATAAGACTGTCAGGAATAAAACTGTTTTAATGCACTTAAGAATTGTGGATATGTACTTTGGGTGGTATGCAGTAAATGAGCCAGCACAATTCTGTCAAAAAAACAGTTCAGTAATTCTATGTTATGTTTGGAATTCAGTGTAATTTAGTTCTTAACTAAATCCTCATGTAAATAAGTCAATAATATTACAGTAACAAGCAGGTTAGAGAGACTCTCATACTGTTAGGAATCTGTTGTTTTTATTTGGATGAAAATCATTGTTGTGAAAACAGTATTATATACATCTATGTCTAGTGTATACATATTTGGCAATTCACACGTGGTATTGTTAGCTGGTTAAATATTTTATTTTCTATCCTTTGAGGCTTCGAAAGATTTTGTACTCCTTTTTTTCAGAAGATGATTTTATTTTTGAAGACTATTCCTTAGCACTGAGTTCTATAGCAGCTAGAACATACTGGGGAAGAATAATCCAATAGTCTAATTCTCTAATTCCTAATGCAAATTTTGCATTAGCTTTCCATAAAGTTATCCCTGCACTATAGGACTCCATAGGGAAGACTAGTACCTCTTTAGCAGTTGTGGATTTAAGTTACAAGCAGATGGACTTTTTGTGGTTCAGAATTAGTAAACTGGGACTTGGCTGAAATGGAGGCAGAATGATTATTAGAGATATGCATTGTTTACTGTCAGTGGCATTATTAAGTAGGTAATTTTATATATCTTTAATTTTTCATAGCAGTTTCTGAAGGACAGCCGTAAGCTATGCACTGTCTTTGTGGACTCCTTCCTGTTTATGTTGAGTTTCTTACAAATAAACTCTGCTTTTTTCTTGTCTTTTTTTTGTTGGATAAACAATAGGGGCCATGTACTGGTAATCAGCAAAGTCTGGCACACAGCAGGCTGTGGGATGCTGTTGTTGGCTTTCTTCATGTATTTGCCCACATGCAGATGAAGCTGTCTCAGGTATCTTTTTTTTTTTTTTTTTTTTTTTTTTTTTTTTTTTTTTTTTTTTTTGAGATACCATTATTTGTCTCCAAATGTATCTGTGTAAGTATTCTTTGCATAAATTCAAGTAGTGTTGCTCAAATGATTTTTCCTCCATGCCCTTGGCACTTCATGGCTGAAAGTAGACGGATTGCTTAGATTTGTGGACTTTGGGCTACATGTGTGCTTCTCATCTTTCATAGCTGAATAGAGGTCTTTTTCCAGCAACTGGCATCACAGTGAAACCTATTTTTCAATATTGATGCATTGAATTTCTACTGAAGTGTATTTATAAATGCCTGTAGATACTATCCTGGGTTTGAAATACTTTTGTTAAGAATTGAAAAAAATAGTCAGCTTGGATAGGCCACAGTGGTGGCTATTGTGCTAACTTCCTGCACCACTAAAGCAACATGGAAGGTGGTATCTAATGAGTTATTGACAGCAACTCAAAGACACAATAGCTATATGTTGACTGAGAAATATGATGGTGGCTATTAGCAACATTTGTTTTTACAGTAATGGCAAGTTTATAGGCCCAGCTGTTCCTGGAGTGGCTTCATAGCATCTTTTAATTACTTCATTTAGAAAATAATAATATTCACCCTGCCACTTCAGAGAGAACCAAGAAGTTTTGCACTCACTCCGTTGTAGCATGTGGAGTGAGTTATGCTCTTCTGAGAGATGACAGAAACACAGTCTACTCCAAGTGTATGATGTCTTTCTCTTACGTGGAGCTCAAGATCTTGGCTTTTGGGAGCTCCTACAGGGGACCATTAGAGCCTTGGGGAAAAAAACAGGGTAGACATGTACTCTTGTTTTATTTATGTTTGTTATAAGAATGCATTAATAAGCTTTTTAGATTCTGTTGATATATCCATTTTTAAAGGTGTAGAGTGTGGTTCAATGGATTGTTGACTTGCTGTATGTTTTTTTGTAAGAGGAACCTGCTTAGGCTAAGTATTTGGGGTTTGTTTTAAAGTGGGAGTTTAAGAACAACATCAAAACACTTGAACGTGTCCAGAGAAGGGCAACAAGGCTGGGGAGAGGCCTTGAGCACAAGCACAAGCCCTGTGAGGAGAGTCTGAGGGAGCTGGGGCTGTTTAGTCTGGAGAAGAGGAGGCTCAGGGGCAACCTCATTGCTCTCTACAACTACCTGAAAGGTAGTTGTAGCCAGGAAGGGGTTGGCCTCTTCTCCCTAGCAACCAGCACCAGAACAAGGGGACACAGTCTCAAGCTGTGCCAGGGGAAGTTTAGGCTCGAGGTGAGGAGAAAGTTGTTCACCGAGAGAGTGATTCGTCATTGGAATGGGCTGCCCGGGAGGTGGTTGAGTCGCCGTCCCTGGTGGCGTTCAAGAGGGGACTGGATGTGGCACTTGGTGCCATGGTCTAGTCGTGAGGTTTGTGGTTACAGGTTGGACTCGATGATCTTCGAGGTCTCTTCCAACCTTGGTAATACTGTATACTGTACTACCACAGAATGTTTTTGAAGACTATGTAAAACAAGATTTAAATAGGAACAAAACAAAATCACTGTCTTGTTGGTTGCTTTTTTGTTGGTTTTGTTTGGTTTTGGGGTTTGTTTGGTTGGTTTTGTGGTGGTTCTTGTGATTTTTTTTCCCTTCTTGTTACCATTTAAGGTTTTCAGGGCAAAAACCTCCTGGGACAAAATTTAAATTACCCTCCCTCTCTTCCCTCAGGGAAAAGATAGGCACAGGGAGTAAGGGGTAAACCAAAGGGCTTGCACAGAATTGGAAGTTAAGAAAATAATTTTAACAAATAATAAAAGATATTTAGGGAAAAGGGGTGTACAGGGAAATTGAGGAAAGGAATATATACAGTTATATACAAACCATGAGTGTGGATGGCAATGGATTCCCCCACAACACATGGATGCAGGTCCCAACACGTGGAAGCACGCCTGACTGCACAAGCAGCTCTCACCCAGCAAATAGTTCTGTACCAGACAGAAAGGCAAAAGGCATGAGAGCTTGCTAGGACTTCCTGCCCCCTTAAATATAGAATAGGCAGGAAAAGGGAGGAAATAATATGACCAAGGGACTCCCACTGGGGTTGGGTTACTCCCACCTGCCCACCTCTTAACCCTTAAGCTACAACAGTTCTTTATTCTTGCTCTAGGAAGCCACAAGGTGATACTGGCAATACTTCTTTAAAAAAAATCTCTGTAAGGCAGAAAATGAAAATAACTTTCAGTCTAAATAAAGGTCATGCAAGTTGTAAGCAGTTTTTGAAGTAAGAAGAATTATAATGAAAACTTGCAAGATGCATCACTTGGAAATCATTATTGTAACCTTGGTCTGTTTTCAGCCAAGAGCCAAACTGCCACAGCATAACTTGAGTTTATTGTACCAATCACTGAAGTCCAGCAATGCTGAAGTATGCCTTATTGACAGCATGATGCACTGAGGAAGAAATTAATTAGAGGCTAAGGGAGCTGGGGTTGTTTAGCCTGGAGAAGAGAAGGCTCACAGGAGACCTGACTGCTCTCTACAACTACCTGAAAGGAGGTTGTGGACATGTGGGGGTTGGTCTCTTCTCCCAGGGAACCAGTACCAGAACAAGAGGACACAGTTTCAAGCTGTGCCAGGGGAAGTTTATGCTCGCTCTTAACAGAAAGAGTTATTGGTCCTTGGAATGAGCTGCCTGAGGAGGTGGTGGAGTCACCGTCACTGGAGGTGTTCAAAAAAAGATTGGACGTGGCACTTGGTGCCATGGTTTAGTTAGTCATGAGATGTTGGGTGATAGGTTGGCCTTGATGATCTTTGAGGTCTTTTCCAACCTTATTGATTCTATGATTCTATCCAGAACAGATTCCAGGTTGAAATCACTGGCAAGCAAAATAGTAAACTTTATAAACCAAATAAGATAAAACATGGATAGTAGAATTAAAATCATGTCTAATTAGGGATATACTAATGTAACTTTATTAATAAATAGTTTGACATTTTATTTCAATTATTTTGTTTTCTCAAAAAAAAAATTTTCAATGTCCTATAGTCATAGAATCATAGAATTGTTAGGGCTGGAAGGGACCTCAAGGATCATTTAGTTCCAGCCCCCTGCCATGGGCAGGGACCTCTCACACTAGATCAGGTTGCTCAGAGCCACATCCAGCCTGGCCTTAAAAATGGCATAATGGAATCACTTCAATTTGGATCATGTTGCACGTTGAGCTCTGTGTGATTCTGCCATTGTTTTTACAAATTTTGATAGCTGTAAACTTGACTACACTGCCAGCAACAATATTTTAGCTAGCATGAAATATTGCAGAATGCTCATCTGAGAGTTTTCGATTTCTTTCATCACCTTTAATTTTCATTTTAGTTTTCTATACATGTGATCTTGTAAATGTTTGATCCTCTGAATGTACTGTCAAGAATCAAGCAGTTGAATGTATTTTCACTGTATTGCCAGTTTCCACAGTACTAGATAATTTCTAAGTCATTTTTACAGGGTGAAATATGCATGCATATATATAAATCTCAAAGAATTCAACAGCTTTTAAAAAAATGATTTTATATTTTTTGTTAATTATTTAGGATTCCAGTCAAATTGAATTACTGAAGGAACTAATGGATCTTCAGAAGGATATGGTTGTCATGTTGCTGTCTATGCTGGAAGGTAGTCAAATCCTTGAAATCCTGTGTCACAACTGTTCTAGGAAAGTTTTTGCCTTTTGTGATTTTCTTCATGTGAGAAAGAATGCTCCATTTTCCTTTGAGTTTTTAATGTTCATGTCCCAATTTAAAGAAGGATTGTTAGGTCTTAAAGTGAATGGGAGAAGGTCTTAAAGTGAATGGGAGATTTATATGGTGTAGTTGATACAGTTTCTATTAATTCTGAATGTCGGAACTGTATAAAATCCAGATCTGGCTGAAGTTTTACTTTGTTTGCATGAACAGCTTTACTATAGTGCTTTTTACTTTGGTAGTGATATTACCAATAAGGAATAGGCTTTGATAAATCTAGTGACTAGGGTCATGGTCATTTATAGCTAGTACCCAAAATTATGATTCCCCAGAGCATGTGATCATTGTCAAGAAATATTATGTGTTTAGCCCTTTACGGTATTGTATCGGTGCTTCCAATACCAGACTAGCCAGACATATTACATAGATGATCCAAAGATGTAGTTTCAGGTTTTGCTTCTTGCATGTACCCTATCATATTTACTATCTTGGGAGAACAGGCAGGGCAATAAATGCAGCACAGGTTGTGGTGTAGCATGTATTGCATGTAGCATGTACTGCTTTGCTCATAGATGGTTGCTGAGAAGGAAAGTAAGTACTGAGTATCCTACTGAGTATCCTACTGAGCTCCTCATCCTAACTAGTGTGACACTAGGTCTGTCTGTGTTGCGTTATAGCAAAATTCACAGTATGCTGTCTGATGATATTTAGTACTGTATTAAATGTAATAGATGTCTCTCTGTAGGGCTTGTAAGGTCTTCCTTTCTGTAAGGACGAATGCTTTGTCACTTATGTCATAGGATAGTGTGGTTAGTAAAAGGTGTCCTAGCTAACTTTCTCATGTGAGTGTGTTTGCCAATAGTTTATAATTCTTACTGTTTGATGGTTTTGCTGGTCATAATTGTACTTTGCCAAACATCTGTTGCCATTGATATCTCTAACTTCATGTCATCACATCTAGGTAATGTTGTGAATGGAACTATTGGCAAGCAGATGGTCGATATGCTTGTGGAATCATCCAACAATGTGGAGATGATTCTGAAGTTTTTTGATATGTTCTTAAAATTGAAGGATCTGACTTCCTCTGATGCATTCAAAGAATATGACCCTGATGGTAAAGGAATAATTTCAAAGAGGGATTTTCACAAAGCAATGGAAAGCCATAAGCATTACACCCAGTCAGAAACTGAGTTTCTGCTATCATGTGCTGAAACGGATGAGAATGAGACTCTGGACTATGAGGAGTTTGTGAAACGATTTCATGAACCTGCTAAAGACATTGGTTTTAATGTCGCTGTTCTCCTGACCAACCTGTCGGAACACATGCCCCATGATACCCGCTTGCAGACATTTCTTGAACTGTCAGAAAGCGTGCTGAATTACTTTCAGCCTTTCCTTGGACGCATAGAAATCATGGGCAGTGCGAAGCGCATTGAACGAGTTTATTTTGAAATAAGTGAGTCAAGTCGGACTCAGTGGGAGAAACCTCAGGTGAAAGAGTCAAAGAGACAATTTATATTTGATGTTGTAAATGAAGGTGGGGAGAAAGAAAAGATGGAGCTTTTTGTTAATTTCTGTGAAGATACCATCTTTGAAATGCAACTGGCTGCCCAGATCTCTGAGTCAGATCTGAATGAAAGGTCAGCAAATAAGGAGGAAAATGAAAAAGATAAGCCTGAGGAACAGGATCCTAGAATGAGTTTCTTCTCTCTCATGACCATGAAGTCAGCATTAGTAGCTCTCAAATATAATGTAATGACTCTTATGAAAATGCTCAGCATGAAGAGCTTAAAGAAACAGATGAAAAAAGTGAAGAAAATGACAATGAAAGACATGATCATGGCTTTCTTTTCTTCCTATTGGAGCATTTTGATGGGCTTACTACATTTTGCCTATAGTGTTGTCCGGGGTTTCTTTCGCATCATATGCAGTTTGCTGCTTGGAGGAAGCCTAGTAGAAGGAGCAAAGAAAATCAAGGTGGCTGAACTATTAGCTAATATGCCAGATCCCACTCAGGATGAAGTGCGTGGGGAAGGAGAAGACGGAGAGAGGAAGCCAACAGAAGCTGCATTGCCTACAGAAGACTTAACAGATCTGAGAACTTTATCAGATGAGAGTGATCTACTTTCAGATATATTTGGGTTGGATTTGAAACGAGAAGGTGGACAGTATAAATTGATCCCTCACAATCCAAATGCTGGTTTGAGTGATTTACTGAGCACTCCATCCTTAGTTCCAATGCCTCAGGTGCAGGAAAAAATCCAGGTAACTGTATCTTTAATTTCTGATGTCTCTCTCTTTCTTATGTTAAGTATAATCATGAAGCAAAACTTTTACATCTATGTTTTTCTGAGTTTTGTGACATGCTTGTCAAGGAATTGCATATAATTAATGTGTTTATGCTCTCCGATGTCATAAACTTGGATCCTCATGGCCTTCTCTAAGTACGTGGTTAAGTATGTGATGTTTTTATTTTACTTCTCTTAGGGTTTTAATTGTTTAAAAGAGGTGTCTAAACCTTATTATACAAGTATAGAGTTAGTTAAAAGGATATAGAGTGCAGAATGTTAGGCTCTTATTATTATTTTTTAATCTGACTTTCTGTAGGAGCAGGTGAAAGAAGATGAAAAGGAAGAGAAGGAGGAAACAAAATCTGAGCCTGAAAAAGCGGAGTACGTATTACTTTAACTCCAGTCCTTACTTCATAGCCTTTAATTTTTTGTCCATTCATGTTCTACTGTTAGTTGTTTTTTTAACCATCCTCCACACCCAGGCATGTGTGCAAAAAAATACCGTATAAATAGCATCCCTCCAAGATTTTGTGAATTTCCCTCTTCCAGTAGCATTCTTTGTAATGTCAGGTTATTTTAGAATGCATTTGATGCATAATTTTTTTCTTGGCATGTCTGAAAGCTGTAAGAAAACCACTTGGAAAAATGTTAGGAGCGCTTAGGTTCCAGAGATGACTTATCCATCAGTAGTAGAGACTGACTCTATATAAACTCTCTCATTTGCTACGACTTTGACCTTTTTTTGAGTTATTTTAGATTTTGGAAAATCTCAATGTTTAATGCATTACTGAGTACTCTCACATCTTCATGAAGAACAAGGATTAGCATTTGATAAATGATTGTTCAGATCTTAGGATAATGTTATATCAGAATTAAAATACTAGAAAGCAAAACAATAATGTTTGGGTTTAACCACTGAAAGGCATGGCACCCCATCCTTGTATTTTATGGTTCCTGATTGTGGTGGAGTAGGAAGGTTCCCCCCCACACACAAAAGAATTCCACAGCTAACTCAGCCGGAGAAGCAGATGAAAGCTGTATTTTACAAGCAGATATGGAATGCAATGAATATGTACAAAAATATACAATATTTACAATATATACAGAAATATACAGCAATGTATGTAATACAGGAAACCTTTCCCCAACCCCCCCCCTGTGGCCAGGGGGTTCGGCCTGCCCCTCCCTTCTCCCTCCCTACCTCCCCTTTTTCCCAAAAGGGTTAGAGAGAGAGAGAAAGAAAGGTAATTAAAAGGGGAAAAATTTGTTAAAGCTCAAAGCAAATGCAAAAAGTTAGTTTTCTTATCTGGTTAGAGAGGAATCGTAGAGAGAAATGAGCCAGCTCACAGCACAGGGGGAAGAAGAAGACGACTGCCTAACTGACTCCCTGACTGAAAGACTAAACAAAAAAACTGCAACTGGGTCTCACCAATGAAATTGAATTAGCATATCATTGTTTTCATTCTAATATCAAAACATTCGCCCAGAGTGTTCAGAAAGTGTCCCTTTCTTAAAGGCACAGCCTAAACCGGTCACAATCCACCCCTGCTAAACAATTTCATTGGCTGTTCATACTGTCCATCCAATCCAAAACAACATCCACAGTTTGTAAGTAAAGTTCATAGTCCATTCCGGCTATCCTCAGGTGTAGATGATTCAGAAGTCCAAGAAAGAAGAAAAATGGAAAACAGTTTGTCTCTTCGCAGACGAAGCGAAGAAAAGGGAAAAACAGGAAAACAGGGAAACAGGGAAACAGGGACTCTCAGTTGACTCAGGGCTCTCAGGGTTCTCAGGGTTCGTGCACCGTGGATTCCTCAGGGATTCTTCCTTTGGGCGCGATGTAGCTGTACAACATTCTGAAATTAAACTCTTTCAGCTAAAGTCAAATTTCTTTGTGGAATACACTGAATTTCACCATTCTCTTGCATTACCCAATAAGTGTGACCCGGACCTTCAGCTGAAACCACCCCTCGGACAGGTTTAGCCTCTCCTGAGGGAGAAAATACCCAAACAGTTTTACCTAACAGATTCTTTTCTTTAACAACTGGAACTCTATCACCTTCTACTTTCTGTAGCAGATCTGAGTGTGCCGGTCCAGCTCGGTTCACTGAACCTCTACTATTTACCAGCCAGGTTGCTTGTGCTAAATGCTTTTCCCAGTTTTTTAAAGATCCACCCCCATGGCTTTAAGAGTGGTCTTCAACAAACCGTTGTAGCGTTCAATCTTCCCTGCAGCTGGTGCATAGTAGGGGATGTGGAATATCCACTCGATGCCGTGCTCTTTGGCCCAACTCTTTACAAGGTTGTTTTTGAAATGAGTTCCGTTATCTGACTCAATCCTCTCTGGAGTTCCGTGTCTCCACAGGATTTGTCTCTCCAGACCAAGAATGGTGTTGCGCGCAGTTGCATGTGGCACTGGATAAGTTTCCAACCATCCAGTGTTCGCCTCTACCATAGTAAGCACATATTGCTTACCAGAACGAGAACGCGGTAGAGTGATGTAGTCAACTTGCCAAGCTTCACCATACTTGTACTTGGACCATCTGTCACCATACCATAAGGGCTTAAGTCGTTTTGCCTGCTTAATAGCAGCGCAAATGTCACAGTCATGGATGACTTGTGTGATAGCATTCATGGAAATGTCTATGGATCTGTCACGTGCCCACTGGTATGTTGCATCTCTGCCTTGATGTCCTGACGAATCGTGAGCCCACCGAGCTAAGAATATCTCACCTCGGTGTTTCCAGTCGAGATCAAGATCAGAGTCCATGTCTACTGGAGAAACTCTTGCAGCTAGATCTGCCTGATGGTTGTGCTGCTGTTCCTCAGTAGCTTTGCTCTTAGGAATGTGAGCATCGATGTGTCTCACCTTCACTGGAATTCTCTCGATTCGATCAGCAATGTCCTGCCACAGGTCAGCTGCCCAAATGGGCTTTCCTCTTCTCTGCCAACCACTCTTTTTCCAGTTCTTTAGCCAACCCCACAGAGCATTGGCTACCATCCATGAGTCGGTGTAGAGATAAAGCTTTGGCCATCTCTCACGTTCAGCTACGTCGAGAGCTAGCTGGACAGCTTTTACCTCTGCGAACTGACTGGATTCTCCTTCTCCATCCTTTGCTTCTGCAACTCGGCGTGTTGGACTCCACACTGCAGACTTCCACCTTCGCTTGTTCCCGACAAGACGACAGGAACCGTCTGTGAACAAAGCATATTTCTTTTCGTCATCAGATAGGTCATTGTAAGGAGGAGCTTCCTCAGCACGAGTCACTCTCTCCTCTGGAGGTTTAGTACAGTTGGTACCTTCAGGCCAACTTGAGATCACCTCCACTAGACCAGGTCTTTCAAGATTTCCCATTCGAGCTCTCTGTGTTATCAGAGCCATCCACTTAGACCAGGTGGAATCTGTTGCATGATGTGGTGTGGAACCTTTGCCTTTGAACATCCAATTCAAAACTGGTAATCTGGGAGCTAAGAGAAGTTGTGATTCAGTTCCAATTACTTCAGAAGCTGCTTTTACTCCTTCATAGGCAGCTAGAATCTCTTTCTCTGTTGGAGTGCAATTAGCCTCTGAACCTCTGTAACCTCGACTCCAGAAACCAAGAGGTCGTCCACGTGTCTCACCTGGAGCTCTTTGCCACAAGCACCAGGTTGGACCATTGTCACTTGCAGCCGTGTACAAAATGTTCTTAATGTCTGGACCATCTCGGACAGGTCCCAGACCCATTGCTTGCACTACCTCTTGCTTTATCTGGTCAAAGGCTGCTTGTTGTTCAGGTCCCCAGTGGAAATGGTTTCTCTTTCGAGTCACATCATACAGAGGTTTCACAATCTGACTGTATCCAGGAATGTGCAGTCTCCAAAATCCCACTATCCCCAAGAAACGTAGAGTTTCTTGCTTGTTCATGGGATTTGCCATGGTAGAGACTCTATTTACCACATCCACTGGAATGTGTCGGCATCCATCCTGCCACCGCACTCCCAGAAACTGGATCTCTCTGGTAGGTCCTTTCACCTTGTCTCGCTTGATGGCAAAACCTGCATTCAGAAGAATGTCAATGATTTTGTTACCTTTCTCGAAGACTTCCTCAGCAGTTTTACCCCAGACAATGATGTCATCGATGAACTGGATGTGTTCTGGAGCACCACCTTCCTCCAGAGCATCGTGGATCACTGCATGACAGGTGCTTGAGCTGTGGATCCAGCCCATTGGCAATCTGTTGAAAGTGTACTGGATTCCTCTCCAGGTGAAAGCAAACTGAGGCCTGCATTCCTCTGCTATGGGAATAGAGAAGAAGGCATTAGCAATGTCTATGGTAGCATACCATTTGGCCTCTTTGGATTCCAGCTCATACTGGAGTTCCATCATGTCTGGTACTGCTGCACTCATAGGTGGAGTTACTTCATTCAGGGCTCGGTAGTCGACTGTCAGACGCCAATCTCCATTCGGCTTTCGCACAGGCCACACTGGACTGTTGAAAGGTGAATGAGTTTTGCTGATGACTTTCTGACTCTCCAACTGATGAATCAGATTCTGAATGGGCAACAAAGAGTCACGGTTGGTTCTGTATTGTCTGTGATGCACAGTCTGAGAAGCAACCGGCAATTTAATGTCCTGAATCTTGTGTTGTCCCACAACTGCAGGTTCATCAGAAAGCTCAGGTCTAACAGACAGCTTCAGCTTTTGTCCATCAGTTTCTACAGATGCTACTCCAAAAGCCCATTTGTAACCTCTAGGGTCTTTGAAACGCCCTTCTCTCAGAAAATCAATTCCCAGAATACAAGGTGCATCAGGTCCGGTCACAACTGTATGCTTTCTCCACTGTTTACCAGTTAAACTTATATCAACCTCCACCTTAGTTAACTCTTGAGATCCACCAGTGACTCCCAGAATAGTTATAGCTTCTGATCCCTGATAATTTGATGGCATTATGGTGCACTGAGCCCCTGTGTCAACCAAGGCCCTGTACTTCTGAAATTGTGAAGTGCCAGGCCACTGGATGTACACATCCCAATAGATTCTGTTATCTCTGTTACCCCTCTCCTCCCCCTGGCGGGAGGCAGGGCACCCCTAGTTATGGGGAACATGCCCACATGTGCAATGAGCACATGGTGCAGTGTTAGAACTGGAGCCACTGTTGGAGCTATTAGAGTTGTCCTGGGGAACTGTGGAAGTAACAGCTACCCTTCTGGTATTGCTACCTCGGGTTCTGCCACTTTGCAGTTCCCTCAGTCTCCTGAAAAGATTAGCAGTTGGTTGACCATCCCATCTGTTCATGTTCTCACCAAACTGATCACGCAGAGTTATCCAGATACTCGCACGTGATTGCCTTGGTGGTCTGTTTTGGTTGGATCTGTTTTGGAATGACCTGTTTTGGAATGACCTGTTTTGGAATGACATCCTTGGAGGACGTCTATTCCTCACAGAGGAAACCTGTATCCATCTGGAGGAAGAATTGGAATTATCTCTTTGTGTCAATTGGGAGAATGTATTTTTAAATTCATCCTTCAGCTCTTTCATGCAATTCTTTATTTCACCAGACAGAGTTTCAATGGCTGAAACCAGAGAAACACGTGTCATGCTATCCTCCAATTGTCTCATTTGATCAGTGAATTGGCCAACCGTAGGAGAAGCACCACCATAATTTCTTGCCACAATTCTGCTTGCCAGAATATTTGCATAATTAGGAGGAGCAAGTTTGATGAGCTTCTTAGCAAGACCAGTTCCTACAGGAATTTCATCAGGATTCAGAGTCTCATGGCCACCATAGAGTACCTCTCTAACAGCAAATTCTCTCAGACGCTTAATTCCCTCATCTATGGTAGTCCAGGGTTTAGCATTCCATGGAAGATCATCTCGGGAAGGATATCTCATGAGAGTTGCCATTAAAAGGCGAATCCAGAGAGTAACCTTACCGAGAGTCCTGCCTAGATGTCTATCTATTCCATTATCCTTTGAGAGAGTTCCTAGTTGAGCTGCTGACTTGTCTCCAACCACCAGAGCAGGAGCACCTGTATCATAACATCTACCAAGCCAAGCTAGGATTGGCTCCTTATCTGCTCTGATGTAATCTTTACGCACATTCCTCAATTCTTCCCTGGGTGACGAACAGCTCTCAATGTCATCTGACTCCTCCTCCTCTGCCTCATCTTCCTGAAGTTCTTGTCCCAATAATCTTACTGTAACTCTCCTAAGAATCTGCTTAAGGTCAGGAGTACCACCTTTAGTTGTTCTGCTATCAGCAATTTGCCCTGCATCTCCATCCAGTGATGATCTCAATAACTCAGCTATATCTTTAAGACAAACCTTTTCCTCCATCTCAGCAGGGTCTCTTTGAGCAGAAGTTCCCTCACCAGGATCCTGCTGCTCTCCCCCATCAGCATCTGGATCAGCTTTGCCCTTTTTTCCTCTCGTACTTAAAACAGCTACCTGCTCAACTGGAGCTGTGTTTGGATTTACAGCTGGCTTAATAGAAGCTGACAGGTTTTGAGATGAATCAGCTGCTGTGGAGGACACTTCCGGTCCTGCCGAAGAAGAAGGAGGAAATGGCTTTGCCCCATTAATGGCTGCCGAGGGCGTGGAAGCCATGTTAGGAGCTGCCGCTGGCTGATTGCCAGAGCCACCAACAGCACCGTTCAGAGCAGCCTTTCCGATGGACTTTTTAGCCTTGTCGTTAACTGATACAGATTCTGCATTTTCCTCATCACTAGATACCTCTGGGGTAGAGTTAGAGCTGCGCTTTCTGCGTTTCGATCTACGCTTAATTACAAAGCAGGCTTTCGACACTCTATATATCTTCCTCTCTCGGTACAGCGTATATAACCAGAACACATTACTTATCACCAACAGCAGGATTGCACATATCAAATAAATCACCTTTGGATCCCAGCCATCACTTAAAACAACCCTTTCGCCGACCGGGATCTTAAACTCCTTTATCTCTATGGGCAGAGTGCTAGAGGTCACATTCCCGTATCTGTTAAGCCAGAAGAATCCCAGGCACCGGTCGTAAAGAAGCTGAATCTTATACTTAAACCATAAATACAATCTATACATCAAGTATCTGCCTAAGCGATCGAAAATCATTCCCAGAACATGCTTATAGATAAGGACCCCAAAAATTGAAAAGAACAGACGCTCCAAAAGCCAAAACACTTTCATGTTTGCAACTCCGACTCGAGCAGGCAATAAATCAAGCAACCTTTTAGCCCAGCTTCTGGACAGCAATTATCCACAAGCCCCACGTTGGGCGCCAATTAAAAATATGTGGTGGAGTAGGAAGGTTCCCCCCCACACACAAAAGAATTCCACAGCTAACTCAGCCGGAGAAGCAGATGAAAGCTGTATTTTACAAGCAGATATGGAATGCAATGAATATGTACAAAAATATACAATATTTACAATATATACAGAAATATACAGCAATGTATGTAATACAGGAAACCTTTCCCCAACTCCCCCCTCCTGCGGCCAGGGGGTTCGGCCTGCCCCTCCCTTCTCCCTCCCTACCTCCCCCTTTTTCCCAAAAGGGTTAGAGAGAGAGAGAAAGGAAGGTAATTAAAAGGGGAAAAATTTGTTAAAGCTCAAAGCAAATGCAAAAAGTTAGTTTTCTTATCTGGTTAGAGAGGAATCGTAGAGAGAAACGAGCCAGCTCACAGCACAGGGGGAAGAAGAAGACGACTGCCTAACTGACTCCCTGACTGAAAGACTAAACAAAAAAACTGCAACTGGGTCTCACCAATGAAATTGAATTAGCATATCATTGTTTTCATTCTAATATCAAAACATTCGCCCAGAGTGTTCAGAAAGTGTCCCTTTCTTAAAGGCACAGCCTAAACCGGTCACACTGATACATTGTGGTGGTGAGAGAAAGTTCTCCCTCCCCCTCCCCCCCCAAAGAAACCACAGCCAACTCAGTCAGAGGAGCAGATGAATGTGCTATATTTACAAAGCAGGAATGAAATGCAGTGAATATGTACACAATATACAGTAGTTACAATATATACAGAAATATACAGCAATGAACGTAATACAGAAGACCTTTTTCCCTCCTCCAGCCAGGAGGGTTCCCCCCTGTACCCCCTCCCCCTCCCACCTCCCTTTTTTCCAAAAAGGGTTAGAGAGAGAGAAAAGGGTAATTAAGGAGAAAATTCTGTTAGCTCAAAGCATGTGCAAGAATTAGTTTTCTTATCTGGTTAGCTTTGTTAATTCAAGGTCAACTCCGTCTAGCAGCTGTTGCTTCAGAGAAAGAGAGAAACAGACAGGCTGACAGGAACAGAGAGAACAGACTGAGACTCAAACTGAACTAAAACTTAAAGTTGCATTCTACCAATCTACCAATGAAATTAATTTAGAATATCTGAATGTTTTTCAAAACATTCAGCCAGAGTGTTCCAGCAACTGTCCGTTTCTTAAAGGCACAGCCTAAAATGGTCACATACATGTACAACTCTGATATGTGTAGAGTTTCTGTCAAAATTATAAGTAGATCCCTTTGTCTCAAGACCAATACTTACTGTTCCCCTGGGAAGACAAACAAACACCTAGTAACAAAACCTGTTCTTCCTAATCAGTACAGCAAATTTCTAACTCAGCTGGTATAACTTTTGAGGGATAGTCTTGCTGACTTTTGAAGGTTGCTTCACTGGTGCTCTGCCTGACTGTGTGAGTGGCAGTGATATGTGTATTACCTGCAAGGAGTGTAGTGCCTTGGACTATTGGCTGCCCTGAACCCATTCCTAATATAAGACAAACATTCAGATGAAAGTTTTTCAAGTGTATTCTGGTAAGAGAAGCAGCTTAGGGACATCAGTTATTCTGTTTGTAGATAGGTACAGAGGAATTAACGATGTAACATAAGTTGCCTCTGACTCTGGCTTAGTTTCAAATGGACTTCTGTGATCCTTTCATCTATCATGCTGTCAGGTCAAATTAACTTGTAAGATAATTCACAGTTCCTTAAACCATGTGTTTGGAGAAGGCAGACCACGAATTACGACATTCTGTAATTGGGCAGCATGGTAATAATTACAGTTTGAATGCTGTCAAGCTTTCTTATTCCAGTGTCCTTTTGGAATGGGTACTTATGAATTCCTCAGGTGGACAGAAATGCAGAATTTAAAACTTCAGTTTGGCTTGTAAACAAAAGAACAACCAAAGTTTTCTACAACCTTTGTGGGAGCCAGATAGTTCAAGTGCACAAGATTGGAGGGAGGCACTTACACATATAGGTGCTCATGCAAACATACAGCTGTGAGCTTGCAGACATTTTTCAGCACTGTTATGAAGCAGACCCTCAGATAATAATGTTGGCAGATTCTTGATTTTCTGCCTCTACCAATTGGCATCCTCAGTTCAGGGTGCCAAACCAGTAAGCTTAGTTATCTGTAGACTCAATAAGACTGTCACCCTTGCCATTGCTTTGGGCTGAAGAGGGATATCTCTGTTTAGCAATTTTATTAACTTGACATAATATTTTGCCTTCATTTGTGTCCTAAGAGGAGAAGATGGAGAAAAACAGGAAAAAGCCAAGGAAGACAAAGGGAAACAGAAATTAAGACAACTTCATACTCATAGATATGGAGAACCAGAAGCTCAGGAATCTGCTTTCTGGAAGAAAATTATTGCATATCAACAGAAGCTTCTTGTAAGACGTTCTCTAGACTGTGTTTAGCTGTTGGCAGGGATATGTGCTACCATATTATTCTACCAATGTAAAGACAAATTTGCATTTGATGAACCTCATTTTTCTATCCGCCGTCATCCATAAAAATGACATAAAGGTGAAGGTTTAACTGGCATGTCAGGGAGAAGAAACACACAAATAACTTCGTAGACAAGATAATAATTCTTAGGAAGACAATTATTGTCCAAAATCCAGTCCTTCAAAGATGCCTGCCCATCACTGAAAGCATCCATGCATTTTTATGTGAATAGAATGTTCATTATTTTCACAGCAGATTGTGAACCTGTAGGATTTGTCTTTCCCTGAAAGACAACTTTAGGAAATTACAAGCTCTCCTAGAAAAAAGAATTTAAAATGCAATGCTTAGCCTAAGACTCACAAGAAAAGATGTTACAGATTTATAGATAGGTTTTTTTGTGAAACCGCAAGTTGTTTAAAAAACCTTCTCAAAACCTGTGGAAAGAAGGTTAATTAAAATACTATAACTGCATCTGAGAGCATATCAGTATAGTGTATCTTTTTGCTGTAGAACTATTGAAAGCCCATACTTTTGTTAGTATTTTTGTTTTATATGACATTTTGCACACACTCTGGGAGGCTGGTGTGAAATGCAAAGCAAAATGAAATACATTTTGCTATATATAGTAGATACAATTATGTAGGGACAGCCTACTTCTAACATGAACAATAGCAGAACTACAAAGCTATAGTCATGGTCTTAATATGGAATTAGATGTTGTAAGTTGTAGATTTAAACTTGTATAAATTTTTTAAGCTAATCACATAGCAATCATGTGAATTTCATTTAAGTTTTCTTCTTATAGTCCCATTTAATAATTCACTAATAATCATCTTTGGTTAGGGATGAAAAATGGAGGAATTGTCATGTGAGAGTTAAAGCATCCAAGGTTGAAAGGTTTTTGAATTGTCAGAAAGGGAGAAAGTACATTTCTGCAATCATTTTGTTTGCATCGTAATGTGAAAGAAGCTTTGTATTTGTGGTACTTAGGTCACAGGTGAACTTTTGCTGATCTGGGAAACCATGTAACAGCCTAATAATGATTGTGCTCTCACTGTCAGACAAAATTAATTTATATTCTTTTTCTACTTTCAGAATTATTTTGCAAGAAACTTTTACAACATGAGAATGTTGGCATTGTTTGTTGCTTTTGCCATCAACTTTATCCTGCTTTTCTATAAGGTAAACTTGTCAAACATAGTACTTTCCAAGACATATAATGAAAAACAGTCGTAAAGGAGAATGTCTAGAATACCACTAATACTCTTTGTCAGTATTGTTAGTATCACTAATGTAGATCTACAGCCTTCAGACTCAAATCAGCTTCTGGCAGAGCCCTGCTGATAAAGACTATATCGTAGAATCACGGAAAGACAGAATGATCCAGGCTGGAAAGGACCTCCAAAGGTCATCTAGTCTGACCTCTCTGCAGTCAGCAAGGGCATCCTCAACTAGACCAGGCTGCCCAGGGCCTCAATGAGCCTTGCCTTGAATATCTCCAGGGAAGGGACCTCAAACACCTCCCTGGGCAACCTCTTGCAGTGTTCCACCACCCTCATAGTAAAGACCTTCTTCCTGATATCCAATCTACACCCGCCCTTCTCTAGTTTGAAGCTGTTCCCCCTCATTCTGTCACTGCAGGCCTTTATGAACAGTCTCTGCATCCTTCCTGTAGGCCCCCTTCAGGTACTGGAAGGCTGCTATTGGCAAGCAAGATGTTGTGGGGGACCATGTCAAAGGCATGTAGGGATGTCAGGAGTTGATTTGGTTTCTTCCAAGAGGGCTATGCCCTTTCCTGAATGTGAGGTGATGAAAATCAGCATGGCCCACGTTTGTTACCAGGGATAGAGAGTGAAAAAGGGAGGAAAGTCTATGCTATCACTGATTGGTGTAACAAAATGAAAGGGTCTCTGTGAGATATTTTCTGTGGATAGTTTTATGCAAAAAAATTCTTTCCTCACAATTATTTGTTCCTTAGTATCATTGTTGTCAGTTACACTACTTAGCTTGCAGTAGTGTAAAGATCCTGTCAAAGAAATGCAGCTGCAATATTAAGATTAAATGATTTAAACAGGTCTCCACCTCTGCTGTAACAGAAGAAAAGGAAGTTCCTGTGCTATCTGCTGGTGAAGATGCCAAGGTGAACAGCCTGGAAAGTGATGATGAGAGGGTCATTGCAGTGCATTATGTCCTGCAAGAAAGCAGTGGCTACATGGAGCCCACACTGCGCATCTTGGCTATCCTACACACAGTCATCTCGTTCTTCTGCATCATAGGGTATTACTGTTTGAAAGTAAGAAAAATTGATTCTTGCTTATTCTTCTAGCTCTCAACTTTTTTTATCCACTGAGCAGTATAAGTTGGAACAAAGTCACAGCATCTTTCCTTAAGCAGGTTCAGGGACCATGTAAAGAAGCACTATTCTGTTAAAGAAACATACACAGAAAATTATGTGGTTTTTTTTTCAAACTACATTTATTCTCTGGGTAGAAGGGAAAGACATTATTGTTATTATTTGCCTTAATGAATTGCCTTTTTTCCAATTCTGAAACCCTGAAGAAATGTCCAATTCTGGCTTCAGTCTCTGTCTTTGGAGATACACTAATTTCAAAATAAGAAATCTTCCTAAGTCCTGTGTTTGCTGCTGGAGATTGTTCTACTTGAAATCCACTATATTTTTCCCAGTTAGCTGTCTGAAAATAAGATAGGAACTATGGTTATTGTTTCTAATAAAACCACCATGTTGCTTGAGTGTTACTATTATTATTTCAGCATACTTTGTCCAGTCTTGACTAATAATGCAGTGAGAGTGACTAATGCAGGGTGTGAAATTTGGGGGCATGTGAAATAATTCCAGGGAAGAGTAGGGCTTATTTTTTGTTGATAAAACATTTCTAAGAAGATTTTGCTTTATAGAGACCATGAGTTACATCTTCCTTCTCCTAATGTACTTGTGGATGTCATCTGGATAATCAAAGAAAGTTGAGGGTAAAGTCTGATTCTTACTGCTCAGATGTCTTAACTGCTGGCAAAGAACTAGAGAGCACAAGTCAAGGATAGGGAATGCAAATGTGACTTAAGAATTTTTTTCTTTTCACTGCTTCCAATCTTTTATTACTCTGTGCTGTGAAACCACTTTGCTTCTCACTGTGAAACCTCAAGAATTCTTTAGCAAATGAAAGGCAGTCTCTCACACCTCTTGAGTATCAAAATGCAATCAATCCAAAGGTGTGATCCCAAATGAGAGTATTTTGAAACTAGAATTTCTAAGCATTCAAAAATTATTATTTTTTTTTAACTCTCTTTACTTGACTAGCTCTAATAGCTCTGCAGCACTGGGGAACTATTTTTACTTAAAGGATCTCATTTCAAGGGTTTTGGCTACCTTTTTACAACTGTGTGGTACTGTCTGGTTACATGATTGCAACTGACCTGGTTCTTGTGCTTCTATACCTTCACAGTATTCCAGACAACTGTCAAGTCTTTTAATTTGTGTTATTTCTTAATGCTATTTGTGCTTTGTTCAGTATTCATACTTGGGTTTTCATGGCAGCCAGCTTTTCTGAATAATTTGCAGACATGTCAGTGCATTTCATATAATTCCTGATCTTTTTTTTTTCAACTGCAGGTTCCACTGGTTATTTTTAAGAGAGAAAAGGAAGTGGCAAGGAAATTGGAATTTGATGGGCTATATATAACTGAACAGCCTTCAGAAGATGATATTAAGGGACAGTGGGATAGACTTGTAATCAACACACAGTGAGTTTTTACCTAGTTTGTCTCTTTATAGTTTTGCAAAGAATTATTCTTCAATCTCCACATATGTAGTTGATCATCCAGCTTGTCTGAAATAATTGTGAGGGACATATTTCTAGCAAGGTTATAAATAATATTACAAACATCTGTTATGTCATTTTTCACTATTACTTCTTAATCTTACTCGTTTCAGGGTTTTGCTTTAAAATTATTTCTGTTCCATAAAAAAAAAAAAAAAAATTCTTTTGGCAAGCAGGGTGGTGAATGCTTACTGCAGTCAATTTGACAGTGAACTGTGGTTTGCATCATTTAGTGTCTCTTGAAGGCTGTCCTTGAGGAATATATTTTAAGTCCTGACTACCCAGTGGGACTGTGTGATCCAACTGCTTTAGAACCCTATCTGCAGTTACCACCTCAGCTGCTCTTTCCCAGCCACATTAGCATGGTAGGCTGAATGCCATTTGGCAACTTTCATTCAAGTACCGCTAAAATTACTAATTGGTGAGAGCAACAAATTACCTCTTAGAAACAAAATCGGTATGTGATTTTAATGATGTCTTAGTAACTACTTCGTCTTCTCACGACTGTCTAAAATGTAATGTTCTTCATCTGTGATTCTCAGGTCTTTTCCAAATAACTATTGGGACAAATTTGTGAAAAGAAAGGTAAATCTTATTTTTAAATATATATATGTATATACATGAAGTTTTAATGCACAGTGATTTTTGTATTTGAAGAAATATGGGCTATATTTCTTTGAAATAAAACTTCGGATTCAGTGTAAATTTCCATATTTATCACTTTATAATGCTCACAATTCTGTATTTACCTCCTGTTTACAATTACTTTTTTATGGTTTGGGTAGTTATTCCTTCAACTTTTTTCTGCATACAGCTTATTGTATAAAACAGGAACTCAAACACATTCATAAAATTATGTGAAATATTTTTCTATGTATATTGCCATATATGTAGATTGTTTTGTCTCAGAATAGAAAATCCCTCACGCAGGGGAGGCTAAGAAAGGAATCAAATGAGAAAATACGACAGACTGATATGTTTAGGCACAGAGTGTAGTGAGACAGCTAGACTGACCAGCAAATCATATACATTCATCTGTCCCTTTATGTCACTTACCACTCTATTTTTCTGCACTTGTTCCTCCCAAAATTCTCTAAACCCATCCCTTTCCCTACCTCGTCTTCCTCCATATAACCTAAATGCTCCTGCTTTGCCATCCTGTAATGTATCCCACATTATGGGGAGACCAGAGTGGGTGTCCATTCTTTGAGAGAATGTAATTTGGGTTCCTGTCTGCCATTGTACCCCTGTTCTCCTCTAGCCTTGACGAGATGGGCCTTTAATGAGCTGATAGCTCCTGTAATGGGACTGAGAGTAGCTGGGCAGGTTATTCTTTGAACTCTTCCCCAGCCATCATCTCTCTGTGGTCCATTGTTGATGTGCAGATGAGCTTTTATCACATAACCTAACAACTTATCTCTTTCAAAAATACTCCTTCATAGACTGAGACCATTGTAGTTCACCCCTTTTAAACAGATAATTATGTTGGAAGGGGTTTTTTTGTATTTTGTTTGTTTGGTTTAGTTTGTTTTTCTTGAATATCTAGTAAAGGTTGAGTAAATGCCTTTGAGAAATCTTACTTAGATATTAGGGGGTTGAAAAATCACTGAAAGAGCAGTGAAGCATTGGAACAGGCTGCCCAGGGAGGTGGTTTAAAAGTGTTTAAAGGTCATTTAGATTTGGTACTTAGTGATATGGTTTAGTGGTGAACTTGGTGGAGTAGGGTTATGGTTGGACCCGATGATCTCAAAGGTCCTTTCCAACCTCAATGATTCTATGTTTAGTATTTCTGTTTTATTTTGATTGTGATTTTTTTTTTTTTTTGGTTGGTTTGGGTGTTTTTTGTTTGGTTTGGTTTTGGGGTTTTGTTTGTTTGCTTCTCTCAGTTATGATCTTGATTTAGTTATGCTACATCTACTGGATTATTTTCCTCTTCCTGTTTCATTAAATGAGTAAGAACATCTTATCTTTGACACCCACATCTGGCGTCTATTGAACTGATTGCTGTTGAGCAGGAAAAAAAAATAAATAATTTGATTGATAAGATTGACAGATGGGAAAAAAACAGATGCAAAAGATGAGGTATGCTAAGACTCCTGTCTTCAGAAACCAAAATAGCTGGTCTACCTAACTGATTCTCTTGAATGTTCCTCCTAACTTTAGGTCATGGATAAGTATGGTGAGTTCTATGGCCGTGACAGGATCAGTGAGTTACTAGGAATGGACAAAGCTGCTCTTGATTTCAGTGATGCTCGAGAAAAGAAGAAACCAAAGAAGGATAGCTCCTTATCTGCTGTGTAAGCATTTGCTTCTGATTTGTTTGTGTCATTGTTTATTTCATTCAGATGTTTTTGTTGTTGTTTGGGGTAGTCAAAGTTTGTCATTCAGCTTTGAATTTTCTCATTGATCTTTCATGTTTATCTCTACAGGATACATCAATTCTTAAATGGAATGATGTAGTGAATTTTTTTCATTATGTACAACATATATGTGTGATGCCACTGTTTTTAATGTATGAACATTTAGTTTAGTGCACAGCTGCCTGAATGCATCACATTCCCAAGCTTTTGATAGTGTCATTATAGGTGGGTTGGAAATGCCTTTTCATAGCTCTCTCAGTTGAGCTCAGCTGTAAAGAATGGGCAAAACTGTCACTGTGTGTTCTGATTATAGAGATATGATGAAAGAAACTTAAGGGATACTAGCCAGTTAAACCTAGGATAATTAGTCTTCGTGTATTTTTATAATTTATTTTCCCTAAATTGTGTATTTGCCTATCATCTGACAGACCAACATGAAAAAAAGCTCCTGGACATTCAGAGTAATTGCATTCATTTTCCTTCTTAGGGAAGGGACATCTTTAGTTTTTTAGAGCACTGCAATATTTTTTTTCCAGTTCAATATGTTCAAATATAATATCTTTTAACAGATGGACTCTAAATACTACAGAGATTCTAATGTAAAGGTTTATTGAGGTTTAGAATCATAGAATCATAGAATCAGTCAGGGTTGGAAGGGACCACAAGGATCATCTAGTTCCAACCCCCCTGCCATGGGCAGGGACACCCTACACTAGATCAGGCTGGCCAGAGCCTCATCCAGCCTGGTCTTAAACACCTCCAGGGACTGGGCCTCAACCACCTCCCTGGATAACCCATTCCAGGGCTTCACCACTCTCATGGTGAAGAACTCCTTCCTCACATCTAGCCTGAATCTCCCCATTTCCAGCTTCATTCCATTCCCCCTAGTCCTATCACTACCTGAGATCCTGAGAAGTCCCTCCCCAGCCTTCCTGTAGGCCCCCTTCAGATACTGGAAGGCCACAATGAGGTCACCTCGGAGCCTTCTCTTCTCCAGACTGAACAGCCCCAACTCCTTCAGTCTGTCCTCATAGGAGAGGTGCTCCAGCCCTCTGATCATCCTCGTGGCCCTTCTCTGGACACGCTCCAGCACGTCCACATCCCTCCTGTAATAGGGGCTCTAGAACTGGACGCAGTACTCCAGGTGGGGTCTCACCAGAGCTGAGTAGAGGGGGAGAAGCACCTCCCTTGACCTCCTGGTCACACTTCTCCTGATGCAGCCCAGGATCTGATTTGCTTTCCGGGCTGCAAGCGCACATTGAGAGCTCCTGTTGAGCTTCTCGTCCACCAGCACCCCCAAGTCTCTCTCCTCAGGGCTGCTCTCCAGCCAGTCCCTGCCCAGCCTGTATTTGTGCCTGGGATTGCCTCGACCCAGATGCAGGACCCTGCACTTGGTCTTGTTGAAGCTCATGAGGTTGGCTTGTGCCCACCTCTCCAGCCTGTCCAGGTCCTGGGCTGGATGATAGGAAGAAGATCTATACAGAGAGAGGGATTGCCCATTGGAATGGGCTGCCCTGGGAGGTGGTGGAGTCACCATTGTTGGAGGTGTTCAGGAGGAGACTTGATGGGGTGCTTGGTGCCATGGTCTAGTTGTTTAGGTGGGTTGGATTGGTTGATAGGTTGGATGTGATGATCGTGAAGGTCTCTTCCAACCTGGTTTATTGTATTGTATTGTATTGTATTGTATTGATAGCTTTCTTTAAAAGTGACATTTTATCAATAGGTTTGCAGGGATTATATGAGGTAAGACATTGGGACCAATGGTAGATTTGAACTGCATTGAAGCAAGGGCTGATTTTATAAAGATGGATCTTTAACATCCATGTTTTATTAAAATCCATAAAGAAACTGGGGTTTCAGCTAAACAATTAAGTCAGGTGCAGTATTAAGGCCCAAGGACTCTGTGGCATTGGAATACTAAATAATATTATGCTATGTAGAAATACTTTACTTTCTGACCTGCTGTTTTGCTGATCCATTATAGTAAGACACATGCTTGAGTTCAGAAAAGAATACTTACTTTTATTACTTTCATTGGTTGTATAGAAAGAAAATCAGATTACTTTCCTTTCCCTCTGTGCTCATCACTCATTTTAGAGAAGGAATTTGAAACAGTATTTCTGGAAATACTCTCAAAATGGCAGACCAGAATGAAGCAGTTGGAGAAGGCTGATGAAATACTTAATTTGGAATTACACCTGAAGAATATCAGTGTTTTGTTACATTTCTAATGTCTAGTCCATGTTATATACAGTTTAAAAAAATGAAAAAAATTGCAACCTCATCCATCTTCCTGGAGCAGTCATTCTATACTTATGAGAGATGAATATGCTGTGGGAAAATAAACATCTATGACAGAAATTTACCGAACCATTTCCATAAAATTCATATGCTTCAGGAATCCATTTTTTTGCTAGTTTCAAAAATGTATACTTATGATCCTACTAAAACTTAGGCATATTCCAATCCAATGTTTGAAATGTCTTTACAGTGCAACGAAGAGAAAGATAGGAAAAACACTTGACTTGAACCCTGAATGCACCACTTTGAGGGAAAAAAAAAGAATAATAGTATGACCTCATGTTAGATCCTAACTCTAGTGTCTCTGCTTCTTTTTGTGATCCAGACTGAGGCCAGCCTGAATACCTTAATGTTTTTCTCAACACAGAAGGGCAATGCAGCAGATAGCATTTTCACTGACAATACGAACCAGATTTTTATTCTGTGTCCTTGACCTGTAGCTCTTACTGTTTCTTTTCCTTTCCCATGGGAAAATAACCTAAGATTACCTTCCTTCTGTCTTTCTGCAAGGAACTACTAGAAGCACCCTACTTGCAAGTGACCATGCTCCTTCAGAAGCTCTTGCCCATCCCACTTAAACACTGCATAAGAAAATCCTCAGTGCACTGTTATATTTGAGCTCTGGAAGAGCCAGTCACCTCACAGATGCAGTCTTTAGTATTTTTAAAGTATATGTATTTAAGTTTATAAACATGTATTTAAATAATTCACCATTTCAAAAAGTTTTGTGCCACATTATACGGTTTTAGATTTGCTAACCTAGTAAATTGTTAGCTTTGCCTAGGTGAAAAACCTAAACAAATGAAATGGTAAAAAGGAAAACTGAAGTCCACTGAATCTTATTTAATTAGATAGCAGACTCCAGTATTCACCTTCAGTCTCTGTGCTTATTTTTGTCTTCACAGAGCATTAATAATAAAGCTGTGCTCCTTTACCACATTTAAGCTTAATGTATAGTTTTGTGGAAGTTCAGTGAAGACAGAAAAGTATAACTCACTGTGAATAAGGGGTAAAAAAATAGACCCTAAATGAGTTATTGTATCATTTAAGCATTTTCTACATAGAAGTAAAATGGATGTGTCACAGATGTGCTGTATGTAAATTTGAGAGCAAGGGTCAAATCTTATATAAATCAGAAAACTTCTACTACATTTTGTTTGCTTTTCCCTTTTTATTCAAGTAGCCTAATACACTTCACAGGGAAAAAAGAATTCTTAATTGAAATAGCCTGTGGACTATTTGGAGTAGAGGTCTTGATCTAAGTTAGATTTAATGCTTTTTATAATGCTAATTATAGTAGCTCCACTTTATTTAGTGTTTATACTATTACAGAGGAAGTTCAACTTGAAACTTTAAACTTTTCGTTTTATGTGTAAAAATGATGTTAGGTTTTGTTTTGATGTTAAGAAGAAACACTCTTGCATGGAATTAAGCAGGATTTTGCTGTTTTGATGGCAAGTATTCTTTGGGAGTATAACATTCAAATGAAACTATTAATTTGATGTGTTTAGTGTCTCTGGCTATACAAGTGAGAATTTTATAAATCAGACCTTGATAGACTGGGGTTTAACTGTTGGTATTCTGTCTGAGGCCTCAGATAATTCCATATAAACCATCTGGCACAGAAGCACTGTGTGCTTTTGTGTATGGCAGGTGTATAACATCTGTCATCATTGTTTCTACTTGTTTAGTTATTTTCAGAAGCTCATCTATTTCACAACACCAAAATCACTCACATTTTATGGGTAGCTCTGAGGTTCATTTCACTTCATTGTCTCTCTTTGTCATCTACTTGTGTCACCCAAGGTATGCTCTCATATCTAATGGTAAAAAAATGGCATTTTGGGTGCAAAGTCTCTAATCTTTTTTGACAGCTATTTAGACTTAGATGGGTCACGTTCGAATAAGTAGCAAAACTTCTTTTTCTCCATGGATGATAAAGACAGTTTATTTCACTTGTATATATATGATAACGTTGTAGACGTTGATCAGCATTAGCCCTGATGAATCCAAACCAGTATGTATTTTTTTTGGACAGGTCCATTACAGGTTAAAAGTGTGAATGACAACAAGGTTCTGATGTATTTCAGTATTTGGAGAAATAGATCAGCTGTTGTCTCCTGTGTTTCTGTGACAGTATGCTTCCTACAGATTGTGTTGCTTATTTTCCTATTCTGTCCTGATATAAAATGCAATGTATTTATTTATTTTTACAGGCTAAATTCCATTGATGTTAAGTATCAGATGTGGAAGTTAGGAGTTGTTTTCACTGATAATGTAAGTTACCAGATTATTATTTTTTTTTAATGCATATATTTATATCCTTGCAAAGGGAAGCATGAAATACTATAGAAGCTCAGTCAGCTCCCACCCTGATTCTGATATGCTTCATTCAGGAGCAATAAGAAATGAGATTCCCACTGTCCCTACCTACTACCCAGTGAAACCACAGCCAAGGGAACAGGCTTGGCAGAATCAGCAGGTAAAGAAGACCCTGTTGAGCTTGACTCTAGTCTGGTGCTGTGAAGAGACATGAGATGTTGTCGTGGGTTGAGGCAGCCCCCCTCCCCACCACGGGCAGAAATAAAGACTTTGACAAATGGATTGCAAAAGTGATGGAAAGTTTAAATAGAAAAAAAAAGTGAATGTGTACAGAGAACCAGAAGCAGTGACAAAAGAAACCCCAAAGCAGACCCAGAAACATCCCATCCCCACCTGAGGGTGGGCCCAAGACCCTCAGGGCTCGTTCTTCCCCCCCCACCCCTGCCACTGCTAGGCTAGTCTTGGCTGGCCAGGCCTGAGACCGCCCATCCCCCTGGCCTTCGGCCTAAGCAGGCCCAAGGCCAGGAGATGTCTCCCCCAGTTACCAGGTGCCGGCGAGGAGAAGAAAGAGGCAGTGCCAGACCCCACACTGGATTCTATAGCGGTGCAGGGAATTGTGGTAGGAGATACCTGGTTTCCTGTGTCCACCCACTGGGCTGGACTTCTGGACACAGGAAGTACACCACGTAGCAGAGGGCACCCAGCCCAAACCACCATAGATGTGTAGAATAAGAAAGCACTACTCTGTAGAATTGGGAAACTGACTCTATGTGTTGTAATTGTTCATAAACTTTATAAATACTTGATTATTCCCACACAATCATAATGGTGTAGTCAGTGTGTGTTTAATTGCTAAAATGATGTCACTGAAGTTGATGTAGTATATGACATAGAAAGAGGGTGGGTTTTAATAACTTTTGAAAATAAAATGTCTTTTAAAAGCAGCAATTAAAGATAAACAAGATTCACTGTTAAAATACCTTGTAGTTTAAGAAGTAACTCATCATACAATTAAGAGTCTTGTGATTAGCACTTGCCGACTGGAGAAAACAGCTGGGGAACAAACAATTTTGGAACTAGAACTGCCAGAGCATGAAATCTGACTTTAGATAGGAAGAGTGAAGCAGGTCTTCAGAAAGCATCATGTGTAAAGAGTTAGATTTTATTAAAGATTAAGAGTTTTTTTCTGAAGGGAGTGACTATAATTTCTCATATAAATAAGTATGTGTCTTGAAGTCCAAGAAAAATCAAATGATAGATGAAAAGATGCAGCAATAGTTAGTAAAATACTTAAACATGTAAGTAGTAATTTACGTGATTTGAGTTACTCATAAAATTACTTTTGTTGCTTTCAGAGTCCTTTAATTTGGCATTAACCACCTTAAGTCTTTAAGATTTTTAAGTAATTATTTAGAATTTCCTAAAGAAAATATTATTTACATCAGAAAACCTTTTTGACATTATAAACACTAACAAACAAGGATTTAGCAGTTTCAAAGGCAGTTTTTACAAACTGAAATTTAGAATATATCAGTTTTGACCGTATCTGGTGAAATCTGTGTTTGCTGATTTCATTTTTTTGTGCAAAGAGAACTTTAATGATCAAACCAGCAAATTTTACGTAAAAACACATAAAATGTTTTCCATATAAAGAAAAGCATATTCAAGCAATTTCTGCCTTTCCTTAGTGTTTTGAATTAAGTTAAAGATAATAGCCATGAGTTTTATTTTGTGATGTACTTATTTTTTCTGTTAGTCTTTCCTTTACCTAGCGTGGTACATGACCATGTCAGTCCTTGGCCATTACAACAATTTTTTCTTTGCTGCTCATCTCCTTGACATTGCAATGGGATTCAAAACCTTACGAACTATCCTGTCATCAGTGACCCACAATGGCAAACAGGTATCCACTGTCATCTCTTTTCAGGTTTTATACTTAAGGAGTACACAGGAAAGATCACTTCATAACTTAATTCAGCAGCTCTGTAGATTGACAAGTGAAATGATCTTTCACCGTAGGATTTAGAGCATGGGTTAGCAGGGAATCTAGCAAATAGAATTTGTAAGCATAAGAAAAGAGGAGTACAATGCATGATAATCGCTATCTGTTGCATGAAACTGTTTCATGAAGTTACTGGGGTTTTGTGTGGGTTTTTTGGAGATTAATCTAAAGAAAGGTGCAGTTGAGACCCAGCTACTCTTTGTATGAGAGGACTGTTTGAGAAATTCAGCTCTTTGATGAGAAATAATTTCTTTAATCGCAAACTAAGTTTAATTTATGAAACAAATACTGCATCTTTACAAGTTACAGAAATCAATATAATGCATAATGCATTTTTAAAATTCTGAATTCTAATTTTTGAAAATAACAAAAAAGCAATATAGCAAATCTGCACCTGAAATAAAAGTTAATGAAGTATTCCACCTTTTAAAAAATATCCCTGAAGCTTTATCTATGAAATAAGAGGGCATTATTTATGAGAAAGAAACTTTCAGGTCTGGCAGTTTTGCAAGTAAAATACCAATCTGCAGACTATTGCAATTCACTTACAACTACTTTCAGGAAATTCAAGGAAAATTTTTAATGGTGCTGCAGTTGAGCAGTAGGATATTTTTGCTATTTCTCTGTGGTAGATATTAAAATACTAGGAACAGTTCTATTTGTGTGTGATTTCACAGATGTAAACAAAATTGTTTCAGTATTACGTTAGTACAAATACTATACTTCAACTGTATAATAGGTGACATGAAACAGTATTGTTATTACTATTGCATAATAAGCTTTTAGATTTTTTTGGTATGATCATGTGAGTTTTGTATGATGCTACTGAAGTGTTTGACTTTGTATGAATCCATTGGATTTTATAAATTTTGTCTTTGTTTCTGAAGCCTGGTTTTCCTTCCAAAGGAAAGACGTGAAATGCACAATCTTTACATGAAAATAAGCCATGTATTATCAAATATTACAAGGATGTGTAAAGAGAGAGAAAGATAAAGGAAGTTTTCTTTCTGATAGTACATACAGATTATTATTGCTTTCCTTCTCTATTTGCAATGAAAACTGTATAGTGCAATTCCATGGTGATATTGTATCCACTTCTATAATTTTGTTTTCCAGCTTGTGCTAACAGTGGGATTGCTGGCAGTAGTAGTATACTTGTATACAGTAGTGGCATTCAATTTTTTCCGTAAGTTCTACAACAAGAGTGAAGATGGTGACATGCCAGACATGAAATGTGATGATATGCTAACAGTAAGTCTTATTTTGCTTTCTAATGTTTTTTCTTAAACTTGTTTCTGTTTATATCATTAGCCAGCAATACAGAAGTTACGCAGTTTCCTTCCTTATGAGGTTGTAACAACCTGACTGGGTAAATCCCAGAGCAATTTTGATCTCATAGTGGACTCTGTTTGCAACAGGATTTGGACTGGAGATCTCCTGAATGAGTCTGAAATTAATATAACATAGAAATGAGTATAAATAAAACTAATGTGATATGCTATAAAATCAAGGTTATCTTTTGTAAAAGTAATAAGGTTTGGTTTATTCTCTGTAGAATAAATAGAAAATATCTTCTAAAACTTAACATTCACTCATTAAGTAAATTATGATTTTCAATATGGAAATAAAGACTATCTCTGAAAATGGTTAGGTTTTTTCAGCCACTGGTCACTCAGCATCATATGTTACTGTATCCATTTCTTACAAGGGATTTTGGGGGTGTGTTAAAAACAAAAGAATAGATTGGTTAGGTTAGAAGTTTTATGGTTTGGTTTTGGGAGTTATCATCATCACTACATTTTGATAGGGTGCAAGAAACCTGGACCTGTAGTTTGCAAAGCTGTCTAAAGGAAAAGAACCAATCCTGTTCTTCAGTCCTCTGAGAGTGATATTGTAATCTTATATTAAATTGCAGCGTGATAAACTGAATTTTTGCATTGTCAGAATCCTTCATAATTGTACTGAGAGGCCTCTAATATTTTCACATTGTAATTTCACAGTATTGGACTCAAAATTTTTCTGTCATTAGCCTGTCCTTTGCATAAACATTTTCAATGGGGTTTTGATTGGGTTTGGGTTTTTAATTTTTGTTTGAAACACCAAAGAAGGGGAAGTCATTCACTTTTGAGCTAGGAAAATGGAAAAGGAGATTACTACAGCAGTGGTAGTATTTCCTGTTTGCACAGTACTTGAAGAATTGTATGTGAATCATGGTGCGCTGCTGAGCTTAAAGTAGTTGAACCGTTGATCATCATTTTGAACTGCACCATAATGACAGAACGTGAAATACTGCAGCTTGAGCTGCGCAGCATCATTTCACTTCCCTATGAAATATGCATAACCTCAAAGAAAAAGAACCTGCTAGAAACAAATTACTTGACATAATGTGGTTGCTAGAGTATAAACCAGTTGTGCCAAGTACTGAATTGGCAACAATGGATATTTTTACACTTAACTGCAAACAAAGTTTCTATGCCTTTGTTTTTTGTTTTCTAGTGCTACATGTTTCACATGTATGTTGGAGTACGTGCAGGTGGAGGCATTGGTGATGAAATAGAGGATCCAGCAGGAGATGAATATGAAATCTATCGGATCATCTTTGACATCACTTTCTTCTTCTTTGTGATTGTCATCCTGCTTGCAATTATTCAAGGTATATGTTTGTAACCCATGGTGAGACTGAAAGCATTATTAAGCTGCATAAAGGTCTGAGTGCTACAGTAATTATGCACCTAAGATTCGATCTGGATACCAAGACAGATTCTGAAGCACAGATTTGTATAGTAAATCACCTGCAGCTGTTTTTTTATCTGTATGCTGCTCTTCCTAGTCTCTCAGTAGGCTGTAACTGGATCAGAATAAAAAAATTCTTTGCTGTGAGAATACTGATGTCACTACAGTTTCTGTCTTCTTATCTTCCTTTCTAAAAGCCTCCTGTAAATGATCTGAAAGAGAAGTGATTAGTAATCTTGTGGCATACCTTAAAAATGTCTTTCAACATAACCCACACTTTGTGAGCCTATGTGGACAAAATCAGTGGTGGGTGTTGTCACTTTTCCCACTGCCAGCATCTGATGTTCTTGACTGCCTGACGAATCTTCAGATTAATGATAGCGATGTGAAAATTGGAACACAGATATAAGAGGATTAATCTTTTCTTCTGTAAAACCTTCTGTTTGGTCTGATGCTTGCTTATTTGAACAATGTCAAAGAATAAAGAAAGGTACTTGCTAGGAAACAACTTTAGTCTATCCTGATTAATGACAAATGAAAGTCACCTGCCGTTGGCCTAGCTTCTGAATTTGTGTGAAACAATTTGATAGTCTGGCTTAATGTTATAATCTGGATAGTGGATAATGAATGATGTTTACAGTTATAACCTAAAATATGTCAAACCCTGTCTGTTTATACATAATACTTTCAAAATATTGTCAGTAATGCCCAGAAGATCACCTTCAACTGAAGTTTGCACAAATTAACAGAAATATATTCTTGATTTTTGAGAACCGGGTAATGAATTTTACTAGGCCCAGTTGATGTTACAAAAAGTGATACCTTACAGCTTTCTGTCTGCCAACTTGTGATGATTTTGACACCAGTAAGGATGCTTTATCCTTCCCCACAAGGTTCCTCAGAGCTAGTGGTAAATTTTTTATAACTCTTACTCAAGCAACAAGTTTTTGAAGGGTCTTCAGGAGGCTTCAAAAATTTTTATCGCCTGAGGTGGCAGATCTCGTATTGTTTGTTTCTTCGGTTTGTGGGCAGCTGAAGATTAGCGTCCTTAGCTGTCAAGCTTTGAGTGTAATTGTCTGATATTCATCAGTTTTATAGCACTGTAGTGTCAATAATGATTGCAGAGTTAGTTCTGTTTGGTTTGGTGTAAACAAAGGGAGAATCATAAAGAATTTATAATCTTAACTGTAGAGCCTGTGAAGGTTTTTCTGCTTTCTGTATGTCAGTGAAGTGACGACTCCTGTAGAGCTCTGACCGTGGAACCTTGTTCTACATGTCAACCATAATGAGAGAGGATGCACAGAGTTCTGGGCCCCTTTTAATCCCTGAACTCTGTTAAATGTACAATAATATTCATTCTATAGTAAAACCTTCATCACTGTAAAACCATGTGTGTTTTCATGTACTGAATTCAGATTAGAGGACTGTGAAAGAAACAGAAGTCTGCTTGTCCTTTTTTTATAATTCCAGATGGTACTGCCAGCCATGTTACTGTAGCCTTTTTTTTCACTTGCTCATTTTTCCTCATGTATTGAGTTGGTTTTATAGTCTTTGGAATGCATACTGGCTTCTATTATTTCTGCACAAGATTCTCATTTAATATTCTTTGTCAGAGTTATCCTTGCATTTCTGAATATTCTTTGTCACAATTCCATTCTTGAACATGAACTATCATTTTAACTTAAATCCTAGGTTTAATTATTGATGCTTTTGGTGAATTAAGAGATCAGCAAGAGCAAGTTAAGGAAGACATGGAGGTAAGAACATCCAGTAGCTGAACTGTACCTTATTTTCAAGTTTTGTAGGTATCTGTTTTCAATCAAAATGTGGTCTAGCTGGTGAATAGATTTTTTAACTAAGGGGAAAATATAGTTCTGTGGACAGTTCAATATCATACAATGTCCTGGATGATGATCTGGTTTCACATCTCAGTTCATTAGATGGAAAGAATAAATGAGATTTTTTTTTTTGTATCTATTAAAATATAAGAAATTACATAACTGGTTCTGTTAGTACCCAATAAAATTCTCTTTAGACAATTTTAGCAAAACTGCTAGCAGCAGGATTCTGAATAGCATTTACCACTCTTTGCTGCCTCCTGTGAAAGAGGTATGCTGTACTTTTAACAGGTGCTAGCTACCACCTTGCAATTCTCTTTCTATGGGACACAAACCCAGGTTGCCTAAATTGACATTCTGCTCTAAGCATAGTTTGCATTTGTTTGTCTATTCCTAATATGGATTGTTTAGTACTTCCAGATGCAGTGTGGTGATTTTTTTCTGCCATTGATAGCAAAAATTCGGAAAGAAACCCTAACAGCCAATTTTCTTTAAGATTTTTTTAGCCTAATTTCTGTATCTTCATTTTTCTAAACAAGAAAAATCTTTGTAGGTTGCTGTGTATTATAATGGACTATATGTCTGTGGACACATTAGTTTTTTTGATCTTTAGAGCAGAGATCTCTAACACAGGGTTGTTAACACTGTCATGGTCACAGTTTGTCTCGGTGTGATGTTCTGTTGTGGAGGCACCCACAAAACAGACAGCAACAACCACCTGAAAGCTGTGGATTTGTTGTAATTAATCTGTTCTCCTTCCAACACAAATTACAGATTTGAATGTCAGGTGGGAAAATACTATTGCACAACTAATTAAACCATTTGGAGAGACAAACCACAATGTGCACACATTCAGAAAAGGAAAATCTCCCCACGGGTACCCAAGATATATACATATACACTCACCAAGGTGGGGCAGGGACTGCTTTGATGAGGTCCCAGGCTAAGGGGAGAAGATCTGACTGCCAGGCTGCTTCTGTGTGAAGAGAACCCCCTATCTCCGTAGCAGAACTCCAGTCAAACCCTGCAATTTGTTGTGCTGTGGTTGATTTCTTAATTAGTCAGAGAGCTGAGTTCTCCAAGGAATTAAAGGACTTCTGGGTCTGGAGGCACCAGCTAATATCCATGGGCTTCAAGCCAATCTTTATCAGCTCCCAGCAGGCCTCGGCTCTTTGCGCAGGGACTTTCAGGACTTTGCATTTGGTGTTGGGGGGGGAGGGGACAGTCGTACCTGCCACGTGTTCTTTGGTTAATCTGTACATGAAAGTACCCCGTACTTGGTGTTTTTCTATTCTTGTGTTCAAGTATGACTATAAAAACTCAGATAGACTTTGCAAACCTACTGTGTTTTCTAATGTAAACTTTGAGCATATTCAATTTCAGCTGGGCAAACACAACATGCATTGAGGTAAACATTGCCATATGTTACAGCGAATACTACTTATTGTGTTAAAGAAGAAAACAAAAACACACAACAGCTTTGACTGTTGTTTGCCATTCTTTCTCCTGATATCTGTTCCTTTACAGAGGGAAAAGGTTGTTTGTTTTGTTTTGTTTTGTTTTAAAACAGTAGGAATCTATTCAGATGGCAGTTAAACTTCTATTCAAGTGTTTTCACTGAAGTATCCAGTCTCAATCATTAAAAGAAAAGCCCTTTTTTTTTTTTTTTTTTTTTCCTAGCACATATCATCCATAACACATGGGCATTTTCAAGAAAATTATGTTTTTATTGACCTTTTCTCAAAATGGGTTATGTTTGTATATAGTAATGAAGTGCTCTTCTTTCTCTTAGACAAAGTGCTTTATCTGTGGGATAGGAAACGACTACTTTGATACAGTGCCCCATGGCTTTGAAACACACACACTACAGGAGCACAATTTGGCCAATTACTTGTGAGTACAGTAAAAATTAATTGTAGCCTCTCCAAGTACCTGCTTAACTCTCTTGCATAAGTAAGAGTCAGTACTGTTTGGCTTTGATGTGCACTTAGGCTGTCCGAACATATAATTCTGTGGTGATATGGGAGCAAGGAATGAACAAACTTCTTTACCTTGTTTCCAGCTTGGTTGCGACACGCCAATTCCGTGCGATCTAGGAGATGGAAACCAGGAACTTAGTATGTAGATGTGGAGGCACTGTAAAATAGAACAAGTTGTGTAAGGTACAGAAGTATGACCCGGCCTGCAGATTGATTAAGAGAGTGCACAAGCAACGGAGTAAAGCAAAAGAAGGAAAAATACTGGACAGAGTTTTTGAGTGGAGTGTGGATGCTGGCTAAGAGGGCCTGAGACAAAGGGAAGTAGGGAAACTGGAGAAGGAGCCAAAGTGGGGAGGGATCAGACCAAGGGCATCAGGTCCACCTTTGGAAAATCTAAGCAGAGCATCAGTAAACACTGAATTTACTCTTTTTAAATCTGGAAATTTAATAATTTATTAGGTTAACAATCACTGCATCGTACTTGCCCTCTCCTGTCAAATCCAGTAGTAAGGTGTATTTTATACTAGCACTGTCATCCTTAATATCTGTGAGGCAATGGGTGTATCATGACTTTGTGTCTATAAACTACTACTGTATGTGCACAAGCAGAATAAAACTGTGAAGTCAAATTCCCCTATAAAGAACTTCCATTTGAAAAACAGGTTGTGCAAGCAAAATAAATTGAAAGCACCATCAAGTCAGATTTTTCTTCCTGCTTACACATCAGTAGCATAAAATAGTATAAATTTAAGGGTTTTTTCCTGCTCATGATGATCTTGAGTTACATTCACTAGTAAAATATTCCTAACCTATAATTACAAGAAGAGAAATCTCTTAATTGTCAGCATTTCTTGTTTGCTGTGAAGAGAGGAAAACATTAAAAGCTCCAAATAATGTTCTTGTTCTACTTCCAAGTTGGTGTTTGTGGGCAAGAAAATGTCTATTGCAGTTTTCAGATTAGAAAGTTTAGAAAATGTTAATTTAAACTGAGTTACCATTTACTGTAAATGAAACAATATCTTGCATTTTAGCATATTATTTCTTGAACAAGGAGTGAATGTCAACAGTGCCAGGAAAGAATATTTAATATATCTGCGAGTATTATCATAAATAGAACTCTGGAACTTGTAAGTCCATAAACAGCATTATCACTGTACATGCTAAAAAATATCCACCCCTCTGTGGGTTGCCTTATGTTTCCAAATACTCTGTTCATAATAGCTGTATCTTTACTTGTAGGTTTTTTCTGATGTACCTTATTAACAAAGATGAAACAGAGCACACAGGACAGGTAGGTTGAATAAGTCCATGAATGTCAACAGTTATTAAATAAGACTGATTCTAAAATTAAAAACCATTGAAGCTTGGCAAAACTAAGTAATCTAATCATTATGGTATGTAACTTAATTCTCATTTTTCTAAACAATTCTTTGGACTGTTAGATTGATTATCAATTCTATAGTACTTCCTATTCCTATTATGCTATTTGAGCTATTACTCTTAAATGATTACTTTCACAAACTATAAATACAGACTATAAACAAAACCAATGAAAAACAGAACATCCCATGAAAGCAACACTTAATTTTTTTCCTGTTAATTCTTCCTTAATAGTCTTAATTTCATTTAATTGTCACTGTTATCTCTATATATAATGTTCTGTATCTACATTCCTAGATAAGTCCATATGAAAGAGCTCGTGCATGTATTTTAAAACATATATTTAAAAACTATACCTATATTAAAAAGCTTCTCTCACTGAAACCTATGAGAAAAATTTTCCTTGGCAGTTACTTCTTTGCTGTTGTTCTTTAAAACTTCTGGTCCTTTCTTCAAATTCTTTAAATATACTTAAAGTCATTAAAAGATGGTGTTAGATGTAGACAGCTTTTATTTCTCTAGTGACAGTCTTGCAGCTGATCAAGAAAATATGCCTGTGTTGCAGACCAGAAAACAACAGAAGCATTATACATATAGCCCTACAGATTTGGATCAGAGGAATAATTTGCTACGAATCTATGTAGCTTATGCATTTTGAACTCTGATAGATGTACCGAGCAAATATAATAATTGTAATAATCTTTGCAAAAGTTTTCCCAGACTTGTCCAATATCATATTTTATGTGTTTGCTTTGTGGTTTTTAAACATCCATTTGTCAATTGAGAATTGCATATTAAAAGAGATTTATTTATTTTTTCATTCTTTTTAATTTTCAGTTTCATTTTCCTTGGTATACAGTGTGTCCTACTATATTCACTAAACCCGGGTTTCTACAAACCATTTTGTTTCAATACTGGCACTTCATACTACATAACTTCTATTTTCTATGTCAGAAAATATTATGCTTGGCCTGGTATTTGTCTTGTTACCATCTTTAATTGAGTTTTACAGTGCTCCAGGATGTACAATGAGAACTAAACTACCTAGTCCTCTTAACATGTGTTTCTCTAGTGTATTTTGACCGGGTCACAAAAATCTGAAAGCTGCTCTAAAATGATCAAAATAATTAACATGATTTTGTAGATTGATATGCAACAACCTGTTGTGCACAAGAATCATAAAAGTGGAACAGTATATAGATAAAAGGGGGATGGGGGGGGAGAGAAGTAAGTCACGGTTGGTGTTTTCTCAGTGTATCAAGGTGAAGTATTTACATTGTCTTTCTTTCAGGAATCCTATGTATGGAAAATGTATCAAGAACGGTGCTGGGAGTTTTTTCCTGCTGGCGATTGCTTCCGAAAACAATATGAAGACCAGCTCAACTAAGCAGAGATGAGGATTTCCAGGCAAAAATACATCCCTGTGTTTCCCAGCTCTTTTGGGAATGTCTAACAGGTTTCTTAAATTCCCAAACCTGTGTGCTTTTTGGAGCACCAAATCTCTGTTTTTAATGGCCTAACTGCTCTTTCATTTTCATGTGTATTTGCTTTGAGAACACTGAAGTAAAGAACAATGAAAAGTAACAGCAACTCTGGAAAACGTACCACCCACTTGCACATGCAAAAGATATCCCTATACATAACATGCACACATAAGAAGAGACTTGAGACAGCTTATTTGTGAAACTGCCAGATGATGTCCTTGTCTTTAAGATCACACATGGGGTGACATGGTATCAACACTCACTCAATCTGTTTATTTCATCATCCTGAAAGGAACTATATGTAATTTGCAGAGCACTGTAAAAGATTGCTGTGGACACTAAGTTCTGGGAAATAGTGCCTTACTATATGTGGGTTGACCTATGCAGAAGATGAGTGCATGATGACACCATTTTTTTTCCTTTGTCTTCCCCTTCTTCAAAGTTAATATTTATTTTGTGGTTTGGGTTCTTTTGGGAGGAAGTGATTTGATTGTGCACATTTTTTTAATATGACTGGAGTGTCTCAGGACAAGTTTAGGTTATTGTCATAAAGTTCGTTTCACATTTACCTTCCTCTTTAGCTTTTGCTCTTATTTTGGTAATGCTCTTATACAACACTGCAACTTTATGAAATCTTTGTATGAAAACAAGACAACTGCAAAAACACTTTAACAAGAAATGTTTCATTGCATGTTTATTATGCAAGTTTAAAACAATTTACAAAAGCCAACCTTCAGAAGCAAGTTGATCAACTTGAAAAACATTCACAATAATTATATCCATAGTAATAAAGTGTTGTGGGCTTTATTGTACATCTGGAACAAATATCATCAGCTAACAATGTATATGTTATGAATTTGGCAGTAGTTTTGGTTTCTTTACTTTCATTTCTGCCACCTGTGATCAATAGTGGAGCTGAAGATTTTCTTGTTAAATTATTTTTTAAAAGCAAAGCTGAAGCAATATCCATTCAGGGACTTCATCAGTTGCATCATGAAACATCAATGATGTGTACATCACTCCATTTTGAGTCCTTTTCAATTGTAATGCCAGTCTTTACAAATAAAAAGAGAAATTCAGAATGGAATCAAGATGGTTTTGTTAGCATTTGAGGTCTTTGTTATGAAGTGTTTTTATTAATCTCTGAATTAATTGCACCCACTTCAAAACAGGATTAAGCTCACTGCTTCCATAATGAAAGCTTTTGGGTTTGTTTGGGGTTTTTTTTGTCCTGGATGTTTTGCTGTTCTGTTGCTCTACGTCATTTTTTCACAGGCTGCTGTTTTGTCATAACATAAATTGGCTGTATTAATATGCAGTTATAACTAAGAAAAATACCATTAGAGGAATAATATTTTTTAAATATTCATTCAGTATTGTTAAAAGCCAGGCTTTCAGTCCAGCAGATGGCCAATACTGCCGCTCTGAGATTGGGATCTGGTGAGGATTCTGGTGAAATGATCTCAAATTCTACAGTAATTGAAGCTGGAGGCGGGGCAGGCTGATAATGGTAGGAGACTCAGGTACAGCAGCTACAACTTGTTAAATGGGTTTTAAACCACCTCCACCCAGTCTGGAATATTCATCCAGCTTTTTTCCCTCCCTATTTCATACAGTTTGGAGACTGCAATGATGTTTCTTTTTGTGTGTACAACATGAGAACACTATTTTGGTTTCTTCACGTTTTGCTGAGAATTACGTAGTTAATGATTCTGACTGATCCCTTTGTTCTGAAAATGAATTCAGCTGAACTTTGTAGACAAATAGCAGAATAAAAATGACCTTTTTTTAACCTTAAGTGTCACATAGGACATCTTTGCTATTGAAACTAGTATGCTATTTTAACAAATATATGTGAAGCCAAACTTAAACACTAGAGTTTTTCAGGAGCAGATCTAGTGATTATATGGTGAAGAAAAAGCTTTCCTTTTAAGTGTGGTAAAAACATCTTAATTTATTTAAATATAGCTTTCACAGAAGCTAGTTTCTACTCTTGAGTTTTAGTTAATGAGAAAATGCAAGATTTGTATTCACTGCTGGAAAATGATAGGAACTGGTTTTGGCAGACCTTGCTGTTCCCTCTGCAATGACTGTAGACTTTCTGTTGAGTCCCTGAAACTTCCTGATTAGTTCAGTGCACAAAATTATTTTCTTTTCAAGAAAAGAAACTCACTTTGAAATTAATAATAGGAGTACATCACAGTGGATCTGGTTTAGCTGAGCTGGAGTTAATTCTCCTTGGAGCATCTTCCCAGGGCTGTGTTTTGCAGTGCTGTAGCTGGATGTTGATAACACACTGGTGTTTTGTCTGCTGCTGAACCGAGCACCCAGGCTGTGCTTTTCAAACATTTCCCTATCCCAAGGGTATGCTGAGGGGTGGGCAAGGGGAGGGGACACAGCCAAGCCAGCTGTCACAAACTGGCCAAAGGGATATTCCATACCATATGGTATCAGCTCACATATAAGAACTAAGTGAAAGAAGGAAGTGGGGGGATATTTGTTGATGCTGTCTGTCCCTCAGAGTTAAGTGTTAAATGTAGAGCCCTGCTTCCCAGGACTGTCTGCTGATAGGAAATAGAGATTAACATCTCTCTTTGCTTTTGCTTCTACATGTGGTCTTCTGCTTGTGCTTATTATTAAATTGCTCCTATCTTATTGTTGTCTTTTGTTATAATTTTCCCTCTGCCCTGTCCATCTAAGAAGGGGAGTGGTAGAGCAGCTTTGGTGGGTATTTGGCCTCCAGCCAGGGCCAAACCTCCACGAAGGAGACTGGTTTGTTTAAAAGTATGTGTTTCCTATGACTCAGATACCGTTTCTGACATTAATGTGCACTTTTAACAGGATATTTTTCAGGTGGGCCACATACTATACTATGGACTTTAGTGTCCAAGTTAATACTGTTTAATTTGAGTTAGTCTTAGAAAAAATTGAAGAAAATTCTTAGATTTTATTAAAAATTACTGAACTTACTGTGTCAGGCACAACTTTTCTGATTATTTTTTTTGTGTTGTAAAAGCCTCAGTAAAATATGTAACGCAATCATACAAACACAGCCCACCAATCTACACAATTCACTGCTTTAATGGTTGTACCAAAAGAAATTAACATTGACATATGTGTCATGTATGCTAGCACAACATATAGGAGCAGGTAATATGTCTCTTGAAAACAGGAATTTTAATAATTTCTTTTTTCAGCTATGTTTTACTGAGACAATCATAGATAATACAAAATAATAAAAGGATGCTGTAATATCCTAGGCCCATTTGTTACCACACAAGCTTGTCCACTAATGTGCTATTTGAAGTTTTCATTGAATGTTTTTATTTGTAGTATCATCTTTGCTCATCATTGCTCTCTACAATTACCTGAAGGGAGGCTGTAGCCAGGCAGAGGTTGGTCTCTTCTCCCAGGCAGCCAGTACCAGAAGAAGAGGACACAGTCTCAGGCTGTGCCAGGGCACGTTTAGGCTGGATATTAGGAAGAAGTTCTATACACAGAGAGTGATTGCCCACTGAAATCGGCTGCCCATGGAGGTGGTGGAGTCACCTTCATTGGAGGTGTTCAGGAGGAGACTTTGATGGGGTGCTTGGTGCCATGGTTTAGTTGTTTAGGTGGGTTGGATTGGTTGATGGGTTGGACGCGATGATCTTGAAGGTCTCTTTCAACCTGGTGTATTGTATCTTATTGTTATAGGAATCCTACCAATAGCATTAACATTTCTTCCTATGATTCCTTTGATAAACATTCCTACCTTTTTAAGAGGCTGAATAATTCTCTTTACTGATGTGATCACCTGTAAAATATTCCTAGAATGTAATACTTCCAAGGGTTTTTAATTTTATAAAGTAGAGGGTATATTGTTTGGTTGGTTGGCTTTTAATTAGCCAAATCAAATATAACTGTGGTGTCCAGAACATCTGTTGCAGAGAGCACGGGTGTGGGTATGCTCTTTGATTAAATATTTTTAATATTTATGTTTATAAATGTAACACTTTCCATCACTTTTAAGTCACAGTCACTTTTATTTGTACAGTTATTTGCTTATTTTTTGGTTTTCTTGAGCTTTCCTGAAGCCATACTAAAACACAGAGGATTGCTTGCAAATACAATTGTGAAATATATCATCTTACAGTCACACAAGATTTGCAAGATATTTAAGTGCAAATATCCATTTATAAGTGATTTTTTTTTTAGCTGACTCATTTCTTTTTCTTGTTGAAAGCCCTTTATGTGTGTTTCCTGATTTAAGGTTTTGTGTATCATCTACAATTTCTTCCATGTAGTTTTCTTCACAATTATGATTTTGTTTGGATATTCATTTATGTAACAGGATGCGTCTCTCTTAGGTGGTAAAGAGGATCCTTCTCAGCATCTACACAGCATCATTCTGCTGAGCTAATGGTGGTCAAGAATTGAGACAATTTTTTGTCTCAGCTTGCTTTTTCAATGACATAATCAAGGGATGATCTGCAGTTGCAAAGGTTTGGCCTGTACATTTTTGTGCTGGATAGGAAGGTCTCAGCTGAAGTTCTTCTGAAATAAGTTTTGAAATTTCTGAATTGTAAGAGGAAAACAGATCAAAAACCTGTGATTGCAACAAACTGAAGGTATTTGCTATCAATCCATTGTGCAAATGCTCTAGTTTGCGTGCAAGGCATCGTAGTTTTGTTGCTTAGTAGAAATTGCTGTTTGTAGACTGAATACCTTTCCTGCATATGTGTTAAACAAGGATCTTTGGAACACCGAAAGGTGACTACATATTGCTGGATCATGCCATTTGAGATTTGAAATAAATGAAAATATTTTGATTAATTGTTCTTTACACAATGCTAGTAGGAGAAAAGGAAACTGCATGAGTTGAATTAATTAAAATATTGACCCACCCATGAAACCTTTTGCCATGAAACCGTTGGTGAGCTCTGCTTCTGCACTTACTGTTGTGGTGGAACTTCTATATTTCCTTTTAAACTCTTAGGAACTGTGAGTGTTTTTCAGCAATACTAAACAACCTCTAGAAAATACACAGATAGCAAGCTTTTCTGAAAATAGCTTCATACATGAAAAACATTGAAAACCAGAATTTTTACTCCACAGGTTTTCTTGGGTTTAGGTAAGCATAGATAAGTTTTTAGTTGGTTTTGTGATATACTTAACAGATTTGTTTGTGCTACAAATAATCTTCAGGCTCCAAGCCAAATTTAAGGTCTTGTGGTGTCAGCTGCCATACGTATTTGTAACAAAATTATACTCTCTAAAGAGCTGAAAGCATGGACAAAGAATAAGAGATGATACATAGATTCAGTGTGTAGACAGGAAAGGTCACGTTTACAGTAGGATAATATCAGGAACAGAATAAGTATTGATGAAAAATTAATCAGCTGCCTACTTAGTAGGTTATCTGCAAGCAACATAACTGGTAATTTAAAAAAGGTTGTAAGAGAAGTCGGCTGGTCTTATGCATTGTTTGGTTAGCTTTGATTTTGTTGTGTGGTGGGTTTTTTGTTTGGTTTGGTTTGTGTTTTTTTCCCCCCCCCCCAGTAACTTATTGCTGCATAAAATCCCTCAAGCTCCATTTAATTAGAAATATATTTTTAACTATTTTTAATCAATATTCACTTAGTGTGTAAGATTTAGAAAATACACTTGCTTTTAATGTTTGAAAACGTCAGCATTTTTGTAGCTTGTTGAGTTTGAATTTCAGATAAAGATATGTTTCAGCCGTTCTTCCACCCTGGGCCTTTGAAGGGAAAATATCCTGCTATAGAACTACTGCATTCTTGAGCAAAAGAAGTACCTGACTAGCACTAGCATCTTTTCTCCTTTCGTTCTCCTTATCTCTCCAGCTTTTGAGGTATATTAGAACAACGCTATGCATTGCTTTAAAATTAAGTATTGGGCATTAGCCCTGATCTGTCATACTCCCTTCTTTCTCAACAGTTGCTGTGCTAAAGCCTTGTGATTCTTGAAACTTCATCCTCTGTATTACATGAAGGCAAAGGGGAGATATCAGCAAAATATGAGGATTTGTTTTTACTTGAGCATGTGATATTTACGTCAATAAACCTGAAGGTTTTGTACATAAAAGACAATAATGTGAAAGTAATTCAATTGACTTGAAAAAGCTGCTGAGAACTGACTTCACTGTGTTACATTTAAGTATGCATTGTAAAGGTGGATAGTTTGTTTATAAAATGTTACTGTGATAAAGTAGATAGAGAAATTAGGTAATATCCAGGAATATCACACTCCTTAAGGAGCTCCTGGACACCCTGTATCCTGCAAAGATCACAAAGTTGTTTTGCTTCCTGCAGTTTAAGGAACGGAAAAATAAAATTAAACTGCTTGAAATATTTTTAAATCTTGCAAAAAACACTAGTGAATAAAACATGATGTGAGTGAAATGTAAGAAGGGAGGGTTCATGAACTGTTGCATTTGTGAGGCAATTAATAAACCACAGTCATTGTGAACAAAGTGTTATTCTCAGCTTTGAGCCATGCTGTGCCTGTTGTGCAGATCAGCAAGAAGGCAGCAGAATGGATGACATCTGCCTCAAACTGTGGCATGCACTGAGGCTGCTGTTTCATCCCATGGTAGCATGCCCAAGCTAAGCTAAGTGCATCCAGTTCTGAAAGAGTCCCTTCCCCATCTACAGTGCCAGGGAAAGGATGACAACTGACCATCTGTGTTTTCTCAGTGGTGTTATTGGCTCTGTCCTCTGGCAGCAGACTGCTTACTGCTGTAACTGATATGCAGACACTTGCAGACACTTCCTTGTAAAAAGAAATTAAAGGTAAATTAATTAGACAGCTGCTCAGTGCTGACCACAAGACCCACCCTAGCTGAAGGACAGAAATATATCCACTGACTAGGCAATAAACTAGTAATATGACTGGACCATATAGCAGGCAGTTGATTTGTGTCAAAAGAAGGTAAACATTCAGGCACTAGGTAAAATATTATTAACATTTTACATATCTACAATATGTATTAGAATAATTGGTCTCATAGATTTGATGCAACTACTGAATTGTTTTAAAGTGCTTCACAGTGTTACCCTTAGGTGTTGACAAACCAAGTGATTACTATTGAATATCTATATAATGTTAGAACCTAATACTCTCTGTTTAAACAGATTGTTATCCTTGATGATTATCTATGTGCCCTGCTTTATGTCAATTCAAGTAATAAGTAAAATAATTATGTCTCTTTCTCTGGAGCATGATGTTTTAGAAGGTAGTGGTTTATAGTGTACTGTGCACATCTGTAAAAACCAGTCAGTGTTTAAGTAGATGTGGTGGAATGGAATGAATTTAGGACAGGAAATACTGAATTTCTTTTCTTCACTGGTTCTTTATTCTTGGTCAAGAGCAAAATTAATAATAATTTAAATGTAAGACTATAAACCAGTCATCCTCAAATCTCTCTGTTCCTGTGTTATAGAATGTATGAATTTATGAAATTAATAATATGGCAAATATGAATGTTAATCCAAAATCAATAGAATTTTTATTAATATGGAAAACTGGCAAGAACTTATTGAATAGATTCAGTGTATGGCTGGAATACATATTTACAGTGGGAATGTACAATACTTAGGCAATACAACAATTTTAACAGTTTTAAGCAAACTGGGAGGAATAACAGAAAGAGAGAATTCCCCAGCGCTGATATAACACTCAGCCATGGGGGGTGAGAGTCAGCCGAGGAGACAATTAATTAATTACTCACAAAGAGTTCTTTACCAAGTGGAAGAGTGCTGCTGCTGTATTAGCTGTTGAAGGCTTTTTTGGATGCTCTTGTGTGCCAAGCACAGCTGGTTGCTGGCACTAATGCCATGTGGTCTTCAAAGCTGGTCTGGCTCCAGCAGGACGGTGGGCTGTATGACACGTTCATCAAAGGGCTCTTGCGTCTTCCTGGGTAAACTGAAGCAGGGCAAAAATTCTAGTTGCAAGGGGAAGTGAGGCTTGGATCCCAAGGCTCCTGGCTTTTCTAGCTTGCAGTGAGTAGGGCCTGTGGCTTCTATCCCAGGTCTTGGACCATGCAATTTGAGGCAAGGCAACTTGAGGCAAGGCAAATTAAAGCAAGGCAGGTCCAAGAAGGCAAGGCAAGGTGACTACAAACCAGCCCATATTTATCACTTGCCTGAGATTGGGCCGATTGGGCAACTGAAGCTAGCAGTTACCCAATGAAAAGGGACTCTGCCAGGCTGTGGCCATAAAAGGCAGAAACATAGGCCTGGTCAGGGAGAAGCAGTGGCCAGTACATGTGCTCTTACCCCAGAAGGAGGCTTGTTTACACAGACATGTTGGGGCCTGTTCTTTGGTCCCTTTTCCTGCATTACCCCGACTCCTGCAGGAGGAAGGGGGAGAGTGGAACCATGTCTAGACACATCAGGACCTGTCTGGGTTTGTGCTGGGCCCTTTTGGCCCTACCACAACATCCTGGCTTAGCCTTCATTACTTTTATCTATAATGAGGTGTCTTTGCATTATATTTACTCAGATTTCTGCTCCATATCAAGGTTAATATCACATAATTTGTAGTACTTGGAAGTGATTATATTAAAAAAGTCAAAATAATCCCAGATTACTTCAGAGGAGAATGTAATGTCATTTTCTTAACTCTGCAGTCTTTCACAATTTAAGAAGCCACTTTCTTGTTTAAATTTTGCTTCTACAAATTGTTTTAGTTTCCCTCTGGAGAGTCACAGACCGTTATAGTTAATGTCCAGATGGAAATAATTTTTCTTCATATCTATCCAAATCTCTGCCTCTCTGAATGACTCTTAACATGTAAGTAGTATGCAAATACAGGGCAGTTAGACACTCTCCAGTACTCAGTGCTCATGGTAATCTCCAAAGTATGTAATTTATGTTCTATAAAAATGTTGCTTCTATATGCATCATGGTATTGATGCATAATTAATTACTTTTTTTGGTCATAAATATAAGGGGTTTGTAAGGAATCGTTGTGCAATCTGCAGTTGCAATAGCCTATTACCCTGAGTTATATGGCTTTTAAAACATCAAGGTAATTAATGTGCTCACAAGATTAATATGCACATTTCACCCAGATAATTTTTATGCAGGCTATGAATTCTGTGCCATAGGAATTGAATTTTAAAAGGCTAGTTAAAATAAGCTTCTGAAGAGCTATCTAAATAACACTGCTCAGAATATGCTCCTGCCTGGGAAAACCACGACAGAGTAATTCACAATTAAGTTTTCCTCCTATTATTTGCTGCTTAATTTGTCATCTGAGGTAATGTCATCTACAAAAACTAGAGGGGTGAAAGGAACTGAGTGTAGTCAGTGGGACCTGAGTGGTGCACCTAACATGGAGAACCTGGTGGGTACCATATTTCTAGGTTACATGTACCCTTCTTCTCCTCTATGGATGTGACATGCACAGGCACATGGTATCTACCTGTCCAGTTGCATGGGATCAGTGAAGAGTTCCAAACAAATATAGCAGTCATGAGGTGGCAGTCTGAACAAATAAATGGACCAGTCTACAAAACTTTTACACAATTCTGAATGTCCCTCAGGGAAGTAAATGGCCAGAAGGAAGAAAAAGATATTGTTTTGACAAAATGAACGTTATTCCAGTTACATGCTTGCTGAAGGAGAACTGAGAAACTTATAAGTAATGTGAAATGAAGTTTAGGGATGTCTAAAACCTACTGTATGTATCCTGACTATCTGTGATATACATACATATGTTGAAGTTGGTTACATGGTACTCAGAACAATCCTACCTGTGCAGCAGTCTGTGTGGCTAAATGCTTTGGCATAAATGTTAATTGGACGAGAATCAACTCTTTTGTAATATTAAAAGGAGCCTGTTTGAGGCACACAATGACCATTAGATAATATATTAATGCTATTACATGGTGAAATTATATAGAACCCTCTTTAATGAATATGCAAAACAAAACTGTTGATATTTCTGTATACTGCTTTTGTAGTTCACCTGTATTACTTAATATGATTAATTAATCAATCTGTTCTGCTTTGAAGGCATAAAGTGAGAGTAATGGTGGGAAGAAAATTTTATTTTCAGTCTTGTAAAACCATTACAGTTTAAGTGAAACTGCCAATTAGCTAGACTCTCTTTATGAGTAATGGTTACAGTAATGTATTGCAACCTCAAGAGTTAATGAATTTCTAAAGCAAACAGTGTCTTCATTTCTCAAAATTCATGAGGACAGTGTCATTCCAATAAATATTTCTGCATTTCTCTAAACAGAATAGCCTTTAAAAAATGTCAGTAGTGTGTTTTTAAAGATGGAGTTTTGGGAGGGGAAGTCAACAGTACAAAATGCAAAGTTTAATTTCATTATAGGGAGAATAGTGTACATAATAATCCCTTTTCATACTTGGTTTACTTAAAGGTTTAATAACTATCTTTTAATGTGAAAATCTATTTGCTATTTTGAGTTTTGTTTTTGTTGTAACTGCTTATCGCTTGATCACCTTTCCTTTTTAAGGTGGGCTTATTTGTTGTTTTGCTTCTGCCAATTATCATGTGGAGCATTTGTACGAAAGCATGTCGATGACTGGCTTTCTTACTTTGAAAATGCTTTTTCTGATGAGAGGATGGTTTAATTTCTCCTAATGAAGCTCAGGTTCTGTATCTGATTGAACCTCTGTGGAAACTTACTCCACAGTCATAGTTTGTATGATAAACCCACCTTAACAATTCTCCATTTTATATTATTGACAGTGGCTCCCATTCTGTGGGAGGTATTCAGTGGAGTTTCTCTAAAAATGTACCTCTTCTTTGGAAAGTGTTAGTGGGTTTTAAATGTTCTCTTTTCACGCGGTTACTTTTCCTGTTAAAAATTCTCCATGCCACTAAGACCAAATTAATTTATTTCTCCTATGGAAGCAGAAATACAACAAAGAACACAGAGAGAACATTGTTATACCATAGGTTTCTACATCTTGATTTCTGTGTGTATTTTGGCCCTTTCATCTTGAAAAGAATGCAATGGAATTGAAAAAGGTTTGCAAAACAGCAAGAAGAATGTCCAAAGGTATGACGTAACATCTGTGCGATTTACAGTAACAGCATGCAAAGGACACTTGCACTGGATATGATTTTTTAATTTATAAAAGAGATTTCTTGGGAATAATATAATACAGATATAACAAGTCTAGAAAAATATGAATGTTCTGGTGAGAGTGGGTGGGAATTGGTCCTGATGGACTATATAGAAGGGACAAAGGGACTAAGTAGTAGGTTCTGAGGTTAAATTCTGGACAACAGTTAACACCTTTTCACTAGGAAGGAACACAGCACTGGAACAGGTTATCCAGATTATCTATGGAGATCTTCAAATTTCATCCCTGCATAAGAGGAAATCCAAAGGTCCCATCCAAGCAAGATTTCTTGAATTCTGTTAAAGGGTGACAACAAATGTGTTATTCTTCCCTGAGCATCCAGTTGCGAAGACAATTCATTTCTGAATACATGTTGCTGGTCTTTTTGTCCATTTAGTCAGATGCAGTACAGCCACTCCATTGTAGGTTATTGTAGGTACTGTATATCTGGTATACTCGTAGTATGGATAGTGCTTTTGTTGTTTGGGGTTGGGGGTTTTTTTGGTGTTTTTATTTGTTTGTTTTTACCAGAAATGCACTGTGATTAAACACAGTGATGGAAAAGACTTTAAACACCCAAGTAACACATTTTCACCTGGAATTAGTTCCTAAGTTCTCAAAAAAAAAAATGAAAATAAATCTGAGATTTAAATGTTATGACATTCATCCATGAAAAGGAATAAAACACCTCCCCTTAAAAAGGTAATCATCTCAGTATATACTTTCTGTACGACGAAGCCATGGTTATGGTTCTATGCCTCTTTTAAAGAGATTATAGTGCTAACAGAAGTGCTGGTGCTTCTAACAGAAGGCTGTTATGAAACAAATTTGACAGTCTGTTTTCTTCTGCTCCCTGTCAGCTGTCATGGCCTTTAACTCTGTTTCCCAAAAAAATCTTCCTGTAACCTATCACATTATTATCTTCTATACCTGTTTATACTCACATCTGAAAAGAACATCCAGTATTTTTTTTAACAAATACTAATTGTCACCTTGTAAAAATTCATTGCAAAAGCACTCTCATGTTACTGGTCTTGCAAAGTACATTTATGAGAGTCCTACAGTGAAAACAAGTTTTATGGGATAGAAACCTCCTCGAAATCAGCATCATGTATTTCCTTAAGCTAATTACATTAGTACACTAATGGAAAGTGTAGATTCCATATAAAAACCAGAGATATTTTGTCTTAATTCCAAGGATAAACCCAGAGAAATGGACATTTTAATGCTAAGCAATTTAGATGTCCTTTCTCCCCCACCTCCATCTGCATCCTCCTGCCTGCTAGGTCAGTAACTTTGCTTTTATTTTCCTCATTAATGAAAAGCATATCACTCAAAGTATCAGTGAAGGCTGCCATGTATGTCCATAATTTTCTGACATTTCTAAACAGCAGAATGAAGAACCATCAATGACCTGTCTGGGTTGGTTGAAGCTGTTGGTTGGTTGAAAGTGTGAAGAGACAGCACTTGCAAGGGCTCTGTATAGATTTTGGACATTTGGAGAACATTTTGGTAGTGACTTTGAGGTGTTGGATGCCCTGAGAACTTCATGAACACAGAGTGCTGTACTTAGTATTATTTGGGTTTCCTCAAAGGGATTAATTACGCATTTTCAAAAATGCTATTACGAATAAGAGCCGTACGTGAAGTGTGGCTCTTCAAAGGACCTGATCTTTCCATTGACATCTGTTATTGTCCTTTTCTGAATTCCTCTTACAATGTTTACAGAGGGCCCAGAGGAAAAGACATTTTAGCTGACATTTAGAAGGCAGCTTTTTTTTACTTATTTAATTTCTTCTTCGGTTTTGTGTGCCTATCATTCTTACTTCTGTTCAAATTAATTCCTACATATTCAGCTGCACTGATATTTTAGTTGCTATTTTGTGGCACCAGGTGAATTCCCTACTGAACTGTGAATTGAAGCCACAGCAGCCTGTCCAGGAGAGGCAGTACTGTCAGTGGAATAAACCATATGGCAAGTGCCAGTCTTATCTCTCTTCTCCTGGCTGTCTCACCAGTAGCACGTGTAAGTTACAATGTCTGTAGGTGTATTATAACAGGGCTGTCTTCTGCCAAACTGCCTCTGTGGTAAACATCTCTGCGGGCCACAGAGATCAACATCTGCAGTACTTCATTCAGGACTGCTGAGGTGCTGTCAATATCCTTGCCAGCAGTGGTCCCACTTCTATACTCTGTCCTTTTTCTCCCTCCTCAAAAATGTATTTACTCCTTGCAACATACAACACCCTCAGCAGATTGGAGTGAGAGTAGTCATTGCCCCTGTTTCTCTTCACAATGATTTATGATTACACTCAGAGCAGTGCTATGGGAAGTCTGAGATAGAGCATATCCTCGGCAGATGGCCAGAGGAACGCCAAGCCTCTGGCCAAGGGAAAACCAAGTCATACCACTTTGGGTTGTGTTATGGTTTAAAGCTTTTCCTGGAGTCTAAAAGCCCCAAAGGAACAGGTTTAGATTTCCACCCCTCTCCCTTTTTTCCCAGTAGGGTAAAAGCAAATTAGGCAGGAGAAAGGAGAGGTAAAGTCATGAAAGAAATGGTCTGGAATCAGTTTGGAAGTAAAAAGGTAATTTTTAAACAATATATATATAGTATTTGAGTAACAGGGAAAGTTACAAAGGTATGAAGAAAAGGGTAAATAGGAAAATACACAAAACGAGGCCCAGCTGTCATTGGATTCCTTTGATGTAAATGGATTCAGTTCTTTGGAAGTCTGAAAGCAGCATGGAGGTATGCCCTACTGTGCGGTAGCTGCAGGAAGGCAGCAAAGATGGCCTGTTGAGCAGTCAACATGCAGGGGAAAAAGAGTGAACCAAACGATGCCCCCCTTTAAATAGGCTTGCTGGACAGGAAGGGGAGTGGAATAGACCTTTGATGGAGGGGAACCCTCCCCCTGGGAGGGGAAAACCAAATCTCTCTGCCCACTTGGGTCAGGTTTCTTTTGTCCACCTAGGGGCTGGGTTCTTTTCAGCTCTGTGGTGGTGAGAGAAAGTTCTCCCCACACACAAAGAAACCACAGCTAACTCAGTCAGAGAAGCAGATGAATGTGCTATATTTACAAAGCAGGAATGAAATGCAGTGAATATGTACACAATATACAGTAGTTACAATATATACAGATATATACAGCAATGAACGTAATACAGAAGACCTTTTCTCTCCTTCAGCCAGGAGGGTCTCCCCATCCTGTACCCCGTCTCCCTCCCTACCTCCCTTTTTCCCAAAAAGGGTTAGAGAGAGAAAGGCAATTAAGGAGAAAATTCTGTTAGCTCAAAGCGTGTGCAAGAATTAGTTTTCTTATCTGGTTAGCTTTGTTAATTCAAGGTCGACTCTGTCCAGCAGCTGTTGCTTCAGAGAGAGAGAAACAGACAGGCCGACAGACACCGACAGAACAGACAGAACTGACTGAGGCTGAGACTCAAACTGAACAAAAACTTGAAGTTGCATTCTACCAATCTACCAATGAAATTTGTTTAGAATATCTTGTTTTCATTTTAATATCAAAACATTCAGCCAGAGTGTTCCAGCAACTGTCCCTTCCTTAAAGGCACAGCCTAAAACAGTCTCACAGCTCCCTCCAGGGGTGGGTGTAACTTAGCACAGTTTCAGAACGACCAACCTAGTCTTGCTGAATGGGGAGCTTCACTTGTGCTAAAGGAAAATTCAAGATGTTAGTCTTGATTAAAGGGAAGCCACCCTGCTAAACACTCCAATACTGGTGAGATTGCCATTTATCTACATTAGAATGAAAAACTGATTACAGTTAGAGAAAAATGTGCATGGGGAAAGGAAATGGAGTGATGAACATCAGATTTCCCTGTTAGACTGCTGATCACAGAATATTAATCTGTGAACTCATGCAATTAACCATCCACCACTTAATTGGTATGAAATGACATCTTTATCATCCTGACAGAAAAACTGTACTGTCCCTGCATGAAAATGAGATTGTTTTCAGAGAATGTACACAGGAAACTCTGTCGTAGGATTGAAGAAAACCTCTGCAATGCATGTTTTGGGTGTACTGCCTACATGAAGTGCCTGCTTTGGTCTCATTTACACAGGGACAAACAGCAGATTGAGTGTGATGAATATACTAGTGATTTGTGTTAAAAGTATAAACCTCAGAGTGCACTAAGACTAAGGGTCAGAAGCTTGCAAGAGCCTGTTTTGAGGATAAAGGGGAAAGCTGTGTATTTTACAGACTTAAACAGAGACTGTGTATCTGGTTGATTGGAGACACCAAGGCTAAGGAGAGGATGTATTGAGATAAACACCCAGTTCTATCCAGAACTGGGAATTTGTTTTCTTTAGATAAGAAGACTTAGCAACTGGGCATGCATGAAAGTGGACACTTTGAAGATGACTCATTGACTTCATCTTTCAACCCTCTGGAAGACCCCTACCACACAGAGTGTGCATGAGCAAGAAAGCCCCACCTATTCCAGGGATTTGCCTACCTATTCTGAGAACTCATTATCATATGCCTGCCTTCTATTTAGCATAAGCCTGTTTATGTAGATAATGTAAATATATAAGCTAAAGGAAGCCATTGTAAAGTGCTGTGGGGTGAAGCCTTGTACCCTCACAAGCCCAGCATGCTGCTTTGCTTGTTTTTATTGCCTTTTATTACCTTTTATTGCCTTTTGTGGATTTTTATTGCTAATAAAACTGTTACCAGAAACTTTTACCTGGAGTCATCTATGACATTGAGTGTTGATGGAAATTAAAATGTTTTTGTTGTGGGCTTGCTGAAGTATATTAATGAAATCACTGCAGATTTTTGTGGTCACTTCTTCCATAAGCATCTGGTTCTTCACCTTGGGTGATTGCCCATCTTAGTTTTCATTAACCCAGAACTTCACAATGAATAACAAAAATCAGCATATTGCTGTGAAATGTTTGTTTGTGTTTTCTTAAACTTCAGGTACAGACAGTTGTAAAAGAAAACTGAGGTAACAAACTTCAGGGTTTTTTTTCTTAAAATTTTCACCTTTTATTAACATATCAAAATGTGAATATCTACCAGGAAGTATTGTAATATATTTATTATTAGGGGAAAATCTGTCATTAAGAGGCCAGACAGTTTAGAAGGAAGTGTAAGAAGCAATAACTAACCAGGCTTTCTTTATGTTTTAATGTTGTTGTTTATGATCTCTTGACTGAGTTTGTCTTTTACAAGTTGTTATGAATGTTATTTTCTTCCACAAATCTCAAGGTTTGTAACCTTTTGGTCTCTTCTCTCTAGCAACCAGCACCAGAACAAGAGGACACAGTCTCAAGCCGCACCAAGGGAAGTTTAGGCTTGAGGTGAGGAGAAAGTTCTTCACTGAGAGAGTCGTTTGTCATTGGAATGGGCTGCCCAGGGAGGTGGTGGAGTCACCGTCCCTGGAGGTGTTCAAGAGGGGATAGGACGTGGCACTTGGTGCTATGGTCTAGTCATGAGGTCTGTGGTGACAGGTTGGACTCGATGATCTTTGAGGTCTCTTCCAACCTTGGCAATACTGTGATACTTTTTTTTTCCTGACTGCTGTTGCAGCTTTATTTGTCATATCTTGAATCTTTTTGTCTTTTTAAATTTGCATGTCTTATATGCAGATACATAATGTATATATTGTATATGCAGATACATAATTAAAAGAAAATGTTATTGCTCATTTTGATTTATATGAAATATAAGCAGTATTTGGACCTGCAGTATTTAAGAGGAGATCAGAATTTTTAATTAGTATGTAATCTCAGGTAGGGACCCAGGATCCATTCCAGAGAATCTTTAATGAATTCAGAGGTTAAATGTTATCTAACTAGTGATGTCATTAATCTGAGTAGAAATTGCTAATTCTGTCTTCCATTGTAATGCCAATAGCCCCCGAAAGTATTCTGTTCGATGTTTTGGGGCTATTTTATTGGACATTTTATACCTGTCTCTTTTGTGAACTTTGACTACCAGCCCTGAATGTTAATTGTTTAATTTCTGTTATTTTTATTTGTATTAAAAATGTGGTATCTATCTCCTGACCTCCTGACATGAATACTTGATTGCAGTTCTAAAACTGGCATGTCATGGTCATAGGGTGTTTTTGCTACAGATCCAGAAGTCATTTTTAAGAGGTACTTTATAAGATGAACCTGCTCCAGAGCTTGCAACAGAGCAGTTTCACACATGAAAGTAATTCAGTAACACGTTAGGTCTTAAAAATAAAAAACCTGCATAATAATTGAAGAACTTAAGCCTAACATCATTTAATGGTTCTGACAGAGCTGTTTGATTAAAGAGTCCCAGAGAAGATTAATGACTGCAAGTAAGTATATGACCTTATGGCATCTCATAAAATTGTTCTCTGAGAAGTTTAATGTAGACTTCATAAACAGTAATTATTCCTTCCTACCATATGGTTGATAACAGGTAGGGAGGATGGAACCCGCTTGAAATACTATTCTTGGGCCGCAGTAAGTTGAATTAAAAACATTAATTACTTGTATGAAACATAAGAGGTGATTGCTCTTAGGGGATATGTCATGCTCATAAAAGTACTTGCTTTCAATGTCAAGAGAGTTGAGAAATGTTAAGAATTTCTATTTCCATAGCGGTTTCTTTATGAGAATATCAAAGCATTTGAAAGATGGGTAATCATTATTCCACTTTCTAAGTAATTAATATGAGAAATCAATAAAATAAGGGCTAGAATTTAAGTTACTTTTGTATCTAAAGATAGACATAACTATGTGAAAGATTATTTCCCTAAATTCCATAATATTTTTGGTGCTTATTCCTTTGGACATCAATTGATTTCACAGGGAGTTTATCAAAACCTAACTGAGTGGCATTAGCTAAGATGATGGGAACCAAGCAGTTTCTGTACACTGCATCCATGGACCTTCCATCTTATTATCTGGTTATCTGTTTTATTGCTGTCTGATTATCTGTTCCATCCTCTGGAGAAAGGCTACTTTTTTCTTTGCTTGTAGTCGTACACTAATTTCAATCTGTATAGTTCTCTGTATACTGCTTGTAGTTTCAACATAGATTTTGAACCCAATAGAAAGTAATGTTTCAAAACAGAAAAAGTAATATAAAAAATACAGTACCTTTGAGTCAAAAGCACAATAATATAATGATAGCATTCAAAGAAATACTTGTTCTATTCTATGTGCTTTTTAATATATTACTCTATCTTAAAATGTCTTTGTGTGGTTTGCACTTCTTGGCTTTGACTTATTATTCAGAATCTAAATAAGGTGAATGTCAAATCATACTCATCAACATCTGTCAAATTTGTTTATCCTCATCATTTCTCTTCAACCAGAAGCTTGCTTTCCATGCCTTGTTATTGTTTTCTTTCTTCTATGAAAATATCCTTAGTTTCTCTTGTAGCATAATGAGTCAACAAATCATTTCAAATGGGAGTTTGACATAGTGCCCTTTAGATAAATATTCTTTCAGTGTGTTTATAAATATAAATGTACCAGTAGAATTCTAGTTTTATAGTCAGAAGTAATATATCATGGGTTGGCATTAACTCGAGAAAAATTTGATTCAGTAGAAGCTGAGTTAGTCTGTGTGTGGGCATTTATTGCCCTTAAATGGAGGTGGATCTAGCTATATTAGCTGATTGTATTCAGATATTTCAAAGCACTTTTGAAAGTAAAAAATAATATTTTTTTTAAAGTAAATTTTATATGTTGTTATTTCAGCTTTATGGATCAGATGTGCTAATTTTGGTCCTTATTGCTGCGATGTTAAAATTGGAAATTAATGCATTTTTAAAGTTAGCCTTACTGTGGTCGTCTCTCAGAATCAGATACACATAATGAACTACCTTGCAAGTCCTGCTTGCTTTTGTGCAAGCCAAAGACTCACTGAGATTAGTCTTTCTGCTCTCCATTTTGTGTGGCTGGGATAGAAGGGAGGACATGCAGTAGTGCCAGACTTCAAGGCAGGCCACATAGCAAATGCCATGCTGATGTTAAACAACCTCCCAAGGAATTTTCCTCTGTCAGTAGAATAACCTTAACGTTGTAACCAATTTATTCTATCTCAGCGAGACGACAGCTGTGTGACTTCAGTTTCACCTAATCATCAATCTGAAAGTTTTAAGTGTCATTTAAGTATTCTTTGTCCAGTAATTCTGCACTGCATGAAATCACAGTGCTCCATAACTGGGTTACCAACCCATTAGCATCTCTGAATATATTCACTGAAAGTATTACAAACAGAAGAAACATGCAAGAAGAGATTTTCAGATGAGAAGAGGAAGGAGCAAGATGTCTGCTGTACTCCTTCGGATATACAAATTAATTTACTTAGCACGTTTTTGCGTGTATTTTTCCCAAGTCTTGCTGTATTAATTAATTTGCTGTGTCAGTAATGTCAGAGAGATGCAGCAGACAGTTCATTAGCCTTTTTAGATAAGGCAGCTGCAGCTCAGGATAATAGTGAGTGAATGACTCGCATTGGCAAAACAGAAGACAGGCAGCATTACTTCACCAGCTTCATTACACTTTTCTGTCAGAGGTGGGAGGTGCTAAAACTGATACTTGCTTGGAAATTACTCTTGTTAGCAAAGACAACTATTTGCCTTTTCTTTCTTCTAACAAGTGTTCTGCTTTGTAGTGGTCTAAAATTTGAGGGTGGCAGAAAGCCATGGTCTACATTCCAGGTGCCTGCTACTGACAGCTATACAGACCTCATAAAACTCCTGTTAGAATGCAAATCAATTTATAAACTAACAGCTTCTCTGTAAGTTCTCCATTGGCTCTATAATTATCTTTGCTACCTAATTATCGATTATTAGAGTGCCAAATCTTGACTTAATTTGGGTAAGAAATACAGCCACTGGCAAGATAAGGATATAATTTGGTGATATAAATACACATTCTGTTTTTATTTTTCCTCTTTTTTTTTTCCTCAAAGAATCTTTGCTCTCCATCTTTTATATAGACCCCTGTAAGTACTGGGCTTTCTCTGTCCTTGAGCCCAGTGATGCAGATGTCTATTTGCCTGAGGTCTTTTGCTGAATTGGAGATTGGTTCTTTGGAATTTGGTTTGTCTGACAAAGGTGAATGGTCCTCTAGACTGATGTCAAAATGAGTAGTCATGAGATGGGTTTCAGCACAATGGGTCGTAGGCGCAAGATGTGAAGACCAGGAGTTTGATGATAATTATTGTGCTAAGTATTAAGGAGAGGATATTACACAGCTTTTGGAAATAGGGTGTGCTTGAAACAGCTCTGGAATGCCTAGATTGTGTCCCCAACTTAGAGATACATGGCCTTCCATACCTTAAACTGGAATCAGTTTGCCTGGTAGTTTTTAGGAAGCTTGTGCCTGTACTCTTAGTGTCAGCTCATATATTGCTGCTCTGCAAGCTCACGGAAAAAGCAATTACTTTTGGTGCGGGGTAAATGCATGCTTTATTTTGGGAATTTCTGAATCTGACCTTAATGTTTTGAATGTTAATTCTTTGCTTGTAAGTGTTTTTAATGTAAGCCTAAATGAAAAGAAATCATTGACTGATATTTGAGAACACCTGGCCAATCTGGCAGCCTCCTGGCCAAGCTGGCAGCCCATGGCTTGGACAGGAGCACACTGCGTTGGGTTAGGAACTGGCTGGAGGGCCGAGCCCAGAGAGTGGTGGTGAATGGTGCCACATCCAGCTGGCGGCCTGTCACTAGTGGTGTGCCCCAAGGATCAGTGCTGGGCCCCATGCTCTTCAACATCTTTATTGATGATCTGGATGAGGGCATTGAGTCCATCATCAATAAATTTGCAGATGACACCAAGCTGGGGGCAGGAGTTGACCTGCTGGTGGGAAGAGAGGCTTTGCAGAGGGACCTCGACAGGCTGGACAGATGGGCAGAATCCAAGGGCATGAGATTGAACACATCCAAGTGCCGGGTTCTGCACATTGGCCACAGCGGCCAGGCAGAGAGGGACCTGGGGGTGCTGGTTGATGGGAAGCTGAACATGAGCCTGCAGTGTGCCCAGGCAGCCAAGAGGGCCAATGGCATCCTGGCCTGCATCAGGAACAGTGTGGCCAGCAGGAGCAGGGAGGTCATTCTCCCCCTGTACACTGCACTGGTTAGGCCACACCTTGAGTACTGTGTCCAGTTGTGGGCCCCTCAGTTTAGGAAGGATGTTGTCTTGCTGGAGCGTATCCAGAGAAGGGCAACAAAGTTGGTGAGGGGTTTGGAACACAAGCCCTGTGAGGAAAGGCTGAGGGAGCTGGGGTTGCTTAGCCTGGAGAGGAGGAGACTGAGGGGTGACCGTATTGCTCTCTACAACTACCTGAAGGGAGGTTGTAGACAGGCGGATGTTGGTCTCTTCTCCCAGGCAGCCAGCACCAGAACAAGGGGACACGGTCTCAAGCTGTGCCAGGGCAGGTTTAGGCTGGACATTAGGAGGAAGTTCTATACAGAGAGAGTGATTGCCCATTGGAATGGGCTGCCTGGGGGGTGGTGGGGTCACCATCATTGGAGGTGTTCAGGAGGAGACTTGATGGGGTGCTTGGTGACATGATCTAGTTGTTTGATGGGTTGGATGCGATGATCTTGAAGGTCTCTTCCAACCTGGTTTATTGTGTTGTATTGTATTACACAACCCAGAAGCACCTGGAGAAAGAACTGACGGGGAATGAAGGAGAAAGAGCACACAATAGAAAATGCCGTCTAGCAAATTAAGAGCACTAAATGCACCTTTAAACTGCCCGTCTTAGAAAGCACATAATAACAATTGGGAAGGCCTACAGAAATGATCAGGAGGAGCATCAGAACTGGGGCACTTCAGTTTCAAAGAAAGGTAAATGGGAACCAGTGATTATCCACTTTAATTATATGACTGTCTTTTTCAAAACACATGACATCACACAATTCTGAATCACACCACAGCATAACACAGGGACCAAAAGGGTAAAGGGTCTGGGGAGGTGTGTAAAGAGGTGTGGTAGAACAGGGTATATGTGATCTCATGGATCTGTTAACTGATTTTGGTCTAAAATTCTCTAAAGCATAGATTTCTTCCGGGTCAGATTAACTGTTGTGATTTTCCCTCTAAGATGACTATTTCACTCGGAACTTCAGGTGGTTTTGCAGTAACATTTAAACATAAGCAAAAAGAAACTCAACATGTGCTTACACAGAGAAAAGCAGGATGAGATTTTGTGGAGTGAAATAAACCCAGAGCTGAGCAGAGTAATGTTTTGTCTCTAGAAGATGTGAACAAAAGTATTATTCTTCTTTCAGAACAGAACAAATAAATAACAAATGAAAGTTCCTCAGAAATCTGTTTTTCTATTTTTTAAAAGGTGGTCTCAGTTTTCTTGCTTAGAATTTTAAATTTTAATAGACAAAAGAAACTTGAAGAACCAAGGAAATGCTCTCTGTTTAAGTCTACTCAAACATACATGGCAGGATATGAGGACATTTAAACTGCAAATTATCAATTCAAGATCATTGAAAAGCAGCTTTTTGTGAACAAGGATCAGACTTTTCATGCCTTTCTCACTAGAAGTTGTATAATTACTGAAATATGTGGCTATTTTATTCTCTGTATTTAGCACCAAGAAAATGTATTAGCATAGCAGGGGAGGTTCTGTCTTCTTGAATTATTTTAGACATTAAAAATATTTTATTTTTATGTTTTATTTAACAGTTCTCATTTAATGAATATCTGTATGTGAAGTTCAATTGATACATGTTTTCTGGGTGTGGAGAATGACTCTTCAGCTTCAGTAACAGTGTTGGCACTACAGGTAAGTCTCATTTGTTTCACAGCAAAAAGTGGGTTTGTAATGTCTCTAACATTTCCCTGCCTATCTGTAACGATTGTTTGTTACCAATACTTTCCTCCAAATAATGCAGTTGTCCACTAAAGACAAACTTACCTGCAGGATTTGTTCAGCAGGTAATAGCATCCTTGATGTCATTCTTGATGTTAATCTGTTATATACTTCTTTGTTTCATTTAAAGGAAATGCTAGTAGTTGTATAAAATGCTACTGATCAAAGAAAGAAGTATCTTATTCTACTTGTTGATGGGATTATTTTTTACTTGTTAAGTAATTTTGCAGTATTCTTCTGAATGAATAAAACATTGCCTTCCTTCTATGTCTCAAAAAAGCAGTAAATTGGTGTTCAAGATTGCAGTCGGAAAAAAATTAACACTGCTGGTTGGAGTTACCTTTGTATAACCTAACAGACAGCACCAGTTCCACTCTTCCAAGCTTGTGCTGGCTTTTTGTGGAGACTGATTTCTGCAAGGTCCATGGCAAGGATGCAGCCACTCCAGATGGGCTCTGTGTTGAGAGAGCAGATATGGTGCTCAAAAGTTGACAGTGGAGCAGAGCTGCTTGCACTGCATCTGTACAAGGAGAGAAAACCATTAAAACCATGGTTTGCATTCATGCTAAACACCAGAAAGAATATGCAAAAAACAGACTGGCTGCTTGCCTGACCTAAGGGAATATCTCTTTTCTGTGCCCAGCTCCTCTGAAGTTGTTTTCCAACTCTGCCTTCTGCTGTTGACCTTTCTACAGCACTTTGTCATATTTTATCTTCTGGTGACTTTGGTCAGCTATCTTCATCACTGATGACTTGATGATCTCTCTCCAGCATATTATCCACCTCAGTTTGATCCTTCAGCCCAGCCTGTCTTATCAATGTCTGTTCCTAAGCATGTTTTGTGAACTTCAGTGTAACTTGAGCAAACTAGAGTATCCTTATCTTCACTGAGGACAATACAAGCAGCTTTTCAGATCCCCCTGCTTGTTGCTTTTGTATCTTTCATCTCCTTTATCCCTATTAGCTACTATCCATGACAGCTATAAAACTGTGTTCTGTCTATATGTAGCAACCTTTTAACTTCATTATTTTTTTCCCAGTCTTGACAGTGTTTTGTGTAGATTTCACCTGTCTGTTGTTCTATCAACGTCCTTTCATCAGAGAATTTGTTGCATTTTATTTGCAAGATGCCTCAGCTATTTATGTAAAATTGTTTTTTCATTATTACCTTAGTTGTGCTGCTTTATGTGAATCAGGTCGACATACATAATTTACATATTATTTCCCCCTGTTCTCACATCCATCTACTTTTTGCTCTTTCTATATTTTGTGCATCCATCAATGTAAAGATAATGATTTTCTGAATGTTCCAAATGTGCTTAGCACATGAATCTCAGGTCCTCATGATGGCTCTTGAATGAGGCTGCTGGTCAGATGGCACAGTGCAAAGCATTAGCACTTATCTCAGATTCGCAAAAGTTACCCAAGAGACTTAGAGGTTTTCTCTCTTCATATAGTTAAAAATAGAAATTCCTCACATGCAACCTTTTGTACTGTATATGTTTCATTGTGTGAACTCAGTCTGTGAAACTCAGGGTCATTAATCTAACTGTTTGCTTATTCTTGGTAGTGCATGTGATCCAATTCATTAAGCAGCTCCATGCTTCTGGTTTGTGGAATCACATTTCTGGAACAGTCAAATATTTGTGGGGTTTTTTTGCATTTTTGCTTTGTTTTGTTATGGTTTTGTTTTTGATTTATTACATTTTGCATTTCTATCTTGATTGCCCATTGGAATGGGCTGCCCGAGGAGGTGGTAGAGTGACCATCACTGGAGGTGTTCAGGAGGAGACTTGAGAGGGTGCTTGGTTGCATGGTTTAGTTGATTAGGTGGTGTTGGATGATAGGTTGGACATGATGATCTTGAAGGTCCCTTCCAACCTGGTCTGGTCTGGTCTATTCTATTCTATTCTATTCTATTCTATTCTATTCTATTCTATTCTATTCTATTCTATTCTATTCTACTCTACTCTACTCTACTCTACTCTACTCTACTCTACTCTACTCTACTCTATTCTATTCTATTCTATTCTACTCTATTGTCATGCTGGGAATTGTTGCTCCTGTCAGCATCAGTGGAATTAGAACTCAAAAATTTTTGATATGTATTAGTAAAATCACAGTACCTGGACAGACAGATATAAACAAACTAGCCACATCTGGACCTGAGTAGAGCGGGGTTCAAACATGCTAACATGTAATAATGGCGTATTGTAAAACCATGGGACTTGGGCATAATGTAAGATTTTCCGGGATTTGACTTCTGCTTGGATTTCCATGCTGTGCTTCACCACTGTTTATTCACATTATCAGCTACATGCCAATTACTTTAATCCCATTTAATACTCAGTAGTCAAATTTCTTCTACTTCTTGCAAGGTAACTAGAAGGTATTTAAAAATCACAAAGCAAGTTTAACTTAGCAGGAGAATTCTTGTGTTTATAGAAATTATACCAGACCTCTGACAGGCAAGTTTGTTGTTTTTTCTCTTGTGGATACACAGGATTTTTGTAAGCCAGTTTTGTTTCAAACTGATTTTGAATAAGAAATGGGCATCAGTTCTCTTTATAATAAGGTTTAAGAGACTCTCCTAAATTTCATTTAACTTAATGTTGAAATTAGTCTTGAAGAGTTCTACAACATTCTCTTGCCAAGTACAGAATCCTGTTTATGAAACACTGATCAGAGTGGAAGCTTGCATTCATTATTCCTCATATCTGACTAAATCTCAAAGAAGTAGAAATATATCATTCCTCCAGCTTAGGAGATGATGCCTCACTAGGTTTTTATTCTTTACTAGTTTGATAGTGGGTTGCAGTGATTTTTAACAAAGTGTCTTTGAGTATGCAAAAGTGCATGGTGGACTCTTGGGTTCATTCTAATTTTATCATAACTGAGAAGGATTCTGTTGCTGCTAATTTCGTAAAATAGTAGCCTTGCCATTTAAAGGCACTTTGGCTAAAGGAGAAATACTAAAATATTCTAATACTATAATTTTGAAGATAATGTTTAAGATTATGATATAGAAATTATTAAAGCCAGAAGGATATATAATTCTTACAGTAAGAAGGATACATTGAAATCATTGCTTTATTTCCTTTCTCTGTCTAGATAGAAATGCTTCATTTCTCTCAGCAGCAATGGCCCTGTGGATGGAATGGAATGGAATGGAATGGAATGGAATGGAATAGAATTAATAGAGGATGCTTGCTTTCCTTCACCCATGCCAGAGGTGTCTTATTAAAGTGTATATCTTAATTGTAGTGTATTAAAGTATAATATCTTAATTGTAAATAAGAATTCAAAAAAGTCCAGGGGATGGACACTCCAGAAGGGCTGAACAGAATAAAAGAGATATGTTTATCTAATTTCATTGGTCTGTGTTTCTGTGTCTGAAAGCACAGCTTGTTTGCTCTCTTGCTTCTTTCCCTCTGTCTATGCCTCTGACCTTGCTTGCTTGACCTGAGTGTTTCTGTTCGGGTTACGGTAAGGAACAGCAGAGGGGACGAGAGTGAGATAACTTATTGGGTGGTACACAGCCCTCTGGGCTTTGTCCAGGTAGATCTGGGCTCTCTGTACAGGGTAGGTAGCTGGGCCATTGTCTAGTTGTATATGTACATAAGTATCTGTATATGTTTATTACCTGTTGTATTCAGTCAAGTTCTGTAAATAATAATTTCCTTTAATTCCAAATGCTGAGTAGTGTGGTGATTTACTCCCTGGCGTAAATTCCGGTTTGTGCAGTGGTGCAAAACCAGACCACCACATAAAGCTCTTATGTGTTACTGGCCCTTAGGTTCCCCTCCATTCAAGCAAACTTTGGGATGTTTTCCTCCCAAGGTCATCCAAAGGGCCATGAGCAGGCAATTCCACAAAAATCAGTCTGATAGTAGAAACGGAGATTGAAACAAAGTATATGCAACTACAGGAATCAGCAACTGTAAATGAAAAAAACACAGCACCATTAATTGGACTTGGAGACAGCATTTGACTTATATCTTGGGCTAAAAGAGCTGTGAAGACAGGCCATCTTTTTGACTAATGATCTGCAAAGAATGTTTTTCAGTATATCCGGGTATTCTGTGACAGCCAATGCAACATTGCTCTTCTCCAGATGTCCTATTCATCTGCAAAACTTTTAGCACAGATTGTTCTCCTATTTGTAAACAAATTATTCAAAAATCCCAGAGTATCACCAGAATGGCAGACAAACAGATGCAATGTGCTATCAGCAGTGACTAATTTGAGATTCAGTAATTCTTGTGTGCAGACTGCCAATTAGCCTTAAAGAGTAGAGGAATGCTTGATGGAAAATTGCTCCATTTTAAAACCAGCTGGTCTGTTACTGGGTCTTAGGAATCTTTTACATCTTCATTATAAAATCAGAGAAGTAGTTTTCATACCTTTTCTTTCTTTTTCTTCCATTCCCATCAATGTAATTTTAAAGGGCTTAGGGGATTTATTTTAGGTTACATGAACTTACTTCAAATTTACTTCAAAGTTACCTTGTTAATGGAAAAATTGAAAAAGACATTAATTGCAAAACCTTGCATTTTTTACTGCTTGCTATTGCTTATAAACTGTCACATTCTTTTAGGAAAAGAAAAAGGCAAAAATCTCTATTTTGTTATCTACTCTTAGGCAGCTTTTGCTTTGTGAAAGTAATACTGTTACAGCTAAAGTAGGTTTCTCCTTAGAAGACAACAAAAGGAGAGATATTTTTCATGAAATACATATTTGTGTACATGTTTCTGGAAAAGGTTGTGTTTCTCCATTTTACTTCTAAATCACAGAAACGTTCAGGATCACCAAGTCCAACTGATAACCCTTCTCTACAAGGTTCACCCCTAAACTATATCCCCAAGCACCATATCCAAACAACCTTTAAACATAGCTAGGGTTGGTGACTCAACCATCTCCATGGGCAGCACATTCCAATGCCTGACCACTCTTTCTGTGGAACAATTTTTCCTAATGTCCAGTCTAAACCTACCCAATTGCAGCTTGAGGCTATTCCCTCTTGTTCTATCACTAATTACCTGTGAGAAGAGACCAGCACCAGCCTCTCAGGTAGTTGTAGTCAGTTATGAAGTCTCCTGTCTGCCTCCTCTTTTTTCAAACTACACAGCCTCAGCTCCTTCAGTCTTCATAAGATTTATTCTCCAGGCCCTTCACCAGCTTTGTTGCCCTCCTCTGCACTCACTCCAGCATCTTGACATCTGAACATGAGGTGTTCAGAGTCCAAAATCTCTGTGTAACAGCCAAGTTAGTCTACTAAACATGAATACATAAAAGCCATGAAGAAATTTGAACAGAGCAGAGACTGAGACCTGTTTGGAACCCAGCCACTGAGTGTGGCTCTTTGAAGCTGTTTATTTTTGATAGGAATCGTATTTAATAGAACTGGATGCAGTGGCATTTTTCCTGCATGGGATTACTAGCCATGGGGCTGAGAAATTTGCTTTACTGTGACCTTGCAATTTACTGTGTTTAATACAATAGCCTCATAAAGGGAAATAACTCACTTCTAGCTTCATCTGGTTTCCTGAGAAGAACTTTGATGCTCAAACACTTTGTAGACCAGAACCGCTTTTCCTCAAATACTCAGCTATGCCTTGAAGGAGACAGAGACCAGGAAAGTGCCTTGTCTGGATTTGTTTTCTGTGAGGAAAGAGGTAGGCATTGATTAATGTTGTCATATGATTGTGTTTGCTGGTAGGTACATAAGTAATTCAAGGATAGAGCAGTGCAAAAATTGCTGTTTTGAGCATATAAACATCAGGCTTAGGCTCTGTGCATGTCACTTTAGATACTTAAATCTCTTTGTTGATTGAGCTCTCAGAGAACTATCTTATTCTACCAAGTGAGAAAGCAAAATATCTTCGTATAGATCCAGTTTCGTTTCATTTAACTTAAAAGGTATGAGCAACTGGAGTAGATGAAGCCATGAATCCAGATCACTAGTTGAAATAGGCTGATAAAATTTGTTGAAAACAACATTTTTTATCGTTATGTTATATTAGACTTTACTTAACATTGCAAACCAATGTGAGTCATAGTGACTCCTACAGCACTTGAGAAAATAAAGGAAACAGTGAACTAATGAAAATAGCAAATGCAACCTTAAGAGGGAAAGTAGTCATGAAGTACAATACAATACAATACACCAGGTTGAAAGAGACCTTCAAGATCATTGCGTCCAACCCATCAACCAATCCAACCCACCTAAACAACTAACCCATACAACCAAGCACCCCATCAAGCCTCCAATGAAGGTGACTCCACCACCTCCACAGGTAGCTGATTCCAATGGGCAATCACTCTCTCTGTGTAGAACTTCTTCCTAACATCCAGCCTAAACCTGCCCTGGCACAGCCTGAGACTGTGTCCTCTTGTTCTGGTACTGGCTGCCTGGGAGAAGAGACCAACATCCGCCTGTCTACAACCTCCCTTCAGGTAGTTGTAGAGAGCAAGAAGGTCATCCCTCAGTCTCCTCTTCTCCAGGCTAAGCAACCCCAGCTCCCTCAGCCTCTCTTCATAGGGCTTGTGTTCCAAACCCCTCACCAACTTTGTTGCCCTTCTCTGGACACGCTCCAGCAAGACAACATCCTTCCTAAACTGAGGGGCCCACAACTGGACACAGTACTCAAGGTGTGGCCTAACCAGTGCAGTGTACAGGGGCAGAATGACCTCCCTGCTCCTGCTGACCACACTGTTCCTGATGCAGGCCAGGATGCCATTGGCCCTCTTGGCTGCCTGGGCACACTGCAGGCTCATGTTCAGCCTACAATCAACCAGTACCCCCAGGTCCCTCTCTGCCTGGCCGCTCTCCAGCCACTCTGACCCCAGCCTGTAGCACTGCCTGGGGTTGCTGTGGCCAATGTGCAGAACCCAGCACTTGGATGTGTTCAATCTCATGCCCTTGGATTCTGCCCATCTGTCCAGCCTGTCGAGGTCCCTCTGCAAAGCCTCTCTTCCCACCAGCAGGTCAACTCCTGCCCCCAGCTTGGTGTCATCTGCAAATTTACTGATGATAGACTCAATGCCCTCATCCAGATCATCAATAAAGATGTTGAAGAGCATGGGGCCCAGCACTGATCCTTGGGGCACACCACTAGTGACAGGCCGCCAGCTGGATGTGGCACCATTCACCACCACTCTCTGGGCTCGGCCCTCCAGCCAGTTCCTAACCCAACGCAGTGTGCTCCTGTCCAAGCCATGGGTTGATACCAAGGTAACTCAAGTGTATCATAGAGGAGGGAGGAGAGATACACTGTTATAAATTCCTTGCCTAGAAATTAATCCAGATGTTGATTCATGAGAGCTCTCAGCTTTAACTTGTGCTGTTTATGCCCTTAAAATAGTAAAATAAATTCCATACATCTTACTGGCTTATAAATTTAGTTTTAATATTCTTGCAGAAAACAAATGTGAATCTTTCTTTTTCCAAAGAAAACAAATGTGAATCTTTTTCCAAAGCCTTGTTTTTAGGTTTCTCTGTAGTGGACTTCTGGAGATTACCTCTGATGTTATTTTCTTTCTGTTAGTCTCTCCCAGCTTTGAGACTGACTGGGAATTTGCTCAGAATTTTATCACTATTGCGAGTTACTAAATAGATTACATCTGCAGGACCAAGCCCTACACAAAGATGATCAATTCCCTGCTGTATCTGAAGCCTATGATAACCTTGTTGTTCTTATCTTTATATTCTTGACATCCTGATGGCTGTACATTGATCAGCATTTTTATTTATGGATTATATTTTGTCTTTAATTGAGGGCATGGCATTCTGAATTAATTAGTGAAATGTGAATAGGCATAGCCAGATCCAAGTATAGTTACTTATGATCCATTCTCTTGAGATTGACTTAAAAGACTGCTTCACCAGAAGGGATTTTTCCTGAGTGGAATTTTTCCTAAGTGGAATTTTTTCAACCAGTAATGTGTCTAGATAATACGCTGCATGTGGCTTTTATTTTCTGCATCATTTTCCTTGGCATTTAAATGACTGAGAAATAAGATTTTGCAAGTAGGTGTTGGGGGTTTTGTTATTTGTTTGTTATTTTTTTAAACATAAATTAGCAGAGAAGGTGGAAGGGAATAAAAAGCAGGTTTTGGTGATCATGTATTGCTTATTATTTATTTATCTATCATCCATTAAAGCAGTATTTATCTAGGTGCCTGTCACAATATTTTTATTACAGTCATCAAAACATCATTCACCAGTTCCAGTTAATCTCCAGAAGAATGCAGGACAGTGAAAGAAACATTTGTTGCCATATCCATGACTGCTTTCATAGTTCTCCTGCCTTTATAAAACAATTTGGAAGAGAGAAAGAGGATTCTGCTTTATGTCCTGGACTATTACGCAGATGATGGGAATTAAACCCTTTCCAGAGGTCACTGCATGTCATACAGTCATTTGGACTCCACAGGCAGGGGCCTCACATGAGTGGAAACACAAGTAATGCACTTCTGAGTAGTAGAACAACCACCATATTACCAATCTGCCTCCCTGGACCAAGGGAGAAAATTGGTAAAGATTTTCAGTGGCCCTCTGTGTGTTCAGGTTTGACAGATTTAATTTAGTCATTCCTAAAAGTTTAGCATATTGATATTGTGTCAGCTGGTGGCCTTCTTGGCCACCTGGGCACACTGCTGGTTCATGTTCAGCCAGCTATCAACTACTACCCCCAGGTCCCTTTCTGCCTGGCTGCTCTCCAGCCACTCTGTCCCCAGCCGGTAGTGCTGCATGGGGTTGTTGTGGCCAAAGTGCAGAACTTGGACTTGTTAAATGCCATCATGTTGGACTCTGCCCATCTGTCCAGCCCGTCAAGATCCCTCTGCAGAACTCTTCTACCCTCTAACAGATCAGTGCCTGCCCCCAACTGGGTGTTGTCTGCAAACTTACTAATGATGGACTCAATCTCCTTGTCCAGAGCATCAGTAAAGATATTCAATAAGATTGGGACCAGCACTGATCCCTGGGGCTCACCACTAGTGACTGTCTGCCAGCTGGACGTGGCACCGTTCACCACCACTGTCTGGGCTTGGCCCTCCAGCCAGATCCTAACTCAGCACAGAGTGGTGCTGTCCAAGCCATGGGCTGATAGCTCGGCCAGGAGTTTGCTGTGGGGAATGGTGCCAAAGGCCTTGCTGAAGTCCAGGTATACCACATCCACAGCCTTCCTCACATCCACCAAGTGGGTCACCTGATCATAGAAGGAGATCAGGTTGGTCAGGCAGGACCCGCCCTTCCTAAATCCATGTTGGCTGAACCTGATCCCTTGGCCATCCTGCAGTTGTGCAGTGATTGCCCCCAAGATGATCTACTCCACAGTCTTGCCTGGCACTGAGGTTAGGCTGACAGGCCTGTAGTTTCTAGGTTCCTCCATCTGGCCCTTCTTATGGATGGGGCTCACACTGGCCAGTTTCAAGTCATCTGGGACCTCTCCAGTGAGCCAGGACTGGTGGAAAATGATGGAGAGAGACTTGGCAAGCTCATCTGGCAGCTCTCTCAGCACCCTAGGATGGATTCCATCTGGTCCCAGGACTTGTGAGTATCCAAGTGGCTCAGCAAGTCCCTAACTACCTCCTCATGGATTTCAGGGGGACTATACTGCTCCTTGGCCCCATTTACTGGTTCAGGAGGCCAGTTACCCTGGAGTCCTCCTGCCTTACTGTTGAAAATGGAGGCAAAGTAGGTATTTAGTACCTCAGCCTTTTCTTCATCTTTAGTTACAATATTCCCCTCCAACTCCAATAAAGAGAGGAGGTTCTTCTTCTCTCTCTTTTTAGCATTAATATATATACATAAAAATGCTCTTTATTGTCCTTCACAGAAGTGGCCAGTTTAAGTTCTAACTAGGCTTTTGCCTCTCTAAGTTTTCTCCTACATGATCTAACAGCATCCTTAAACATATCTTGAGTTACCTCCCCCCTTTCCAAAGGTGATACACCCTTGGTTTTTTTCCCTTAATTCATTCAGGAGCTGCTTGCCCATCCAGGCCGGTCACCTTCCCTGCCGGCTCATCTTTCGGCACATGGGCACAGCCTGTTCCTGTGTCTTCAGGAGTTCAGGTTTGAAGTAGGTCCAACTGTCCTGGACCCCTTTGTTCTTAAAGGCTGCTACTCAGGGTGCTATTTGAATTAGTTGCTTAAATAAGCTGAAGTCTGCCCTCTGGAAGTCCAAGGTAAGGGTTTTGTTATTGCTCCTCCTTGTTTCCCTGCATATTGAAAACTCCACAATCTCATGACTGCTGCACCTTAGACAGCCTCCTACCATCACATCTCCTACCAGCCCTTCTCTATTTGAGAACAGCAGGTCAAGCAGGGCCTGATCCCTAGTAGGCTCACATAGCAGCTGTGTCAAGAAGGTGTCCTCCATACACTCTAGGAAACTTCTGGACTGCCTCCTTTCTGCTGTGTTAAGTTCCCAGTTGATATCTGGCAGGTTAAAGTCACTCACAAGAACAAGGACTGGTGATCTAGAGACAACCTCCAGCTGCTTGTAGAATACTTCATCTACCTCTTCATCCTGATTGGGTGGTCTATAACAGACCAGAATGTTAGACCTTTTTTCCGCTTGATAAATTTGCAACTGCTTTCTGGTGCCAGTATTTTCTATTATAGGCAGCCTGAAGTGAACTGTAGGACTGATGATATTCCAACTTCTGGAAAGCCTGTCACTGCAAAAGTGGATAGGAGAGTTGTAGGTTGTCTTGCATGTCATGCCATTGTTGCTTCTGATAGACATGAACTGGAGGGGAATCAAAGCACTGAATCCATCGGAGATGGACACAATCTCAAGCTGTTCCAGGGGAAGTTTAGGCTCAAGGTGAGGAGAAAGTTCTTTACGTAGAGAGTCATTAGCCTTTGGAATGGGCTGCCCAGGGAGTTGGTTGAGTCACCATCCCTGGAGGTGTTCAAGAGGGGATTGGATGTGGCACTTGGTGCCATGGTTTAGTAGTCATGAGGTCTTGGGTCACAGGTTGGACTTGATGATCTTTGAGGTCTTTTCCAACCTTATTGATTCTATGATTCTATGTTTCCTCTGCAGATATCATCAACATGGAAGTAATTTAGTTGGGCATTGCTGAGCAGGGGGCATATGAGCCCCTGAGCTGACTGTGTGTGTGAGAAGTAGGATGAGAAGTTATATAACATGATTGCAAAATATGGGTGGGGCTTTGGCTCCAAGACCCAGCCTCCTAGGATGTCTTGGCCCAACATCATGGGACACAGGACCCCTAAGAAACCTGAAGATCACTACTGGCTGTGACTGCCATTCTCTCCAGCAAGACAAGATTTGGTCTTGTGGGGACATCTGCCTGGATGGGAGACGGTTAGCTCTGCCATTTGGCAATCTGTGGTCCTGCTGTGTTTCTTATAGGGTGTTCAGGCTAAATTAGCTGTGCTTTGCTGGGGATCGGGCTCTGCTTTGGGTTTCATGGCTAACTCACGGGGTTGTACCTCTCTGTCAGGTTGCATGCCTTGCAGTGCTATGGTGCAGCTTCATCTGCCTTTATATTAAATAAAGACGTACCTATTAGCACCTGTGGTACATGTAATTAATTAATTCCTCATTTGAAAGAGCTCACTGGAACACTCCATCAGACTGTCCTCACAGCAGAGGTGCTCCAACCCCTTGATCATTCTCCTAGCCTTCCTCTGGACCCACTCCGTCAATTACTCTTATGAAGGTTTGTTCTTGAGTATCATGGAAATATAGTGGTCCTGATCCTGCTGGTCCCACCATGGTGAGCTGAAATACAAACTGACAGACCAGGCTGCAGGGAGTTGACCATAGCTGCAGGTGAGCTAAATGGCCTTGAACTGTGTAACCAGTAGCTATTAGTTGAGAGGTTCATACATGCTTTACTTCTCTTTCCTACAGCATACCGACCCTCAAACCCACTGCTTTCTCTTATTCTAACTGATGTTTGTTTTCCCATCTGCTTTTCCCACCCGCTTCAATGTTACAGCATTTTTTAACCTCCACAGTCCCATCCTTTCTTACATGGTTCCAAGGTACACATCACTTATCACCCTCCAGGCTCCTACATATACGTGAAGGCCAGTAGTTAACATTCCTCTAACTACTCCCTTGGGTTCCCTGACTCTTACAAGACAGGGATGGTAAACAAATGGCTGGGCTTCTGATCTCCCTTTTGTATCTTTTCTGTTTTGAATCATTATATGCATGTAGTACATTTGATAATATAATGTAGCCTACTATGTTTGGTAATAGCACCATTTCTGAATATCTACCATCTTCTCTCATGTGTGACAGGGGTAAGTATGGTACTTCTGCCTAGTACCTCCTTACTCCCCAGAGCTCCATGTCTGTCTATATGTATTACATGTGTTAGCAGCTAGAATTCAGCAATGTCTTTGTGTCCCTCATCCCATTCAAATCTTTCACCATGCTGCCCCTTGCCTTCAGCACTACCATGGTAATAGAACTTACATCTTTTCACTTAAGGCTGTGCTTGAGGCTGTGTCAACAAAGGTATTTAAGTGGCAATGCTGTCATTGACTTTCAGGGAAGCAGGATTTCACCTGTATGGTGTTCTAAGAGAAATGCAAATAGTAGTTCATAGCATCATTCTACCACCCATGTCCTGTGGCTGAAAATTCCTCCTTGTTGACCTTTTCACTGAGTCTGTAGTGTTCAAAATAAAGGATAGAGAACAAAGTCCTGAGTCTGTGCTCCCATTTTCAGAATGTAAGTGCTAGAGATCAATTACAAATGGTTGCTGTCACAGCACTTTATTTTAGGACACCCTTCAATTTAATACCATGGGTCTTCATATAGGCTACCTATAAAATTAATGCAGAGAATGCAGCGAACAGAGAATATTGTATAATATAAGTGGTCCATCAGAGCTAAAAAGCAATGGCCTAAAGCAGTGAAAATGAGATGCTGACCCCTACCAGGGCTTAAGTACCTTACTTAATGTTTGCAGTGTGACATCTGTGTGCTGTGAAGCTTCACAATCCTATTTATAGTATTGATGTAAGCAACTCTCTTAGACCATGATTAAATTGGATGATGTCAACTCCAGTATTCCTGGTGGTAGAACTTACCATTTGGATATAATGCCACTCTTGTTTTTCTGGCTCAATAAGTAGTGAGGTTAGTAAGATGGAAACCTGCAGTAACAGGAACAGAGCAATCCAAAATCAGAGTAGGTAATGGTTACGACATTTATTCTGCAAATAAATTCAAGGCCTCTCTCCAGTTTTTGGGGAAGAATAGCTGCTGTCCTGCAAAGGGAACAGATGAAATGGCGACCTCTCTTTCCTGTTTAATAAGGGCCTACTGGCTTTAGGCAGCTCTAGGGTGAAGTAGTATGTTTTGGGTATACAAAATCTCAATTTGTAAGCCAAAAGACAGTTATTTTTTATCTAACCCAAAGAACACAAATGATTTGTAAAACTTCATTTGTGTCCTCTGTATCAGAATAAATGTAATCTGCAGAGAAAGTCAATACAACGGGATGGTGTTTGCAGGAAAGTGGAGAGAGTCTGAAATTGTTTTAGGGCATTGCAGTGATGGAAATGACTATTCTGGTTATGCTCTCTGCTTATAATGAGATTGTTTTGTGCAAATGCCTACTATGGGAATTAGCTTTATGAGTGTGTGGCAACTAATAACAAGACAGTCTCTGCTTTGGAAAGGAAATTTCTGAGAAGGCATGCACTACACACCCACTTACACCATCCCCTGAATAAATTGGTGACAGAAGTTAAGGTAATCTAGTTTTTAAGATCACCTTTTCTCAACTTACACAAATTGGTTTCAGTCTCATTACACTTGCTCTCACAGTGATTTCCCTCTTGGCTGATGTCACTCCAGTCCTAGGAGAATATAGCAGAACACTATCCCCACTGCGCTGCTGCTTGCTGCTGGTGTGGCACCTGCTGGGGAAACTGCTGTGAGGTATGCAATGGCAGAACACATTTTTTCACTGATGTGTTCATACAACAGACTAGTACTCTAAACCAGGTCCCTACAGGTAAGGCAATAACATTCATAAATAAATGCAGACACGTGAATGTACATGAAGAAAAATGATACTGAGAGCTGCAAGACAAGTAGAATGTGGTAGTTTTAGGCTGATGCCTAGGAAATTTTTCTGCAGATCTTGAGTAAAAGTGGTAGAATGTAAATAAATTAACATTGGATGTGAAGGGGAAAAATAAAAATATAATGTTTAAATAATCCCATTGGTCTGATAACTAACACAAAGTTAGTTGTATAAACTAACCTTTTCTCTTTCTCGGTTCTTCACTCTAGCAGATACTAGCTGGTAGCTTCTGCTGGCTTGCTGACCTTGGCTGTGCTCTTGTTGTGGCTAAGTACTAACAAGCTACTCTCTGGTTTTCTCCTCTTTCTCTTTCCCTTGTCTGGGGTGGGGGGGACACAGGCATGTGTGTGGACAAAGAGGAGGAAGCTATTGGTAGCCCCTGGTTTTGGCCAGGGGGGTTCTTGTGTTGTTTATAAATTGTAAATACATGTAAATATTGTATATTTTGTACATATTCATTGCATTTCATGTTTCTAGATATTAGTTTTGCTTGTAAATGTAGCTTCATTTGCTTCCAGCTGGTCTGGTCTGGCAATTTTATTGTGGGGGCTAATTTTCTCAAATTAGTTGGGGTGTAATTTCAACCCACCACAGGGAAGCACAGATTGTGGCTCTAAAGCAGGGAGAACTACTCACTTTGGTTAAAGTGGAACTAAAAGTTCATTTTATCTTTTTAACAGATGACTTTGTAGATATTGAACAACACCAAGACTCAGAAAACCAGTCAGCTTACATATATACTTTTAAAAATTCCTCAAACATATTGTAGAACCCACAGAGATACCTGCTATAACCAAAGTGCTGCCCCTTGTTTGCTGAAACCTGTACACTTTCAGTACCTTTTCAATTTGCACCTGCTGGTGTAGGGTGTGAAGTCTTTGAAATTTCTACTGTACTGGGAGCAATAAACCCGTTTGACTTATGGTCTTGGCAGGTGGAAAGATAAAATGATTCTGAGTGTAAATACAGAGTAAAGAAATTTTAGGAGTGTGGTAGTTTCAGGCTGTGCCTGGAAAAGTTTCAACAGATCTTGAACAGAAAGTGGTAGAGTGTAAATAAATCACCACTGGATGTAAGAAGGAAAATAATGAAAAATTCTAAACAATCCAATTGGATAGACTACTAACAAAGTTGTTTTACACTAACTTACTTTCTCTCTTTTCAGCTTCTTCGCTCTGGGAGATACTAACTTGTGCTTCTGCTTGGTTTTGCTGACCCTGGCTGTGTTCTTTGTTGTGGCTGAGTATGACAAATAACTCTGCTCTTTCTTTTGCCCTTGTGTACAGGGAGGGGTAGGGAGCAGTGAAGGGGAAGCTATTAGCTCCCCTGGTTTTGTCCAGGGGGGTTCTTATGCTGTTTATAAATTGTAAATACCTGTGAATATTGTATTTTTTGTACATACTCATTGCATTTTGTTTTAGGTTGTAGTTTTGCTTGTAAATACAGCTTCATTTGCTTCCACCTGAGCTGGTCTGGCAATTTTTTGTTGGGGGAATTTTCAACCCACCACACAGGAGGAAAGCCTGTCCCAGTAGAGTTGAAATACAGATATGTCATGGTACGATTTAAGAAAACAGGCAGGTAAAGAGACTCTACATAATAGTTCTCTAAGCACTTAGATCAGTCTTGGCTTACCTGAGCTTAGGTAAATTAACTACATAAAGACAATGTGTTGTGTTATGCCTGTTATCTCTTCTGTGTTTAGTTCATCTTGTGAAGGTGAAACATATAAATTTGAGGAGCTACATATCATATTTTGCAAGTGGGAGTTTTTCTGGATGAGCTAAATTCCATTTGGTCTAGTAATTTATTGTGTTGTATAAGCAGAGCTGTAATAACCCAAAGACTGAGTCCTGGTTTTGCGTTTTTAAAACCCACTTATTCTGTGGCTTTATAAAGTCTAATCATACAACAGAGTGCAGACGTTCTTCAGGTAATAGTAATTTCAATTTCTTCTGTCTTCAATTACTCTTTGAGAGTGGTACAAGCATGGATATCCTTCTCCCTTTCCTGTCAGCTTGTGCCCTTCAGACTATTTGGGTAGGATTCATGTTCTGTGCAGGAAATAAGCAGCTAACGTGCCTTAATTTAATTTGCAGTGTATGTCTTTCCTTATCTCACATGCTTCCAGTACTTCTAATATCCATACTGATTCTCTCTAGTGGACTATACTGACTTCTTTCTATGTTAGGGACCTTCTTCACTTTGCTAGCTTTTGATACATCTAATAGTATATTTAATTTTGTGGTACTACTTTCCAGAAATTTAACAAATTAACCAAAGAATTTATCCTTTTAACACTGATAAGCATGTGTTATGAGTTTCTGTCTGATGGTACTGCATGTAAGATATTAGAAACAGACCAATTTGAAATATTAAATGCTAAAAATAAGATTGCATGCATCAATTTCAGAAGCAAAACTCTGTTATCTAAATACTGACTCAAAAACTGTTTTCATGGGGTGTTATGAATATTAATTATGAGTTGTTAATAAGGTAAATAAAATCATAAAACTAGTTATTAATACAAAAAATTGCCAAACTCTTGCTAATAGGTATGGTGTATGGTTGTAGTATATTTACAATGGATATGTACAGCATATAGGCAATATTAACAATTTAAACAGTATTACGCAAGCTGAAAAAATAACACTGGGAAAGACAATCTGCTGCTTGTCCACTAGAGGCAGACTCAATAGGAACCTTGCCAAAACGGCAGCAGTTAAGACAGACAGAACCTTTTACAAAGAGGCTTTATAATGATAACCAATTACTCACAATATTGTTTCTCCAGAATTCTCTCTGAGGCTGCGATATAGTCCAGGTTACACAAAACAACAGGAGTTCCACCCACGTGGAGTGGTGCTGCTGCTGTACATTAGCCGGTAACAGCTTTAGGGATGCTCTCAGGCACTGGTTGCTGGCAGGGTTGTCTCACTGTCCCAGTGGTCGGGCTGGCTGCAGCATGACAGTAGGCGGCTCTCGAAGCTTCCCAGGATTTGCAGGCTGTCCTGGAGTTTCAGGCTCTTGAACAATAGCCCATTTCTCGCTTTGCTACAAGGTCTGAGTTTGAGAAGCAAGCTCTTAAGCTGGAAGTGACTTATTGCTGCAGGGGATGGTTTTTCAGGTCTTGGCTCACCCTGGCTTTGTCCCTTCTGCCCAGCAAAACACTTCTGTCTGCTCCTGGGCTCTTACAATGCCAAGAGGCTTGACTGTGGTTTCAGTGGAGCTTACACAAAGGGGTTCACGCCTTTCCAGGTAAACCAAGGCATAGCAAAGATTCTGAGTCACAAGATTCATGGCTTCTTTTCCTGGATCTTAGGCAAGTCGCACTGTTTACAATTTGGCTTTTCTTTTATCATTTATCTGTAGATCAATTTGGCCAATTGGCAGCCAATAGAACAGGATTTTGGCAGGCCATGACCATGTAAAGTAAAGGCATAAGCCTAGTCCAGGTGAAGCATGGGCAGTGCATGTGCCTGTTTACCACAAAGGGAGGACATATACCTTGTTTACCAGGCTTTCTGATGCCTGGGTTCTTTGTCTTTTTCCTGCGTTCCCTGGGCCCCTGCAGGAGGGAGGGGGAGATGGGGATTGTGCCTGGGCACAGCAGGACTTGTTCTGGGTTTGTATTGGGCCTGTTTGGCCCTACCACCATGTAGGCATTCTATGGAAATTAAATAATTGAAAAGGGCTGCAATAGACTAAAAAGTGTATTTGGGGTTTTAATATTACTCTAATATATGTTTCCTGAGGAAGGAAAAAATGAAATCTGTATGAGTCAGTCACCACCCACAACCAGATAGTTATTCTGAGAGGTTGTTATCAGTTTTGGTTTTGTGAGGCTTTTGCTATACAAATTTTTTCCTCTGTAAGGGTCATAATATCAATTTCATACCCATGCATATGGGAGCATTCTCCACAACTAAATGGAGAGCTCAGAGTCAAATAAGCTATTACAAAAGAAAATTTCTGGAAGTTAATGATAGAATATTTTTGTAATAATAAATGAGAAATCGTTTGCTTATTACAACCCCAAAATGCGACACAATATCAATGGGTTTTTAGATAGGAAAAAATGGCACATGTTCAGTACTTGTGATGTTCAGAACTGATAAAAACAAAGGAATGGAAGGAGGACAGTTACATATATCTCATATTCTACTTATTAGATTAGGAATGCAGCTGAAGTGCTCACTGAACTTTGGTCAAAATCAAACAATAAATAGCCATGGACTGTGAGAACAGAAGGCAGCTTTTGCTCCCCCGTAGTTTCATTGGTAGGGTGACACAAGTGCCTATGATTTCTTTTTCATTTTATTTTTTTCTCAGGGTCTGAAGTCTATTCAATATTTACATAGGTGAGAAAGTCTGTTCTTTCTACCTGATTAATCTCAAATAATCTTAATATTCATTTAAATACTTTAAATACTTTTCCTTCTACCACTGACTTTTCTCACTGTCTTCAACTAAATCTAGCTTCTTTTTTCAGTTCCTATTGATATTTTATTTCTTTACGATGAAACAAGCTGACATTAATTAAATGACAGGACAATAAAGGACTGTATGTAAATATACTCTTTTTATGCATTCTCCTTGAAATATCAAGACCTTGGATCCTATTTAGTAAGAATATTCTGATGATTCTGTCAAAACAAATGAGTATCTTGTTTCCCCTAAACAGAGGTTCATGATATTCACGCTCGTGTTCAGGCTATTAAAATGCTGTCTTGGTTCAGTTAAGTGCAAAGGAACAAGCAGATACTCTGCAGACATACAGAAAATCTGAATTTTGCTGTCTGATTGCACATATTCATTGGTTTCCAGCATGGACCACCTGCAAGCAAAGGATGGCTTTGGCATTGATTTCAATTGGAAATTATTTATAACCTTTGCTGGAAAGCCATAAACTGCTTGATGCTAATTAAATACCTTAGAGATGTGTTTAGTTAGAGAGACACAAAATTGTCTCCTAGCTTCTCATTAATTGCCCAGACTGTGTGAGCCCTGGAACTTTTGTTAAGTATATATGCATTTAAGGAAAAGTATTTATTTCCTTTTTAGAAGTGTTAAATATTTAAACAGCAGTCTTATTTAAAACCCAGATCGGTTTCTGATTGCATATAAATAACAGCAAGAGACTTGTAGGTGTTACAGTGAGTCGACTAAAGGCAGAACTGCCTGTTTAGCTAGGCCGGTTAGAGGCTCGGTCTTTCACCAGTGGATTTCTGACACCATTTCTTTTTCAGTGGTCTATTTTTCACCAGGGGCATTGCACTGTATTGGAAGAACAAATGATTTTCTTTCTCTGGTGCCTTCGTCATGGCCATAAAATGCATAGGTGCAAGAAAGACATCACTGTATTAACTTATCTCAAATGTTGTAACATCCAAAAAAAGATTAACTTCAAGAGTTCAATCTTTGAAAAGAAGAAAAAAAAACTGTTTCTGCAAAGAAGAGTAATATAAAAATGTAGAGATGTGTGAGTGGATCCATAGACTATTTCCCTTGTATCACTTTTTGGGTATTTTCCTGCTGTTGCCTTTTCTGATCACAAATCTTGGTTCACTCACTTGGACGCTGTCTGGATTTTACTTTTCAGAGACTGGATAGCAGACCAGACCCAGACCCCATATGAGCCAAAGCAGGAATGCAGACCCAGAGAAATGCCTGCCTGCTGAAACTCCAGTCCTGTTTGTGCCGCTGCAATACATTAACTTTGTTTTCTTATGGAGAGCTTTTCACTGTGTATTGCTTTTGGATATGGAGATCCCGCCTCACTTGCAGATGTTTGGTTTTGACCTTTCGTCCACATATTGAGATGTTAGGGATCTTGTGCTTCAGACTTCTTGTTTTCTTTTATTGCTTCTTTAATTTGCTTTGTATGTTGGACTTTGCTGTTTGTCAGAGTGAGGGGAAAGTTTTGATCTCTGAAGGGTCACAAAATACTCTATGAAAGGTTTAGTTTGGTAGGACAGCAACCACAGAGGTACTGTCAAAGAATATTAATTCAAAGTATACTGGAAATTATCATCTTTTGAATTTATCTACTTTCTCTTGATCTTAGCTTAAGAAATGTTTCATGGAGCCCTTCAGATTCTTATGCCCGTACTTATTTGGTTCCAAAACCCACAAAAATGTAAAACAAACAAACAAACAAACAGACCAAAGCAAAAACCCCCAAACAAACAAAAAAGGCAACTCAACAATTTTATTGCAATGGTAAGTATTGCCTAATGGTTTGCAAGACTTGGGTGAAATTCCTGGTGAATGGAAATGTTCCAAGTTTCAGCTTACTCATTTAAAAAAATACATAAAGATAAAAGAAGAGGCAGAGAAACAGTTCTTCAGAACAAAGTCACCCAAGGAATGGGTGAACAAAGTCATTACCTTACTGGAATTATTAACAGAAAGCATGCAGCCCTTAATCCTGCACTCAAAGATGGTTAGAATTACCTATATTTCACGGGGAGGAAAAACAGACTATTTATTTTGATATTGTACCTGCCATGGCTTCAATTTCATTAAAATCAGTTGTGTTCTGAAATACTTTGGCAGTTATTAAGTGGCTTGTAAGTTTCTACTAAACTCACTAAAATTTGAGCACGTGCTTTAAAAGATGTGTGCATGAGAACCAAGCCAAAGAAAGGCCTACCTTATGTTTGCTCTAATAAGTAATTTTCTCTTGCATTTTCTCTTGTCCTTGTCCTGTCTATCCCTTATAGTACAACACAATTTTTTCACTTGTTTTTCACAGTTTTTCAGGATTCATGAAAACATTTACAAGGACAAATTTTGATAGCAGCTGGAGGTAGATTGTTTTGGGAACTGGGACTCAAACTGGCTGAGGTACTTGCTATCAAATGTATGTAATCTATGAGATACTAAAGGTTTGCCTTATTAAAATCCCACACACTGGCAGTGATTTGGTAAACACAATTGCCTGGATACATCACACAGTGTATTAAAAAGGCTGTTAATGAAAAATGAAATAGCAGTGTCTTTTTGGCAGGCTGAACCAATATTGCTCTTTTTAATAATTTTGTTTATTCCTCAAAATATAATTTCCCCCTAGAGCAGAAAATAACATGACATAATTACCAAACTGCACCTCTTTCCTTCCCTAGCAACACACTTCACTGCTGTCTACCCTCCCCCCATTTTTCTGAAGCTGTATTATTCTATAATGATTCAACAAAAGCTTGATGTTTGACATGAAGAAAGGTCTGCTGTTTCCTGAAGAATGGCAGATCTGAAAGACTGATGTGCAGTTTTTAGACCTTTAATGTTTTATTTTTGTCTGCAGAAGATCAAAACTTATAAATTTATGAATCTTCCTTTGTCCCCCGTGTTTAGGGGAAAATGAAGATCTGATCCATTTCCTGTTTTAAGAGATCAGTTAAAGTACTAACAGCATGGTTAGTGTATCATCACCCTCTGACTGACAGATTATCAGGTCATGAATAATTCTGTTTCCCTGACCATTTTTTTTTTCTGGCTATCTCTGTTCAGGTTGCTTATTACAGTATGAAGTTTCCTGTATATTTGTTTATTTTGATTTGCTATTTGTGATGTGCATATCTTCCCAGGAGAAGCAGCTCTCTGGGAACCAGAGAAAGGTAAAAGAATTGTACTGGCTGATAGTCTCTTTGTTGGTTTGCATCTTATTTTTCTAACTGAGGAGCTATCACATCAGTTCGTTACCACGAGGGTGGTGAAGCATTGGCACACGTTTCCCAGGGAAGTGCTTTAGGCCCCATCCCTGGAGATTTTCAAGGTCAGGCTTGACAAAGCTCTGGTCAACCTGATCTAGTGGGGGATGTCCTGCTCACTGCAGGGGGGTTGGACTAGATGACCTTTGGATGACCTTTCCAACCCTGTGATTCCATGGTTCTATTTATGTTTAGCTTGGTTTCCTGAGGAGGAAGTTCACTGGCTCTTGCTCCTGAAGCTCTGGAGACCTGAGTGATGGGATTAAAAGTAGGTAGTGCCTTTACAAAGGAAGAATTGGCTAAGGGGGAGTTGAAATAGCAAAGGGAGAGCCAGTTTGCCTTATCTATGTGTATGTAAATCACAAAGGGCCTCTGCTAAGTGCCTCACCTGGGATCTTGCTGTAAAATCAGTAGGGGGCTGTCTGAAAATAACAGATACTGAACACAGCCTGAAATTCTGGACTCTTAGGACAGACTGCAGGCTTAATAGACTACTGAATATTAACTTCTCCACCCAGAGAAGTGAAGAACCTAATTTCAACGAACATACGATGTATGAAGCAGGGGGGTTACATGTGAAGGGGTACATGTAGTAGGCATATTGGGAAAAGACTGTACATCCTAAGTACCTTAGCCAATAGGGACAGGGAAAAGGAAATTTACATCTGGGAATTTAGGATAAAAGGGAAGCTGCTCCTTCCAGCAATTTGAGAGACCCCACAGAGAATTGTCCTGTGGACTCTCTCTTTATTCAAATGAAGTTTTACAAGACTCCTCTGTGAACAGGAACTTCTAGATCAGATGAATTTTTCCTTACATGAGAAAAAGTTGGAAAAGCTGCTGGGTAGGGTAAAGTGCAGGACTGACGACTGAATTACTATATAGGATGGACACCTATGCATTATGGGAAGAAGCTACTTTATTTTGATAGCAGAGACAATTTAGGTGGCATAGGACTAAATTTGTGTAGTGGTAGAGCCAAATGGGCCCAGCGAAAACCCAGACAGGTCTAGAACATCTAGACATGGTCCCCCTCTCCCTCCTCCCTCTTGCAGGAGTTGGGCTAATGTGGGAAAAGGGGCAAAAGAACAGCCACCAACTTGGCTGGTAAGCAGAGTCTCCTTTTGGGGTAAGAGCATGCAGACTGGCCACTGCTTCTCCCAGACCAGGTCTGTGGTCCTGCCCTTTATGGCCATAGCCTGGCAGAGACCCTTTTCATTGAGTAACTGTTTGCTGGCTTCAGTTGTCCTATTGGCCTGGTTGAATCTTGGGCAAGTAATAAATGCAGGCTGATTTCTATTTACCTTGCCTTGCCAGAATTTGCCTTTGCCTGGACTTGCCTGCTTGGACTTGCTCTGCCTCAAGTCTCCTGGTCCAAGACCTGGGATAGAAGCCATGAGCCCTACTTACTGCAAGCCCAAGAAGCCACGAGCCATAGGATCCAACCCTTGCTTTCCCTTGCAACAAGAATTCGTGGCATGCCTCAGTTTACCCAGGAAGACGCAAGAGCCTTTCACAAGCACATGCTGTACCGCCTGCCGTCCTGCAGGAGCCAGACCAGCCTTGAGACCGCGTGGCACCCTTACAGCCTGAACAGCTAACATACAGCAGCAGCACGCCCCTATTTGGGTGGAACTCTCTGTGAGCAACTAATTCATTGCCTCCTGCGTTTAATGGTTCTTGTTGAGTCTTCGCTGTGGTTGAGTGCCATATTCTCCTAGGGATTCTCTTCTCTTTCTGTTATTTCTTCCGGTTTGCTTAAAATTGTTATATTCCCTAAATATTGTACATTCCCACTGTAAATAGATATTCCAGCCATACACCGAACCTACTTGATATGTTTTGGGCAATTTTTTTGTATTAATAATAAGTTGTTAATATTAGTATTAATATTCCTATTTGCCTTCTTAACTTAACAAATTCTGTAACGACTTGTAGGACACAGAGCATACCAGCTCACAAGAGAAGGCTCTTTTCCTTCCCTTTTCGTGCTGCGCCAGCTTCAGATCTGAAATGACACTGTACATTTCTATGCATTAGGTTATAGAAGTGATGGCCCATTAAGTTGTCCCTATTATTTATGCTTAATATCAAAACTGTTTTCTTAATGAGTATGTGACCATGAGCCAGAGATTCTTTGCTTAGTCAATATCTTTGAAAGTGTGTTTAGATTAGTTATCTAATGATAGATAGCCAAAGCATCTAAAATTGAGCATAAGTGGTGCTGAACTCCCTTTCATTTTAGTAGGAGCCTCCTACTAATTGCTCTGAAGATTGCATCATGTATTTCAGATGTCAAGCTGTAGTCATTCAGCTCCAAAACTGGTGGCCTTAGTGTCTTAGCTTTTAAAACTAGAACATTATAGAAGTGTTTTTCCCAGATGATACAAAGCACAAGGTGCCCTTAATGCATATTCAGGTACATTCAGAGAAAAACTGCTAAAGAAATAACAAGTATTGTTGATTGTTTGCACCAAGGAACAGAAATCAAGCAGAGTGTTTTTTTCCCTTTAAGGTAAGAGAACTACACTGGAAATGATACACTTTACCAGCATGTTCTTCTGTTTCAGTGGAAAAGAGTACCTCAACTTTTCCACAGTTAAACAGCTTAAAGAAAGGGGAAGTGCATAAAAAAGGGTGAAGATATAATTTGTCTCCCCAAAATGTGTAAGAAATGTTGTTACTCAGTGGCAAGTTTTTTCTAGAAACAAAGTTTTGTAAACAATGAAGTATGCAAGAGATACAAAGAGCAAGCTTTGCCCTACTGTAGAAGGGCAAAAAATACTGATGTTCAGAGTGGTTTCTCCCTGGTTGCTGAGGATGACACCTGCCACATGAACTCACAAATAGGAGAGAATTTTGAGCCTTTTTCAGCTAACAACTTGAAGCTCTGTATCTAATTTGCATAGAAATTACAGAATGCTAGGGACTGTAATTACCATTGCATTTTTCCTTAAAGCAAATGTGACAAAGGCAAATAGGGATCGTTTAGCAGGCTGTTACAAAACTCAGTGAAGACTCTTTGAGCTTTATCTGTGACCTTGAGCAGGGAAGAGGTGATTATTTTCAGGGATGTCACCCTGTAACTTGTAGGCTATGAATACCCTGTACTTTCACTTATCTCAAGATTAGTCAGTGGAAATATGTGACCTTTGGATGGAAAAAGGACGCAAAAAGGTATAAAACCTGAAGAGCATTTTTCTTAGCAACCACAAACTTAAGAGCAAAATCTGTTTTCAAGTACCATTTAAGTACCCTATGTTTACTGATAGCTGTTTTAAGTTATTCACAGCCAGTGAATACCAGTGTTTTTGATGGGTGAAACTGAAGATATTAAGATCAATATGAAGCTTTAATAATTGGTGTATGGGAACCCCATGTATAAGCTTATTTCTAAAGGGTGTTGTCAAGAGGATGGACCCAGACTCAGTGGTCCTAGTGATAGGACACGGGCAATGGGCACAAACACAGAAAGTTCCACCTTAACATAAGGAAAAAACTTCTTCACTTTGAGGGTGATGGAGTATTGGAACAGGTTGCCCAGAGAAATTGTGGAGTCTCCTTCTCTGAAAATATTCAAAGCCTGCCTGGATGTGTTCTGTGCAGCCTGATCCAGGCCAAGTTGCTTGAGCAGGAGCATTGGATTGGAAGATCTCCAGGGGTCCTTTCCAACCCCTACCATTCTGCAATTCTGTGATCTTTCCTCTTCTCTTTACATTTATGTATTATTGTGCATATACAGTCAGGGAGGGAGAAAAATCTATGTCAGAGAGGTATTTTTTTAAGAATAACTCCTTGAAGCTGTCCAGAATTTGATATATAAATTGACTTGGAAAGCTTTAACTTCAGGCACAGATGCTGAAAGGATAGAAGATCTATAGTGTGTGTAATTTAACCATGTCTGTGAAATGTATCTTCAGGATACACTTCAAATTTGTGGAGAAAAAAAAAATATATGTACACAACAGATGCACAGCACCATTTTTTTCACACAGTGCATAATATGAATCTGGAATATGTTTCCACTGGAGGTCATCAAAATAAATACTCGTATTGGATTTGAGAAAATGGCAGGTTTCTATTGCCATCAGTATTATTTAGCATAAAATAAGACCTCACACTTCAGGACACAAAGTAAGATCTTCGTAAAGTTCTCACTTTGGCCTACAGTGCTGGCTAGATGAATAGTGTGGACAGGGAGTATTACCTTACTCTCCAGTGTGAAGTGCTTGTTTGCTGGAGACATGTAGTGTGTTTACTGTCTGATTGCCATGCAAGCTCCTATTGTGCAATTGCATAGACCTTCCAGTAGCACTTCTGACTTACAGTTCTGTGCTGCACTTTTTCATTTTGAATTATTTATGCTTGAAGCCATACTTTGTTTATCTTCATGTTTTGATGTTGTTACACTCTAAGTGCTATGGATGTCTTAAGGTTTCTGAAATGTGTGGGATGATGACTGGATGCTGGCCAATGTGATGCCCATCCACAAGAAGGGCCGGTTGGATGAGCCAGGGAATTACAGACCTGTCAGCCTGACCTCAGTGCCAGGCAAGATTATGGAATAGGTCATCTTGAGTGCAATCACACAGCATTTACAGGATGGCCAAGGGATCAGGCCAAGCCAGCATGGATTTAGGAAAGGCAGGTCCTGCCTGAACAACCTTATCTCCTTCTATGATCAGGTGACCACCTGGTGGATGTGGGGAAGGCTGTGGATGTAGTCTTCAGCAGGGCCTTTGACACCATCCCCCACAGCAAACTGCTACCAAGCTGTCATCCCGTGGCTTGGACAGGAGCACTCTGCTCTGGGTTAGGAACTGGCTGGAGGGCTGAGCCCAGAGAGTGGTGGTGAATGGTGCCACATCCAGCTGGCAGCCAGGCACTAGTGGTGCCCCCCAGGGATCAGTGCTGGGGCTCATCCTGTGCAATATCTTTATAGATGATCTGGATGAGGGGATTGAGTCCATCATCATTAAGTTTGCAGATGACACCAAGCTGAGAGCCTGTGTTGACCTGTTAGAGGATAGGAGAGCTCTGCCGAGGGATGTTGACAGGCTGAACAGATGGGCAGAGTCCAAGGGTATGAGATTTAACACATCTAAGTGCTGGGTTCTAAACATTCAGCACAACAACCCCATGCAGTGCTACAGGCTGGGGTCAGAGTGGCTGGAGAGTGGCCAGGCAGAAAGGGACCTGGGGGTACTGGTTGATTGTAGGCTGAACACATGTGCCCAGGCAGCCAAGAGGGCCAATGGCATCCTGGCCTGCATCAGGAACAGTGTGGCCAGCAGGAGCAGGGAGGTCATTCTCCCCTGTACGCTGCACTGGTTAGGCCACACCTTGAGTCCTGTGTCCAGTTCTGGGCCCCTCAGTTTAGGAAGGATGTTGACTTGCTGGAAAGTGTCCAGAGTTTAAAGGCAACAATGTTGGTGAGGGGTTTGGAACACAAGCCCTATGAAGAGAGGCTGAGGGAGCTGGGGTTGCTTAGCCTGGAGAAGAGGAGACGGAGGGATGACCTTCTTGCTCTCTACAACTACCTGAAGGGAGGTTGTAGACAGGCGGATGTTGGTCTCTTCTCCCAGGCAGCCAGTACCAGAACAAGAGGACACAGTCTCAGGCTGCACCAGGGCAGGTTTAGGCTGGGTGTTAGAAAGAAGTTCTTCACAGAAAGAATGATTGGCCATTGGAATGGGCTGTCCAGGGAGGTGGTGGAGTCACCATCACTGAAGTGTTTAAGAGGGACTGGATGAGACACTTGGTGCCATGGTTTAGTTGATAAGATGGTGTTGGGTGATGGGTTGGACTTGATGATCTTGAAGGTCTCTTCCAACTTCTGTGCAATTTGTGTTCCTGTCATGCAGAACAGTCTTACCAGATTATTGTGTGACTACAAGCAGAAGAAAA